>CM052803.1:7695789-7727559 GCA_028533885.1 Nasua narica | reverse complement strand
CGGGGGGGGGGGGCCCTCCCAGGTCAGCAGGGGCAGCCATCAGGGTGCTGGGGACACAGAGACCTGGCAGAAAATCTCGATCCTCCCTCCATTCCGATGTCCCTGGCCATGTGACCCCCATGTGACTTCCCTCCTCGGCGTTTCTTTCTCTGTAAAATGGGGCTTTTGGTTGGATTTCCTCTTGAGACATCAAGAGGATCAAGTGGGCCAGTTCCTAGTGGGAGCTCAGCCCAGAGTGAATGGGTCAACCTCGTGTCACGTCTGGATGGAAAGAGGTGACAAGAAAGGCCTGGCCTGAGGAGGCAGGCGATATGGAGACAAGAACGGACATCACGCATTCCTTCAATTCCTCCTGCACACCTGGTCTAGGCAGCTCAACAGCAATCCCGCGAGGCAGGAGCTCTTGTTACCCCAACTATAAAGCCGCCACAGGGGCGCCTGGGTGGCTCAGTGGGTTAAAGCCTCTGCCGTCAGCTCAGGTCATGATCTCAGGGTCCTGGGATGGAGCCCCGCATCAGGCTCTCTGCTCAGTGGGAAGCCTGCTTCCCCCTCTCTCTGCCTGCCTCTCTGCCTGCTTGTGATCTCTCTCTCTCTCTGTGTCAAATAAATAAATAAAATCTTTAAAAAAAAAAAAAAAAAAGCTGCCACAAAGACCCAGAGAGGGAACGCCACCTATCCAAGGTCACACAGCGAGCACATGGCAGAGCTGGGTCCTAAACCCATGTCTCCAAGCCCAGCATGGGGAAATCCTAATTTCCTCAATGAAATGGGTCCCGCTGTTTGAGACGCTGTGATTAATTGATGATAATAATAATAATGACCATTGTTCCTATGGCTATAATAAGACTAATGATAATAATTGCAGCCACATGGCACCCAGCCCCTCCTATGCATCAGGCCCTGCGGGGTGGAAGCATTCGTTTCCCAATTCAGTCTGTTTTATGGATAAGAAAGCTGAGGTTCCACGAGGTTAAGTAAGTGCGCGGAAGTCCCACAGCTAATGAAGACAGAAGACAGGACTTGCAGCCAGGCCTCAGCTGGGAGCAAAAACTGGGGCAGAAAAAGGCCCAGGAATTAAGCTGATGGGAACCTAGGGTCTGACAAGCATCACCCTCCCCTCCGGAAGGCCCCCCAAAAGCTAGGAAGCTGCCCCGGGCCCACAGCCTTCCAGCTGGGCCTTGAGAAGGTACAGCCTTGATCCTTCCTTCCCCAGGAGGATGGGGGGGTGGGGATTAGAAGGGAAGAAGCAGTCGGAAGCTGGGAAAGATTGGGACAGATGCGAAGGGTGGCCCGCATGAGGGAAAGTGGTTAGACACGCTGTAGGACTTCCGGGCGCTCTCTGGGAAGCTTCTGGGACTCATCCAGGGGCTGCCCCTGCCAGCAGGGGGCCTCCAGAGCTCAAGCCCAGAGAGGGGAGACCCTAGTTCTCCCCGCCTGGGGCACAGGGAGCCAGGGGGGAAAGGAGGGGGCAGTCATCCTGGTTCCGTATCCTCCATTCCCGACACTGGAGGGAGGCGGTTGTGGGAGCTGGGACTTTCCTGAGCCGTAGAAGATTCTGGGAAATTAGACAGTTGCAGGGCGGGGCTGACTTCAGGCCTCCCTTCTCTTCCCTTCCCTCAGTCTCTGCTTGGTCCCAAGCACGCCTCTTTTTCCTCTGCCCCAAGGAGGCTCCCTCTTCAAACTGTTCCTCCTCCCTCAAACCATGCTTTCCATCCTCAGACCCTCAGGTCTTCACCCTCTCCCCTCAGAACTCCCCACCCACACTCACCGCCACCAACTCTCTCCTCCTCCTTCAGAGCTGCTCTCCCCACCTGGTCCTTCTTACACTTCCTCAGACAGTGTCCCCTCCTTCAGACCCCCTTCCCCTCTCTCAGACCCTCCTCCCCCAGCCCTTCACCTCCTCCCTCAGATCGGTTCTCTCCCTTCTCCCCCTCCCTTAGACCATTTACTTCTCTCAGACCTGTCTTTTCCTTTAGAGCCTCCTCCCTCAGACTTTTATCCCTCATCCATCCTCAGACTAAGAACCCCCCGCCCCCCACACTCCCTCTCGGCCCTTCCAAACGCCCTCTGGGCCAAGGGCAGACACCACCCCTGCCAGTTCTGCTGAGGCCCAAAGCCACTGCTCCACCTGCTACAGGGAGACAGGGAGCAGGAGGAAGTTGGATGTCCTTCCAACCTCGCCTCCTAGGGTCACCACCTTGACAAGCCCCGCCCCTCTGAGGCTCAGCTTCCCCTTTTGTGCAGTGGGGTAGCGTCCCCTATAGGACCTGTCTGCCGTCTCAGAGTCCCCACAGCCGAGGTCTGGGTGGATGAGAACAGCACCCCCAAAACCGTCCAACCTAATTCCTTCACGTGAAGCGACCCCAACATGGGGAGGCAGGGGATGACATTGGCCCCATTTGCCAGAAGACCAAACTAAGTCTCAAGACAAAGGCCTTGTCTGAGGTTCCACAGGGAGCAAGAGGTCAAGGTGGGATTTGGGCCCAGGCGTTGCCCCCAGATGTTTCCCCATTACAGGAGCTAAGGAGGAGGTTGAGGCGGACCCAGAGAGAGGCAGAAAGGAGAGAAGGGGGAAGGGGTGGGGCTTCTCTCTGCCCACAGCTGCTCCTCAAACCCCAGGTTAACCATCCACTGGGGTGGGGCCCGAGACCTGGGCAAAGTCCCTTCCTGGGGACCGAGGCCCCACACTGACTTTCAGGGTCCCAGAGAGACGCTGCTAGGGACACAGAGACACAGAGATTGGGAGACAAAAGAGCTAGGGGGCGGGGCCGTGGACGGGGGGAGGGAGGCCCGGGATGGATGGAGGGACAGAGTTGCAGAGACGGGGGGCAGACACAAAGAGAACCAGGGGGACCTGCGTGCCTCCTGGGCAGATCCGGGGTACAGCCCCCATTCCTCTGCGCCCCCTTCCCCCAGGTCTCCAAAGCCTTCCCCTTAGCCTCCCGTAACTCACTGACCCGGACTCAACCCCAGCGACGGCCCCGCCTCAAGGGAAATCCGGGAAAGCCCCGCGCCGCTGGGGCCCCGCCCCGGGGCGGAGACAAGGGCGGTAGGGGAGGGGACCCGGCAAAGGCCCGCCTCTGCCCCTCCCCGCCCACCAGCTCCAGCCTGCCTCTGAGTCATGCCCCCAACCCGCCCGGCCTGTTCCCCACCCACCAACCCCGCCCGGAGGGGAGGGGAACGTGGGGGAGAAGGGGTAGCCAGACCGCCACCCCACCCCTACCCCCACCCCGGCCCGGACTGTGGTCGCCCTGACTCTGGTCTTGCGTCTCCGCTTCTCTTGCTCTTCTCTCTCTTTCCCTTGGTCTCTCACGATCTCTTCGCCTAGAAGCTCGGGCTGGGTGCGGGGATCCCTCAGGGGGAGACACATTCAGTGTTTCTCTGTGCACCTCCCCGCCGCACCCCACCCCCAGCGAAGTTCAGATCCACCAGGGGGACACCTGGAGGAAGCAGAGATGGCGAGGCAGAGGGATAGCGCCTGGGCGCCTGCCGAGGGCAGTCCCTGACCTGGGTGCGTCTTTTTTCCTCCCGCAAAGGAGGAAACCGCTCAGCAAAGGGAAGTGCCTGGTCAAGGTCACCCGGGGAGGAAGTGGGAATCGGGACTCGAACCCGCGCCCTAGTGAGCCCAGGGCCTCCTGGAATCCCACCCTAGGGGAGAGGCTGAGGGCCCACAGCCACTCGAGAGACAGAGAGACAGTGAGAGACACAGAGACAGGAGAGATACAGAGCCAGAGATACAGGGAGAGGGAGAGAGACCGAGACCCAGAAAGACATCTATCCAGACCGAGAGTCAGAGACTCAAAGATACAGAGAAAGAGAGAAATAGCCAGAAAGACCGAAACACTGAGGCAGCGACTGAGAGAGGCCGCAGCCGCTGGGGTGGGGACCCCCGGCGCCTGACCCCGCCTCCTGTCCCCCCGCCCCCCGCCCCCCCGCCGGGGCCCAGCCGCCGGGGGCGCCGCGGGGTCGCGAGGGGGCGGGCGCGGGGCGCGGGCGGGACGCTCCGCAAGCCGCACCGCGAGGCGGCGGGAGCGGCGGCGGGTCCAGGAAACCCCTGGGGCGGACGGGTGGCCCCGTGGGGGGGCCGGGGGCGGGGAGGCGAGCGACCGGCACCGCCCCGGCCGACAAAAGTCCCTTCAGTTCAGCCGGCGGCAGGGGAAGTCCCGGCGCCCGGCGCAGCCACCCTCCCGTGCCGCCGAGCCGAGCTGCGCTCCGGCCGCCCGCTCGGCCGCCGTCCCCGGCGGCCCCATGCCCCGATGCCCCGCGGGGGCCATGGACGAGGGGCCCGTGGACCTGCGCACCCGGCCCAAGGCCGCCGGGCCCCCCGGCGCCGCGCTGCCGCTCCGCAAGCGCCCGCTGCGCGCGCCCTCCCCGGAACCCGCCGCCCCCCGCGGCGCCGCGGGCCCAGTGGTCCCCCCGGATCCCCTAGGCGGCGGCTCCGACTCTCCGGCGGTCCCCGCGGCCCCCCACGGACTGGCCCGTCCAGAGGCGCTTTACTACCAGGGTGAGTGGCTCCCAAGGATCCTGGCCAGGTGGGGGTCAGACAGGGCTTAGGGTCACCAGAGCCAGGGAGCAGGGTTCAGGACGCAAATACAGGGGATCCCAGGGAGCTGAGAAGCCGGGGCACAGAATCCCAAGGCCCCAAGGTCACAGATACGGGGTTCCTGAGGAGCTGGAAGGGGGCAGAGCCTGAGGTCCTGGGGACACAGTTATGGAACATCCGGGGATCCGGGGGCAGTGCCTTGGGACACAGATATGGGGGTCCCAGGACGCTGGGTGCCAGGCGGCCCTGGGGGACAGAGCCCAAAGTCTGAGAGCCACAGATATGCGGACCCAGCGGACAGTGCCTAGCAGTACAGATAGGAAAGTCTTCGGGAATCAAGGGTGCAGAGCCTGCAGTCCCAAGAACACAGCGTTAAAAGTTCCTTAGAACCCAGATACCTAGGATTATGAGGACTCAATGCTTGGGCCCAGGAAATTGGGGTTCTTAGCATCCAGATATGTGGTGTCAAAGGCACACAGGGAAACAGCGACCCGGGTTCTAAGAAGACAGATATTAGGGATGTCAGCCGACAGGTCAGAATCTCGGGAACCATGATATCAGGGAACAGTGGGAATCAGGAGAACAGAGTTGGAGTTTTAAGCACCCCAATATCTGGGATCACAAGGATCAAGGAAACAGACCCAGGTATTGGGGGTCCTGAGGCGCCAGCAGGACAGAGATCTGGGGTTCTGGGCACCCAGTTATGCATGGTCAAAACTGAGGCCGAGGGTCTCCTCGAGGTCAGGAAGTCAGGTGGTCACAAGGTCAAGGCTTGGAGATGGGGGACAGAACTGGGGAATTCTGGGACCGAAGGATTTAGGGCCAGGATGAAGCATTCGGGGGTGTTCAGGCAAAAGGCTTCAGGGCACCAAGGCCTGGTACTGCAGATATGAGGACCTGCAACCTTGGGGGTGCACGGATGGGGGCCCTCAAGGATCAGGAGATGACAGAAGGCCAAGCACCATTCTCCCCATCCTGTCTCAAGGATGGGCATCCCCTACCACAGCTGTGCCCACATCACCCACCCCTGAGCGACCCCAAAGCTGCAGAGAGCCCATGCCTAGTGCTTCCAAACTTTGCCCCAGTGCCTTCACCTTCCACCCCATCGGAGGACAGCAGTTAAAAACCCTCAGGGTGTGCCTCAGGTGCCTGCTGTGCCCCCTCCCCTTTCCCATTCCCTGGAGAACCCAGGCCTCAGTTTTCCCCATCCGTGTGATGGGTGGAAATGGCTTCGCCTGCTGCCACGGTGTCTGGCATCTGACTCCATTCCTCTCTACTTCTGACCTACCCTTCTCCCCAACTCTCTACACAGTCACCCCACACCCAGGGCTTCAGCCATTCTTAACCTCCTTCAGCCACAAACGGGCCCTGGGGTCCCCCTGATGGGTGATGATGGGGTTCAGGCCCGTTAGTAAGGGACTCTGCCCAGCCAGGCATGGGGAGTCAGACTAGTGAAGAGATAAGTGACAAGGGCAGTGACCAGGGATCAGGGAGGTGGTGAAGGGGGGAGCCGCCTAAGCCCAGACGGATGTGGAAGGCCAGTCTATCTTGGGCATTTGGGGCCCGGTATGAAATGCAAAAGGGACCTAGAAAAAGGGGCAGGTGACACACCAGGTGCGAAGGCTTGGAGGTAGGGGTGAATCGGGGGTCTGCGGGCTTGGCCTCACCCATGTCCTTTCTCTGTCCAGGACCTTTACTGCCCATATACCCCACCCCGACTATGGGCTCCCTCTTTCCCCTCCTGAACCTGCCTACACCACTGTACCCCATGGTGTGCTCCATGGAACACCCCTTGTCGGCTGACATCGCCGTGGCCACTCGTGCAGATGAGGATGGAGACACGTGAGTAAAGCCCCCCCCCATAAGTGGGGGAGCCAGCCCTCCACCCACCTCACCCACCACAAACAGGGACACTCACCTTGGGCTTTCGAGTTCCCTCAACCTGAGTTAGAATCCCGTCTCCACTGCTGGCTGTGACTTGGAGCGAGGCCTCCCCACCCCCGCTCTGTGCTTCAGTTTCCTTTTCTGAAAAGTGGGCACCCTGAGAGCCCTTACCGCCCAGGACTGTTTCTGAAGCAGGGGCTTCAAAATGTTTATCAGAATCCGAACCTGAGAGGGGCGCCTGGCGGGCTCGGTCGGTAGAGCATCCGAGCTCTTGATCTCCGGGTCGTGAGTTCAAGCTCCACCCTGAGCATAGAGATCACTTTAAAAAATAAAATAATAAGGGCGCCTGGGTGGCTCAGTTGTTGGGCAACTGCCTTCGGCTCAGGTCATGATCCTGGAGTCCCGGGATCGAGTCCCGCATCAGGCTCCCTCCTCAGTGGGGAGTCTGCTTCTCCATCTGACCTCTCCTTCTCTCTCTCTGTCTCTCTCTCTCAAATAAATAAATAAAATCTTTTAAAAATAAATAAATAAAATAAAATAATAAAATATACCCAAGGATACCCAAAAATTCTTTAAAAAAAAAATCCAAACATGTGAGAGCTATTTCACCGATTGATTTGTTACATGAATTATGCATGTTAAGCTCTTAGCACTGAGCCTGGTAGGTTATAAGTGCTCAATAAGAATTAATTAATATTATTGTTATCATTACTTTATTTTACACCCAGCACACGTCCACACATAGAAGCTTGAAATAAAAATTGCCCAGAACAAGAGTCACCCTTCCTAGATGGGATCTACTCTGTATTTTCTCTTCTAGTTTATTCCACTGTTTCATGGTCATAGAGGTCAGTCAATTACTTTGACGATCCCTGTAAACTGACTTCACAAACCCCATAGTTGATTGCCTGCAGTGTGGAGAATGTGCCCTTGAGGCTGCTGAGAACCCCTGCAGGGGAAGGGTCGGCTCCTTGCGTGGCACGCAGTAAGCACCCGACACCCTTGACAGTGCCCATTATTATTTTATCCACCCAGGTGCGAATTCCAGCTGGCCACTTTCTCGCCCCTCTCTGCCAGTTTCCCCTCCCTGTAAAAACGAGAACCATCGGCGTGTGAAAGTGTGTGAGGCAGACGTGAAGGCTTCTATAAAGCGCCTATCTGGGAATTGGTAGGGATGGAAAGGACAAGCTCATGGCTGCAGAAAATGGGGGTGGCCCTCCATCACTGGCCAACTTGGTGACTTCACGTCCCAGAGCCTCAGCGTCCCTTTCTGGAAATCGGGGCTCATCCCGGACCTATTATTGTTATTATTTTTTAAAGATTTTACTTATTTGACAGAGAGAGAGATGACAAGTGGGCAGAGAGGCAGGCAGGGAGAGAGGGGGAAGCAGGCTCCCTGCCTAGCAGAGAGCCCGATGCGGGGGCTCCATCCCAGGACCCCGAGATCATGACCTGAGCTGAAGGCAGAGGCCTTAACCCACTGAGCCACCCAGGCGCCCCTCATACCGGACCTATTAAATTAGGATTCAGTGCAAGGATGTACAGACGCAGAGAACGTAGAATGGGACCAGGCACACAGTAGGTCCTCCATATAGGGGATTGGTGGTGGTGGGCAGTTCTCACAGAGCTCCCCAGGTGCTTCTGGGCCATTCTGTGAGTCCAAGCAGGAGAAAGTGCCTGAGCTATCTAAAAGGCTGAATAAACCTAGTTCCCTCCCACTCTGGGTACCTCTGGGGTCATCTGAGAAATAGATTTTAATTTGTATCTGCCCCCAGGGATGATTTGTTTGCAGCCTGTGAACGCAGGTTGCAGAAGGCGACCTTGGCACACCAGTCTCAAATCCTGCGCCCCACCCACCCTGCCTCCCCCGCTCTCTTCCCCTCCCCCCTCCCCTCCAAAGCAAACACTTCAGCCTCAGCTGCCTGTAGGGGGAAATCCCTTCCCGCAGAACCTGACCGCAGCCCAGCTGCTCTGCCTCCCCCACGTCAGCAGCCGTCACTCACTCGCAGCCTCCCCCCTCCTGGCGTTCAGTCTAACCTTAACCCCTTCCGCTGGGGCCAAGACTTTACCGGAATGGACAGCTGGCTAGCCTGGGGGTGGGGGAGGGGGAGACGCTACGTCTGGGTCCCCAAAGCAGCAAAGCTTAGTTGGGAGCCTGGACTTGTAGGAACTCAAGAAAGCAAGAATATCGGGGCATCTGGACCTTCAAGAGGTCAGGCACCGGGACGCTAGAGATCCCTCTGAGAGGTCCCTCCGAGAGAGGTGGGAGGTGTTCTGAGTCGCAGAGAGCAGAGGTCTGGATACTGTATTCCTTGACCCCTGGGGAGTTAAGGAACAGGGTACGGAGCAGCTTGGGGATCTAGAACTCGCAGGGACTGGGCAAGTTGATATCCGCAAAGAGTTAGGGCTCCGTATAACCGGGCCCTAAGAGATCACAGGGGTGGATGTCGGGATATGCGGGATAAGGAGCCAGCTGGAGCCTGAGCCATGAAGGGTGGAGTTCCAGAAGGGCCCCTAGGCTGGAAAACTTGGGGCTCTTCCCCCCGAGGAAGCTTGGGTCTCTTTGGTTGGCCTCCCTCCTCCTCCACCCCACGCGAGGATGGAAGTGGGGGTGCCGGGGGTGGCCGGGGTAGATCCCCGGCGGGAGGCTTCCCTCCCCCGGGAGCAGGAAGCGGAGCCCCGCCCAGCAGACCTGTTACTGGAAGTCCGAGGGCTGGGCCGCCCCTCCCGTCCCCACTTCCTCCAGCCCCGCCCCACCCCCTGCAGCCCGCGCGTTTATGGGAACTCGGGCCTGGACGGTTTCTCTGAAATCATTCGCTCCCTCTGCCCTCACTTAACCCCGCCCGCCCCAGAGAGGGACCCAGGCCGGGCTTCCTGGGAGATGGAGGGAAGGGAGCGCTCCTTCGGCCCCACCCCCAACACCCGGCCACGGTCCGGCCCCTCCCCCAACATTTTCCTTTTAAATTTGGCTTTCACGGATCAAGAGCCCCATGTTCAGCATTTCGCCAGCGCAGTCCTCTAGGGAGGTGGGCGCTGCTGTGGGCGATACCACGGTCCGGAGGAGAAAAGCGGAGGACCACGTGACTTTGCCGTAGCTCGCACAGCTAGTTGCCGCCCAGTCTGCACCCCGGCCTGCTCAGCCCCCCAGAGCCACCACCCCCCAGGGAGGAGGCGGGGGGGGGGGGGGTGAGGTTGCTTGCTGTAGGATCTCTCCCCCGCCACCAAAGCACTTAGGGAGCTGGTTTACCGTGCGGATTCTGGAAGCACATTCCACGGTGGGGAGGACCGCTGTTCACCGGCCTTTAGCAAGGCTCTGGTTAGAAAGAGGCAGTGGTGGGTGAGAAAGTCACTGCTCCAGTAAATGGACGTCAAGGGAACGTTGTGCAGCCCGTGTGTATGCAGTCACCCCTGGAGGCTCAGTGTTAATGTCCCCTCCCCAAAACACACACACACACTCACCCCAGATTGTCCCGGCTCTTCCAGGGTGGCGGCTGTGGGAAGGAGCCCTAAGTGTATTGGGAGACGTTCTCCAGATCAAGGCCGGTGGCGAGGAAGCAAGCAGGATTGGGCAGATAGGGGGCTGCTGGGAGTCTCAGCAAGGCCTTAGCTGTCCCCCCAGGGAATAGAGCAGCTGTAGTGGCATTTAGAGATGGGGCCAGAAGGCTAGGCCCTCTGGGCCAGCACTGAAGTCACTGGATGCCATGGGATGGCAGCTGTCCCCGCTCATGACCCGGACAAGCAGTGCTCTTCAGCGGAGAGTAATTCCCAGAGAGCTGAGAGCCGACGAGCTTCCCAGAAGCTGAGGGAGTGAGTCCTTCGGTCCAGAAGGTGGGGGGCACCTGGGTCGTGCAGCCCCCACTGTCCACAACACTGACTCCATCCCAATACCTCCCACCTCCCCTGTGGGCAAAAATTCCTCCAAATAAGTGAATGTTCTGGGCTTGGAGGCTGAGCATGACTTGCAGTCACAAATGCTGGAGAGAACTTCACACTCTGGTCACAGATGAGCAGCAGGGGCCGGGAGAGAGGGGGGGAGCCCACTCGCCAACCTCAAGTATCGCCAGGGATCACCGCGATGGATTCGTTCATTCAGGGCATGCTTGTGGCGCACTTGCTGAGCCCCAGCTGTGCTCCTAGGCACCAGGCAGGGACCGAAGCAGACAAAGCGCCCAGCCCGGGTGGCACTGACATTCTAGAAGGGGAGATTCAGACAGGAAACAAGTAAAACTATACAATGTCAGGTGATGATGTGGAGGAAAATTAAGCAGGAGAGGGGGCGGAAGGGGAGTGAGCCGTGGCCACACCATTTCGGCAGAGGCCCAAATGAGGGGAGCGAGTCGTGCAGAGGATCTGGGGGATGACTCTTCCAGGCAGAGGGAACAGCCAGTGCAAAGGCTCTGGGGGGCAAGCAAGCATGCTTGTTTTGTTCGAGGCACAGCAGGGAAGCCAAGCAAAGTGAAGGGAGCAGATGGAGAAGAAGCCAAAGGGATTGAAGAGGGGGAGGCAAGATCACCGAGGGCCTGTTTGGCCTTGATGCCGAGGGACTCCACCTGATCGAGGTTGCAAAAGGGTCTCTCTGGCTGCTATGTGGGAGACAAGACAGTAGGGCAGAGGTGGAAGGAAGCAGGGAGGCCGATGAGGAGGGAACAGTCCAGGAGGGAGGCGATGGTGGCTGAACCGGGATGGAGGGAGTGGGGGTCAGGAAGAGGGGTAGGACTCTGTACCCACTTCCAAAGTACCTGGACGCGAAGTATATGGCAGTAAAAGGTGACCAGCCCCTAATGCCTGTGATTCCCCCACCCCAGGCCACTCCACATCGCCGTGGTCCAGGGCAATCTGGCAGCCGTGCACCGGCTGGTCAGCCTCTTCCAGCATGGGGGCCGGGAGCTGGATATCTACAACAACCTGCGACAGGTGAGCCTCGGGGCCTGGATCTGATGGAAGAGAGTCCTGAGGGTGTGGACTCCTGAGTCCTAGGAGCTGGGGGGAAGGGCGCCTGACTCTTGAATCTGATGGAGGACTGACTCCAGATTTCTGGTCCCTGAGTAAGCCTGGAGCTGGGGGGTCAGGACGGGGACACCGGGCAGGACACAGGTCCCTCACAGTCTCTGCGCCCCCAGACACCGCTACACCTGGCTGTGATCACCACATTGCCCTCTGTGGTCCGGCTGCTAGTGATGGCTGGTGCCAGCCCCATGGCACTGGACCGCCATGGGCAGACGGCAGCCCACCTGGCGTGTGAGCACCGCAGCCCGACCTGCTTGCGGGCCCTGCTGGACAGCGCAGCCCCGGGCACAGTGGACCTGGAGGCCCGTAATTACGACGGTGAGCATCTACCCCGGCGCCAGGTGGGGGCTGTCTGGCGACACCTGAGGTCCTTCCGGGGCTCCAAAGCCCCAGACCCAGGTTAACTGAGGTCTGGGGCTTTCCTGTACCGCAGGCCTCACCGCCCTGCACGTGGCCGTGAACATGGAGTGCCCAGAAGCCGTTCTGCTCTTGCTGGAGCGGGGTGCCGACATCGATGCGGTGGTGAGCAGACGCAGGCCGGGGGTGGGGCCAAGAGGAGCTGGTGGGCGGGGCGGGACCCCCAAGGGGGCGGGGCTTGCGTGGGAGACAGCGCGAGTGGGTGGGGTGGTGCTTCCCGTGTCTGACCCCATTGAGATGCTGGACCAAGCGGCTGGGATATTGGCGGGCTGATTGGGCAGAGCTTGGAGAGGCTCAAAGCCCTTCCTTCCCTTCTGCAGGACATTAAAAGCGGCCGCTCCCCACTCATCCACGCAGTGGAAAACAACAGCCTTAGTATGGTGCAGCTGCTGCTGCAGGTGGGTACGGCCCCTGCCCCTGGCCTCTCGCCCACCCTTTCCTCCAGCACCCGCCCAGCAATCGCCCCTGTCCCTGGCACCGACCCTGCCTTCCAGCTCTGGCTCCCGCTCTTGCTGCCCTTCCAGGTCTGTCCCTTCCTTCTAGGCCTCGTTATGTCAACCCTGTGCTTCACCGCCCACCCCTTCTTGTCCCAGACCTTCTCCCTTTCCTCCCCCGTCCCCGAAATGCGCCGGGCCGTGCAGCGACTGCCTTGCTCACCCTGCGTTCTCGCTTTGGCCCTTTCGGCGTGCTGTCCGTCCGCCCCGCCTCGACTCCGGACCTTTCCTTGCTCGGACTCCGCCCCTCCTGCGGCGGGCCAGGACCGCGGGCCGATGGCCTGCTCAGTCCAGCTCCGGCCCACCGTGGGTTCCGGCTTTCGCGCTTCTGTCACCCATCCCGGATCTAGTCCCACCTGGGTCCTGGCCTCCGTCCGGGCCCCCCAGTCACCCGCCCTCCGCTCGGACCCCGGCCCGGCCCCGCCCCCCCACAGCCGCTCCCGCCCGGCGGTGGCCGTCCTGACCCGTCCCTCCCGCCCCGCAGCACGGCGCCAACGTGAACGCTCAGATGTACTCGGGCAGCTCGGCGCTGCACTCGGCGTCCGGCCGCGGGCTCCTCCCGCTCGTGCGCACGCTGGTCCGCAGCGGCGCCGACAGTGGCCTCAAGAACTGCCACAACGACACGCCGCTCATGGTGGCGCGCAGCCGCCGGGTGAGTGCGCGCTGGGGGGCCGCGCCGGTCCGTGCGGATGTGCCATCTCCGTGCGCGCGGGGCAGCGGGGCGGCCTGTGGGTCCCAGGGAGCGCGGACGGTGGACACGAAGGCACGAAGCCCACCCCGTGCACGACGGGAACGGAGAGGAGAGCAGTGTGGGCTGGAGGAACCCGGTGGTGACTCTCATCTCCCATCTTCCCCAGGTCATCGACATCCTGAGGGGGAAGGCAACCCGGCCTGCACCGGCCTCACAGCCAGAGCCCTCGCCCGAGCGCAGTGCCACCACCTCCCCTGAGAGCAGCAGCCTCCTCAGCTCCAACGGTAAACGTAGCTCCCCTGCCAACTGCCAGCCCCTCCTCCCCCAGAGCCCTCCAGGCCCCCAGCCCCTCCTCCCCCAGAGCCCTCCAGGCCCCCAGCCCCTCCTCCCCCAGAGCCCTCCAGGCCCCACCCCTCTCCTCCCCCAGACCCCTCCAGGCCCCTGTGCCCTCCCCCAAGCCCCCAGAGCACCCCCGCCCAGTTGGTCTGGGGCTGGTGGCTCTCAACACCCACCCCTCTCTTCTTCCCACAGGTCTCCTTTCTGCGTCACCCTCCTCCTCACCCTCCCAGTCTCCCCCCAAGGACCCACCTGGATTCCCCATGGCTCCCCCCAGTTTCTTCCTTCCTCCCTCGTCTCCACCTGGCTTCCTGCCCTTCTCTGGGGTCCTCCGAGCCCCTGGCCGGCCAGTGCCCCCCTCCCCAGCTCCAGGAGGCAGCTGAGAGGGATGGGGGGGGCAGATCTCAGACTCATGCGGGGGGTACCTCCCTACCCGGTGGGGCCAACCCTCCTAGAAACTGTGAAGACCTCACTCTGCCTCCCCCCCAGGACCAGGATTTGCACAGAGGCACAAGCATCTACCCATAAGCGCCCTCTTCTGAGCAAAGATATTTTCCCACCGTGTCACCCGCCCAGGACTCTTAACCCTGTTATTCTCAGGCACCAGCCCCCTGTCTGGAATTGCACCTAGATTCCTTCTCCTCCCCTAGAGCTGGTGGAACCAGGGAATAGTCACTCCTCTCCGCCCCCCACTCCACCCAGATGGATGAGGGGGAGATGGGCTGTAGCCAGGCACTGATAACAATGTAAATTATTAGGCATTTCAGTTGGATTTCTTTTGTAATAAACTATTTTTGTACCATACCCTGGCTGGGCCTCTTTCTTCGGGAAACCTGGAAGAAGTGTGTTCGTGCGTGTGCACAGCTGGGCTGGGCACCCTCTCCAGCTGCCTCCAGGAGTGACCTTGTGAGCCTCCCACTGAGGATGACACGTGTGGGTGACACTGGGACTTCTGTCATGTCACCGTGCCATCATTTGTGGAGACGACACAGTGTGAGATCTTTCTGGGGGACCCTTTTGGATTCCATGGCGACCCTGGCCATCTGCATGCCTGCGTGTTTCTGAGGTTTGTGGGTCTTTGTGGTGGCACAGCTGACTGTCACGTGACTGATGTTCTCTGGGCCCCTGTGCTCAGCAGGTGTGAGTGTTCCCAGCGTTGAAGCCTGTGGCCATCCTGTGACTCGTGGTATGTGACTGTCTCGCAGGGCTGGCCAGGTTTTCTACGTGGTCATTCCAGAGCCCCCCTGACATACGAGGTTTGGGTTTTGACTGTGGGCGTGTCACTTCTAGGTCACTCAGGATGTGCCTTCATCTCCTGTCACCCTTGTCTCAAAGCACCCCATTTAGCAGCTTAAAACAACTGATTGATTCCCTTACAGTTCTAAAGGTCAGAAGTTCCAAATCAGTTTCACTGGCCCAATGCCAAGGTGTCAGCAGAGCTGGTTCCTTCCCGAAGCTCTAGGGGAGGACCCATCCCCTTGCCTTTTCCAGCCTCTAGAGGTGCTCGCCTTCCTTGTCTTGTGGTCCCTTCTATCACTCTGACCTCTTGCTTCCATCTGCATTTCTTCTTTGGTTTTTTAAAGATTTTATTTATTTGAGAGAGAGCGCGCATGGGAGGAGGGGCAGAGGGAGGGAGAGCATCTCAAGCGGGGCTCTGACACGGGGCTCAGTCTCACGACCCCGAGATCACAACCTGAGCCAAACTCAAGAGTCGCACGCTCAACCCCGCGAGCCACCCAGGCGCCCCTCCATCTGCATTCCGACCCGGATCTCCTGCCTCCCTCTGAGAAGGAGGACCCTGCAATTATACCGGACCCACCCGGATAATCCAAGTTTCTCTCCTCATCTCAAAAGCCTTAATTTCATCACATGGGCAAAGGTCCTTTTGCCATTTCAAGTCACTTCCACAGATCACAGGGTTTAGAACGTAGGTATCGCTGAGAGCCTTTATTCAGCGCACCCCAGGTTTCAATCTAAGAAGGAACATTGCTAGGAGGTGGGTATGCGGATAAGAGACTTGTCATGGGGATCTGAACATCGGGAAAGGAAAATGGATGGGTGGCGGGGGAGACCAAGGACAAGCTGGAACCCCCAAGGAAGGACTCAAGGACTCAAACCCATGTTGGTCCCACTGCCCCCAATCTTGATGAAAGGGGTGTCCTGTGGGAGAAGCTGGCAACAGTGGTCCCATTCTATAGGTGAGTGGTTCTGAGTGATGGTGACTGTCTTTTTTTTAATGGGGGCCTCCCTGAACCTCTGGCTCTTCGTCTATCTCGGCCACTGTGACATGTCTGCTGCCACCACTCTATGATGCATTGTATCTTTGGGGCCAACTACCTTAACATCTTCCTGGGAGACAATGTTGGGCCCCCTTGACTTAGTCAGCTATACGTTTTGGGGTGTATTTGTGACATGTGCCGCTGTTTCTGAACCTGCTTCTGGGCCACAATGTCCCCCCCGGAGCCTGACCTTGGAGGGTCCATTGGCTTTCTAAGAGCTGCTGTCACAAATGACTACAACCCAGGGGGCATAAAACAACGGGAAGTTATCCTCTCATAGTTCTAGAGGCCAGGAGTCTGAAATCGAGGGGTTGGCAGGGCCACGTTCGCTCCAAAGGCCTCCTACGTAACCCTTCCAGCGGCTGCTGGCCGCCGACGCTGCAGGGCTGTGGCTGCCTTCCTCTGCTCCCTGCCTCTGTCTTCATGTGGCCTCTCCTCGGCATGTCTGTGTCTCCTCTTCCGTCTCCTGTAAGGACACGTGTCAGCGGATTTAGGGCCCACGTAGATAATCCAAGATGATCTCATCTCGAGATCCTTCCCTTAATTGCACCTGCAAACACCTTCTTTCCCAAATAAGGTCACGTTCACGAGTTCCAGGAGTTAGGATGGGGCTGTATTTTTATGGAGGGAGGGGCCCACCATTCAACCCCCTACAGCGGGTGAATGTTGGGCCCCCCTGCAAACAGCTAGCTGTGCCTGAGAACTTCCCCTCTGATAATCCCCCGACCCATGTAAGACCACACACAATAACCTTCTCTCCAGCAGACCGTGAGCTCTGGGAGGGCAGTGCCGGGCCTCCTTCCCTGCGGCCCCCCACCACGGCAGCCAGCACACCGCCTGGCATGGAGCAGACCCTTGAGAAGTGATGGCCGAGTGAATGAGACTCCCCCACCCTCACCCCTACCCTCCATGTCATGGCATCTATGATTCTCCATGACTGCATCTGGTCCCATGTCACCCTATGTGACCCGTTTGAGGGTATGAAAAGAAACGTAGGGATACCTGGATGGCTCAGTCCGTTAAGCATCTGCCTTTGGCTCAGGTCACGATCCCAGCATCCTGGGGTTGAGTCCTGCATCAGGCTCCCTGTTCAGAAGGGAGTCTGCTTCTCCCTCTCCCTCTGCCCCTCTCTCCTGCCCATGCTCTCTGTCTCTGTCAAATAAATAAATACGACCTTAAAAAAAAAAAAGGAAATGTATATATTGGTAGTCATTTATTGCCCATGACAGCACCCATATTCCAGATGAGAAAACTGAGAGCCGGAGAGCGCAAACTTCCTGTCCAAGCCCAGGTCTGCACCTCCAAAGCCCATGCTCATAATCACGGGGCCCTCTCGCCATGCAGGAAAGTCGTGCATCTATCATTTTAACTGTGCACGCCAGGCGTGGGCTCACGCACACATTGTTAGCAGAAAGGAGAAAAAGCGCATGTGTCATTGAGAGTATAGGCTCTGGAGTCAGGCCTGAGTTCGAGTCCTGCCCTTCCATTTCCTGGCTGGGTGACCTTCATCAGGCGATGTCTCGGCCCTGAGCCCATTTCCTCATAATAATGGTCCACCTTGCCAATTCGTCTTGAGGATTTTTTTTTTAAGATTTTAAAATCTGAGTGGAAGGCAGATACTTAATCCAGTGAGCAACCCAGGCGCCCCTGTTGTGAGGATTAAACACTAATGAATTGTGTATAGCACTTATAATAGCATAGTACTGAGAAAGAACTTGATACATGGGAATTGCTGTAGTTATCATCTGGGAATTGGTTTTGAGGGGGGTGAGGCAGGGGGAAGGAAAGAGGATGGGACCTATCCTTTGTCTTGATGAAAAAATGAGGTAATGAAGACCTAGCCTAGAGGTGTGTATTAGCTAGACTTTTTATTCAGCTGTTCTGACAAAAACTAAAAACGAGAGTGGCTTGAATAAGATGGGAAGAGTAGCTTGAGAGCGTCAGAGATCCAGACTCCTACCTTGCTGCTCAGTCGCCTTCACCCGACATTCATACCCTATGGTCTAAGATGGCTGCTCCCACGCCCACCATCACATCCACATTCCAACCATTGAGAAGAAAAAAGAAAGTAAGGTGTATGCCCCTGCTCTTTAAACCACAACCAAGAAGTTAGACATATCACATTCTTTTGCCTAGAATTTAGTCATATGGCCACACCTACCCCATAGGAGACCAAGAAATGTCATTTTTATCAGGGCAGCATATACCCCGCTAAAATTCTGAGGCTCTGTTACAAAAAGAAGAGGGGAGAAGGGTAACTGAAGGACAAGCACATCTGCCACACCAGGGCTCTGCTACCAAATGGCTATGTGACCCTGGATGAAATGAGTCTGCCATCCCGAGACTCAGCTTCCTCATTGGCAAATGGGATCAACACCGGCCGCTCTGGGTTGATGAGTTGGTGAGGACTTTTTTTTTTTTCCTTTTAATTTGAGAGAGAGCACAAGTGGAGGGAAAGCGAGAAGCAGATTCCGCATTGAGCAAGGAGAGCATGACACTGAGAGCATGACCAGAGCTGAAATCGAGAGTCAGATACCCAACCAACTGAGCCACCCGGGAGTCCTGGGTTGATGAGGATTTAATGAGGGTGTGAGTGGGTGCCCAGTGCTTAGCACAGGGCCTGGCCCATTATCAGCCTGGAGTGTATGTGTTGAGAATCTCCTCGTCCTTGTGAGTGCTGTGGGCTGTGGGTCTTTGTGTGTGAGAAACTATCCCTGGGTTCGAGAGCTGAACCCGGCCCTGACCTTGGTAAGTTACTTCTCTAAAACAAAGGATCTGGCTTCTCCACACATGGAAATCCCCTCTCAGCCTCCTGACCTTGGGACTAGGCGCGTGTCCTTACACACCCAACCCCCTTACACCCCCATCCCCCCTTCCCCTGCAGAAGGGCAGACTCTTAGGAACTGGGAGGACGTCCATAGACAGGGTCTCCAGCCCACATCCAGATCTTACAGAACTGAGCACACATCCCTCAACCACTATCACGAAGACCACTGTCCCGTCTGACAGTCCTAAAGTTCTCAAGCCAAAAGTTGCATTTTCAAATGCATTTCTCTGGGGCCCCAACCCCTGCTGCAAGTTTCACTTGTTATCACCACCGTGGGTAAATCCAGATACTTAGTCAGAGACTCTCTTCCAGGTGCATGCGTGAAATCTGCCAATTGTTAAATGCCGGTGCCCTTCCCGAAAAACAAATTTTAAGAGCCCGCGTGTGAAGTCGAACACATCTGCTGGCTAGGTGTGTCCGGAGACCCTCATGGAAGCCAAACATCCACTTTACAGAAAGGGAAACTAAGGCCCGGAGAGGGTAAGAAACGGACTTGGTGAGCCTCGTGAGTCCAAGGTTCCAGGATTCACCATAACCGAGGGACGGAATCTGTCACCGGTCATGGAAGGACAAACGCCCTGCGCCTTCTGAGGCGCAGTCAACGTCTGTGTCCCCCGCCCCGACGGACACGGCATCTCTTCTAGAATATTCCTGCCACCAGAATCTAATGACAAGGAAATATCAGACAAACTCAAATCCAGGGGATCATCGTAACCAAAGAACTGGCCTGGGCTGTTCAGAAATGTCAACTTCACGGAACACAAAGAAAGCCTGAGGCTTCATACTTGACTGGAGGCGTCAAAGAGATAGGAAACCGAACACAACTCATGACCTCGGTTTTGACACTGGACTGGAGAAAACGGTTTTGCTCTGAAGGATAGTTTGGGGACAACTGGGGCAGCCAGTGTAGGTTTTGCTGCCGCAGACGGGGCCTTGGGGCGGGACGGGGGCCTTAGGGCATGGCTCAGGGGTGTGGCCAGACTCCGAAGCCTGGCGGCCGGGACGCTTGGCCCGAAGGAGATGAGTATGTACTTGGAGCGCCCTCTTGTGGCTATCCTGGGGGGTCTAGCCTCCACTTTTTAAAGAAGAGCTTTATTTTTTTAGAAAATTTAAAAAAATAAGGGGCACCTGGGTGGCTCAGTGGGTTAAAGCCTCTGCTTTCAGCTCAGGTCATAATCTCAGGGTCCTGGGATAATCAGGGAGCCTGCTTCTCTCTCTCTCTGCCTACCTCTCTGCCTACTCGTGATCTCTCTCCTCTCTGTTAAATAAATAAATAAAGTTTAAAAAAAAGAATATCTTAAAAAATAAAAAAATAGGGGCACCTGGGTGTCTCAGTTAAGCCTCTGCCTTCGGCTCAGGTCATGATCCCAGAGTCTGGGGCTCCCTGCTCAGCAGGAAGCCTGTTTCTCCTTCTCCCACTTCCCCTGCTTGTGTTGCCTCTCTCGCTGTCTCTCTGTCAAATAAATAAAATCTTTTTTTAAAAAAGATTTTTTTTTATTTATTTATTAGAGAGAGAGAGACTGAGAATGAGAGGGGAGAAGGTTAGAGGGAGAAGCAGACTTCCCGCAGAGCCGGGAGTCCGACATGGGACTCGATCCCGGGACTCCGGGATCACGACCCGAGCCGAAGGCAGTCGCTCAACCAACTGAGCCATCCAGGCGCCCAAAATCTTTTTTAAAAATAAAAACAGCTTTATTGAGATATAATGTATACACCATACAATTCAACTATTTAAAGTGTGCAATTCCATGGTTTTAGTAAATTCAAAGAGCTGTGCGATCGTCACTAAAATAAATTTAAAACCATGTCTTCACCCCAAAATTAAATCCCATACCCATTTGGTAGTCACTCCCTATTTCTCTCCAACCTCCTTCAGCCCAGGCAATCCCTAATATACTTTCTGTCTGTATTGATTTGCCTATTCCGAACACTATATAAATTTAATCATACAAGGGCATCTGGGTGTTTTAATCTTTTTTTTTTTTTTCTTTAAGTAGGCTCCACGCCCAGCTTGGAGCCCGGAGGTGGGCTTGAACTCACGACTCTGGGATCAAGATGTGAGCTGAGAGCAGGAGTCCAATCCTTAACAGACTGAGCCACCCAGGAGCTCCTAGCATAATGTTTTCCAGATTGATCTACCCTGTGGCATTCATTTCTTTTAATGGTTGAGTAATCTTCCATTGTTCAGGTACACTGCTTTTCATTTACCCACTTACCAACTGATGGACGTTTAGGTTATTTCCACAATTATTTGTGTGGATGCATGTTTTCAGTTCTCTGGAATATATCCACATAGGAGAGAAATTGCTAGGTCATACGCTAACTCTATTTTGCCATAGGTAAACTATCTTTATTTCCCCTACTTTGAGGAGCTGCCGAATTGTTTTCCAAACCAGCTGCACCGTTTACATTCCCAGCAGCAGTGTATGAGGGTTCCAATTCCTCCGCAGCCTCCCCAATGCTTATTATCTGTCTTTTCCATTGTAGCTACCCTGGCAGGTGTGAAGTGGTGGCTCATTGTGGTTCTGATTTTTATCTGACTGATAACAATGTTGCAGATCCTTTTGTATCATTCACTGCTTTTGTATCAACTATGCGCTAGAGGAACTCTTACTGCAGGTGCCATATTTGATCCAAATTTTTCCAATTAAGGTATTAATGACATCGTCCTTCACGGAGTCCCTCCTTTCCCTTTGCCACGACCTGCATGTCATGTTCAGCATGACCCCCCTGTGTTTTCATACTATGATCACATCCAGATGCATCCCCGAATAATCTATGGCATTGGTTCTGCAGGCTTTCAAACCTGATATAAATGACATTGCCCTGTAATCCTTCAACACCTTTTTTTCTTTTAATATTATCATTACTCATTATATTAGTTTCCTAGGGCTGCTGTAACTAAGGACCACAAACTGAGTGGCTTAAAGCAACAGAAATTTATTTTCTCCCCATTCTGGGAAGTAGGACCCAAAACCAAGATGTTGGCAAGGCTACACTCCCTTTGAGGGCTCAAAGCGAGGATGCTTCCTTGCCTCTTCCTAGCTTCTGGTGTTTGCCAGCAATTCTTGACATTCCTTGGCTCTGATCTCTGCCTCTGACACCATGTGGCTTTCTTCCATGTATGTACCTGTGTCCGTGTCCAAATTTCCAATCATGCTGGGTTTATGGCCCACCCTAATAGTATGACCTCATCATAACTTGGTGACATCTGCAAGAACTCCACTTCTAGATAAGGTCACATTCTATTTCTAAATAAGGTTCTAGAGGACTTGAATTTGGGGGTGGGGCACACTATTCAACCCAGTACACTCATCATCGAGTTTTTAGGACTCACACTATTGGTATGTGTGTCCAATTCATTCATTTGAACTGCCCTGTGGGAGACCTTTGTGAAAGTATACCGCAATTTATTCATTCCTCCTGCTGTTGATGGCCTTACCTTGTTTCCAGTTTTCTCCATTTCCGACAAGACTGCAATTAACATCCTGGAACATGTCTCTTGGAGTTTATTAGGGCAGTAATTTTCAAACTGCCACAAGATCCATTGGGTTGTGAAATCAATTTAGTGGGTTGCAAACACGATTTTCCCTTTAATGAAATGGAATTAAATAGAACAGAAGCTATTGTAACACATGCACGTAGTCAGGGTAAGGATTACCCCGTGAAACTATTTCAGATGTATATCATGACCCTATCTGAGCAAACTGTTTAGAAGTCGGAGCTCGGGAGGCTGTAGCCAGCAATGGCCCCCGCTCCGTCCGAGATCTGCTGGATGTTGCCAGATTGCTCTCCAGCTCATCTCATTTACACTCCCATCAACACTTAGCATAGTCAAAAATGTGCCTTTTTGCCAGGCCAATGGGTTGTCATCCTATTTCTGGTAGAGGAAACAGGCTCAGAGAGGGCAAAAACGATAGGAGCTGGAAGACACACCCCGCCATCCTGACGGCAAAGACCCCGTCTCCGTTGGGTCTGAGATGCAACGTTGAAGATCCTATAAGTGAAGAATTCGCGGGCTCTAAATGGACACCTGGGTGGGTCTGCCATCAGCTCAGGTCCTGATCCCAGAGTTGTGGGATCAAGTCCCACATCCGGCTCCCGGCTCAGGGTGGAGCCTGCTCCTCCCTCTGCCTGCTGCTCTTCCTGCCTGTGCTCGCTCGCTCTCTCTAATAAATAAATAAAAGCTAAAATAAAATAAAATAAAATAAAAAAAGACTTCTCGGGGTCTAAGACGGAATCAGGGCTGAGTGGGGAAAGGCGTTTAGGATGAGAGCTCAGCTAAACCCACTTCCCCTTCCTCCACCTCAAAGGGATGCCTGGGGCCCAGGGACGGCCCGGCCCACAGCGCCCCCGGGTGGCCGCCTAGCGCATAGCCGGAGCTGGGAGGATGCTACAGTTTGCGCTAGTTGGGGAGAAAACCATGCTCCTCCAGCCTGGAGCATACCAGACGCGCCTTGACCCCCGCATTCTTGAACCCCATCTTCCCATCTCATCTCCTGGGGGACCCACCTTCTCTGGAAATCTGGGCGTCTCAACTCTGGCCTGATTTCCCGCGGGCCCCTTACGTGGGGACTCAGGAATTATGTTGCCGAGCTCCTGCTCCCTCGGACACCCAACCCCTGCTACTAGGGGACCAGGGGATCTGGTCATGCTATGCTTTCCTTGTCCGGGACAAAGGGACCCCACTATCTCCCCGACCTTTACTCCTAAAAAGCTCAGCTCTCTGATATTTAATCCCACGCCCCAGCCAAAGATCCAAACCTGGGTCCGAAAGCCCCAGGAGTGCTCCGTCCCAGCCCCACCTCCCCTCAGGGTTTGGATAGCTAAGCTCCCAGCCCTACCTCCAGCCCCCAAAAGCCTCAGGTCTCCCCCAGCCCCTTCTCCACTGCAACTTTGGGACCCAGCCTCCAGTCGGTCTCAGAAGGGGCCCAGGCGTCCTACCTACAATTCCTACCCATTGACGTCTCCTCCTATCCCCACCCACCGCAGCCACCCCATCCAGCTCTCTTTAGGGGACCAGACTTTCGAACCCCATCTCTAGGAACCCAAGCGCCAGATCCCCCCAGACTCCGCCCCCTCCAGAGACGCGGGTACCTACTGTCCCCTCCCCCCTTCTCCGGGGCCCGCCCCCTTCGCCCTGCGTTCCGGGTCCCGCCCCCACCCTGGGCGAGGCCGCACCTTTGCCCTCCGCCCGCTTACCTCCCGCGGCACCCAAGGGCCCCATGGCCGCGGCGGCAGCCCCCTGGGGATGGCAATCGGGAGAGGCCCGCGCGCTCGGCCGGGCGGTGAGGCGGCTGCAGCGCCTGGAAGAGCAGTGCGGGGACCCCCGGCTTGCCTCCAGCCCCCCCTCGCTGCGAGATCTGCTGCCCCGCATCGCGCAGCTGCTGCGCCAGGTGGCCCAAGCCCGGCGGGCGGCGCACAGGGGCGGCCCCGAGGGTCCCGGTGGTGCGAGGGACTTTCTCATCGTCTACCTTCACAATCTGGAGGCCAAGAGCAGGCAGGTGGCCGCACTGCTGCCACCCCGGGGTGGGAGGAGTGCCAACGACGAGCTCTTCCGGAAGGGCTCCAGACTCAGGTGAGCAGCGGCTCTGGCCCCCAAAAAAGTCGGAATCGGGAGTCCGGGGCCCCCAGCCCCCTTCTCCGTCAGAGCCAGGCGTCCAGGACCCCAGCCCTCTCCTCCCTCAGACGCAGGGGTCAGGACCCCAGCCCCTCCTCCTTCGGACCCAGGAGTCTAGGCCCCCAGGCCCCTCCCTCCCCCCTCAGACCCAGGGGTCCTGGCCCCCAGCCCACTCCTCCGTCAGACGCAGGAGCCCAGGCTCACCTACTCTCTTCCCTCAGATCCAGGAATTCTGCCTCCAGGCCCTTCCTCCCTCAGACCCAGAGGTCTAGACCCCCAGCCCCTCCTCCCTCAGACCAGGGATCCAGGTCCCCAGCCCCCTCCTCCCTCAGACCCAGAAGTCCTGCCTCCAGCCCCTCCTCCTTCAGACTCAGGGGTCCAAGTCCCAACCCCCTTTCCCTGAGAACCGGGAAAACTGAACAACCCATTTTTTTTTTTTCTTTCTTTGGGCACCTATGCCCTCAGTTCCCCATTTCCCCCCTTTCTTGGCCGTCCGGCAGTCTGCCACACGTTGCCCCACTCTCCCAGAGGCCTAGACACACATCCTGGGAATGGCACCTCTAGGGAGAATCCCTATGTCACTGAACCAATCTCCCTTCCATATAGAGGATCATCAAATTTCTGTAAAATTCAGTATAAATTTAAGACGTGCAGGAAATGCTTTTGTAAGGTCGAATTGGGTTTTAGGTTTAGATAATTTTAAATAGATTCTCCACTTTCACAGATGCCTCATGGGACATTGGAAAGTGGAATGTGGGCAAATTTTGCTAGAGGGGACTTTCCCCCACAATTTAGCCTCCCTATCCTAATGGCTCTGTCAGGTAAATTTCTTGAAGCTCCTTAGAAAGGTGGTGTAACTCCACTAAGAATCACTGTTCTAGAAACTAGGAAGCATAGGGGCTTAGTGAGTGTCTTTAATTGAGTGTTCTAGTTACTAGGGTTCTACCAACTGTCTGAAGAAGATTCTAGAACAATATGCCCCACCAAAAATCTAATGCAACCCACATATGTAATTTTTTATTTTCCAGTAGACATATTTTTTTAAAGATTTTATTTATTTCTTTGACAGAGAGAGAGATCACGTCGGCAGAGAGGCAGGCAGAGAGAGAGGGGGAAGCAGTTTATCCGGGGACATGCGTGGGGGTTCCATGAGACCGTATATCTATTACACAATGGTCTTGACTGATGGCTTCTTTCCAAAATTTTCTGGGACTGGCCCCGCTGGTGGGACTGCCTTCTGCCGAGGACTCTCTCATTAGGGTCTCTCTCTCTTTTTTTTTTTTTTTAAGATTTTATTTATTTATTTGACAGAGAGAGAGAGATCCCAAGTAGGCAGAGAGGCAGGCAGAGAGAGAGGGGGAAGCAGGCTCCCTGCTGAGCAGAGAGCCTGATGCGGGGCTCGATCCCAGGACCCCGAGGTCATGACCTGAGCCGAAGGCAGAGGCTTTAACCCACTGAACCACCCAGGGGCCCCTAGGTGCAGTGAGTTTTAATCACATTCCTTTTATTTAATTTAAGGTATCCAAAATATTATCTCAACTTGTAATCAATATAAAACAACGATTAATGAGATAGCTCACACTTTTTTTTCCCCCACTAAGTTTTCCAAATCTGGGGCACCTGTGGGACTCAGTCGGTTAAGCATCTGTCTTCAGCTCAGGTCACAATCCCAGGGTCCTGAGATCGAGTCCTGTATTGGCTCCTTGCTCCTCGGGGCGCCTGCTTCTCCCTCTCCCCCTCCCCCTACTCATGTGCTCACTCTCTCTCTGAAATAAATAAATAAAATCTTTAATTTTTTTTATTAAAGAGGAGAGACCCTTCTTTTTTAAAAATAAAAGTTTATTTATTTTATTTATTTGAAAGCAAGAGACAGAGATAGGGCACAGGCAGGGAGAAGAGGGAGAAGCAGACTCCTCGCTGAGCAGGGAGCCCCACACGTGGAACTCAATCCCAGGACCCTGGGATCATGACCTGAGCTGAAGGCAGACGCTTAACCAACCACCCAGGCGTCCCTAAATAAAGTCTTTTAAAAAAAATAAATAAAATAATAAAGGCAATAGTAAAAATGAACATGCGCTGAGTACTGGCTGCAAACCAGGTATGCGGGGCATTCTCTGCACTCAGAAGACACGCAAGAATCCTCACCGCTCCCCCTCCAAGATTGGGGCTGCTCTTACGTCCATTTCTCAGTGGGAGAAACTGACGTAAGGAGGAATAAAGGAACCTCCCCAAAATGCCGCAGCTAAGTGTCAGAGCTTCCCTTTGCTGCACCCCCCCATCCTGACCCGTACCCCAGGGAGGCCACAGGCAGGAGAAAGCACGGGGGTCCACCCCCCAGGGCTGCTAAAACCAAGAAGGTTCCAAGCGCGACCTACTCGCAGAACCCTCCCAGTGCCCTCGGCTCTCATGGGCTCCACCTCTGACAGGGCCCCCCACCACCACCGGAGGCGGCAGGTGGAGGCTGGGGTCTGTTTGCTGGAGGATGACTGGGATCCTGGGCAGCACCTCCCTTCCCTTCATGGATAAGGAAACCGAGATTTGCAGAGGGAGGGTGTCGGGACTGCCATAGTCCGTCTTGGAATTGACTTTTACCCCTCCCTGAGTGGTACAGAGTCTGGGGGCCTGGTGCCCGTGGGTCTTTCCCGCGGCACGTGCAGGTGTCGGTGGGAGGCCCAAGGTCCAGCCCAGGCCCTCAGAGCCCATCCCTGCAGGCGGCAGCTGGCCAAGCTGGCCCTCATCTTCAGTTACATGCACGCGGAACTGGCTGCGCTCTTCCCCAGCGGGCAGTGCTGTGGACATACATACCAGCTGACCATGGCGCAGGCCCACGCCTTCTGGAGGGAGCACTGCGGAGCCCGGTGAGTGAGCACCTGTCCCAGGGCCCCTTAGCTCCCGGAGCCTCATCCTGTCCTTGCCCTAAGGGACCGAGGAGTCCTCACCCCCAGCTGCCTCCTCCCTCAGACCCAGGAGTCCAGACCCCCAGCCCCTCCTCCCTCAGACCCAGGAGTCCAGGCCCCCACCCCCTCCTCCCTCAGACCCAGGAGTCCAGGCCCCCACCCCCTCCTCCCTCAGACCCAGGAGTCCTCGCCCCAGCCGCCTACTCCTTGGAAGTCTTCCCATCCAGGTTGCTCAGCTGTATCCCCTACCCCCTCTATCCAGGTGTGTGCTGCCCTGGGCTGAGTTTGAGTCGCTCTTGTGCACCTGCCACCCCGTGGAATCAGGCTCCACGGCCCTGGCCTTGCGCTCCACCGTTAACCTCACCTGCAGTGGCCACGTGTCCATCTTCGAGTTTGACATCTTCACCAGGCTCTTCCAGGTCAGCGAGGGCCAAGGCTGGAAGCCCAGACTCTCAGGTCCTGGGGGAAGGAGAGGTTGGGAACACGGCCTCCTGGGTCTGAGGGAAGAGGGGCTGGGATCCCAGACCCGTGGTTCCTGGGAGAGGGAGGATCTGGGGTCTTCTGTATCACAGATTCCTGAGGCCCACCCCGGGTGTAAGCCGGGTGGCTGGGTTCTGAGACCCCGCGAGGCACGAGGTGTGGGTGGCTTCCTCGCCCCTCCCTGACCCACATGCTGCCCCGACCTAGCCGTGGCCAACACTCCTCAAGAACTGGCAGCTCCTGGCGGTCAACCACCCGGGCTACATGGCCTTCCTCACATACGATGAGGTCCAAGAGCGTCTGCAGACCTGCAGAGACAAGCCAGGCAGGTAAAAGGGCAGGGCCACAGGAGGAGAAGGCGGCTGGGGGCTCCAGGGTCTGGATCCTGGGCTGGGGTGCAAGGGGAGCCCAGCCAGCCTTTGGGGAGTAAGAACTGAAGGGCCGAAGTACCTGGGACCCCAGACTGCCAAGCACTGAGAGGTAGGATGCTGAGTGCCTCATCTCCTGGGACCTCCCAGGAGCCCAGTGATCTTGGGCAGTGCTCAACATGTACCACCTTTCAACATGCATTCTGCTGACACTCTCACAATGCACCCTCACAATCCGGCAGCTAAAGGAATAGTTTGTGGTCTGGCCAGGGGCCCAAAGACCCTGCCCCAGGATAAGATCCATTTCTGATGAGTCAGAGTTCATATTGTACCATCTATTAAATATTTTTTTAAATGACCCCCCCGCATACACACAAACCTGCTGGAGTAGGAGACTGGGACCAAATACTCGAGTCCTTAAATGATTTCAAGCCAGGAAACTTGAGCTGTTTAGAGGGCTAAGGATTGAGGGACTGAGCTACCTGGAACACCAGGATGTTAAGGGAATGGGAGGTCACATTCATGAGTCTTTGCAGGGCTGACATATGGCAAGTATGTTAGCCCTCTCCCGGTTACACTTCATACCGGTTTAAAGGGAAAGGAAAAGGGATGGATTAATTCTCATGATTGAAAAGACCAGGTATGGGGTTTCAGGCACAGCTGGATCTAGGTGCTCAAGTGCTACTGTCAGGAATCAGTGTCTTCCCTGTGCCTACTGCTCTCTGTGTTTGCTTCATTCTCAGACATGGTCTCTCTTTATGGTGGCAAAAGGTTTCTAGAAGCCCCAGCTGTACACCCTAGGAGCTTAGCAACCTCTGTAGAAATAGGGTACCTTGCTCCTGATAGTTCTAGCAAAAAATCTCAGGGCTGACTTCCATCACTATGGTCTGGGGTCCTAAAAGGCACTGATTGGCCAAGCTAGAATCAGCCTTGTCTAAGCCCCAGTGAAGGAGGAGGAAGAACCAAGCAGGTAAAGCAATGGATAGTCCCCTACAGTGGAGGACAAGAATCTTAATGCTCGTTGACAAAAAAGTGGGAAGCTGGATTATAAAGGACAAGGACTCAGATATCTAGATCCCCAACAGAATGGGCACCTGGGAAGTCCCAGATGGGACAGCAGTGACCACTCCCTCACCCCATCCTACCAACCTCTTCCTCCAGCTACATCTTCCGGCCCAGCTGCACTCGCCTGGGTCAATGGGCCATTGGATACGTGAGCTCAGATGGCAGCATCCTGCAAACCATCCCTCTCAACAAACCCCTGTGCCAAGCACTCCTGGATGGACAAAAGGAAGGCTTGTGAGTCGCCATCCTGGCAGGGGGAGGGTGTCAGCAGAATGCGCTGAGAAAGGTGGTATGTGTTGAGCACTGCCCAAGACCGCTCAGAGCGCAGTTCCGCAGACTTTGTACACTTGCAATACTGTGTTGTTCCAGTAGGCGGCAGACGAGGGTCTTGAGGAAGGGGAGCTTTTTCTTTTTTTTTTTTTTAAGGCATTTATTTATTTATTTGTTTGTTTGTTTGTTTAAAAGATTTTATTTATTTATTTGACAGAGAAATGGGGAGCACAAGTAGGCAGAGAGGCAGGCAGAGGGAGAGAGAGAAGCAGGCTCTCTACTGAGCAGGGAGCCCGATGCAGGGCTCAATCCCAGGACCCTGGGATCATGACCTGAGTGGAAGGCAGATGCTTAATGACTGAGCCACCCAGGCGCCCCAAAAGAGACTAGGATCTGGTCGCTCCAGCAATGCGTGACCTAAGATGTTCCTATACCTGGGCCCAAACACTCAAGAGTGGGGGTGCTCTGGGAGGGTGAAGACTGGGGTTCAGTCAGTTTCCTGGTTATTGTTGATCTGATTTGTGTTTCCAGGGCTTGAGACACTTTGGTCTAATGTGCCCTTTTTGGGGGGCTCTGAGGGAACCCGGCCCTGCCCTGGGGTCCGAGGGGACAATGCTTGCCCTGGAAAGTCCCAATGTGAGGAGACGGAAGGGAAGAGATCCCCAGGCCAGTGATGGGTTTGGGAGAGACTCTCATCCAGAGACCGTGGGCCCATGGCAGAGTCCGGGGAGCCCTTGCTCATCGGGGTGGGGGGTGTTAGATGTCCCTCAGTACCCCTCTCTTCCCTTCGCCCAGCTACCTCTACCCAGATGGGAAGAACCACAACCCAGACCTGACTGAACTCAACCAGATGGAACCCCATCCGTACATCCATGTGTCAGAGGTGAGGTCGGGGCCTGTGCCCCCCCACACACACCCCCCACTGGGCCTCGACTCCAGAATTCCCTCCCACAGAGTCAGGCGTAGAATCCCAGAGGCCTTGGGTTTTTGTGCTGGTGTGGTGGCCATGTGACCTGGGTTAAATAACTTGGCCCCTCTCTCTGCCTCTGTTCCTTTTCTGGAAAATACGGCTCCTCCTGCCTCTTCCCCAGGGGTTTTCGCAGAGATTAAACCAGAAAAGGATACTGCTGAGATTATCAGAATGGCTAATGCACTTGAGCTTTCAGCGATGACAGCCCCTGTATAGCTCCTAGTCTTCGCAGCCTCCCTATGGGTGAGAGAGAAACGCCAAGTGAAATCTTTTGGTATAAGTATATCCCACACACTATCTGGGATATACCTAGACCTTAAAAAGTTCCGCATCGTTTACCCCAAAATCAGATTTAACAGGGCTTGCTATATTTTTAGTTGCTAAATCTGGCAACCCGGAGACGGAAGCTCACAACAAGGTACACGTAGGAGGAGGCTGCTGGATACAAGGCCTTGAACTTCGGAGGGTTCGGGGCTAGCACAGAAGTTTGGGGGTTTCTTCCTGTGGCCTGACTTGGATCCCCATGGCTGACGGCCCCCTTGCCGTCCTCCCCGTCTTCTCGCCTGCTAGGAGCAGCTGCAGCTGTACTGGGCCATGGACTCCACATTCGAGCTCTGTAAGATCTGCGCGGAAAGCAACAAGGACGTGAAAATCGAGCCCTGTGGGCACCTGCTCTGCAGCCGCTGCCTGGCCACCTGGCAGGTGGGTCTCAGCGCCCTGCTGTCCTGCCCGGTCTCCTCCCTCCCCCAGCTTTACGGCAGAAGTCCCTCCCAGAGGATCGCCCACATGCCTCATGGATCAGATGGGGAAACTGAGGCCCAGGGAGAGCGGAGATGTGCTCAGGGTCCCTCAGGAGTGATGAGCGGGAGCCCAGCTCTCTCTGCCTGTGCCTCTGGCTCCATCTTGCTCAGCGTCTCTCACCTCTGCTCCTCCTTCTCCAGCTGCGTTATTATCCATGGAAAGGGCTCCTTGTTCCTTGTTCCCTGGCTGGGCAATCCGAGGCCAGTGGCTTCCCCTCTCTGAGCCTTAGTCTCCTCCCCTGGAGAACGGGGCTGATAGCAGCCAACCTCCCAAGGGCTATAGTGAGGATCCAAGCCCACAAAGCCCCCTCCAGAGGCCCCGCCCCGGAAGCCGGGGCTCTTGCCCCCTGGGTAGTATAGGGACCTGACATTAAACTTTTCAATGATGACAAAGGCATTTGACTAGCTTCTGATGGCTGACGCATGCATTCCAGAGACTTGCATCTTGACTATAGATAGTGCCAGCTGTAGGACACAGCTGCTAGCAAAATCAAATATGGAACCGGGCCACCCCACTCAGGAAGTCCCCCGTTTAGAAAGCCCGGGGGAACTGGTCAGATAGTTGACCCCGGAAGACCCTGCTTTGTCCCTCCCATGTCCTAATGCCTCAAATTCGCCAATAATGACTGAACCCGTGAATCCCCAGACACCCCGCTTGGCCCCTAATAAAGGCAGGACCCCAGGTGCATGCACCTTCCCTCTCTCTCTGCCCGGGACCTCGCCTGGCGGCCCCGGGCCTGCCAAGTACCCCCGCCCCGGGACCTGTGAGTCATCGGTCTGATTCTTCGGAGCGCACTTGTGATTGTCGCACCGGGGCCACAG
>CM052803.1:7670777-7695289 GCA_028533885.1 Nasua narica | reverse complement strand
GGCTGAAAGTGGTGAGTGAGGCGCTGGCCTGAGGTGGGGAGCTCAGGTCTTGTTCAGCCCCAGGGTCCCTCAGGGGCCCCAGGGTCAGCACTCACCTTTTGTGCCCACTGACAAGGTGCTGGGCGATTCTCTACGCCCTCTTGTTCTCGTCCTTAGTTAGCCTCACTGGCTTCCTGGCTCTCCTTCCCAGGCATGTCTTACCCCAGGGCCTTTGCACTGGCGGTTCCTTCTGCCTGGATCTCCTTTCCCCAGGCTTGCTTTCTCATCTCCTCAGGCAGGCTTTCCCTGACAACCTTATTTTATTGATAATAAGACCCCCCCCCCCAAGTCCCTTCCCTGCTGTTTTCCGTAGTCCTTTTCACCACCTCCCAGAGGACAATCTGTTTCTGTCACCATCAGCAGACTGCAACCCTCCTGAAGGTTAGGCCTCTGTCTTCTCTGGTGTGTCTCCAGAGTCTAGAACAGTATCTGACGCACAGCAGGTTTCAGTGAAGAGACTTTGAGTGGATTCCTTGAACTGGGTGTTCCCAGCAGCCTACGGGGTCAAAACTGTTCCCCTCTTCACTTTCCAGAGGAAGAAGGCTCAGAGAGGTGATTGCGTTCGCCAAAAACCTCACAGCCGGATACAAGAGAATCTGGTGTTTGGGGGGCGACGCTTAGAGAACCCTCAAATCATCTGCTTATTTTCTAAGCAAGCCCACAGCCTTCTTTCTCTCCCCCACCCCTTACTTCCTACCCCAGGATTTTCTGAGCCCCTGGCCTGCTGGGCAGGGGCCTGTCTCTGTTAGCGTCTCAGGCAAGATTCAATCAATACAGGGCAGTCTTCAAACAAACAGCTCAGGAAGTCCGGGAACACGATTCGACCGCAGCAAACAAGTGAGCCAACAGGAAGGGGGGGTGGCGGTGACACCAGCCAGGGAAGCTAAAAACAGATCCAGACCTGCAGCCAAAAGCAAATGGAAACATTAGGAGGCACTCAGCCGGCTCCCTGAGGACAATGAGGGGGACGCAGCCCGAATGGGGGGCCGCGGGGGCACCTCCGGCCACAGGGGTGTACCTTTGCCTCGGCAGGGCCCTCCGCCCGGCATGCCCTTTCCTCGGCTCCCCAAAACCCTGCCCGGTTCAAATCCCAGTCAATTCCTACCCCTTGGTTCTTCAAAACGCGCTGCAAGAGAGGCGGCCCCGGGGGGCAGGGGCGGAGGGGTGCTGCCCAGCAAAGTGACCGCCAGAATGAGAACGGTTAACGTGTGTAGAACTTGCTCTACGCCTGGCATTGCTCTTAACCTATTGATTTAATTGTCATGATAACCCAGGGAGGTAGGTACTGTCAGGATCCCTCTTACACAGAGCCCGATGTGGAGGTCACCAGCTCAAGACGAGAGAGTCGAGACTGGCCCCCAGGCCCCCAGGCTCGAGACTCCAGGCTCCGCCCTCTGCTCCGGGTGGGGGGGGGGGGCTCTGCGCTCCTGTCTGTGAAATGGGCATGTGCCAGTCCCGCCGCATGGGGGCAGGGGTTGGGCTCCCGTGGGCTCAGGGCAAAGGGGGCTGCGTCAGTGTCCTTGTGGTCTGCGTAGGCCACTCCCGCCCTGCTGTTCTCCTTCTGAGAAACCCCCTCTAGGCAGCAAGCCCGTCATTCAGGGGGACCCTGGCACCTTGCTGGCCGCTGGGGACCTCTCCCATCCTCTCTGTCTCCATACGGAGAATAGCAGTAAGTCTGGCGTGGGCCCCCCAGGTTCTGATGAAATGAGCAAGACTGGTGTGTGTAACCTGCATCCACATCCCTCCCTGACCTCTCAGAAGCCCCCGCTTGCTGCTCCCCGAGGCTCCAAGAAAAAGCCAACGGACTCTCTGCAGCCCACAAGGCCTGGGAGATCTGACCCCTCCCTACCTCTCCGACCTCTTACCATCCCCCCCAACTCCTCTTCAGCAACAGTGGACCCCGCTGTTCTTCTAACAGGCCAGCACGCCCACCACCCATCGCAGGACCTCTGACTACATCTTTCTTACTCTCAGCCTTCTGTTTAATCCGCCCCCTTCCCAGAGGTCTTCCACGGCCACTCCTATGTCTAGTCACCCCCCACTCTGCCCATGCCCATTGCAGTTCCTTGAAGAACATCTAACACTCTTTGGATGTTTCCTTGTCCGTGCACTGATTACTCATGGTATTGTGCACTGATTACTCACTCTCTGGATATTTTCCTTGTCCGTGAGCTGATTATTCATGGTAAACCTCGTGCTCAGTAGATCATCAGTGGCATGAGGACAGAGATTTGTCTGCCTGGTTCGTAGCTCTCTCTTCACAACCTAGAATAGTGCCTGACATACATAGATTCTCAGGGAATATTTGTGAAATGGATGGATGGATGGATGGATGGATGGATGGATGGATGGATGAATGGATGGATGGATGGATGGATGGATGGATGGATGGATGGATGGATGAGTGAATGGATGGATGGATGGAAAGATGGATGGATGGATGGATGGATGGATGAGTGAATGGATGGATGGATGGATGGATGGATGGATGGAAAGATGGATGGATGGATGGATGGATGGATGAGTGAATGGATGGATGGATGGAAAGATGGATGGATGGATGGATGGATGAAAGGATGGGTGGGTGGGTCGATGGATGGAAGGAAGGAAGGACAGAAGGAAGGAAGGAAAGATGAATGGATGAATGGAGGGATGGGTAGATGGATGGACAAACAAAACTTCCTACTCAAGCCAGAGGTGCTGGGGGGAAAAGAACAGCATGGACCAGGGACAATTCTGTGTTACTGTCCCTCTCTCCTCCTCCCCCAAGCCACCAATGTGTTACCACTGTCTGGACCTATGAAATGAAAGACAGTTGAGGTCAGCTGTGACATGTCTTAATCTCCTCCCCTCCAGGCACCTCCGTTCCTCCCCAGACTGCAGGGCCCTCTTTCCATTCCAAGAATTAAGACTGTGGCATTAGCTCCATGGCAAATCACCTCCAGCCCTCAGGCCAGGGAGGGAGCCCCAGGGTAAGTGGAGAGGTGGCTGGGATCCGGGACTCCTGGGTGTGCAGGAAGACGGGATGGGCGGAGCAGAAGGGAAACACTGGTCTAGAAAATTGACAGCCCTTCTTCAAACTCTCTCCACTGCAGAAACTCCTAAGGGAAAAGTCACCCCTCCGGCTGCCCCTGGGGGGGGCCCATGATCGCTGCCCTGGCATGGGGGCCGGTGAGTGTGCTCCACCCCAGCCCCAGCCAGGTTCCCTCCCTGGCCCTGCCCTGGCCCCCAACCGGGCTGTGATACTATCTAACCCGCCTCTCTTTCTGCCTTGCAGGGCCCCAGATGTGCTGCTAAAGGGAGCCCCAGGGGCTGGAAAGGGTTCCTGAATAATAAACTGCCAAGCCTACTTGTCCTCGGATGTGTGGAAAAACTTCAGCAGCCACCAGGGGGCAGCTTGACCTTGGGAACGGGGGTCCCTGAGGCCTGATCGTGCCCCCCCAATTAACCCAGGGGTCGGGAGGGTCAAGTGGGGGACCCAGCTCCTCTGGATCCTGGAGTCCAGGCTCCTAGCCTCCTCCCTCAGACCCAGGAGTCCAGAGTACCAGGTTTTTGGGGAATCGGGCAGCCATCCCTTTCCCCATGAATGCAAAAGAAATTTCTGGAACCAGATCCAGATATCTGAGTACGAAGTCCCTAGTCAAAAAGACCCCACATTTCTTTAAGAGTAATGCACCTGATCTTGCCTCAGTGTTCTTATCCCTCTCTTTCCTCCATTCCCCTCTGGGAGAAGGATCCCGGTGATTTCCAGTCCAAATCAAACTGAGGAGGTGTCTCCCCACCTCATCACTAATCTTGGAGGGACCCAAGCCTCCCTTCACTTCAGTTTAAACCAGTCCACACCCCCTGCTCCTAGCCCTGCACCCAGCCCCAGGCGCATATAGCAGTAATCACTGCCTCCTGCTGGCTCCCGGGGCCCGTGGGCCACCGGCAATGATGACCCAGAGTGGACAGGGCTGGAGGGGCTACAGGAGCCCAGAGTGGACACATGAGCCAGCCTGGGAGGTCAGGGAGGACTTCTAGGAGGAGCCATCCGAGCTGAGGCTCAAAAGAAGAGGAAAAGGTTTCCCAGTGTAAAGGGATCGTGGAAGCCCGCACCATAGATTTGTCCCAGGCAGCAGAAGCCACGGCTGGGGCGGAAAGGGAATTCACTGAGAGCACGTGGGATCTCAGATTCCCGGGAGTGATCAGAGAGCCAGGAAGGGAAAGTAAGCCGAGAAAGGGAAAGGATCCACTGGCAGCGGGCTCCAGCCGTAGCCCAGCCTGATCATACCACAGAACTGGGCCAATGAGGATACACCGATGGCCTGGTGACCCCTGGACACCAACCGGTCACCTCACTGCCTCTGCCGCCCCAGCAACAGGCTGGGCTGCTCTCCTCCCTCACTATTGCTCGGAACAAATCACGCTAACACTTAACGGTGAACATCGTGGTGGCTGCGGGCCTGGATGTGGGGACGGGCTCGGGGGGGTGGGACTGGCGCAGCGTGCAGTCAGGTGGCCTTCTGGGCCGGGGCCTCCAGGGGCTGGACAGACGGCTCTCTGCCATCAGACCTCTCCACGTGGTCGCCACGCTGGCTAGCTTGAGGTTCCCCGCAGCATGGCCCCCTAAGGCAGCCTGACTGCTTGTAAGGTGGCCGATGGCTTCCTGGAGAGTCTCCCAGCGACTCAGGCAGAAGCCCCGTGGCCTTTTCGTTCTTTTTAAAAAGGTTTTATTTGTTTATTTGCCAGAGAGAGAGGGAGAGCACAAGCAAGGGGAGCTGCAGACTCCCTGCTGAGCAAGGAGCCCAATGCGGGACTCAATCCCAGGACCCTGGGGATCACGACCTGAGCCGAAGGCGATCGCTTAACCGACGGAGCCACCCAGGCATTCCGGCGTGGCCTTTTCTACCTAATCTTGGAAGTCCTGCAACATCACTTCTTTACATGAGAGTCATGATGGGGCACAGATATAAAAGAGGAAGGGACGTAGGGTCCCCTTCCCCAGGGAGTGTCGAGATCAGATTGTTAGAAGAGCGTATGGATTCAGAGATACCGTTGCAGGCATCTTTGGAAGATAGAACGTGTCCCAGCTCCACAAGGGCCTAGACCAACCAGCCCCTGCTGCTTTGGCGTTATTAGTTCCTGACTCCAAGTACAGCAGGATTTAGGGGCGCCTGGCTGCCTCAGTCGGAAGAGCATGTGACTCTTGACCTCGCCATCGTGAGTTCGAGCCCCACACTGGGTGTGGAGGTTCCTTAAAAAAATAGAAAACTAAAGGGACGCCTGGGTGGCTCAGTTCGTTAAGCAGCTGCCTTTGGCTCAGGTCATGATCCCAGCGTCTTGGGATCGAGTCCCGCATCGGGCTCCTTGCTCCACAGGGAGCCTGCTCCTCTCTCTGCCTCTGCCTGCCTCTCTGCCTGCTTGTGTTCTCTCTCTGTTAAATAAATAAATAAAATCTTTAAAAAAAAAATAGAAAACTAAAAAAAAAAAAGTTCTTATCTAAACTTCTGCTGCACAATAAACTGTTGTCATCCAACCCAGAATGCATTCGAACTGTTCCCCGCCCCCCTCCGGCAAGACAACACAGTAGTTATGTTTTCCTGACGCAAATCTGGAATAACCACGGAATCACTATTCCCCACCAAAAGTGTCATGATCCCATCTTCCACAAGCTGCAACCTAATTTTAAAGTCAACCATCACACGCTGTGTGTACAGTAACGGCATAAAGGTACAGTGGTCCCCCTTATCCGCAGGTAGAACATTCCAAGACCCCTCTCGGATGCCTAAAACCGCAGACAGTATCCAACCCTAGATATACTGTATTTTTGGGCAAGGGACTTAGTACTTGGATATCTGTATATACCTATGGTAAAGTTTAATTTACAAGTTAGGTACAGTAAGAGATTAACGATAATAAAACAGAACAGTTATAAAAACGTCCTGTAATTAGTGTTCGGTGAATGTGGTCTCTTTCTCAAAATATCTTCTTGTACTAGACTCACCCTTCTTTTTTTTAAGATTTTATTTATTGGAGCGTCTGGGCGACCTGGTCGTTGGGCGTCTGCCTTGATTCAGGTCATGATCCCAGGGTCCTGGGATCGAGCCCTGCATCGGGCCCCCTGCTCAGCATAAGCCTGCTTCTCCCTCTCCCACTCCCCCTGCTTGTGTACCCTCTCTCGCTGTGTCTATCTCTCTGTGTCTTCCAAAAAAAAATAGATTTTATTTATCAGAGAGAAAGAGAGCACAAGCAGGGAGAAGCAGGTTCCAACTGAGCAAGGAACCCAACGTGGGATTCGATCCCGGGACCCTGGGATCATGACCCGAGCTGAAGGCAAGACGCTTAACCACTTAATCGACTGAGCCACCCAGGCGTCCCTAGAGTCACCATTCTTGTGATGATGGAGAATAAATGCCTATGTGATAAGCTGAAGTGAGAGGAATGACCCCCGCATTGAGACATGACCTTAGGCTACTCTTGCCCTTCTGAAATATACATCAGGAGGAACACCATCTGCTTCCGGACAACTGTTGACCGAAGGTAACAAACCATTGAAAGGGGAAACTGCAAATAGGCAGGACTCTCACAGAGGAAGAATAAGGCTTGTTAATTAAAATGTGTAAATGTATACACATAAGACAGGAAGGATGGAATTAGGAAATTCATTTATTGCACAGATCTCAACTCTGCTCCTCATATCAAGCACCGTTCTAGGCGCTGGAGACACAGTGGTAAATTCTACGGAAGACAGACAATCAAAAATAAACGCGTGACACCGATAGGTGTTGTAGAAGAGAAACGTAATAAGAAAAGGGAAATAGGAATGGCCGGGATAGCAGAAATTGCTATTTTAGATAAGATGGTCAAGGGAAACTGATGAGATGACGTTGGAGAAGAGATTTGAAGCAAGTAAGGGAGGGACCTGCGTGGGGAAGAACGTCCAAGCAGAGGGAAGAGGAAGTGCAAAGGCCCTGAGGCTGGCGTTGTCGAGGAACAGTAAGGAACCAAAGAGACTGATGTGGCAAGAACAGAGCTGCCAAAGGGAAAGGAAGATGGAGTCAGGGAGGTAAGGAGGACCGGATCAAGGACCTCGGGAGCCACGGGGTGGATTTTAGCTTGAAGAGTGATGTGGGTTGACTCACACTTTAACGGGATCCCTCTGGCTGTTTTGTGGGAATAAATTGTAGAGGACAAGTACTAGTTTCTGCAAGTCTGCGAGGGGCTGTGGCTGGTGTTTATGCCTTCCTTCCTTCATGCACACTCCACAGGGTCCTTCCCCTTCGCCCGGAACCTTGGCTGGTTGGATTCTTGAGGAAGGTGGAAGTGGGAGTGGCCGAGGGGAGAGGGTGCCGACCAAAGTCCAGCCCAAGCAAGTAGGCATGCAAGCGGGAGCCAAAGGAACCGGGGAGTGGGTGTCCGGTGTCGCAGTGTGTGAGCTAGTCCCAGGGAGCACTTGGAGCACTTGGAGTTGTATTTGTCCTTGAGCGAGTCTGTACTATGTGTCCCACGATGATCCAGGGAGCCTGCGTGCTTCTGACTCTTGAGCCCTGCAAACCTTCCCTGAGCGCCTGCTCCATGTCACACCTTATGCTGGGGACACAGCTGTGACCAACAGAGAGAGCACCAGCTCTGTCATGGACCCACAGTCCAGTGGGGGGGGGGACGACAGATCATTCCCCAGACAGGATGACTCAGAATGTGCAGGACTGGGGTGGGGAAGCCTCGGTGGTTGAGGGAGCCTAGAGGCGGTGTTTGACCTAGTCAGGGGAGCAGGGAGGGCGTCCTGGAGGAGGCGATGGTGCGGCTAATACTAAAAGGTCTCTTCTCCCAGTGTAACAGTTGCTTTCCTGTATCACTGATGAATAAAGTAGCCTTGACCAGTGTGACCAGTAGCTCCCAAGCGGACATGTAATCTAAGCCTTCCTTCAGTGCCGGATGGGCAAAGTCATCTTACCGGTGACCCCCATTCTGGCCAGTGTCCAGGGCAAGCTACTCCCTATAACCAGTGACATCTCTCCCCTCCCCCGCTCCCAGAGGATTTTGTCCCAGTCAGATGGGCTTGCGAGAAGCCTTGAGCGGTGGGAACTGTGACCCCCCCACCCCCCAATCTGACCTGTGACCCTTCCTTCCGACCCCTGACTCTTGCTCTTCCCCACTCCCCTCAGGGGCCCTAGCCTGCTCCCCTCCCCCACCCACCTGCTCCCTTCAGCCCGATTCTCGATTCTCGGTCCCCTTCCCCCAAAGGTTGGGAGGGAGTGAAGGGGAGAGGAAGGGAGGAGGGGGGGTGGCATTCCTGGGATTCCCCGGACGAGGGGAAGAGAAGGAGGGCTCCACGGAGGAGAGCCAAGGGAAGAGCACCCCACCGCACTCCCCGCCCCCCACCCTCATCACCGAGTCCTGGGCTGAACTGAGGCTTGAAGACCATTAAATTTAAGAGATTGAACTGATGGGTTCCAGGCCACTGGTCAGACAGGAAAGCAGCCCCGAGCACAGGCTACAGGGGAGGGCCTCACACGGCATACAGGGAGAAGCGGTTCTAGGCCACTGATCAAGCTGGGCACCACTGGTTGTACTGGGAGAGGACAGGGCAAGCCACTGGTCATGCCGGGAACCACGGGTTCCACTGGGAGAGGCCAATGCATCCCCAAAGGGCCCCCGGTCAGAATGAGGGGGAGAGGGTCCACGGCGGTGCGGTGAGGTCCCAGCTCAGGGCACTGGTTAGACTGGTCTATCAGGTCATCGCCGGGAGCACCGGCCAGCCTGAGCCAGGCAGCCCAGAGCTTGGGGGCAGAGGGAGCCCCGCTCTGGGGCGAGCGCCGGGAGGTCCACTCCGGGCAGTGGGAGGTCCTGGCGGGGCGCCCGGGTTTGGGGGGGCGGTGACGAAGGGGAGCCGGGAGGGCGGGGCGGGGCGGGGCTGCCAGGGGCGGGGCCTGGTCGCTCCCAGCCCCCGGGGCCGCCGAGCTGCAGCCCGGGCAGTCGCCGCCGCCGCCGCCGTCGCCGCCGCCACTGCGAACATGGAGCCCCGGGACGGCGGGGCCCGGGCGCGCAGGGCCCCGCGGCTGCTAGTGCTCGCGCTCCTGCTGGGGGCGCACCCAGGTATGGCTCGGGCAAGGAGCAGGGCGCAACTGGGGGCGGCCCCTGGGGGCCCTGGGAAGGGAAGGGGAAAGGGGCTTTCATTAATCCCAGGAAACCAAACCTGGGACACCCCCCCATCCCCCACCCCCCCGCTGAGGAAGTGGGATACGGGAGCATGGGGGATACCCCTCCCGTAATGTGAGACCTGGGGGCAGCCAGGCAGAGGGGCTGGGCATCCCGGAGCAGTGGATTATACACAGCACCTGGGAAGTCACCCCCTCCGCACTTGGGACCAAGGAGCGAGGGGCCTGAGCCCCGGGAATCTGGGTCCCGAGACTCCTGCTCCCTCAGACCTAGGGGTCCAGGCCTCCAGTGGCTGGAGTGGCTTCTCCCATGACACAGAAGACCCAAACCCCAGGGCTTTCCGCGGAAAGGTTCGCAAGTTTTGCGAGGGTCAGGGACCCTATGGCTAAAGCCCAGTGAGTCACGTGCTCTTGAGGGTTCCCCCGACCTGGATTCAGAGCCGAGACCCTAAAGAAGCCACCTCCCTCATGGCAGGGCTGGAACACCGGCCCTAGGCAGTGATGGTGGAACAAAGTGTTTCCGAGTGACAGTGCCGCCTTCCTGGGGCCCCAGATAAATCCACACACCTGCGTGGTGGTGGGAGGGGAGGAGGCCCAGAGGGGCTGGCACCAGGGGGACAGAGAGATCGGGGCGATCAGGGCACAGAGATCTCTCCATCTGTCCTCCTGTCTGCGACTCAGACAGGCCCCAGGCCCCAGGCCCCAGCCCGGCCCCACACCCTCTCCCCTGACACAGGCCTGGGCCAGAGGTAGGTGCCTGGGAATCCAGGCCCCTGGCACAAACATGGTAAATAGTGGGTCCCCAGGGGCAGGGCTGGTCAAGCTGGGCGGGGAAGGGAAGGGAGGTTCTAAGAAGTGAGAGCTGATGCCAGGATGCCAGCCCAGAGGGTGAGAGAGCATGGTTTCCCCAATGGGAACTGCTCTATCTGCCAGGATCCTGGGGCGGGACTCCAGCCCCCCCTCCACCCCGCCTCCCTTCGGCCTCAGGACCCAGGCTCCTGGGCCTCGCCCCTCTCCTATTCGGGGAGGACGCACCTTACCCCCTTCCCTGCTCCATCAAAGAGGCAGAGGGGCCAAGGGGCGGGTAGGGGGCTCTGGCGCCAGGCCTGGGCAGGTCTGGGCCGGCCTGTCCCTCCCACATTCCTGAGACCTGCCCAGCCCTGTCCCCCCTTACCGCCCCCACACACCCGTACCTCAGCTGCAGACCCAGCCCCAGCCCCCTGACTCATGACAAGAGACCCAGAGGCTGAGAAAGATGGAGACGAAGTCCCAGGCCGACAGAGAGGCAGAGACTGGGGACCAGAGGTGGAGACGCAGAGTGAGAGACACACAGGCAGAGACAGTTATCCCGGGCACCGCGCCAGCCCCTGCTGGAGGCCAAGGGATGAGACAGTGCTGGACCGCCCTTGAGGGGCGGCTGGTCTAGCGGGAGGAACAAGGACAGGTGCAGTTCCCCCCCCCAGGAGGACTGAACAGAGGGCCTTACATGGCCCAGGGGAGGAGCCCTTGGTTCTGTGAAGAGAGAGACGGAGAGAAATGCTGATGGGTTTGCAAGCTCAGAGATGCAGACATGAGAGATGGAGGGAGGCAGGAGCTGGGCGGAGGGATAGGGGCTAAAGGTCTGAACTGTGTCTGAGGGAGGAGGGGGCTGAGGCCTGGACTCCAGGGTCTGAGGGAGGAGGGACTGAGGCCTGGACTCCAGGGTCCGAGGAAGGAGGGGCTGGGGGTCTGGACTCCAGGGTCCGAGGAAGGAGGGACTGGGGGTCTGGACTCCAGGGTCTGAGGGAGGAGGGGCTGAGGCCTGGACTCCAGGGTCTGAGGGAGGAGGGGCTGAGGCCTGGACTCCAGGGTCTGAGGGAGGAGGGGCTGGGGGTCTGGACTTCAGGGTCTGAGGGAGGAGGGGCTGGGGGTCTGGACCCCTGGGTCTGAGGGAGGAGGGGCTCAGAGGCAGAGAGAGCTCAGTGGCTCTCCTGCAGGTGCCCAGGCTCAGCAGCCCTTGCCTGGATCCTCCCTGGTGGAGGTGATGAAGGGGGAGCCCGTTGCCCTGAACTGCGTTGCCTTGGGGGCCCACGACCATTTTGTGCTGGAGTGGTTCCTGGTGAGTGCTGCAGGCTGGGGGCCAGAGGGCGGCCGAGGGGGGCGGGAGTCAGGGCACTGCAGGGCTGCACACATTCATCCCCTCATCAGAACCCAAAGGACCGAAGAGCTCCATCCAGCTGCCTTTCCATTTTACAGCTGGGGAAGTTGAGGCCCGGCAAGGGGAAGGACTCTCCGGGGTCCCCTGGCTCCTGGGCACAGTGGAGACTAGAAGGAAGATGCCCCCTTCGGAGCACAGGCTCCTCAGAGAGAACATTCAGAAACAGAGGAGGATATAGCAAGAGATGGGGTGGGGGTGGGGGAGGGCTAAAGGAAGAGAAAGAAAAGCGAAGACAAGAGGCCAAGAGACAGGACGGGAGAGGGAGACAGAGAGAGGAGGAGAGACAAGAGCAGAGCGGGGATGGAGAATGAGGGACCTAGAGAGAGGAGACCGCCTCATGGGGTGGGGAACAGAGGCCAGACCTGGGTCCGAGGGAGGAGGGGGGTGACAGAGGGAGGTGACAAGAGGAGAGAAATGACCCACAGGACAGAGGGGGAGGGCAGGCCAGGCAGCTGCAGCGCTCAGGCCCTGCCCGCCCACAGGCAGACCGCTCTGGGGTTCGCCACCGCCTGGCCTCGGCCGAACAGCGGGGCTCCGAGCTCCAGGGCCGGGTGCACGACTCCCGGGGCCGCAGCCCCCCGTACCAGCTGGACTCCCAGGGCCGCCTGGTGCTGACCGAGGCCCAGGTGGGCGACGAGCAGAGCTACGTGTGCGTGGTGAGGGCCGGCGCGGCGAGCACCGAGGCCACCACAGAGCTCCGCATGTTCGGTGAGTGTCCGCGGGCACCCCGGAAGGGGAGGGCGGGGGAGAGCCCCGGAAAGGGGCTCCTGACGGTAACGTCTCCCCCCACAGCGAAACCGGAGGCCACGGAGGTCTTCCCCAACAAAGCGATCCTGTCCGTGGTGGATGACTTTGCCCAGGAGGTACCTCAGGGCGGGGACCCTGATTCCAGGGGGAAGGGGGCTGGGAGGTTTGAACTCCCGCGGCCTGGGGAGAACCGGGCCGGGGGACCCCGACGCCCGTATCTGGGTGAGCAGGAGTCCCGAGCAAAGGGGGGGCCCGGGCTTCAGAGTCCTGGGTGAGAGCCCGGGCCGTGCCTGTGTCTGCCCTAGATCGCCACCTGCCACAGCCGCAACGGGAACCCCGCCCCCCAGATCACGTGGTACCGGAACGGGGAGCCGCTCCGGATGCCCCTGGAGGTGAACGCAGGTGCGGTGCGCGGGAGCCCAGGTAGGCGGGGGATGGAGTCCGGGGAGCGGGGACGGCCGGGGCTGACCGGCTGGCCCTCTGCTCCCGCTCTCTCCCAGAAGGCTACATGACCAGCCGCACGGTCCGGGAGGCCTCGGGCCTGCAGTCTCTCACCAGCACCCTCTACCTGCGGCCCCGTAAGGCCGACCGGGACGCCAGCTTCCACTGCTCCGTGAGCTACCACCTGCCCGCGGGCCGGCGCGGCCGCCTGGACAGCCCTGCCTTCTACCTGACCCTGCACTGTGAGTCCCAGCCCCGCGCGACCTCCCAGCGGCCCAGCGGCCCCGCCCTGACTGGGGACCCCCTCCAGCACCCTGAACCCCATGGAGGTTCCATAGAACCTCCTTGGAGGAGGAACCACAGCTAAACGTGCTCCACACACTCTCACTGAATCGGGTCCTGGAATCTCACCCTGACCTCTGACCCTTGACCTGTGCTCTCAGCTCAACCTCTGACCTCTGGTCCCTGAGGTCAGACTAAGTGCGCACCTGAGCTGTGAAGGATGTGACCTCTGCCCTCTGACCAGCCACAGCCTGCCCCTGGGCCGCGGTGCTGACCTCTTTCTCTTAACCCAGCCCTGCCTCGTACCCTTGACCTCGCTTACCCTGACCCTGATCCTGAGTCCGCCCTGACCCGTCCGTCCCTCTTGCGCTTTCCCTTAGATCCCACGGAGAACGTGGATTTCTGGGTGGGCAGCCCGTCCACCACCGAGGGCTGGGTTCGCGAGGGTGACTCCGTTCAGTTGTTTTGCCGGGGGGACGGCAACCCCAGCATGGAATACGTATTTTTCCGCCTTCAGGTGACTGACCCCATCGTTCCTTTGGAAGTCCCGGCCCCTGACCTCTGTGACCTATTGGCCTCCACCAACTTCTGACCTTTCACCTGGGTGGCCCCTGGCTTAGCAAGGCACCTGACTGGTGACCCAGGAGCTAACGGGACCTCTGAGCCCCGATTTGAGTGCGTCCGAACTTGATACCTGACCTGGGGGAACCCCTGGCCTAGCAGGGCCTCTGCCCCATTACTCAAGGGGGCCCTGACCCTAGTAGGACACTAACTCGGTGACCCCCGACCTACAAGGTGCCTGCCTCTGCCCCGGGTGGCCCCAACCTAGCCTGACCCCGGCGGACCAGGGCGGCTCCTGAGCCGGGTTCCTCATCCCTGGTCACCCAGGACAAGCAGGAGGACGTGCTGAAGACAAATCTTGAGGGGAACTTGACCCTGGAGGGGGTTCAGCGGGCCCAGAGCGGGACCTATGGCTGCAGGGTCGAGGACTACGACGCTGCCGAGGACGCAGTGCTCTCCAAAACCGCGGAGCTGCGCGTGGCCTGTGAGCGTCCTGGGAGAACGGGCGGGGGGGCCCTGGCACCAGCGGCCTCCTCGCCCTTACCCCGCAGCCCCCGCCGCCAACCCTTTCTCTCCATTTCTGTGGTCCTTCCTGGTCCGGATGGTCCCCTCCGCCTGCCCCAGCCCCCTCCGGTCTCCCACATGAGGCAGCCAGAGAGCTCGTTCCAAAGCGCACACCTGACTGCCCCCTGCTCCGAACCTGCCATGGCTCCCCAGCACCCCTGGGAGAAAGCCCACGTGATGCATCCCGGCCTTCAAGGCCCACCTGGGGTGCTTCACCTCTGGCTGGCGCTTCTCCCCACCCAGGCATTCTCCTCATCCCAGCCAAGCTCCTCTTCTCATGTCTAGGTCCACTCTCCTGCTTTCTACTTTCCACATCTAGCCAAGTGTCCAGGGTTCCAGTCTTCTAGAAAACCTTCTTACTCTGCTTGCACCCGAGCCCTGGGCAAAGGCTCTGTCCCTCCTTGGCACTCCTTCTGCCTCCTTTCCTGGGGCTAGACCCTGTGGCTGGGCTCGGGGAGACAGCTGCGAATAAAACAGGCCAGTCCCCAGCTTCTCAGAGCTCCCAGCCCAGCCGAGGAGACAGGTGGCAGATGGGGAACAAGACGCTTCGAGTAGCGATGAGGCAGCTACAGGGACTACCCCAGACGGAGAGGATAAGGGATTGGCTGGGTGAGTGTGGACTATTTTAGACGGAGGATGTTACAGGCTCTGTCCCGTCCCAGGAAGCAGATTCTGACTCGGAGATCTGCAGGCAGGAAGTTTATGGGACATGCCTTGGGATCCACATCCATGGAGGCTGAGGAAAGGAAGGAAGCAGGCCCGGGCAGAGGCAGAAGATGGGCCGCAAAAGTCTCAGTTGGCCCTGTGGGGCACTGGAAAGCTGGCCTTCGTAACTGTCCCCAGTTGGGGCACGAGGGCTGGGCCTTTCTACCCCCACGTCAAGCAGACATTGCACGTGGGCCGCCCAAGGAAGAGGGCATGACCTTGAGCAAGGGGCTCTGTGCAGCTGAGGCAGTTCCCAGAGAGGGCCGACAGCTGAGGGCTGACAGCTGACATCCTTCTCAACAGCTGGGGGAATAAATCCTTCAGTGCCAGGGGAGAAAGCTGAACATCCACCACAGGGGGTCAGAGGGGCCTCTCAGTGGAGTAGGAAACCAAAGAATGGAATCAGAAACATGAAGAGCCCGAAGAGGAGCTTCCAGGCAGAGGGATCAGCAAGTGCAAAGGCACTGGGGCAGGACCCAACCATGGCATACCGGAGCAAAACAGCAAGAGAGTAGGAGTAGGGTAGCTGGAGCTCGGGACAAAGGTGGGGGATGGGAAAGCAAGGCTGAGGACATAGGCAGAGGTCACACCAGGCAGGCTCCTGTAGGCTTTGGCAAGGAATGTGGCCTCTGTTTCAAGGGCATCGGGGAACCCCAGAGAGATTTTATGCAGAGGGCAGGGCTGAGCAGTGTGGGGTTTGAAAAGATCCTTCTGGCAGCTCCAGGGATAGGCTGGAGGGGCCAAGAATCCTGGCCAGCAGGGAGACCAGTGAGGAGGTGGCTACAAGGCCGTTGGTCCTGGAGGTCAGAGATGGAGAGAGTGGGAGGGTCGGTGTTGGAGGCAGAGCAAACAAAACTGGATGAAAAGATGGGTGATGGGGTTAGGGTGGTAAGTCAGAGAAGGAACATCCCACCTCCCGGGTCATACCTTAACTGTGGGCTCAGACGTCCGCTCTGGAGGAAGGTGATTGAGTCGGCCATGGGTTTTGGTGTTAGATTCGGGCTCAAGGTTTGGCCTGGACGGGAGTGTGGCAAGCTCGTGGAGGTGGGGAGCACGAGGAGGAACGCTGACAGGCTCTCCTTAGGGTCGTGCATCCACGTCTGCACCCCCAACAGCCCCGGAGAGCCCCCAACTGCATGGGGGAGGGTCCCGGGAAGGTAACAGTCTGCCCCCCGCTCCCCCCAGACCTGGACCCCCTCGAGCTCAGCACCGGGGAGGAGCTCTCCTTACACTTGGGCAACAGCACCACGGTGAACTGCTCCGTGCGAGGTCTGCCCACCCCGGCCCTGCGCTGGACCAAGGTGAGAAGGGAAAGGAGCCCCCAGCCCTGGAACCCTCGACCCCGCCCTCACACCCGCCTGGCCTGCCTGTTCTCTCCTGGCCAGGACTTCATCCCCCTGGGGAACGGCCCCACCCTCTCGCTGAGCTCCATCACCTTCGATTCGGCGGGGACCTACGTCTGTGAGGCCTCCATGCCCACGGTCCCCCTCCTCAGCCGCACCCAGAGTTTCAAGCTGCTGGTCCAAGGTTCGGGCTGGGGCCGGGCTGGATGGGGACCTTGGGGGCAGGGGCGCCAGGATCCGTCTGCTAGTCCTCTCCCCTCTCCCCTTTCTCTCCCCCGCCTTCCCCTTCTCTGACAGGCCTCGTGCTCTTCCCTCCCTCCCCCCTCCACCTCCAGGGCCACCTCAGTTAAACGTAGAAGAGACTCAGCCCCAGACAGAGGGCGGCTGGAGGGAAGGAGACGAAGTCAGACTGGTGTGCTCTGCCCGCGGCTACCCGGAGCCCAAACTTAGCTGGAGTCAATTGGGCGGCAGCGTAAGGGACCGTCCTCTCCACCCCGAGCCCCCTCCCCAAGCCCCTCAGGGGACCGCCCCCCCTCCCCCATGGATCCGAGCATCCCGCCCCTCCACTTCCTGGGGGACTGGACGTCTTGCCTTCTGCCCTCGCCCCAGCCCTTGATCCCAGGGGCCCGGGCTAACCCAAGCCTCCACAGCCAGCAGAACCGGCCCTCACAGGGCAGGGCTGGGTGAGCAGTTCCCTGACCCTGAAGGTGACGATCGCCCTGAGCAGAGAAGGGGTCTCCTGCGAGGCCTCCAATGCCCACGGGAAGAAGCAGCACGTGTTCCACTTCGGCTCTGGTGAGGAGCTGCAGGGGCGGGGTGGGAGGGGGCGGCCCGGGGCGCGGTGGGGGAGGGGCGTCCGACAGAGCCCTGCCGGCTGACCCCTCCTCCCGCTCCGTCCGGTCCCTGCAGTGGCCCCCCAGACGGCCCAGGCTGGGGTGGCTGTCATGGCCGTGGCCGTCAGCGTGGGCCTCCTGCTCCTCGTCGTGGCCGCCTTCTACTGCATGAGACGCAAGGCTCGCCCCGGCTGCTGCCGGCGGGGGGAAAAGGGGGCTCCGTGAGTGGCCTGCAACCTCCTCGGAATTGACCTCTGTAACCACCCCATCCCTCCACCCACCTCTGGTGTCCCCTCCCACTTGGAACCCAGCCCTGGACCAGCCCCAGCCGCATCCCATCCTCCACCCCAGACCCAAATACATCCCAGCCCCCAGCCCCGGCCTCATCGCCAAATGAAATGCAGTCCCGCCTCCAGCCTCAGACCTAGTCCACAGCTACACTCTGTCTGCCTCTAACCTCTCCCTCCCTGACCGAGTCTCCAGCCTCAACGCCAATCCCCAACATACCCCTAACCTCACCCTGAACCCCGGGGCCTCCTTCAGCTGCCTCCCCAGCCCCAGGGCCCCTCCATCCCCAGCTCGTTCCCATTCCGGACTCCGGTTCTGTCTCCTCCCGTCCTCTCCGGCCCCATCACATGGCCGCCGTTCGCTCCAGTCCGCAGCCATCCCCAAATCCATCTCCAGAGCCCAGCCCCAGCTAAGTCCCCATCTCCGACTCCGACAGCATCCTAACCGCCCCTCCCTAACCCCCATGACCATCCCACTCCTGCCCGTCCCCCAAACCATCCTCGTCCCAAACAAACCCCCTCCCCAGTCCCTTCCCTGGGCGTGACCATCTCCAACATGCTGCCTCCTCCTCCCGCCCCCAGGCCACCTGGGGACCCACAGCTGAGCCACTCAGGGTCAGAGCGGCCTGAGCAGACGGGCCTTCTCATGGGAGGTGCCTCAGGGGGAGCCAGGCACGGCAGCGGGGGCTTCGGAGATGAGGTGGGTGAGGGCCCAGGCACCCTGAGGGTAGGGGCAGCGGCGGGGGGTGCGGGGGACCCAGGCCCAGGCCCAGGCTCATCTCTCCCTCCCCTCCCAGTGCTGAGCCCAGAGGACCTCCGAGAGGCTCTACTGGACCTGACCTCAGAGAGTCAGCATCAGATAACCAGCCCTGCGCACGCCTCCGCCCGCCCCCACCTTCCCTCTTCCCCCTCTGGCCCTCCCTTCCCTTCCTTCCTCTGCAGGCTGGGCAGGGACCTACAGCAGCCACTGCTTGCGGGGAGGGAGGGGGGGTGGGTAGGAGCGGACCTTCCTCCAGGGAACGTGACTCTCCCAGGCCCCAGAATAACTCCTGGACCCAAGCCCAGGGCCTGGCCCGGGACAAGACGAGGCTCCAGGGCCCTGAGGGTCGGCTGGCCGGGGCGATTTTTACCTCCTGCCTGCATCGCCGGTCCCCCGCCCCACCTGACGTCCTGCTGCATAGTCTGACACTGGATCCTCACCCCTGCCCCTCCACCCCCACCCCGTCATCTGGGGACACTGGAGTCTGGAATAAAGGTTGTCTGTCACATCACACCATGCTGTGGCCAGAGTCTCTTCTGGGGGACGAGAGGGGATGGGGGCGCAGGTGATGCTCCCCCACACACACACCCTTGCAAGACCTGGGAGAAGTCTGATGTCGCGGAGAAAGAAATAAGAGAGCAGGGAGAGACTCTGCTGGCCGAGGGGGGAAGAGAGAGGGGCCAAGGGTCCTGAGGGCGTTCAGGGCCTGCTTGGAGGGTGGGGTGCTGTTCCCTTAAGTGAAATGCTCAGTCGCTCTTGCAGAGCTCAAGTGGGAATTGAAGCTGCAGGCCGGAGGAAAAGCTTTCTCTGGGCTGCAGGAATGGAAGGAATTAGGGCCGGAGACGGCCACTCTGAGAAAGGCATGGTCCCCGCTCTGAGGGTTCCCTAGGGAAGGAGGGGTGACTTGGAGGAACCCACAGAAGGGCTTCCAGGGCAGAAAAGAGTGAGGCCAGTTAGAGAGACTTACTGAGTCGAGGAAGAGAGCGATTTAAGAGAGGAACGGGGGGCGCCTGGGTGGCTCAGTGGTTTAAGCCTCTGCCTTCAGCTCAGGTCATGATCTCAAGGTCCTGGGATCGAGCCCCGCATCAGGCTCTCTGCTCAGCAGGGAGCCTGCTTCCCCCCCTCTCTCTCTGCCTGCCTCTCTGCCTACTTGTGATCTCTCTCTCTCTCTGTCAAATAAATAAATAAAATCTTTAAAAAAAAAAAAAGAGAGGAACGGAAAGATGGGGAGATGGGGGGACGGACTGCAGAAGCCCAGAGATGAGACCCCCTAGGGTCAGACAGACAGAGATTTGGGGGAAGAAAGAGAGAAACAGAAGTGGGACTCAAAGATCACTCCAGTCAGCAAGGGAAAGAAAAAGGTTGAAAGGAGAGATGAGAAGCAGGGGGGGGCGGGGGGGGGAGTATGCTGTGTGACCTCGGGCCCTCACACCTGGGCAGTGGAGGGGCTGCTGGAAGGCGCCTGCAGGTCTCTGCATTCAGACTGGTGGCGTCTCCGGCAAGTGTGGCGGCTTCTCTGCCCTCAGTTTGCTCATCCACAAAATGGACAGAGTGGGGTCTGTCACCCTGAGCAAGTGGCGAGCTGCTACGGGAGGGCCTCCTGGTAGGGGAGCCACATGGGTGGGGTCCCCAGAGCAGAAGAGCTCACAGCCTGCTGAAGATGCCCAAACCCCACTGTTTATTGAATCAGTTTCAAACAAATGAGAGAAGCCGGAGAAAAGAGAGGGAGCGGATACACACGCTTAGATCAGGGCACAAGAGAGCCAGGTCCCCACTGCCTGAGTTTTGGGGTACACATGGCTCCCGAGTCCTGTCTCCCCATGGTGTGGTTCTGATGCCCACAGTGGAGGGTGAACCAGGGGGTTCTGCACCCCAAAGGCGCCAGGACCACGGTGCGGGGCAAGGCAAATGCTCTCGGCCATGACTGAAACGGGCTGAAAACATGTTCGGTGGCCACGGCTTTTAACGGAATGGCTTGGGCCCAGGACTCAGGGAACAGTCACCAGCAGGAAGTCCCTCACCCGACACACGGACCCTTGGGGCTTACGTGATCCTTCCATCCTTCCCACCTCTGCCCAGATCATTTTTAACATGTCTCCCAGGCCCCATGAGCTGCTTCTGAAAAAACCCCTCTTTGTTTCATCTCTCTGCTTCCTGATTCATGTAGCTTTCTTGTTTTCTATATGGCAGAAGTGATATGTTTTTTTTAAACATACAGCAGACACAAGAGAGTGGTTGAGGGAATTTGATAAGATAACCACGGAAAGTGTTTATACAAAGCCTGGCACGGAGTATGTTTTCCGTACGTGTTTATTATTAGTAGTATCACCAGCCAAGGAAAATGGAGGGTCAGAGAGAAGAGCAAAATAGGGTCCCTTGGTCCAGGCAAGGGACCAGGTAGAGAAAGATATCACTGTAAGAGCAGACATTGGTGAGGGGGATCTGGGGAGCTGGGGATAGGGGGGGCGAACAGATGGTGGGGGTGGGGAGAGAGGGAGCCTCAGGGAGGAAGAGGTTCTCTATGCTCAGCACCTGGTCCCTGAATTAATGAGGGAAGTGTCCAGGCCTGCCTCCCAGGAGGGCATGCATTTGCTTAAGGTCCCTCATCTGTAGGGCATCCCAGGCAATTTGCATACAGATGGCAGCCTGTGCCCTCAGTCCAATCCCTCCCACCTTGGCCAAGGGTCTAGGGGAATGGGAAAGGGGCTCCAAGAGGTAAATGCAAGTTTGGAGTAAACTACCATTGTTTATCAACCTTCTGTGGCTCCCTAGTGCTCTCAAAAACATGAGCCACCCTTCACCCTTCACCATTTGGGACCCAAAATGTTGCCTCTCACTCATAACCCACTGCTCCCTCTGTCACACATGTCCCTGCCTTGTGCCTTTGTGACTTTACTATTCCTGGTATGCCCTCCTCCATTTCCCCCATTGTCACAAAGCTTGCCTGTCCTTCAAAACCTGGACATCTTGAGGGACTCTAGGAAGTTTTCACTCCCATTTCCCTGCCCTGGGAACTTTATAGGAACCTGTGCCTCTTGCGGACTCCTATAGATTCCATTAGTGAGGACATGTTTGGTGGCAAATGATCAAAAAAAAAAAAAAGGAAAATTACTCATTCATATAACCAGGATGACCAAAGACTGACTGCTTTCAGGGATAGCTGGATCCAGGGGCTCAAATAGTCTCATCAGAAAGGTGTCCTCTTCCATTTCATAATTCTGCTGTCCTCAAAACAGTCAGCGTTTTTTCTCTCAAGAGTCACCCGGGCGGGGGCGCCTGGGTGGTTCAGTGGGTTTGAGCCTCTGCCTTTGGCTCAGGTCATAATCTCAGGGTCCTGGGATGGAGTCCCACATCGGGCTCTCTGCTTGGCAGGGAGCCTGCTTCCCCCTCTCTCTCTGCCTGCCTCTCTGCCAGTGATCTCTCTCTGTCAAATAAATAAATAAAATCTTAAAAAAAAAAATAGTCACCTCGGCACCAGATTTCTACCCTACCAGTTTCCCAACCCCCAACAAAAAAGTATGTCCCGGGGCACCTGGCTGGCTCCATTGGTACGGCGTATGACTCTTGATCTCAGGGTTATAGGTTTGAACTCCACGTTGGGTGTAGAGTTTACTTAAAAAATAAGATCTTTAGGGCCCCTGGGTGGCGCAGTTGGTTGAGCGACTGCCTTCGGCTCAGGTCATGATCCCGGAGTCCCAGGATCGAGTCCCACATCGGGCTCCCAGCTCCATGGGGAGTCCGCTTCTCACTCTGACCTGCTCTCTCTCACTCTCTCTCTTTCCTAATAAATAAATAAATAAAAAATCTTAAAAAAAAATAAGATCTTTAAAAAAAAAAAAAAGTGTGTACCTTCCTATTCATTCAAGGAGTCTGAAGTCTCAGGGCTAATTCCCATTGGACAGGAATGGGTCCCACCCCCATCCCTGAACCAATCTCTGTGGCCAGGGGATAGATCAAATGTTCTGATTGGCCAGGACGGGGTCAGGCTCACTGTGGACCGTAAGGACCGAGGGTAGGGAAAACAAAATTCCTTGTAGGAAAACTTGGTGGTGGGGTGGGGTGGGGGGACTGCTGGAAGGAGAAAAAGAGGTTACAGGTTGCCAGGCAGGTAAATACTTGGCACCAACTCCAAAGCTTCAGCAGGAAGACTTTGGCTTTTCGCCTGTACCTCCGAGTGGTTATGGCTCTTCAGTGAAGGGCCATGGGACTTCTCGACACTGAAGGCTGACTCCTCAGGCATGAGACCCACCCAGGCATTTGTCAACAAACATGGCAGCGTTCAGCTTAATGCATGTCTCCTTCTTCATGTGAAGGGGGCCTTAAACTCCAGCTTACCCTCGTAGGGCTTCCCTTGTGGGCTCCACAAAGAACAGCCAGGAAGGCTGAGCTCACTCCTTGACAAGTCCAGAAAAAAGCAGGTGCTAGGGGGCCTTCCTAGAAGAAATCTCCTTGGCGACTGGGCATCTTCTTCCAGAGAGAAAGGGGTGTTGCAGTGAGGGGGGTGGGGAGGACGCAAGGATTTTGCAAAGCAAATTAGTAACAAAGTGACATAAATAAAACTCAGAGATCCTGGCCATCTAGTCTGGCCCCAGACGGGGGAGAGAAGGACAAAGAGAGCACGTCTATTATGAACCTATTTGTCCAGCTGGGCTAATTCCAGGCTGGTGCCAAGCCTGAGATATACATTATCTGGAGGGCATGTAGGGGGGAAAGGCTAAGACTGCAGACTGCCTGGGTTCACATCCCTACTTGCTACTTTCTTGCCGGGTGGCTTGGGGCAAATGACCCTCAGTGTACTTTTCAGTGAAATGGGGATGACGATAATGTCTCCTCCAGTGGATTCTTGTGAGGAATTAACTAAGATCCATCAGTCCCAGATTCGCCATTTTGTAACTCTGTTGGGCCAAGTCGGTTCATCTCTCTGTGCCTCACTCAGTTCCCTTATCACATAGGGTCCCCCGTGTGGGTTATTTGAGATAATACAGTGCACCTAAATGTGTACCCAGCACATTGTAAACATTTTGAACAGCATCATTACCAAGACTTAAAGACAGGCCAGTAAGAATCCCTACCATTTGAGACCTTGCCCTTCTGGGGAGGAAAGCTCAGGTGTGCAGTGAGAGAGAGAGGAGGGCAAGTCTAGGGGGTCCTCTAGCTGGGGCAAGAAGCTCTCAAGCATCTGCCCCGAGTTGATCGGCACCCTTGCCCTGCAGGAACCGGAACGGAGGGATTTCAGGAACTCAGTGGCATCCCCCTCGCCCCCACCCTCAGCCTCCTGGTTCCCGCCCTCACCCCAACACACTGGGCGGCCTCACCAGCTCCCCCGGTCAGCCCTAGGAATGTGAAGAGGTAGGTGGGGGTGGGGAGGAGCGGGCGCCGCCGGGGAGAGACAAAGGGGCCGAGTCAGAACTAGAAACACAAAGACTCGAGGAGGCTGAGAAGATTGGAGAAGTGGGACAAGGACAAGGGGAGGGACCGACGGAGCCCGGAGGCCCGACCCTGGCCCAGTCCCGCAGGGCCCGCGGAGCGCGGGGGCCCGGTCTGTGCCGCCCCCTGGCGGGAGGCCGCGGTAACGAGGAGGTGCGGACCAGAGGCAGGAGAGGACAGGGAGGAATGCACGGAGCGAGAGACGCAAAGGGAGGCAGGAACAGAAACATCGAGAGAGACACAGAGAGAAACGACAGACACCGAGGGGCACACATAGGAATAAAGACAGAGTCAAAGGGAAGGAAAGAGGCACGGGGACCAAGTGACACAGGAATGGGAAGAGAAGGACAAAGAGAGCAGAAACACAAAGCGACACCGAGACGTGAGGACTGAAAGACCCAGAGTTAGAGAAAGAAAGGGACGAAGGAGATCAAAGATGGTGAGAGAGAGACACAGAGCCAGAGACACTGAGAGGGACAGAGAAATCTGGACAGGAATGGTGCAGCGACACCCAGAGTCCGAGGCAGAGATTGGGAAGAGACAGGATAAACCGAGGCGCACCCAGATGGAGACAGATACTGGGCGGCGGACAAGAACTAGGAAAGTCTGGTGGCGGGGAAAGGGGTGGTGGTCTCAGCCTGGGGGCGGACCTCCAGGAGGGGCGGGCCTATGACAACCCACGTGCCTCACGCAGGTGTGACGACGAGGCCTCAGCTAATGCCGAAGGGGGCGGGGCCAGAACTTCGCGCGGGGCCGAGTCCAGGCGGGACTGAGTTCCTGCCTGGGAAGAGGCTGGACCCACTGCCTGGAGAGCGAGTGGGCGGGCCCGTACCGGGGGCGTGGCTTCAGGGGGTGGAGACCGCCGTGACCCCTGGAGGGGGCGTGACAGAACCTTAAAGGAGCCACCGGGAGATCGGGGGAGGCGGAGCGCGGGAGGCCTCCTAGAGGGCAAAAGGGGCGGGGTTTGAATGCCAGGAGAGGCGGAGATAGAATTCTAGGGGAGGGGCGAGATCGAAACCCCGGGAGCCGCAGGTGTAGAATCCTGGGAGGGGGCGGGGGCAGAGTGCTGGGCGGGGCGCGAGTACAATCCTGGGGAGGACCAGCGTGGAATCTCAGAGAGGGCGGGACGGCTTGAGCCAGTGAGGCCGGAGCCCAAGGTCGGCTCCGCGGGGGGGGGGGGGGGGGG
>CM052803.1:7627434-7670677 GCA_028533885.1 Nasua narica | reverse complement strand
GTAGAGCCAGCGGGAACCGGCCGGGAGCCGGAGCCCCTCAGGCACCTGCTCGACCGCCCAGCGGATCGGCGCTCACGGAGTGGCCCGCAGGCCCCCGCCCGGGCCCAGTCCCTCCCCGGGCCCCCCCATGGCCCGGGCCGCAGCTCTCCCGCCGTCGAGATCGTCGCCGACGCTGCCCCTCCTGCCGCTGCTGCTGCTGTTGCTTCTGCTCCGGGAAACCGGTGAGAAACCGCCGACGCCCACTCCCCGCGCGGACCCAATCCTTTCCCCACCTTCCGAGTGGGGGGAGCCTAAGCACCTTCCCCGCTCCACCCCCAGTTCACCGAGCCCCCTCTCTCGAGCCCTCTTCTTGGCTGGCCCCAACCGACTCCGGACTGTTTCCTCTCTGGAGCCCTCTCCCCTCATACCCTTCTTTATCCCAACTCCCCAGCCTACGCCGGACTTCTCGGTTGCCCGCCCCCCCCCCCCCGTCCTCAGATTCTAACATCAAAAGGGTTAAACCCGAGTCTTCGCGACCCCCTCCCCACCTCGCACCGAGCTGTCAACCGGATCTGGGGTTCCGTCTCCGCTTACCCCCTCAGGCATGTGGGGAATTTCTCCCCCTCCCCCAGCGGGAGGGTCGCGTCGAGGAGACAAGACCATCCCCATTTTCCTTCTCCCAGGGCTGAGCGTCTGAGGCCTTGGGAGACTCGAGGGCAGGGGGCCAGATGTCTAGGTCCTCCAGAGGGACGGGGAGCTCGGACTTGGGGACCCTTGGAGGGCCAAGGATGAGTTCCGGCGACCCAGGGAAGGGGTTGACGACTCCAACCCTGGGCCTCAAGGAGATGAAGGCTCTGACTCCTGGGCCCCAGAAAAATTAGGGGCTGAGGGCTCTATCTCCTGAGTCCCAGGCAGAATGAAGGCTAGGGGCTATGTCTGCTGGGTCCTAGTCAAATTGGGGGCAGACAGGGCACAAACTTGGTTCCAGATTGTGAGCAGGGGGCTCTGTCTCCTGGGTCCTAGGTAAAATGGGGGGTAGGGGGTGGAAGAGGCTCTATCCCGTGGGCCTCAGATTTAATTGTGAACATTGGAATGTCTTCTGAAATCCAGATATAAAATGTGGACGAGGGACCCTGTTCTTGGCTTCTAGATGTAATCAAGGGCCAGAGGTTCTATCTGTAAAGCTGGAGCTCGGTCGGTGGTGTCCCAGGCCGAAAGAGAAGCTGAGTCTCACAGGCTGGGACCCTTCCCTCGCCCTGTGAGCTGTCCGCTGGGACGTCCCTGGGGAAGTTTTACCGGTTTCACTTTGGCCGAACCCGGTCGGGAGGGGCGGGCTCTCTCCCGGCTCCCGGTTCCGGACTCCCTGGTTTCGGGACCTTATCTTTCCTCTGGTCGCGCCCTTGTCCTCGGAGCCGCCGCGAGGGGTGGGGGGCGGGGAGGGGGACGCGCCGAGCCGCAGCCCTAATCCCTTGCCTCTCCCTCCGCTCGGCCCACCAGCCCCCTCCCATTCCCCTCAACCCCCTTGAGGGAGGGCGCAGCTCTCAGAGGAGGGAGGGGCTGGGAGGAAACAGGTGAAGGAGGTTCTGGCCCCGCCCCTTGCAGGTGACGGACTGTTTATTCCCAACTAGAAACTCTGGATATTGGAGTTTCCCAAGGGTTTGTCCAGAAAGTGTAGGCGGGGGCCGGGGAGGGTGGGGAGGGGTGTCTTGGGGGAGCCCTTGATTACCCTTCTGACCTTATTTTTCCCAGGATGTCTCTGAGTTGTTTCCCAGCCTTTGCTGGGAGCTGAGCACTGCCTCTCCCTTGGTGTCAGAGATAGGGCGATGAGGTCAGAACCTGCCGCTCCCGGGAGATGCTCAAAACCCACCTGACCTTGAGCCAGGCTTTGACGTGATCCTCGATCTCATGGAGGATTCTCGATCTTCCTGGGAGACACATCCTATTCCTGTTCCCATTTTGCAGATGGGGACACAGAGGTTTCCAAAGGGCCAGCCTCTTTCCCAGGGTCCACAGCCAGTCCCCAGGAAGCCCGACTGCAGACTTCAGAGGCTTTCTTGGCTCTGCTCTACCGGGTGCCTCTGAGCCTCCATTTCCTCCTTTGTAAAACTGACATGGAACCCCTTCCCTGCAGGGCCATTGGGAGGATTCAGAGCTCCCGCTGATCCCCTGTGAAAGCTCTTAGCACCTGGGGAGGAGAGCCTTCCCCTTTCCGGACCCCTCATCACTGTGCCTACACTCCCTGCTTTTCTCTCTGCCTCCCTTCCTCTCTCCCTGCACCCCCCCCTTCATTTCTCACCTCTCTCTGGCCCTCCGGCTCTCTCATCTCTCACAGAGCTCTCTCTCCCTTTCCTTTCCATCCATCTTTATTTACCTGTCTCTAGCTCCTCAGCCTTCCCCCTCCTTGGCCTCTGCGGACTGAGGGTGCCCCACCTGGGCCTCCAGCTGGGTCCTCCCCAGCTTTCACTGCTCATCCTTGTCAGCCAGGCAGCCCCACGGTGGGGGGAGGGGATGGCGGGCCTGCTGTCTCTTCTCGTTAGGAAAGGGGGGCTGGGCAGCAAAGCCGGAAGGGGGGAGGGGAAGGGGGGAGGGCTACACGGAGAGGACAGAGATACAGGGATGGGGACGGAAGCCCATGGGGAGTGCATCTGAAACAAATTTAGGGATGGGGTCAGAGACAAATACTAGAGAGATGGGGAGAACAAATTACAGCCCACAGGGGTGGGGCAGCAAGCTACTGAGAGGGGACCCAGAAAGGCAGGGGAGTGGGAGGGAGCTGTACAGAGACAGCAGAATAAAGGCAAGAACTGCCTAAGAAGAGAGACACAGAGGTTTGGTGACAGGCTGGGAGCCCAAAAGCCACCAGCCATCAGTGATGGCGATGTCATGACCCAGGGAGGTCAGGGCACGGGTGAGCCTCAACGCCAGCAGCGGCGTGTGGGGGCCCCAGGGAGTGGTGGACATCGGAGTGACAGGGAGTTAGGCACGCAGGCCAGCTCCTCCGCCCCGCCAGGGACGCTGTTACATTTTTAATGTCCCAGCGAGGCTGAGAAACGGAGCAGGAGGGGGAGGAGAAGAGAGACCCAACGAGATGGCCTAGGCATGGGGAAAGTATGTTAGAGATGTGGGGAGATGGGCAGAGATGGGGAGACCTAGCAGGCAGGGAGGTCCCGGGGCCAGATCTGAGAGATTAGAGACCCCAGGAGTCAACGCAGGGAGCCAGATTCCAGAGAGGAGGAGACACAGACTCAGGCACCCAGGGAGATTGGGCTCTCAGATGTCAGACGTAGAGGAAAGAGAATGTGAGAACAGCTAGGGATGTGGACGATCGTGGGCTAGCAAAAATGTCCCAATGTGGGCTCCGGTGTGAGGGAGGCCCCAGTTTGTAAATATACTGCCACCGGTTACTAGAATATAAGTATAGTGTCCGAATATACCGGGCCACTGAACTGTGCGCCTTGGATGGTACGAGAATTGTCTCAATAAAGCTGTTAGAATTCGAGAGCCACGGGAAGCAAAGATGCTCAGAGAGACTCAGGCAGAGGCCAGAGACCCTAGGAGTTGGAGGCACGTAGGGACTGACTCAGGGCTTGGAACCGGATGCAGAGAGAGAGAGAGACACACACATGGGAGATCAAAGGGACAGGACCTGCAAGAGGGAGGTCAGAGTCGCGTGGCCGGAAACATATTTGAGGCAAGAGTAGACTGGGTATGTGAGCGCTTCTTTCTGTCCCATGGGCTCAGCCGGGAAGAGCAGTCCTAGAGACTCACCCCCAGAAATACCAGACCCCATAGGCTAGGCCTTCAGGGTGGTCGAGCCCCCACAGAAAGGAAGGGGAATCTCAGCCTGGGGAAGGAAGTGATAACCGCCATCTAAGAGACAACGGGGGGAGACGGCGAGGCAGGTGCAGAAGTCCTGGGCATAGCCAGTGAGCCCTGTGTCCTGGCGGCTGCTGCTGCTCACCGTGCCCCCCCCCCCGGCTCCCGGATGTCCTCTGTGGCGGTGGGCACTGTGATTAATGCAATTAATTAATTAGTAAGGCGGCTGAGGCTGCAGCTGAGGCCAGTGCTCCAAGCATGCTGGCCTTCAAGGGCCTGCTGAGTCCCACGGCACCCTGCAGGGCAGGTCCCGGTATTTATGGGGCAGGAGGGAGTGAGCCAAGCCCTGAGGAGCCAGCCAGGCAGGAGCCCAGGAGTCTGGGCCCCCAGCCCCCTACTCCTCTGGGGTGCTGTCAGTCACTAAGCACCTCTCGCCTCTCTGCCTTGATCTGCCCTTCCCCAGATCTCAGGGTCAAATCACGGTTTCCTCCTGGGCTCGCACTGCGCCCTGGGCAGCCCCCGCTCTGCCACCAGAAAGCCCGCAGGCCTGGCCTTAGAGAGAGGAAGCCCGTCCGGGGACCCCGCTGACTCCACATTGAAACTGTCACTAGTCTGGCTTGCTGATGAGGGAGGTGGAGTGACGTCCGTGTTCCCGGGGCCATCCTCTCCCCCGCTGTGGTGCCGGCCACGTCCCAGCCAAGGTCAGGGCACCGCACCCGCCCAGCAGCACGCTGGACACAAGGACTCTAACTCCAGGCCCCACCCCCCCCACCCGGCCATGCCTCTAACTGCCACACAAAACATCTGGGCCTCAGCCCACCCCTGTGCCCCTAAGTCCTGCAGCCTGTTAGCCTCATGTCCCAGCCCTGCCACCTTCTGAACTTGCCTCCGATCTGGCTCGGCCTTCTTCCTCATGGCCCCAATCCTCCTCATGTCCCTGCCCCATCCCATTCTGAGGGTTCTTTCAGAGGCACACACCTAACCCTGCCCCGCCCCCCCCAGGTGTAACTCTCCGGGGCGCCCAGAGCCGTAACTTAGCCTCAGCCTGTGCAATGGGCCGCACTGCTGGTTCTCCACCTTCATCTCATTCATTCATTCATTCATTCATTCATCATATTTATGGAGTCCCTACAGTGTGCCAGGCGCCATTCTAGGCTCCAGATTTCACATGAGTGAAGATCCCTGCCCCCAGGCCCTGATGTTCTCATGGGGAAGACACATCAGGTGCCTTGAGGAAAAGGAAGCAGGGCCGGGGGTAGGGGGATGGGGGTGTTGTTATTATCATTAGGGTGATGGGGGTGGTGCCTAGCCCAGCAAAGACCTGAAAGAGGTGAAAGAGGGAGGGGGGGGGCGCGGAGACAAGGCCGGAAGGAGGTTGCACGGAGATGATGGGTCGCTCGAAAGGTTCGAGTTTCTTTCCTGAGTGAGGGGAGCCCCCGATGCTATGGCTCTTCAAGCCAGAGGATTTTTTTTTTAATTTTTTAAATTTTTTTGGAAGCCAGAGGATTTTAGAACCTCATTTGTTCAGCGAATAGGGACCGTCCCCTCGGAGCCAGGCCCCATTGTGGAGACTGAGGGCTTAGCCTAATGGGGCAAAGAGTCCCTGCCCTGCTGACTTTCCAGGCAGTCATGAGAGTCCAGGCTGGAAGACAGGGACCAGGACTCCGCCCAGGAAATGGGATGCAGGGGAGGAGGGCAGGGTCCTCTGGGGCAGAAGGTTGGGGACCAAAGTCCCCTCAGGAGTCTACCCCCCACAAGAAACTAAGGGTGGGTTTTTTCTTTTTAAAATTTTATTTATTTGGGAGACAGAGAGAGTGAGCACAAGCAGAGGGAGAAGCAGGCTCTCCGCTGAGCAGGGAGCCCAATGCGGGGCTCGATCCCAGGACCCTGAGATCGTAACTTGAGCCCAAGGCAGACGTTTAACCCACTGAGCCACCCAGGCGCCCCTAAGAATGGGGTTTTTTAATGCTCAGAAGTGGGCAGTGCTGAGACACAACCCTAGATCCAGGAGGGCCACTTCCCTCAGAAGATACAGGCATCCTGCAAAAAAAAGGCCTTCCTTAGAATGGGGAACCTGAGTCCCTGAAGGGACCCAGGGGCCCAAAGGTGGGGGTGGGGCTCCGTGGGCCTGAGCTCGGGTTCCCTGGAAAAGGAATCTAGTCTCCTCCAGGAAGCCCTCCCGGCCTGCCTCAGCTGGGTCAGGCCTCAGCTCTGGGTTCTTACCCCCACTCCCTGCCCTCTTCAGTCTTTGTGGCATCCTTGATGATGCCCATTGGTGCGACATTTGTCTCCCCGTCACATTGTCAGCTTTTGGAGAACCAGCACCGGACTTTGTCGCTTCTGCAGCACCCGCACCCAGCACAGAGCCAGATGTTAATATGGTGGTATATATGTATTTTTTTAAAGATTGATTTATTTATTTGAGAGAGAGAGAGAGAGTGTGTGCACACATGCACGCACAGGAGGGGGTAGAGGGAAAGAATCTCAAGCAGACTCCTTGCTGAGTGCTGAGCCCAACGTGGGGCTCGATCTCAAAACCCTGAGATCACGACCTGAGCCCAAATCAAGAGTCCGATGTTTAACTGACTGAACCCCCACCCAGGCACTTCCGTTCGGTGGTATTTATTGAGCACCTACTACATGTGAGATCCTGGTGTAGGCTTTGGGGGTACTGCAGGGAGCAACACAGGCATCCCGTCCTCAGGGGCTGACCCTCAAGCCCTGAGGACCTCTTTGCCGAGTCGCTGTTTGTTGCATGGACTTCCATGGGACAGGAGCGGGTCCCAGGTCCCCCCTGCCCCCCACCACTAACTCCCTTTGAGTTCTAAGTTCCCCTCAAGGAGTCAGCCTGCTGCCCCGCCCCCAGTCTCCACCTTAACCTCTCAGGCTTCTCTTGAGTCCTTGTCAGGAGTTTTTGCTGGCTGGCCAGGTTTCCGTCCAGCTTCACCTGCCCTTCAGGTTCCCTTGGTTTAAGCCTAGTCATTCTCCAGCTGAGGAACCGTCCATGGCTCCCACTTGCCTCAAAGGAGAGAACCTAACTCCTTGGCCCCACCCTAGTTGGCTCCCTCCAGAGCTCACGAGGCCGGATGGTTTCTCCTGACAGAGTGCCCATCCCTCCTCACCCAGCTAGAAAGGGGCAGAGCCTTTGGGGACCTTTGTCCCACACACTCAGTGCCTTTGGAGGCCAGGTGGGTGAAGAGCGCTGGCCCCTGAAGGAAGAGGCAGCCTTTCCTCCACGCCACCCAACTGGGGACCCACAGGAGCCCCACATCCTGACTTTTGTCTGACCTTTAGCCTTCGGTGGGTTAGTAGATTAGTGAGTGCTAGTTCATGTGTGAAACAAGGCTGTGCGGGCCAAAAGTAAATCCAAGCGAAGCTGGATTTGGGCTGGGGGGTGGGGGGAGCTAACGGCCTGTTCGACTCACCCGCCCTGGGGCCTGCAGAGCACTGAGGGAAGCAATTCATTCCACGGGACTCTCACAGGGGACCCTGGAGGAGACCCTGAATATCCCCATTTTACAGATGGAGGAATTTAGGCGCAGAAATATGGTCACCCACTTGGAAACTGACCGAGCCAGCAGGAAACCCGTGACAACCTGTAGCGTGGCCTGTCCAAAGGGGAGAAAGCCCCTTTCCCCAAATGTTAACTCTTGGGCTGTTCGGGGACATGCATGGGGGTTCCACGAGACCGTATATCTATTACGCAGTGGTCTTGACTGATGGCTTCTTTCCAAAAGTTTCTGGGACTGGCCCCGCTGGTGGGACTGCCTTCTGCTGAGGACTCTCTCATTAGGGTCTCTCTCTCTTTTTTTAAAATATTATTTATTTATTTGACAGAGACAGAGAGAGAGAGAGAGAGAGAGAGAGAGAGAGAGATCCCAAGTAGGCAGAGAGGCAGGCAGAAAGAGAGGGGGAAGCAGGGTCCCTGCTGAGCGGAGAGCCCGATGCGGGGCTCGATCCCAGGACCCTGAGATAATGGCCTGAGCCGAAGGCAGAGGCTTTAACCCACTGAGTCACCCAGGTGCCCCAGGGTCTCCTTTGAATGTTTCCTGGGTTCCCGTGTGGGGCCAGCAGCTGCCACCCCCCACCCCCCACCCCCAACCCCGGTCAAAGACAGCTCGGCAGCGTTGCACCCCTTGCGACAGGGCACTTGCCCTTGACCCGTCTCGAGGCTGAATGTCAAGAGCCACTTGTAATTACACCTACCTGGCCGGCCTTTATTTAACAAACACTGATCTCCTATTTCCTGTGGCTCCTGGGCTAAGTGCTCCACAAATATACTTTAATCTTTATAACAAGCCCTGGGAGGTGGGCCCTGTGATTATCCTTATTTTACAGCTGAGGAAACCAAGGCACAGAGAGGTCAAATGACTTGCCCAAAGTCACACAGGCAGCTCGTGGCAGAGCCAGGATTCGAACCCAGGCAGTCTACCCTCAGTCCCCGTGCTGTCCTGCCTTGCATAACAGAGCCACATTCCTCTTCATCCTGGTTTCTATTAAAAGTGAGAAAACAGGGGCGCCTGGGTGGTTCAGTGGGTTAAAGCCTCTGCCTTCGGCTCAGGTCACGATCTCAGGGTCCTGGGATCAAGCCCCGCATCGGGCTCTCTCCTCAGCAGTGAGCCTGCTTCTCCCCCTCTCTCTCTGCCTTCCCCTGCCTACTTGTGGTCTCTCTCTCTGTCAAATAAATAAATAAAATCTTAAAAAAAAAAAAAAATGAGAAAACAAAGGGCGCCTGGGCTGCTCAGCTGGTGAAGCATCCAACTCCTGGTTTCAGCTCAGGTAGTGGTCTCAGGGTCCAGGGATCGAGCCCCGCATCTGGCTCTGCGCTCAGCAGGGGGTCCGCTTAAGATTTTCTACCTCTCTCCCTCTGCTCTCATGTGCTCTCTCTCTCATAAATAAACAAAATCTTTTTTTAAAAAGGGAGACAACAAAAGATAAGTGAGAAAAGAAAATATACATTCACATAAAAACACGCATGCACATGTTCATAACAGCTTTATTCATAGTCGACAGAAAGTGGGAACAATCCCAGTGTCCGCTGATGAGTGGATAAAGGGAACATGGTGCATCTGGACAATGGAATATTATTCAGCTATAAAAAGAGAACAAAGCACTGGTATCGGTACTGATAATGGGCACAGGGTTTCTTTGGGGAAGTGTTATCGAGCCCTGAAATTGATTATAGCGACAGACACTATATGCAGTGACTCTTGTGAATATACAGGTTTTTATTTTTATTTATTAATTTTTTATTTATTTGACAGAGAGAGAGATCACAAGTTGGCAGAGAGGTAGGCAGAGATAAAGGGGGAAGCAGGCTCCCTGCTAAGCAGGGAGCCCGATGCGGGGCTTGATCCCAGGACCCTGAGATCTTGCTTGATCCCAAGACCCTGAGATCATGACCTGAGCCGAAGGCAGAGGCTCTAACCCACTGAGCCACCCAGGTGCGCCCTCTTGTGAGTATACAAAAAGTCATTGAATTGGGCACTTTTAGTGGATGAGTGGGAATATCTCAATAAAGCTGTCAAAAAAAAAAAATGGGGGAGGCGTGAGGCGCCTAGGTGGCTCAGTCAGTTGAGGATCTGCCTTTGGCTCAGGCTGTGATCCCAGGGTCCTGAGATCAAGCCCTGCATCGGGCTCCCTACTGGGCCAGGAGTCTACTTCTCCCTCTCCCTCTGTTCTGACCCCCGCTTGTGCTCTCTCTCTCTCCCCCAAATAAATAAAATCTTTAAAAAAAATGGCTGCAGTTTTTCTAGAAAGGTGAGAGAAAGTATAATTCTGTGCAGAAAATGAAGGCTATCCTCAACTTTAAATATTTAAAAATTTATTTTGCGATAGGCTTATTTATTTTTTTAGAAGATTTGTTTATTCATGAGAGACAGAGAGAGAGAGAAAGGCAGAGGAAGAGGGAGAAGCAGGCTCCCCGTGGAGCAGGGAGCCCAACATGGGACTCCATCCCAGGACCCCAGGATCACGACCTGAGCCAAAGGCAGACGCCTAACCGACTGTGCCCCCCAGCCATCCAGCTTATTTATTTTTTTATTGGTTGGTTTTTGAGGGGGTTTCTTTTTTTCCTCCAAACATTTTATAATGGAAATTTTCAAATGTACAAGCAGGTATAAGTGGAAAGACCAGCTCAGGAGCCCCCCCCCACCAGATGCCACAACGGATGACATTTTGCCACATTGTCTTCGCGGCTCTCTCTGTAGCTGGTTTTGGTTTTGCTGACCTGTTTGAGAGTATATTGCGGACGTGACGGTGCAGACATGAGAATGCTACCTGCCTACAATTGAATCACCATGCTTAAGAAGATTAGCGAACAGTCCAAAGTAGCCCATGATCTAGTCCAGACTCCCATATCCCTAGTTTTCCTCAAAATGTGTTTCCTGGACGGCCCTTTTGGAATGGGAACCCCACAAAGGCTCCTGCATGGCATTCGGGGCCCGCATTTCCCAGGGGAGCCCCTTCACCATGGCCCCGGCTGGCCTGGAGGTTTCTAGGTCCTTCCTCCACCCACCATGGTCTCTCTCTCACTCTCTCTTTTCTCTCCAGGAGCCCAGGATGTGCAAGTTCGAGTGCCACCCGAGGTGCGGGGCTACCTGGGCAGCACTGTGGAGCTGCCGTGCCACCTGCTGCCTCCAGGACCGGAAGTCCGAGTGTCGCAGGTGACCTGGCTGCACGTGGATGCGGCCGGGGTCAGCAAGAGCGTGGCCGCCTTCCACCCCTCCTACGGCCCCAGCTTCCGCAGCCCGAAGCCCGGCAAAGAGCGGCTGTCCTTTGTCACTGCCGGGCAGAGCGCCGGGACCAGGCAGGGCACAGAGATGGATCTGCGGGACGCCACACTGGCCCTGCGGGAACTCACCGTGGAGGACGAGGGCAACTACACCTGCGAGTTTGCCACCTTCCCCAGTGGCACCAGCCGGGGCGTGACCTGGCTCAGAGCCATAGGTGAGCAGTGGGGGGGGGGGGGTACGGGAGAGCCCCCCTCGGGGATCTGTTTCTCTTTGGGCTTCAGCTGTGATATTGACTTTCCCTGTGGTCTTCGCTCAGTTGGCAAATATCCGCGAAGCGCCTCCTGTGTCAGACTCTGTCCGGCAAGTTGAGGACACAGCCGGCCCCAAGGCTTGCAGAAATACAGACTGAGCACCTTCTAGGTGCCGGGCAGTATTCTAGGCTCTAGGAATAAAGCAGTGAGTAAGGCAGCGCTCCTGGCCCTGCTTTTACTTCGATAAGCGGGTGCTAGAGAGTAAATAACACGGTAAGAAAAATAGAGGAGTGGGTCAGGTGGTCATAGGTGCTATAGAAGCTGGGGAGGGGGCAGGCTACAATTTTGGTCAGGGAGGCCTGGTGAAATCTGAACGAAAACTAGGAGATGAGGGAGCCCTATAGGGCTCTCTAAGGGAAGAGAATTCCAGGCAGAGGGCATGGCAAGTGCCAAGGCCCTGTGGCAGGGCGCATTTGAGGAAGAGCAAGGAAGTCAGTGTGGCCAGAGGCTTGTGAATAAAGGGAAAGTAGCATGGGACAAGGTCAAGAAGATGATGGGGGCCACGGATCACAGATAGCCTCAGGGACCACATGAAAACTTCGGCTTTTGCCCTGAGAGAACGGGAACTATGGGAAGTTCTGAGCAGGGGACAGGTGCGGTCTGGGTTTGGTTTCACAGGCTCCTTCTGGCTGCATGTTGATGGCAAGGGTGGGAGCTCGGGGACCACAGGGCGGGAGGTAATGGCGACTAGACCAAGGTGGAGGCCATTGGGGTAGCAAGAAGAGGTCGGCCTTTGGAAATACGTTAGAGGTAATGCCAAGGAACAATCACATTAGCAGACAAAGGGAACACTAGGGTGCTTGTAATACTCAGAGTCAGCGACCCGCTCGTCCCTTCTAGACAGAATGGCCAGCGAAAGCCTCTTACTCAGCCTGAAGCATAAGGAGTCGCGGACACATGTCCTCAAGCAGAGGAACGGGTGCACATGGAGAGGGAACAGCATATGGAACGGCCGGGACGTGGGAGCGAGCTCGGCATGTTCCAGGAACAGAAAGGAGGCTGGCGGCCAGGGCTTGAGGGACCCCTCAACGGGGCAGGAAGACCAACAGGGCCAGATTGCGAGGGTCTCCTAGGCAGAGAGGCGAGGTGGCTAGACTTCATGGAGGGCCGACATAGTAGGGGTGGGGAGGAGTGGGTGGGATAGGGCCTCCTGGTTTTTTTGTTTTTTGCTTTTTTTTTTTTTAAAGGTTTTATTTATTTATTTGACACAGAGAGACAGCAAGAAAGGGAACACAGGCAGGGGAAGTGGGAAAGGAAGAAGCAGGCTTCCTGCTAAGCAGGGAGCCCAACGTGGGGCTCCATCCCAGGACCCTGGGTCATGACCTTAGCCAAAGGCAGATGCTTAACGACTGAGCCATCCAGGCGCTCCCAAAGGCTTCCCTTTTCAATGGGGCCTGAAACCCCAGTTGTTTTGCATAATTCAAAGCGCAGATCTCGACCACTGGCAAAGGTCTCTCCCTGCGCCATCACTTGTTCTGTTCAAGAACTAGGTAGAGACCCCCAGCTACCCCCTGGGGCAGGAATGTGACAGCCAAAGCTCCCCTTTCACGGAGCAGCAGGTGACGCGAGAGCTGCTAAAAGGGAGAGTCAGATGACAGGGAAGTTCCCTTGAGAAAGTAAAGCCTGGATCTGGAGGAGGAGGAAGTCAAGTAGAAGGGAGGCCCAGAGCCTTCCAGGCACATGGTCATCAACACCGTGCAGTGGGTGCCGCAGGGACTGAGGGGGGCGTGGGGGGCATGGGGCGTGTGCCTGGAGTGGTTGGAGGATAGGTAGGCGGGCGCCCAGGGAGGATGCGGGGAGGCCCATCGGAGGCTCTGGCAGTCAGGGGAGAAGAGGGGGAAAGGGAGGGAAGGAGGAGCTCATCTATGAGCTCCGAAGAAACCCAGCAAGGTCCACAAGGCCGCTGGAGCAGCGAGCCAGAAACTCGGGACAGTCCAGTTATGACTGCAGGTTAGTCCTCATGGACGTTTTATTGTTTCCCTCCCAGTATCTTTCCATGGTTTCCAGGAAGATGGGTGAAAAGGGCAAAAAATTTCCAGCTTTGGGAAACTCCACAACCTTTATCCCACTTCCGGCACCCCATCTCCTGGTGATTATAGAGAAGTGGGAGGTCTTTTGAGCTCGACCTTTGAACTGCATTATTCTGCTTTGGCTTTAAAAAAAAATAAAAACCTCAGCCTCTTCCAGCCTCTTGGACGCTGTCTCTGCTTTTCTGGCAGAGGAGGACAGGCAGAGTAATGTCCCAGCGCGCACAGCATGGAGAGCGTCACGCACCGTCCTGAGGGTTTTACGCATCTATTTAATCTCCCTGACAACCCTCTGCAGTGGGCATTTTAGTTCCCCCCACTTTACGAAAGAGGAAACTGAGGTACAGAGCTGGGAAGTGGTTTACCCAAGGCCATGCACCTGCTAAGCGGCAGAGGTGGGATTTGAGCCCCCGGCGCTCGGGGCTTCCCGGTTCAGCCCCATTGCTGAGGTGTCCGGGGAAGGCCCGCAGGTGAGGAGTGACGTACCCCCTCCGTTGCTCTCCCCAGCACAGCCCCAGAACCACGCCGAAACGCAGGAGGTCACGCTCAGCCTGGAACCCGTGCCCGTGGCCCGCTGTGTCTCCGAGGGCGGCCGCCCCCCTGCCCGAATCTCCTGGTTCTCGCCCCTGGACGGGGAGACCAAAGAGAGCCAGATGTCGGGGCCCGTGCCCGGCACAGTCACCGTCACCAGCCGGTTCACCTTGGTGCCCTTGAGCCGAGCTGATGGTGTCAAGGTCACCTGCAAAGTGGAGCATGAGAGCTTCGAGGAGCCGATCCTGCTGCCCGTGACCCTCTCCGTGCGCTGTGAGTGTATTGGGATGTGAGCGCGTCCCCAGTATTGTCTACACTGCCTTCTCTAGGGCACTGTCTACACTCTGCCTGAGTGTTGTCTGCATCAGCCCCCCCGGGCCAAAGTCGGCACTGCCTTCTTGCCTGTTGTCTCTACTGGCTCCCCCGTGCCCCCTTGTTGCCTCCGCTGGCTTCACGAGGCTCTCTCCTTCCTGCCACGATCGGGGTAAGCCGGAATGGGTTTGCAAGGGCCAGTTTTATGCACTTTGTCCCAATCCCACATCCAGGGAAGTGGTGTGGACAGCTTGAAATCAACCACTGGGGAGTGTTTATACCCAGGAAATTGGCAAACTGCAAAAACCACCTACACTGCCTCCCCAGTGTTACCCCACCAGACCTGCAGGAGAGTAGCTCAACCAGCTCTTCCCCTCCAGACACGCCCCCGCCCCCAGCTCAGCACTCTGCATGCTAGCGCCCAGATGCTGCCTTTTGCCTTAACCAATTCCTTTATCTGCTCCCGGCGTGGCAGGAATACCGGGGAAGACACTGGCTGCGTCGAACAGTAACTCCCTCCAGATGACCTAGTGGCATCCCCGGACGGTGTAGCCCAAACTGATCTGTCCCGCTTTCCACGGGTCCGCCTCCTGCCAACACAGCCTGTTTCTGTGTGATTCCCATCTCTCTGCTGACCTCTCCCCTCTTCTGGGACTCTGCCTGTCCCTGAGCTAGTCCCCCTATTTCCTCCAGACCCCCCTGAGGTCTCCATCTCTGGCTACGATGACAACTGGTACCTTGGCCGCAGCGAGGCCACCCTGACCTGTGACGTCCGCAGCAAACCGGAGCCTACGGGCTATGACTGGAGCACGTGAGTCCTGGGTGGACCTGGACCCCTGGGTCTGAGGGAGGAGGGGCTGGGGGCCTGGACCCCTGGGTCTGAGGGAGGAGGGGGCTGGGGGCCTGGACCCCCTGGGTCTGAGGGAGGAGGGGCTGGGGGCCTGGACTCCTGGGTCTGAGGGAGGAGGGGGTTGGGGGCCTGGACCCCCTGGGTCTGAGGGAGGAGGAGGCTGGGGGCCTGGACCCCTGGGTCTGAGGGAGGAGGAGGCTGGGGGCCTGGACCCCTGGGTCTGAGGGAGGCGCATCAGGGACCTGAGCCCATGAGTCCTCCAGAAGGACAGCACTGGCCGTGTAGGGTCCTGAGCTTGATGTCCCTGGAGCTTGGATGTTGAAGGCTGTGTCCTCAGGGGCCAGGCCTGTGCTCCCCTGATGTCGCCCTCCGGTGACCCTCGCACCTTCCAGGACGGCAGGCGTCTTCCCGGCTTCGGCGGTAGCCCAGGGCCCCCAGCTGATCATCCACTCAGTGGACAGACTGGTCAACACCACGTTCATCTGCACAGTCACCAACGCCGTGGGCACGGGTCGCGCTGAGCAGGTGGTCCTCGTGCGAGGTGAGCGGGTCTTGGCGGCGGTCCACTCCCCAAGCGTTCCTCCCTGCGGGGTTCCGCAGCCGCGTGGGGGGAGGCTGTGCCGCCGGCCTGGGGAGGGATTCAGACCCGCCTTGCCGATGAGAAAGGAGGTCCGTGTGGCTTTTGTCTCTTGCCCCCACGTGGCATCTGGATTGGGATGACAGGGTGGACCTTGGCGGAAGAATCAGGAGGATGAGGCCTCTGCTGGGGGCTTTCTAGAAACTAGAGGCCTGGAAAGAGTCTCCAGGAAGAGACCCAGGGACATTGCCCCGGGCTCCAGTCGGAGCGACACAGGTCAGACGGCTTAGACAGACACAAACAAACACATTGGAATTCTGATTTTTTACCGTGAGTGCTGGTCAGGTCGCATCAGGAAGTCAGTTTTCGCGTGTGTTGGGACATTTGTGTTTCTAGAGGGAGTGTTTTGGAAATGGCAGCCGATGTGTCTATGGGTCGAAAGTTCTCTTGAGTCTCCCTGATATGAGGTCAAACTCAGATGGGCCCCAAGACAGGAACAGAAAAGAACAAGGCCAACGAGGCCTGTGGCGCCGGCTGATGGAAATGGGGTCAGAATCACAACTGTAGACAGGAGGCCGTGCGCCCTGAGACACAGACACCGGGACCCCAGGGCTAGGAGCAGAGTCCCTTTCCTGTTGCAGTAGGCAGGCCCCACATCTCCAGAGACATACTCTGAGCTCCGAGAGAGCATTGGAATCAAAACAGAGACTCACTCAAAACACTCAGACCCACTGTCACCAAGACACGCAGGGGCACACAGGGAATAGAGCCGGGTGACCCCTGGCCAGAGCCTCCCCCCCAAGATGCCACCTGTTGGGGGGGGACCCTTCTTGGAAACACCCTCCCGGAAAAGTGGCCTTGGTGGGCGGGGCGGGGGGGGGTGACCGAAGACAAAAGCCCATAAGTGTGAGGACAGACACACCCCCAAACACCTGGAGAGGGCACCACGGCCAGACACAAACAGATCCTCAGATTCTCAGGAAGAGATATGATCGTACACCACACACGCGTGCGCGCACACACACCCCTAGAAACAAACGGAAACAGACCCCTCTCAGAAATTCTGACGCGCACCCTGAAGACACGGGGTCCCCACTCAGACCCACTGTCCCAGACAGCGCACCCGCAGACACAGTTGGCCTGCCTCAAGCCCAGCGGGAGACACTATCACGCGGACGCGCGCACGCGGGGAGAACTCAGACGGCAACAGTGTGGACGCGTGTGGACGCGGAAGCCGTCACTCACGCCCAGATACTGACAAAGAACCTCAGAGACGTTCTCGGAGGCGCACGCCCTCAGAAACTCTCCAGAGACCCTGCTGCTTTCAGCAGATCGTCATCTTGACACATATTTGTTGAGGGTTCCTCAGCCGCAGAGCATCCCCCTTGACGTTGGGGAGACCAGGGTGACCTCAACTCAGGCCCCGCCCTGCAAGACACACCCAGGGGAGGGTCAGCTCCGCCCACCCCGCCAGCCCCTGAACCTCTACCGCAGATCCACACCCCAGAAACTGGTCTCCCCAGGCACGGTCAGGTCAGGACGCTCCTGTAAGGGGCGGAGCCTTGAAAACACAGATGCAGTCATACCTGAGGGTCACCGAAGGAATACTCAACCACAAACACGCGGACACCCCCTACAGCCCCTTAAAACACACAGAAATCCCAGGGACGTCCTCCGCCGGAGACCACCCCCTCCAAGAGCACACACCAGCTTCAAAGTTAAGCCCTTCACATCCCGCAGAGAGACAGCCCTGTGGGAGGGCGCCCCGCCTCCGCAGGGAGCCCAACGCGGACTCGATCGCAGGACGCCGGGATTGTGACCCGTTAGGCAGACACCTAGCAGACTGAACCCCCCAGGCGCCCCTCACTCCCAGCCCTTGAGTCACATCCAGAGGGTCTCAGGGACACGTCGCACTCCCGCACACGCCCAGACCCAGACATGCGGTCACAGACATGGGGTTCGGGGTTCGCTTAAGCACAACCATGGGCACACAGTCTGTGCCACGGGCTAGACGGCGCCTCGGGGAGACTAGAGAACTTTTGACCCACAGACTCGTGAACACACCCAGCTGCTCCGAAATACCACCTGCAGAAACCCAGATAAACATTCCAACGTGCACCAAAACAGGTTCCCCGGCGTCACTGATGGACATTCCTTGTAGGAAAACTGTTGCACGCCTCTAACCAGTGTGCCGGCATAGACAGATATAGGGCAGGGAAAAGAAGTTTCACAAAATAGTATTTACCCTTCCTACTTGGGAGACACTTTTTTCTAGTCTACTCTTTTTTTTTTTTTTTTTTAACTGCTCCTTGTGAATCGCTAAGTAGATTTGACACCCCACGGGTCGGGGTCGGGGCTCTATTTGAAAACGCCACTCTTAAAAGAAACACCTGGAGAAACAGGGGCCCTCGGCAGCCTGGGTTCCAGCCCCTCCAGAGTGCAGGGTGTGGGAAGGAGGAGTTTAGGTGTAAGTGGATTCCCTGCCCCCCTGGTTTCTCCCCAAGGCATGCAGGGGTGGGGGAAGGGGCATGTGTAAAATGTTTCTTTTTTTTTTTTTTTTTGTAAAATGTTTCTATGTTCAAACTGCATCAATGTCTGTTCCTGGTGTGGGGCCCAGGCCACCCCCACCATCGCCCCCCCCCCCTTAGCACTCCCTGGCTTCCTTCTCCACTTCCCCCAGACCCCTCCCCTCCCAGCTGCTGGCCCACTGCCAGGAACACTAGCCCAGTTCCAAACAGTGGGCTTCATGAGCCCCCATTTTCCACAGCTGGGGACATGGCCCAGCAACAAGGGGGGCCACATGGCCTGGACCAGGTGCTCCCAGCCACTTCCAAGGGAGGGGGCTTAGGAGGACCCTCTCCCTTCTTTCCTCCTTCTCTCAAGTCCAAAGGACTTTGGAATCTGACAGTCTTACCGTTTTCTTTTTCTTTTCTTTTTTTAAAGATTTTATTTATTTATTTGAGAGAGTGGGAGAGAGGATGAGAGGGGTGAGGATCAGAGGGAGAAGGAGACTCCCCATTGAGCAGGGAGCCCGATGCAGGATTCGATCCTGGGACTCCCCAATCATGACCTGGGCTGAAGGCAGTCACTTAACCAACTGAGCCACCCAGGCGCCCCTGGAATCTGACAGTCTTGAGCCCCAATCTAGCTCTGCCTCTTCCTGGCTCGATCCACCCAAGGTTCCACAACTCGGACCTCGGAGCTGTTGTGAAGATACCACCCCCACCCCCCACCCCCCACCCCACCCCTGCCCCAGGCCCATCCACCAGCGGGCGGCAAACTCAGATGCCCCCAGGGGCCTGGCCAGTGACCCTGTGGCCAGATGCGGAACCCCAGTTCCCACGCCCGCAGGCAGCCTTCATGCAGCTACCGCCCCTCGCCAGGCGGAGATGAGATCTTGCTATGGCCGGATCCGAGTTTCTTTTTCCCTAAAAGAAATCTGGATTTTTACATTTTTTTCATTTTTTGGTGAAATTGCCTAGTTTTTGCAATGTTAGCGAGTTTAGTTTTTGAAAAGCCCCATGCGGGTATCAGGAAACGCATCTGGGGGCCCCCAGTGGGCAGCCCCCACCCGCACCCCCCTGGTCCAAAGTGCCCAGTGTGTGTAGCCCAGAGCCCACGGGTTCTCCCTTCCCCCACCTCCATCTTCTGCCCAGAGTCACCTCCCCAATTTTCCCGTCGCTGCCCCTGTTGTGTCCTCTGCCCCCCACCCCCCACCACAGATATGTCCTCTTGACCTCGTGTCTCCCTTTTCTCTCTCTCTCACCCCTCCTTCTCTCTCCTCAGACACACCCCGGGCCTCGCCCCGAGACGTGGGTCCAGTGGTGTGGGGGGCCGTGGGGGGGACACTGCTGGTGCTACTGCTTCTGGCTGGGGGGTCCTTGGCCTTCATCTTGCTGAGGGTGAGGAGGAGGAGGAAGAGCCCTGGAGGAGGAGGAGGAGGAGAGAGCAGTGGAGGAGGAGCCTACGATCCAAAAACTCAGGTGTTTGGGAATGGGGGCCCTGTCTTCTGGACGCCAACCGCCCCTGGCCCCCTGAAGCCAGATGGCAAGGAGGAGGAGGACGAGGAGGAAGAGGAGGAGAAGGCAGAGGAAGGTCTCATGTTGCCTCCACCCAAGGCTCTCGAGGACGACATGGAGTCCCAGCTGGACGGCTCCCTCATTTCACGGCGGGCAATTTACGTGTGACCCCGAGACAGACAGACAGAGACAGAGACACAGCCAGCCGCGCCAGCCAAAGGGTTCCAGACTGGTTGGACTCGTTTTTCTGGACAACACTGGAGCCCACGCCACCTCCCACTTCCCTGGGATTGGGAGGGAGCTGGGATCACACACTGGACTTCTGTCTCCAGGGCTGCATGGGGAAGGGGAGGCCCCGGGGGAGCTCGGTCATGGGGACCTAGAGAGGACCCTCCCCCCCCCCAGAGAACTTGTTTTTGGCTCTGGCCTGCCCCGGCCCCATGACACTCAGGAGTTAATAAACGCCTTGGAGGAAAACATCAGGGGGTGTCTTGTAATACCTCAGACCCCCTCACTGGGGGGTGGGACAAGGACTGCTAGGTCCCAGGGGGTGGGAGCCCGATGGGGGCTAGACTTGGGAGGCTGGGGGGGGGGCGGTCTGAGTACTTGGATCATTCAAGGACATACCGGATGCCTGAGGCCAGTGTGACCTAGGAAGCGGGTTGCTGGCTTCTGGGTTCAGAAGCTGGGAAGGTTGGACTTGGGGGTGGGGGTGGGGTCCCCGGACTGAGGGGGCGGCAGGGGGTGAGAGCCCCGAGCTCCCCAGAACTGACAGGGAACCTGGACTTGTGGGCCCTTGTGGGGAGGGGGTGAAGCTCAAACTTGACCTCCTGCGGTTGTTGAGGATCTCGGAAGGGAGGGAGGCCCCCCTGTGTTCTCTGGGCCCTGAGGATACAGAGCAGGTGGAGGTATTAAGGAACCAGAAAAATCCCATCTTGATGACACTGAACAGTGGCCTTTCTCAGCCTTCTTCCTGTTGCCCTGATCCCAAGGGGGTTTTCAGTGATTCCAAGGGGAGGGGCTGCAGTTCTGAATCCCTCTCCCCATTCCCCCAACTAGAAAATCTCCCAAACCCAGGCCTCCGAATGCGGTGGGGGAGTGGGAGGGGCCAGGTTCGGTCCCAGTCACCTCTGCTGTCCCCAGCCCCCCACAGCCGCCTCCGTTAAGACAAGCAGAGCTGCCCTCACTGGGTGGGGGGGGAGGGGACCGTGAGGACACGCCCCAAATGCCCGCACTGAGCCAAGTGGGGCTTGGGGCGTCCATTTCCCAGTATTGACTTCCACTTACTCTGCCAGGGACACAGAAGTGACTCAGGCAGACGTGGCCCCGCCCCGCCCACTTTCCCCCTCCTGCCCCGCCCACTTTTCCCTTCCCCACCGGGCACGTTGTCAATAAAAACAGAAATAACAGTACTTTCAGGATGGCTCTGTGTGGACTGAGTGAGCAGCAGTTACCATCATCCCCCCAGCTCTGAAGCCCTCCCAAGGCCACCAGGCCGCGGAGCAGGATGTTGTGGAAACCAGGGACCCAGACATTCTTCCTCTGGACAACTAAGCAATGGGGCTGACGGAGGGTGGAGCCTGCGGGTGGGGCTTGTGCGCACGTGCGGTTTCCTCCGGTTGTTTATGGTCCTGTTACCCCCTTGGGTCCCCCATGCCTCTTCCCCAAAATGGGGGGTGGGGCAGCGCCAGCAGGCAGGGGCGGGGATTTGGACAGTCTGGCCTGGCCTGGGTCCTGGAGCACCCGCGCCGGGCCCCTCCTTGCACATCTGGCGAACAGCAACCGTGCCCCCAGACCCAGACCCTGCCCCTTGGAGCTCCCAGTGGCACATGGAAATTGACAAGTAAACAGGTGACACCGAGGAGCGAGAAGGGCTCCAACCGAGAGGCTCAGGGGGCCATAGCTTCTCTCGATTCCTTTTCCTGTTAGGTTGGCAGAGCCACATCTCTTGCCCAGGGGGACTCCATTCCCTGTAATGAATGAAGGGTTCTGATTCCGATTCCAGAATACCCACCCTTCTGCGCCTCTTAGCTCCGCCTGGTCACCTCCCTTCCCTCCTCTCCCCCCCTTCTCCCCCTCTTCCCTGGTCTGGTGGTCTCCTTGCTGTTCCTTCAAAGTAACACGAGACTTCCTCCTCAGGGCTTTTGCGCTGGCTGTTTCCTCTGCCTGGAATGCTCTCATTTCCTCCTGGCTCACCCCCTACCGCTCCTTAAGGTCTTTGCTCAAATGTCGCCTCATAGTAAGTCTCTTCTCTGACGACCCTCGATCCCTTACTGCCACCTGGCATGTTAGCTGTTGTGTTCGCCTCTGTGCCTTGGTCTCTCTGCTCAGCTAGAACAGATGTTCCGTGGGAGCGGGGACTTCCAGATGTTTTGTTCGCCGCTGGCACCCAACAAATGCTCAGTAAAGACCAGGGAGAGGAGGCAGGCAGGTGGGTGATGACTTAGGGAATAAGGAGCTGTGGCTTCCTCCTGGAGAACCCCTGACACTGTCCCTCTTCTTGCAGAGACCCCCAATACAGCAGGCGCGGGGGCCACGGGTGGCATCATTGGGGGCATCATCGCTGCCATCATTGCTACCGCTGTGGTCGCCACAGGCATCCTCATCTGTCGGCAGCAGCGGAAAGAGCAGAGGCTGCAGGGGGCAGAGGAGGAGGATGAGTGAGTGATGGGCCCTGAGAAGAGGGTGGATGAGGGGGTCCCAGAATCGGGGAGCCCTAGGGATGGGGGGAGGGGGAGCGACCCCAGATCACTGTGACTTGAGTGGGGTGGAGATGAGTTTCTTTCTGTCTCCTGTAAAGTGTGGGTATGACATCTCTGCTCTGTGAAGTCATCAGAGCCCAGGCTCCTGCTACCTTGTTGCTCAACCCTCCCTTCACTCGCATTCCAAGATGGCTCCCCATTCTTCTACCACTGTCTACGTACCCTACAACCAGATATAGCCGTCCTGGCCTCAAAGCCCCTATTCCTGCCAGGGGGAAAGACAAATAGAAGGCAGTGGGCTGCCCTATAAGGGAACCCATCACTTTGCCTCACTTCCCATTGGCCAGAACCTGGTCACATGGTATACTAGCAGCAGGGGAAGCTGGGAAATGTAGTCTTTATCCTGGGCGGCCATGTTCCTTGCTAAAATCTCTTAATATGAGAAGGGAAGGGCCTGGATATTGGGAGAGAACTAACCACACTTCTCTGTGTAGAGCACTTGTTATGTGCCAGGCTTGGAGAAAAGCATATTACACGTGTGACTTTGATGAAGCCTCACATCTATTCATTGATTCAACGAGTATTAAGAAAGTACCCACTCAGGGGCAGACGGTGGAAGTTAGGAATACAATGATGAGACAAACATTTTTAAAGTGTTCACACACATAAATACATCACAGAGACAGAAATTCTCACAGGGAGCCAATGATACCCATTTTATCAAAGAGAAAACAGATCCAGAGGGCCGAAATCATTTGTAGAAATTCATCCATCAAGTGAGCGTTTTGGGGGCAAAATGATTCTGAAGGAACACAATGCATTGTGTGCGTGTGTGCGTGTGTGTGTGTGTGTGTGGCAAGGGTACGGACACTTGTTAAAAATGCATATTCCTGAGCTTACACCAAACCTACTGAATCAGAACGTTTGCAGGAAGGGCTTGGAATCTGTACTTACAACAAGCTCCCTGAGTTATTCTGATGCACAAGGAAGTTTCTGACCCACTGTCTTTAACATTTAGTCAATTTAAACCAACAACTTGCTATCAACTTCCAATGCCCAGCCCAGTGCTGAGAGCCAATGGTGCCTGAGATGGCCTTGGCCCTGCCCTCCTGGAGCTCACAGTCTGGAGGAGACAGACCCATCCCTAGATAGTGGCGGAGATGGTCTAGAAAAGCTGAGGGAGCTGTGAGAGGCCAGAGTGGGCACCTGACACAGCCTAGAGGGTCAAGGAGGGCTTCCTGGGGGAGGTAACATCTGAGCTGGAGATTGGAGACATCATGGACACTCATCATGATGTTCACAGGATGCTCTGGTCTGTGGGTATGTATAAAAAGGGAATTTGGGGGCACCTGCATGGCTCAGTGGGTTAAAGCCTCTGCCTTTGGCTCGGGTCATGATCTCAGAGTCCTGGCATCGAGCCCCGTGACAGGCTCTCTACTCAGCAGGGAGCCTGCTTCCCCCTCTCTCTCTGCCTGCTTGTGATCTCTCTCCTCTCTGTCAAATAAAGATATAAAATCTTAAGAAAGGGGGGGGGGAATTTTAACATAGTTTGAAGGCCAGGAGAGCCTTTTCATCCTTTTTTTATTCATCCTCTTTTTTTTTTTTTTTTTTAACAAAGATTTATTTATGAGAGAGAGAGAGCACGAGCAGGAGGGGCAGAGGGAGAGGGGGAATCCCAGGCAGACTCCACACTTAGCACAGACCCCCACACATGGCTTGATCCCACAACCCCAAGATTATGATCTGAGCTGAAACCAAGAGCCAGATGCTTAACCAGCTGCACCACCCAGGCACCCCTCGTTCGCTTTTTAAACAAATACTTGCTGACTTCCTCACAGTGAGTTCTGAGGACACTGTTGAGGACACGGATCTCATTTTTTTCCTCACTTTGCTCACAGTGGAATAGTTATTGAATGATATCAGAAATAATGTTTCAAATTCAAACTCAGTAAGTGCCCCAAGAGGGAAGAACAGCTAGATATAACCATATATCAGGAGTCCCTAATCCTCCTGGAGCATCAGGGAGGCTTCCTGGAAGAAGAGGAATTCATGGGATGAATGGGAGTTAGCTGGGCAAGGGGGGGCTATGGAGGGGCAGCTGAAAGGGAGATAGGGCAGAGGGAAGAGCATCTGCAGTGATTGTGGGATAGGAGGGCTTCTCGGGTCTGAGATTCCACTTGACCTACCTCCTACCCAACAGTCTGGAGGGGCCTCCCTCATACAAGCCACCAACCCCCAAGGCGAAGCTGGAGGAGCCTGAGATGGTAAGCACTTCCCCGGGAGCCCAAGCTGCCCCTACTTCCACACCCCCCACCTTTCTCCGCTGAGGCTGGGGCTAGGGGGGACTTCTGGGGAGAGCTTAGCTGTGAGAGGGTCCTGACCTGTGCCTTCTTCCTTCCGTGCAGCCCTCCCAGCTGTTCACTCTTGGGGCCTCAGAGCACAGCCCACTCAAGACCCCCTACTTTGATGCTGGTGTCTCGTGTGCTGAGCAGGTGGGAATTCAGGGGAGGGCAGGAATGGGTTTGGGGTTTGGGTTTAAGGGCCAGGGATCGGCTCCTGACATACAAGGTCAATCCCGAAAGGTCACAACTCAAGGCCAGTGCTCTATCTCTACTCAGAGCTTAGAGCACAGCGATGTGTTTGGGATTCAGTGGGAGAGATCATGGTCGAAAAAGTCCAAGGACATGAGGTTAAAGTCACTTAGTGAAGATTGGTTGAACATCTACATTTGCCAGATACTGCGCCTGGAGATGAGACAAAATCGATTGTCATTCCCCTCCGTGGTCTATTGGATGTCAGGGGTCAGATACTGAAGCTGAGACAAATCAAGATTCAGGGAGCTCTTCAGGGCTTAAGGTTAAGTAATTGAGGTCAAGATTGAAGTCAAAGGTTCATGGAGAAAGTATTGTGGTCACCAATGAAAAGACAATGGAGAGGCCCAGGATTGATAGGCTCTGGACTTTGAGCTGGAGACAAGCATTATGATTGCTTCAGTGCAATTTCCACCCAGCCCAACAAGGGACGAAGTCAGGACTGGTTGGCATAAGGAGATGGTTAGGATTTGGGAGGTCAGAGGACAGGCGGGGATTCTGTGTAATGCACGGGAGATGACCTTGGGCTCTTTTTCCCTTCCTGCCCCCAGGATATGCCTCGATACCATGAGCTGCCCACCTTGGAAGAGCGGTCAGGGCCCCTGCTCCTGGGGGCCACAGGCCTGGGGTCCCCCATCCTGGTGCCTCCAGGGCCACCTGTCGTGGAGGGGGTTTCCCTGGACTTAGAGGACGATGACGAGGAGGAGGAAGACTATCTAGATAAGATCAACCCCATCTATGATGCCCTATCCTACTCCAGCCCCTCTGATTCCTACCAGAGCAAAGGCTTTGTCATGTCCCGAGCCATGTATGTGTGAGCTGCCATGGCCCTAGCCTCTCACCTCTCACTTTTTGATCCCTTCACTTTCTGCCAGGGATCTAGTGCTCCCTGACCTCTGGACAGGCATGGTCAGTTAACACACAAATATGCATCTCATCTGTGACTTCTGCCTTGGTGGCTCCACTATGACCTCTAATCCATGATCTCTGACCCAGAGAAACTGGCCATGACGACAGAAACCTGGTAACCTTATCTCACATGGGGGCGGGGGAGTATGTTCCTGCACAACCTCTGACCCAAGGTTTCCTAAGACTGTGACCTTAGATCGTACCTCTTATGTCCCATCATCTCTGGACTCCCCACAAATCCCAAAGAAGACCCAGACCTCCGAGTTGTCCCCACACAATAAAATTCCAATAATTCTACTGGGGTAGGTGTTGGGGGTACCCTGCTGCTCAGAACTGAGCCCTCCAGGCAGCAGAGCCCCACTCACCCCCTCCCTACCCTCTCTGTTCCCCAAAGACAAGAAGGAAGGGATTCCCCAGCCCAAGGCAGGGCTTCCCCATCTCCTCCCTCCTGCAGGCAGGAGTCTCAGGGTCCAGACCCTTCCCTGAGCCCCCACTACCCCAATTCCTGTCCACAGGGGATTAAGCCTCAGCCCAGGGCTAGATGGGGTAAGTCTCATGCAGTGTGCCTTTCTGGCCCCAGCCTTGGAAGAAGTTGTTGTTACTTTGAAAACTACTGAGTCCTTTTACTCCTGCCCAGTGGGATGGGACCCAAACATCTCCTGGCAGGGAGATTGGGGGTGGGGTGGAGGGTGGAGGCTGGGGATATAATACTGTTTTTGTAATATAGTATTTCCAACAAAATCTGAGTTTATACTTTGACCGGATATCAACTTGTGTTTTCTGTGGGATGTGAAGGGAATGGGGGTAGGACATGATGAGAAACAAATAGGGCGCCCAGAGCTGAAGGAAATCAGTAGGCTAGAAGTCAAGATGGATTACAGGCAAAAAACAAAAGGTCCAAAGATATAAATAATAATAATTAAAATTAAATGAGGGTAGAATGAGCAAAAACGCGTAAACCAAAAATGTAATGATGGATAACGGAAGGAGAAGGGGAGTCCAGGGCAGGGTGGTTAACGACAAGAAACGGCAGTCTAATGGGTGACGGGCAGAAATAAACGAAACAAAGATAGAAATCCCGTTTGTAATTCAGTTTGAGGGACTCAGGTTTAAAGGATAAATGGCAAGTAAGTATAAAACAAAGGCAAAATTACGAATAATGTAATAGCAGCTCAGGGTATTATGGGTAATAGAACCGAATGAATGAGCCAAAGGCAGAGGGATAATAGAGAAACAGGGCCGGCAGGCATGATGGGTAATGGACCCAAAACATGCGGCTAATTAAAGACGCGCTAGAAGGATGATGGAAGTGAACAGGCAGAAATGGGCTATAGGTAGTTCAGGAAACGAAGCTGAAATGAATGGCGCAGAGGCATGCTGGGTAATGGGACAAGAATGAATGGGCCAAAGATAGACGCCGCAGTGACGCAAGTGGGGGCGGGGAACAGAAGGCATGACGGGTAACAGAAGGGGTGGGTCTACGGCAACTGTCGCGTTAAATAGCTAAGGGGCATTGTGGGTAAGAAGAAGCAGGACAGGGTTCACATAACCGGTTAGAATTCTCCCGAGGCACTGTGGGAAGGTCCAGCACTTCCGGTTTTCGGTCGCCGGCTCTGGACTAAGGGGCTGCCCCTCTGCCGCGGTGCCTGGTGGGACGAGTGGCCTGACCTTGCTGCCTAGCAGCCTCTGCCGCGCAACCCATCTTTACCCGTGTCCCTCGACCCTGGCACATTAGCCAATGAGCGTACCAGACCGATTACGTCGCCAGGATCGGCCTCCTGTACCAGCCAGAGCCAATCAGAACGCTTCAAGGGCCCAGACTGACCAATAACAGTGGCAATTTCGCCGCGGGGCGGAGTCGAAAGAGGGGGCGCCTTACGGAGAGGGGCGGGGGCTACGAGTCAGTGGGCGTTTCAAAGTGCGCAGCGCAGACCAATGGTAGGCGAACACTGGAACCCGCGGCGTTGCGAGCCAATAGATGCGGTCTCCGCGGGCCAATTGGAAAGGTGGGGAGGTGTGCCTTGACCTGCCTGTGAGTGGGAGCCAATAGAAAAGGACGTCCCAAAGAGGTGGGTGGGACTCCCAGCCACGACTCCAATTGCAAGGCCAAGGCTTGAAGCTAGTGGGCGGATCCCCGAGCACGCTGAACCAATGGGTTAGGCGGGGTGGGGCGACGGTGGCGGCGGCGGCGGCAGCGGGTTCGGTTGCGCGTGGCGCACGGGGTGGGAGCGGAGCCCAGGCCGGGTGCAGGCGCTGCCGCCAGTGAGAACCGGGGCCGGGAGCGGAGCGGGGTTTGGCTGGGACTGGACCCGGAGCGCGCGGGCCCTGACCTCCGCCCTCTGACCTTTCCCCTTGCAGGCGACCATGGGGAACGTCTTGGCCGCTAGCTCGCCGCCCGCAGGGCCGCCGCCGCCTCCCGCGCCCGCCCTCGTGGGACTGCCGCCGCCTCCGCCCTCTCCTCCCGGCTTCACGCTGCCGCCGCTCGGGGGCGGTCTGGGCGCTGGGGCTGGCGCGGGTCGAGGTTCGGAACGGACCCCCGGTGCTGCGGCCGGCAGCCCCGCAGGGACCGCGGACGATGGGGCCTGCGGCTGCCTGCCCAACCCCGGCACGTTCGAGGAGTGCCACCGGAAGTGCAAGGGTGAGGGGCGACGGACCTGGCGGAGGTGTGAGGGCCCGGATCTCGGGGGGGGGAGGAGGAGCACTCAGAGGACCTTGGGAATTGGCACGGACCATTGGAAACATGTAACAGAGCGTTAGGCGTTGACGTTAGGATCGAATGGTGGAATGTTGGACTTGGGGCATAGAACGATGGGATCAGACGGTGGAACCTCAGGATGGAGTGCCAGATCTGTAGAGCAAAGCCTTAAGGACTTCAGGGAGCCCCGGGGATCAGCCAAGCCAGCCTTCTTATGTGATCGGGGAGGAAACTAAGACCCAAGGTCACAGTGTCAGCAAGGGTCCAGTTGTGGGGGGTTGCCCAAGGCTTCTTGATCTTGGCTTGGAACAATTACCATAGCAGAAGTGGTGGTGACTTTTTGAGCAGCGTTCTGGCATTCAGTATATGTTAACTCATTAAATCCTTGCAATGTTTCCGCGTGGTGAGCTTACAGATGACATCTTACAGGTGACAAGTTTGACATAGAGAGTTAAAGTGACTTGCCTTGGGTCACATGGGTAGTAAGCGGTGTCACTGGGATATGGATGCAGGCAAAGAAAGGCCCTGGGCCTGGCCCCGTGTATTAGCTGAGACTGTCTCTTTATTGGTTGGGGTACTTTGCGTGATGTTTTGCTTGTGGGTCCCTGGAAGGGGGACAGCTGGGATAGTAGGCAAGGAAGGGATGAGAGTTGGCGTGTTTGCATTGGGGTGTGTGTGGAGAGTGACAGCGTTTCTCTTCTTCAGAGCTATTTCCCATTCAGATGGAAGGTGTGAAGCTCACAGTCAACAAAGGGTTGAGTAACCATTTCCAGGTGAGCCTTCCTGGTGCCCTTACTCTCCAGAGGTCATCTCAGCCATCGCCTTGCACTTACACACACACCCCCCTCACTCCCTCTTAAAGGGCCAAGCTCTTTGGCACCTGAAAAGACTCAGAGACACTATGCCAGTCTGACTGCTCATTGGGTCCAGTGGAAGTGTTTAGGGACCCAGAACCCAGGGATGCCCCTCCACCCTTAACATCCAGGCAGGAGTGATGGAGTACCCGAGGCTACCGGGTATGTAGCCTCGCCTCCAGCTTATCTTGTCTTTGAGCGTCTTATCTAGTCCCGCTGAACCGCCCAGTCTTCATCCCCTGCGCTACCCACAGCTGCCTGTCTTTTTCTCCATGGTGGAGAAGCCAGGTTGGCAAGTATCCCCATCCCAGGCTGGAAGGGAGCTTCGCTGGGGGCAGGTTCAGCTGTGTTTATTGGGGGGTGGCCCAGAGACTCCTCCCCACAGCCTTCCCTCCTCTCCCAGGTGAACCACACAGTAGCCCTCAGCACGATCGGGGAGTCCAACTACCACTTCGGGGTCACGTACGTGGGAACAAAGCAGCTGAGTCCCACAGAGGTGAGGTTCCTTTCCTCTTTTGTTCATTGTATCTTTCTTCTAACCAATATGTAGCCAAGCACCAGGCAGAGAAAAGGCTCTTAATATAGGAGGGGTGAACTGCTGAGGTTTGGGGAGGTGGGGACTGTTTCTCCAGGGTGCCTCGGAGCATGGTCCCTCCTTCATCCTGAAGGCCTGCTCTCGGCCCCGCCCTGTGCTCGGTCAGAGTGGGGGTCACCAGATGGTGATGACCCAGAGTAGACAGGGCTGAACTGTAGATCATGTAGGGCTTGAAGTCCAACAGAGCATTGGACTTTCTCTAGGGGGCAGTGGAGAGCCACGGAAACATTTGGACAAGCGAAAGACATGGTCAGATTTATGTGCTAGGACCGACACTCGGGCTGCCATGCAGAGGCTGAGTTAGGGAATGCGGGTGAAACCAGCATCCTGGAAGGAGGCTGGGCAGGGCACTCACTGCCCTGAGCGGAGGGACTGAATTAGATCTCTTGCTTATACCAATCCAAGAAATTTCATTTATTCCACAGACCTTCATTGTACCCCATTCTGTGTCCAGCCCTGTGCTGGACAGTGTTGGGGACAGAGCAGTGACTAAAACGGCCCTGGGGTTCACAGTCTAGTAGAGAAAGGGAACAGACCTGTCCCCCAAGAGTGACAGTCTGGGGTAGGCAGGACTGAAATGCTCGGGGTTGGCGGTGGGGGAGCCCAGAGGGGCACCTGACTCAGCCTAGGTGGTCAGGGAAAGCTTCCTGGAGGAGGGGACCTTAGTCCGAGGCTTTCTGATGCTAGGCTTCTCACCTAGGCTCACCACACAGTAGCATCTCGATAATGCTAGGCCTCTGACCTCTGACCTTGCCCTCTGCGCCACAGGCATTCCCCGTGCTGGTGGGTGATATGGACAACAGCGGCAGCCTCAATGCTCAGGTCATCCACCAGCTGGGCCCTGGCCTCCGGTCCAAGATGGCCATCCAGGTGAGTGGGAACCAAGTCGGCTGCTCCCCGCGCCGCCCCGACCATCCGGCTGCCCTCTACACTGTCCCTCTCCCCTACAGACCCAGCAGTCGAAGTTCGTGAACTGGCAGGTGGACGGGGAGTACCGGGGTTCTGACTTCACAGCAGCCGTCACCCTGGGGAACCCAGACGTCCTGGTGGGTTCAGGTAAGCGGCACGGGGCCTGGAGGGCAGTCCGGTCTCAGTCGCAGCTTTCCCGGCGAGTCCATTCCCTTCTCCGGACCTCCTTTCCCACCGTCTAGAAGGGGTCAGGGGCAGGAGTGATTTTGAAACACCTGGCGGGATAGCATGGGGAGCAAGCAAGTCGGTTCCGACTCCAGCTCTAGCCCCCTGGCTTCACTGCAGCTGTAGGCAAATGCCTTCACCCCCCCCCCCCGGGGGCCTCAGTCCCCTTCCTCCTCTGTGACGTTGGGCTACCTCACGGGACTGTTGAAGAGGTCACTTACGTTCTTTCGTGGGACAGACTTAAAAGAGGCATGTGGCCCGTAACAGGTCCCAGGGGAATGTGCGCTGCTTCTGCTGCTTGTGGGTTCTGGGGTGGTTTCGGTGCAGAGATCCCCGGGGTTGGGTGGTGGGGGCTCCACGTGCAGTTCGGGCAGATGGTCTGAGTCCGAGACAAGGGCTGACAAGGAAAGTTCCTGTTTGGGTTGGTGTGGACAGGGACCGCCTGACTTGCGCCAGTCCGTCTAGTCTCTTCTTGGTTCCCCTTTTTCTGTTTTTTTTTTTGGCGGGGGGGGCGGTCTCTGGGTGTTTGTCTTTGATTTCTCGACATTTAGCACGAGAGTTGCTGGGGCGTGCACTGTGTACTTTCCACGCACCGAGGACAAAGTGTGGGAAACCAAGGGGAATTCAGCCTATCGTCTGGGCGCTTCCATGCCCGGGTACCTGGACACAAGCACTTAAAAAAATGATGTCTGGTGATGGGGGCTGGGAAGTTGAGGGCTCTGGGAGGGTTGTGTGGGGTCCTCAGACAAAGCCTCCTGACGTAGGTGATATCTGATTAACGATCAAGGACTTGAGGGCGGGTGCCAAGCAGATTTGTGGGGAAAGAGCTCTTCAGCCCGAGGCGGCAGCCAGCACAAAGGCCCTGAGGCAGGGCACTTTACTGGCCCGTCAGGAGGGGCGTGGCTATAATGGGTGGGGAAAGAGGGAGAGTTGGAGGTCGCAGGGGTGAAGGGCCCAAATCAGCTGAGGCTTTGTAGGACTTGACCCTTGACTCTGAATGAGTCAGGGGCCGCGTGGAGGGCTGCGAGTGTGGGAGGGAAAGGAGCTGACTTGGCTTCTAACGGGACCCGCCGTGCTGCCTGCAGAGAGCAGACCATGAGGGGCTCCGTCTCAGGGCAGCGGAGGGGTGAGGAGCGGTCAGGCCCGATGCGCTCTGAAAGCGGAGCCCGGGGGGTTGGCCGCCAGACTGGGTGTGGGAGGCAAGCGAGAGGAGTCGGCATGACCCCGTAGGTTTGGGCTTGAACGACTGGAAGGAGGGGAGTGTGGGTGCCCGAATTCCTGCCTGTCCTGCTGCCATCGGCTCGGCCTCGGAGAGCCGGCTCCAGAGCTCAGTGGCTTTGTGAGGGGAGGAAGCCCGAATCCCAGGGAGAGCCCTCGGTTCGGCCTGCTGGAGGCCAGGGAGCCTCGGGGGAGGTATGGCCTCTGAGCCCCCCAAGGAAGAGAAGGGGCTACCCTGGCAGTGGGGAAGGGAGCAGCGGGAACGAGTGAGGAGAGAGGGAAAGAGGGAAGGGCCATCCCGCCAGATCCAGGGGCTGTAGGCAAGGCTGCGCCCACGGGTCCCACGGAGGCACGAGGAACCTCAGCAAGAAACGTGTTATGTTCCCTGCCGACCTGACATCGTCGCACCCCTTCGGCTCACGTGCTCCCTGCAACTGGGCCTCATGAGCTTTTCTGAGACCTTCTGGAACTGCTGCATTCTTTCTATCCCATGGCCTTTTCACGTGCCGTCCCTACTTCTTGGAGCTCTTCTCTCTGGTCTTGACAAGGCTGAATGAGTAGTTTCAGGGCGCAGCTCACCCTCACAGAGAGACCTTCTTCCATGAGGAAGGCAATGCGCAGTTAGCACCGTGTCGCCTCCGTCTCCCCCCCGCCCCTCCGCCCTCGGGGCTGTGCAGTGCTTCCCCTGGGGATGTCCTTGTTCTGATCACCTGCCCCCCACGCTAGGGTGGCTGCCCTTCCGGGGCAGGAGCTTGCTTGTCACTTGCCACTGGGTGCCGAGTGCCTGGAACCGTGCCAGGAACAGAGTAGGCGCTGAGAAAATCGCGCACAAGGGAGCGAGTGGTGGTAGCGGCACGTCCCGTGTGGTGCTTCCTGCCCGCGGTCAGGCCCTAGGCGTGTGATGCGCGTCCTCTCCTTCAGCCATTCTAGGCACTGGGAATAGAGCAGTGAGGAGGACGGCTTGTTGGATTCTGTCAACAGCCCCTGAGGTAGGTGCTGCCATTGCCCTCCTCTTGCTGAGACGCAGAGAGGGGAAGCGCTTCCCAAGGACACACAACAGGTCCGACTCCGGAATCCAGGCTCTTCTCTGTGGCACCGGGCACCCCCCACCCTGACACACACTCGCCGGCATCATCTCGTGCTTCCCAGCACTGGCCTCGGGGTCCCTCTTCCCCGGAGCCCAAGGCCACCAGGGGCATTCATCTCTTAGGTTCTCTCCGTTCCCTCTAATGACACTGATAATGTCCACTGTCGCAAGGGCACAAAATCGGCGACCCCTTCTGGGCGAAGGGTCTGGCGTGGGAGAGGCCGTCTTCAGCCCTCAGTGTGAGGCCGGGTGCACGGTGGGGGTTCTCCGTGTGTTGGAGCGCCGCGTCCTGCAGTGGGCAGGAGGTGTCCCTGTCTTTCTGTCCCCGTTCCACAGGTGAGGAAAAGGAGGCACAGGGGTGGGATTGGGCGCCTGGCCTCACGCAGCCAGGAAACCCAGAAGCCAGACCGTGAATCATGGCCTAACCCAAGGGCCTGTATTCCTTCTCAGTCCCCTCCCTGTGGCCTCGGGCCCTTCTCTGGAGTCTCGGCCACCTCCTGCGAACCCGGCGTGTGCCCACCAGTCCGGGGGCGGAGAGGGGGAAACGCTTTATTTTAGCTTTTTTGACATCTTCTTATTTATCTGAGAGAGAGAATTAAGGGGAGGAGGAGAGGGAGAAGCAGACTCCTCGCTGAGCAGGGAGCCCGATGTGGGACTCGATCCCAGGACCCCGAAATCATGACCTGAGCTGAAAGCAGACACTCAACCGACTGAGCCACCCAGGCGCCCCGGGACATTTGCTTTTAAACAAACAGTCATAAGGTGACTTCAGTACTATCGTGAAAAACCCAACACGGGGAGAGTTCAGGTTGCTCAGTGAGAGTTTGTAACTCCACCACCCTCCCCCCCCACACACACACCCCATCTCGCCTCGAGCGACAGGGACGGCGTCTCTGAAGCGGTGGTGTTCGGCCACAGGGGGGCGAGGAGGGCACTGCTCCTAAGGCCCGTGGAGCCCGGGGTGTGGAGAGCAGAAGGACGTCCTGCCTGGCGTGGGTCCCCCAGGAGAGCAGGGCCAAGGCCCAAACCGCCCTGCCGCGCCGGCTCTGTCTCCCGCTCCCTGCCCGGCAGCTTTGGGACGAGGAGGTGGCCAGGGCCACCTCCCTGCTCGCAAACACGTCTCACTCGCTTTCTTTCCTGCCCGCGGGGCTGCGGACTCGTGAGGTCCTTCCCGGCCGCTGCCCACGCTGCAGAATGGCCCCCACTCGAGCAGCACACGGCCTGGCAAAGGCAGCCCCTGCCTCGGGGAGCCCATGGGCCCCAGGGTGGGGGTCCGGCTGGGTTCAGGAGCTACAGGTGGCGGGGGGAAGGGGTGGGGACTGAGGAGCTGCGAGCAGAGCCGACTCTCCGTGGCCTCCGTATCCCCGCCGGTTGCAGGGCAGGGGGAAGGTGAAAGCGGGGAGGCTGGAGCGGGGTGACGGCCCTGGTCCCGTGGTCACCGCGGCTCCGATCAGGGGGGCGGAGAGAAGTAGCCGAATCCAGGAAACGCTAAGGTGGGAATATGTAGTTGGCCTAACTGAGCAGGGGAGAAGGCAACCGCTGCAGGAGGGACGGTGCGTGCACAAGGGAAGGGGGAGCTTCTCGTGTTCGTGCTCCCCAGGGGGACATGGCTGGCTGTCATGGAAGGAGGAAGGGGCTCGATTTTGAATTTGGAGCCCAGCCATGCGGGACCCTGCAAGCTGGGTCTCCTGGGCACTAGGGAGCCATGGCAAGTTCTGAGCGGGAGGAGAACGGGGTGTGCGTGAACAGGATCCCTCTGTGTTGCAGGTGGGTGAGCTTGCTTGGAAAGAGCGGGCAGGCCAGGAGATCAGAGGGGGGTTCGGGGGCCCCCCCGGCCCTAAGTCCCAGTAGGTGCCAGAGCTGAGAGGCCGGAGACTCGGAGCCGAAGTCCCGTTCTCTCTGTGAGCACGGTTCCTCTTTCCTGAGGGGCCACGTTTCCCCCACGTTGAATGAGGAGACAAGCCCAGCCCGGGGCGTGCTGGCCGTGGCCTCGCTGCTGGCTGGAGGGGCTGACCCCAGTGTCCTGCTCTAGCGGGGAGGGATTGCACGCGAGGCTCACAAGCCCAGAGGGCCCTGACCGCACCGCCCCCAGAAGACGCAGCCCCAGAGCCATGCCCACGAACCCTCACTTCCTGGCCCCGCGGGCGGCCCCCCGGGAGAGGCCTCTGTGGCCCTGTGGGCTCGCTCCTGCTCCATGTGGTTCCTGTCCCAGCATCCTGGCTCTCCCCCTGCCCCTCACACCTCTGCTCTCAGCTCTTCCCCCATCCCTCTGTCCCTGCCTGCCTTCCCCTTCCCTCCATCCTCTTGCATGCTGGTTTGTGACGTCAGCCCGACTGTGTCCTCTTAGTCTCCCCTGGGAATCTTCTGGCCTTCTCTCCCTCCCTCTCTGATTCTGTTTCCACTTCTCCACATAGGTGCCTCGTTCTCTCCTTCACCATCACTCCCTCTGCGTCTCCGACTCCCCCCCGCCCCCCGTTCCCCCGTAGCTCACATTTGCAGAGTCTCTCCTAGGCCGCAAAGACAGGCCCAAAGGCACCATGCCGCGGGCTCCAGGACCGGGTCCAGCCGCGGACAGCCACTCATGAGCCCCTCCTGGGAGGCCTCGGGGCTGTCCCCACTGCCAGGGGCGGGGGGAACCAGCTGCAGGCCTCAGCATCGCCAGTCCTAGCGACCCCTGAGCTCTGGACACGGCAGTGCCGCCTCGGGAGGTAGTCCCGTTCGCAGAGAAGTGACCCTGGCGGGCCACCGTTATTCTATCGGCCAGCGGTGGGGCTGGGGTTGGAATCCCGACTGGCCCCCAGAGGCGCGCTCATCGCAGCCCTGCCCTCCTGCCTCTCCCAGCGGCAGAGGGGTTCAGAACCCCGGCTTGAGAGGTGGAGAAGCCCAGATTCTGCCCCTGGCGTAATCCTGTGACTGCGGGTCAATGACTCACTCCCTTAGCCTCCACGGTGGGTGGCAAATGAATGCCTGCCTCACGGGGCCTGGGAGGCCCGAGGGGTAGGCCCTGAGCCCCCAGCAGGGGCACACCTGGAGGGCTGCCTGGAGCAGGGGCCTGGCTGTGCAGAACCTGACCACCAAGCCGATGTGACGCCCCCTTGCGGCCCCCATCTTACCCGCAGGAATCCTCGTGGCCCACTACCTCCAGAGCATCACGCCGTGTCTGGCCCTGGGTGGGGAGCTCGTCTACCACCGGCGGCCCGGGGAGGAAGGCACTGTCATGTCTCTAGCCGGGAAGTACACATGTGAGCCGGGGGCGGGGCGCGGGGGGCGGGGCCGGGGGCCTGGCTTCCACGTGCCCCCAAGCCCCCTTGGTCACCTGCACCCCACCCCTCCCCCCGCTCTGTCACAGTGAACAACTGGTTGGCGACAGTGACGCTGGGCCAGGCAGGCATGCACGCCACCTACTACCACAAAGCCAGCGACCAGGTGAGCCGGGCGGGGGACCCACGGCGAGGGTGTGCTGTGCGGGCGTGGGCGGCCGGGGGCCGGCGTGACCCCAGGGGAGCTGGCCCGGGTAAGCCAACCGTCGCGTGTCGCCGTGGTCCCTCCAGCTGCAGGTGGGTGTGGAGTTCGAGGCCAGCACGAGGATGCAGGACACCAGCGTCTCCTTCGGGTACCAGCTGGACCTGCCCAAGGCCAACCTCCTTTTCAAAGGTACCGGCCTCAGTTTCCCCGCTTGGAAACCAGGAGGCGTCAGGGGACTGGGCCCTGAGTGGGGGTGTAGGTGTGAGAAGGTGGTGGAGGGCGGCGTGCTGGCCCTGGGCTTGGCGTCGGAGGCTGGGTTCCGCCTCCCCTGCTTCTGCGTCCCGTGAGGGGAGCGGTCGGCCCTTGGCGCGGTGCGGGGACGGCCCCGCGTGCTTGCCCGAGTGGCTCACGAGCCTTAGGGGGGTGCTCGTCGTCCCTCCTGCAGATGCTGAGTACCTGCCGTGTGCCCTGCCTTTGTGCCAGGGAACAAGGTGGCGGCCGGGCCCTGTCCTCCCAAGGCTCCCAGTCGGGGGTGCAACCGCCCCGTTCCCACAGCGAAGACCCCGTGTAGTCGGGATGGGGGGACCCACGTGCGGCCGAGGGCTTCGGCACGGGAGGGGTCGTCGAGCTCGGGGAGGGAGACGACAGATCAGCCAGTTGCTCCCAGGGCGGGAAAACTTGGGGTTCAGGAGGGGGTTTCCAGGTGTGGTCAGAGGCCTAGAAGCCGGCAGTCTGGCTGGCGGGTACCTGAGGTGGCCTGGAGGGAGGGTGACTCAACGGGGACCGGGCGGGAAGCCAGCTCGCGACACAACTGTCTCCCCACAGGCTCCGTGGACAGCAACTGGGTCGTGGGCGCCACGCTGGAGAAGAAGCTCCCGCCCCTGCCCCTGACGTTGGCCCTCGGGGCCTTCCTGAATCACCGAAAGAACAAGTTCCAGTGCGGCTTCGGCCTCACCATCGGCTGAGCCCCTCCTGGCCCCCGCCTTCCACCCTTCCTCCTCCAGATCCCACCTCCCCCTCCCCCTGCCACGGAGGGGAGACCTGAGCCCTCCTCCCCCTCCCTTCCCTCCCTCCTCGGGGGTCAGGGGGGCAGTGGAAAGGAGGGGACCCATCACCCCAGCAGCTGAGGGGGGATTCTGGAACCACGGGCGCTCTAGGATTCAGAGCACTAGGGGCAGGGGGCCCAGGGGGCCTGGAGTCCCAGGAGGGATTCTGGAATCGAGGGGCATGCCAGGTTCTGAGCACCAGGGGCAGAGGCGGCCAGACAACCTCAGGGAGGTGTTGGGGCGTCCCAGTCCCCCCAAAGGGCCCTGGGCCCGGCCCTGAGGGGGCAGCAAGAAGAGGAGTTTCCCCATCCCCAGTCAGTCTGCCCCCGCCCACTTGCCCGCCCATCCCTCAGTATAAATCATGTTTATAAGTTATGGAAGAACCGGGACATTTTACAGAAAAAAAAAAAAACCAACAAAAAATATACATGGAAAAAAAAGTGAACCGGGCAGCATCTGTTTTGCTGTGTGTGTCTGTTGTCCCTTTTGCCGGGTCCATCCAGACGGACCTCACGGGGGCCGGCAGGGGGCGCTGCAGGGCGGGGCCGGGAAGCGGACCAACCGGCCGCAGGGTCCAGCCTGGCCTGAGCTCACACAACCTCCCTGGGACTTGTGTGACTTCAGCTGGGACATCACAGGCCTTCCCTTACCAGCAGGGCTGGGTCTCGTGGTCACTGCCCGGCCTGGCCGGAGAGGCTGCCAGAAGATTCCCCCTGCAGGCTACAGCAGCAGGGGTAATGTGTCCGTGCCGGGATTGGGGTGCAAGCGGGGACCCCGTGCGCTTTTCGGGTTCCGAAAGGAGCAGAGGACAATGTATTAGAACCTCTGTGATAGGAAGGCCAGAGCCTTCAGAAGCCTCGCAAGGATCCCAGCAGCACCTGGAAAGACTTCAGAGGCCGTTAGCTCTGCCTGAGGGGGCAGAGGGTTTCTGGGCCTCGGGGGAGGGGCTGGAGTGCCACCCCCAGCTGGCTGCTGAGCCTCCTTGGCTCACATCAGTGGGGGGGGGAGGGAGAGGTGTGGGCTTTGCCCACTCGGTTCCAGTAAACTCTCCCACCCCTGACCTCTCCAGACAGGAACTGAAACCCTTCCTGGCATGCGCGCACACACACACACACAGGGTTTGGGGAGGGAGGCCTCCTTGAGCAGAGATGACCCCTCATTACCCGGAGAAGCCACCCCACTCCTTGTTTGCCGGCGCCTTCTGACAGCAAAGCCAACAACGGGCCTGGGCCCCTGGCTGGCCCTAGGGTTGCCTTCCGGGGACTTGTGTCCTCTCCGGACCCTGTGGGACCCAGCACTGCCACACCCTCTGGGGAGCAGGAATGAAGCCCGGCCCTCCTTTCCTGTGTGGCCTCCCCCACCCCAGCTGAAGCTGCGCTTCTCGGTGGGACAGCTGGCACTCACCTGCCAGCTAGAGAAGGTGACCCAGTGGCTGGGAAGGTGACGGTGCTCGCTGAGGCCAATCAGAGCCCGGTCATGCCAGGAACAGCTCTCGGGATTTCGTGCGCACATCGGCTTGCATCACTGGACGGGGGTGTAAGTGCGCCCGTTTTCCTAGGCCTTGTGGACCGAGAAGTAGGGTGTTCAGAGAGCCTAGATCATTTGCCCAAGGCCATGCAGCTGGCAGGGCCCTGATTTAGGACCAGACTGTTTCATTCCAGAGTCCGCAGTCCGGAAGGCTGGGATCTACAACAGTCGTTAGGGAGAAGGGCTGGGATCTTCATTCCGCAAATGGGGAGGGGCGCTCAGTGAGCTGCTCGCTTGTGCCCAGAGTCACAGCCAAAGAGGGAGCGAGGAGGGACGCCTGGGTGGCTCAGTCCTTAAGCATCTGCCTTTGGCTTAGTCATGATCCCGCAGTCCTGGGATTGAGCCCTTCATCAGGCTCCCTGCTAGGTGGGAAGCCTGCTTCCCCCTCTCCCACTCACCCTGCTTCTGTTCCCTCTCTCGCTGTGTCTCTCGCTGTCAAATAAGTAAAAATCTAAAAAAAAAAAAAAAAGAGGGAGCGAGGACTAAAACCTTAGTTTCCACAGTCCCCACCCCTCCCATCCCATCTCTGGACCTCTGGTGCCCTTCTCCCTAAGTTCCAGGAGCCTGGGCCCCCAACCATCTCCCCTCAGAACCCAGGAATCCAAGCCCCCCAGCCTTCTCTTTTTCTCTGACTCAGGATTTTGGCCCCCAATCCCCACTCTAAACTTTATTCATCCATCCACAGGAAAAAAGAAAGGTGGGGAATGGGGGCTTCCTTCCCCTGGCGTTCCTAGCCTCCCAGAGTGGGAGGAAGGTGCCTGAGTTACTGGGTTAAATGTCACCTCCTTTCATGGGGGCCGAAGGTGGAGCATCACAGGGCCTCCAACCCCCACCTCCTTCCCCCTGCCTGCCGTGTGAAGGGGTGGGGGGGACAGCCCACCTCGTGACTGGGGGCTGGCCCAGCTGGCGGCTGTCCCAGGAGGAGTGGGCGGGGCAGGGGGAACAGTATAATTGGGCGAGTCTGGGATCCCTGAGTCCTACTCAGCCCAAGCAGAGGCGAAGGAGGAGGTTCCCCGGGAGTTGGTGAGAAAAAAGAGTAGAGGGCACAGAGACCGGCTCAGGGCTTCCGTGAGGGACGGGCTGGGTCGAGGGGACCGTCCTACGCCAGGGTCATGGGGGATGAGGACGGAAGCCGGGGTCCGACCCAGGGGAGGAGTGGGCCGCAGGGGGATCCCGTCTTGGCTGGAAGGAAGGTGGGACGGGGGGAGCAGAACCAGGTGAGCCTTATCAAGAGTCCACGAATGGTCAGTGTCATTTATTGAGCACCTCCTGGGTGCCCCCTTAGATCTCCATTATTCGGAGGCTCAGGGACGGCGGCCAGGTAGCTCGAGCGCTCATCTTCTGCGGAGGACTTTTAAATGAGAATTAAGGTAGCTGGTAGGTGGAAGATGACGTTTAGATGTGAAGCCGGGGCTTAGAAGATGAAGGGAGAATGAGGAATGTGAGATTGGAATTTATAAGCCACCGCTGGGGCTCACAGGGAACTCGGGGCAGGGGAAGTGGAATTCGAACCCTCCAAGAGGCCGACCTGGTGACGGGGAGATAGGAGGAGACGATGAAGGAGTTAAATAAACAATGGAGGGACAGTTTGGTAAATGTTTGCGATTGGATCAGGCTGATGCAGATCGCGGGGCGGCGGGTGATACTTTGAAGGTCGGAAACCGGTGGGGCGGGGCTCCGGGTGGGAGGGGTCCCCGCTGGCTGCTGATTGACGTGTCTCCCTCAACCTGCCCCATCGCAGGCTGGAAGATGAAGGTTCTGTGGGCCGCGCTGGTGGTCACGCTCCTGGCAGGTATGTGGGCGGGGCTTGCTCACGTCCCCTGCCCCTGCCCCTCCCATCCACACCTGTACCCCTCTTACACCCCTTTCATTCCTGGGTCCCTCCTTCTGCTGATCTGTCTCCCCCCTTGAAGGGAGGGAGGCTCAGGTGTGAGGCCTCACATCCACTGATTCTGAGCGGCTTGTTTTACTCTCTCTGGGCCTCAGTTTCCCTACCCTTAAAAGGAGACTTATAACAGTTCCTAATGCATTGCTGTCAGGCCGAGAGCACCAGATTAGTGTCCGCTGTGACTAGTTTTATTCACAGCATAGCCCTGCGTGGAACAGACACAGACCCTCAATATACACCTCTACCTCTCCCTGACCCCTCCCTGCCCGCCAGTGCTCTAAAGAAGCCCAAGAGCATTTATGGAGCACCAGCTGTGTACCAGGTACTGTGTGCCTGGTGGGGGTGACGGCCATGAACTTGGCTCTGTGCAGGATGCTGGGCCGATGTGCAGCCGGAGTCACCGCTGGAGGGGGAGCCAGAGCCGAAGCTGGAGCGGGAGCTGGAGCCCGAGGCCGGGTGGCAGGCTGGCCAGTCCTGGGAGCTGGCTCTGTCCCGTTTCTGGGATTACCTGAGCCGGGTGCAGATGCTGCCTGACCAGGTGCAGGAGGAAGTGCTCAGCAACCAGGTCACCCAGGAACTGACGTGAGTGCCCCTGCCACCCCCAGCGTCAGTGCCTTCTGGATCCCTGGCCTCCGCCACTCTGGGTTTCTTTGCATCCCTGTCACCAATTCCTTGGCATCTCTGGTCATGCCTTGCTTCCTTTTTCCATTTCGAGCTCCTGGCTTGATGGACCTCCCTGCCTCTGGCCGCTCTTCCTCTTCGCACCCTTCCCTTTTATCTCTGCTGCTGCCCAGGGCCCTGTCCCCATCTTGCCTTCCTCCCCCAGGCCCCACCCTCCCACTTTGTTTTTTTGCCCCGCTTCTCTCTCCCCACCCTCGCGCACACGCTCCGGCCCTCTCGGCCCCCAGGACGCTGATGGAGGAGACCATGAAAGAGGTGAAGGCCTACAGGGCGGAGCTGGAGGAGCAGCTGGGCCCCATGGCCACGGAGACCCAGGCCCGCGTGGCCAAGGAGCTGCAGGCGGCGCAGGCCCGGCTGCGCTCGGACTTGGAGGACGTGTGCAACCGCCTGACGCAGTACCGCGGCGAGCTGCAGGCCATGCTGGGCCAGAGCACCGAGGAGCTGCGGGCGCGCTTCGCCTCCCACATGCGCAAGCTGCGCAAGCGGGTGCTGCGGGACGCCGAGGACCTGCAGAAGCGCCTGGCCGTGTACCGGGCCGGGGTGCGCGAGGGCGCCGAGCGCAGCGTGAGCACCATCCGCGAGCGCCTCTGGCCGCTGCTGGAGCAGGCCCGCACGCGCCACGCCAACGTGGGCGCCCTGGCTACCCAGCCACTGCGGGAGCGGGCCGACGCCCTGGGCCAACAGCTGCGCGGGCGGCTGGAGGAGGTGAGCAACCGCGCCCGCAGCCACCTGGAAGAGATGCGCGAGCAGATGGAGGAACAGGCCAACCAGATGCGCCAGCAGGCCGAGGCCTTCCAGGCCCGCCTCAAGAGCTGGTTCGATCCCCTGGTGGAAGACCTCCAGCGCCAGTGGGCCGGGCTGGTGGAGAAGGTGCAGGCGGCCGTGGGCACCAGCCCCAGCACGACAACCGCACTCGTGGAGACACAATGAGTGGGCCCTGCCCGTGCCCGACACCCCTGCCTCCCCTCCGCCTCCGGGAGGCCCTGGCTCCGCCCCAGCTGTCCTCCTGGAGGGCCCTAGCTTAATAAAGATTCGCCAAGCCCCACCGCACCTGCTGGGCCTCCGTGTGTGATTTCTCCCGCGCCTCGGTTTCTCTTTCGGTCCCCACACTGGCGACGCTCTCTGTCCTGTCCCTTCAGCTTGTGCGTTGGCTCCCTTCTGTCCCTTTCAGAGTCTCCCTTTTTGCTGTGTCTCCTTCAGCAGTGCTCTGCTCTTCTCTACCCTCTCTGTCCCTTCCGGCCCTGAGACGTGGTTCTGGCCCAGATCCAAACCTGGGGCAGATGCTGTGGTCGCCCCTGATTACGGGGGTGGGGGTTGGGCTTGCTCAGCTTCAGGAGACCTGCTCCGTGGAGTTGGGACCCCAAAGCCACTGCGGTTAGGATTAAGCCCTTATCGTGGCTCCCCTGTCTTAGCCGATTCTGCCTCCTGCCCTCTCCCGGCCTCCTGGCCTGCTCTGGCTGAGGCTTCATGTTTCCGGCTTCCTATTTTCCCCCACCTCTTTTATCTCTTTCTCCTCCAGTTCCTCCCCCTCCCCCGCTTTGCCTGTGTCTTGTTTCCCTTCTCCCCCACTCCCCCCCTCACTCCCCCCCTCCCCCGTCTGGGTTTGTCCTCTCCACCTTTCTGTCCTACTTGGGCCCTCTCTGGCTTTCATGTTCTATCTGGGTCAACAGGTGCTGGGGGGGGGGGGGGGGGGGG
>CM052803.1:7612870-7627334 GCA_028533885.1 Nasua narica | reverse complement strand
CCAGTTGGTTGACGCTCAGCCTCAGGGAGGACTCGGGCCTGGAGCTGCCCCCTGGCTTTCTCTCCCACCCCCTCGATTCTCAGAGGAAGGGAGCACGGTTCCCAGCCCAGAGGAACAGGCTGGGGCTTGAACTTGTACCTCCCAGGCCCAGCCTGCGCTCAACCGCGTGGCTCATGCCAGCTCTGCACTCTCACCTCTTGCCAGCTACCCTGAGTGCCCTTGTGGAGGCAGGCTCTCGTCCCCACCCCCAGATAACTTACCCCAGCCGGGGGAGGAGGAGAAGGGTCAGTGGGCTCAGAGGCTGGGGACCTAGTCCCAGCCAAGCGTGCTGCTGATTCACTGCGTGCCCTGCAGCTGGGGCCCAGTCCTCTGAGCCACAGATGGCGATGGCGGGGGCTGGCCTCAGCCAGGTCTCCCCCCTGCAGAACTGATTGTTGAATTCTCATGGACGAAGACAGGCCTAGAGATGGCACAAGGGCTGAGGAGGAGTTTTGGGGGAACAGAGGCTGACACCCCGCAGAGATTCAGAGAGACAGCCTAGAGCCCAGAAAGTGGAGGGACAAAGAACAACGCCCCCCACCTCCCACCCCGCCCTGGGCCTTAGCCCCTGGCTGAGCCACCGAATGTGCTTGGCTGTGCCTCAGTTTCCCCATCTGTAAATGGGAAGCCCCGTAGCTAGAATGAGGACGAGACTGGAAAAGCAAAGTTGTTATCCTGTTCCGGTGGGGTGGGGAAGGAAGGGGAGCAGGCCTTGGGGTGGACGTCTGGGGAATGCTAGGCTCGCAGGGGAAGCAGATGTCTGGGAAGGCAGCTGGGGGGCTGACGGGGGCTAGATGCACTGAGCTGGCCAAGGGGTTGTCGCAATCCTGCCAGGGTCATGTCTGTGCGTCCCTTTCACAACCGTCCCCCCCACCACCCTCGGGGCTGACACGTGGTTGTGGGGGCACAAGGCCAGCCAACCTCAAGTCTGAGGCCAGGGCCGCCCTCCCCACAGCTGCCAGGGATCACTGGCGGTCAAAGGCAGCCAGAAGAAGGGGGGAAGCATTGGACTCCAGCCCCGAGGGAGGGACGGATGTGGTGGGAGGAGACCCGCGGGGGGGGGGAGGGCAGGATCGGGGATGGGGGTAGGGTTGGTGCCAGGAGGGGCCAGAAGGGGTAAGGGCAGATGGGTTTACCAGGGGGCCCGGAAGCTGGCAGAGTGGGAGAGCAGAGAGCAAAGAGCGGCCTGGTGTAATAGATGGAGGCACACACACTTGTGGGGGGGAGGTCTGCGGAATGAAGACCCCAGAGCGAATCCCGGGAGGTCTAGGATGCTCCCACCCGCAGGGAGGTGGCGGGGGGGGGGGGTGCTGGAGGAGGGCTGATCTGAAAGTGAGACTGGCATCGCTTCTCAGCCTTTTGGCTAAGATCAAGTGAAAGTGAGACTGGATGTGGCAAGGGGCTAGGAATGTGGGGGCAGAGCAGGTGACCCTCGAGTCACGCGTCATGGAGGAAGAGTTGCTCCTGCTGAAGAGGGTTGCTAAGAAGAGAGGGGGGTTGGAAGAGGAGGCCCCAAGGGTGAATCGAGTTACAGAGTTACGGAGTAACTGAGAGACACCCCCTCCCACCCTGGCCTGGAGAAGGGTGTTCAGCAGGAGAGACCCCCCCCCCACCAGGGAAGATGGCCATGGGGAGAGAGGAAAGGCAGTTCCCTCTGCGGGGAAGGGACTAGGGCACGCTGAGATCCACCAACAATCAGGGAGATTTGGAGGTGCAGGTGTGAACAGCAAGAGGCTTTAGGCCTAAGGGCTGTGCCTGGGCCCACCTGACCCATCATCCCAGTCAGCCCGGCGCAACAGGAAAACGTGGGTGGGCACAGGAGGGCGGCCTTCTGCCAGAGGCTTAAGGGGAGGGATTAACCTGCCCCGCCCCCTCCCCAGCCCGATAAAGCCTGGGCCGGGCCAGGACCTCCCACCCGTGCTCGCCCGCGACTGATCCAGGTCGGTCCTCGATACCCTGGAGGGTCTGCCCCTCCAAAAGCACTAGAAAGGGGGTGGAAGGAACTCCGGGGAGGGAGGAGGGGGGTCACTAATCACTCTCTGCGCCCACCTGCTTCTGCTTCCAGAGCGCCCCTCCGGCCCAGCCATGAGGCTCTTCCTGTCGCTCCCGGTTTTGGTGGTGGTTCTGGCAATGGTTTTGGAAGGTAAAAGTGAGATAGGAGAATCTGGGAGTTTGAGCTTTGGAAGCCTGAAGCTGGCCACGGGCCTGGGGGCCGAGCTTGGAGGACCCTTGAGAGCTCTGGGGGCCCTTCTGGGCCCAGGTTTTCTTCTTTTTCACCGATCACCCCACCCCCAACCACGCAAGGTGGGTGAGGACGGTCAGGCCAGTGGCTAATCTGCCGTGGGAAGCTCTAGCAACCGATGATGTATTGACTCGCCCCTCCAGGATTGGCTGTCTTGCTTCTACAGCCTGGAAAGGGGCGGGGGAAGGAGACAGTGCTGAGAGTAAGCTAATCCCAGCAGCTTGAGCTCCATCTGGTCGCATTAGTACCCTCTCCCTCACCCCCGCCTCCAACACCGTGACCTCCAAGAATCACTCTCAGGGATCTCCTTTCCCACCCCTGGAATCTCATCTTAAGGGTTCCCAATACTGACATTTTTGTACCCCTGCCGGTCTTCTGGGCAGGCCCAGCTCCCACCCAGGCCGCCCCAGAAATCTCCAGCACTTTCGAGCGCATCCCGGGTAAGCTGAAGGAGTTTGGTAACACCCTGGAGGACAAGGCCCGGGCAGCCATTGAGACCATCAAGCAGAGCGACATTCCTACAAAGACCCGGTCAGGAACCTTCCCAGGGCTTGGGAGGGCTGGGGTAGATCACTAACAGATTGGGGAAACTGAGGCCTAGAGAGGCAGGACAGCTTTCTTGTGGTCACAGCGGGATAGCAGGGTGCTCACATGTGGGGGACAGGCTCCTGACTCCCATCCTGCGTGGTGGTGAAAGACCAATCAAGCTTGGGAGTCAGACCCGGGTCCACAGGCCCGCATAGATTCACTACTCTGTGTGATCTCGGGGTTCGATGTGGATGAGCCCTTTTCCTCTCCTGTGAAATGGGTGGCTCTGAAGAGAAGCAAACTAGGGGATTTGCATAGTGCCTGGTGTCAACATCGACTCCATTTGGCCACTTAGAGAATCATTCGTTTATGAACAAATAGTTATTGGGCATCTGCTAAGCATCCAGGGCTGTTTCTGTGTGGGGAATAATAGTGATGAACTTGATAAAGCCCCAGCCTACGGGGAACAGATCGCAAGCCAATGAGTGTCTGGGAGATGAGCACAGAGAGGGTCGAGCACTGAGAAGACGACAAACAGGGTGGATGTAAACAACCAGCGTGGGGCTTGAATTCACAACCCCAAGATCAAGAGCCGCTTGATCCAGGCGCCCATTTTCATATCTCCATTTCAAGTGTTACTGCTAAAAAAAATAAAAAATGAAAAAAAAAATAAAGTGTTACTGCTTTGGGGCGCCTGGGTGGCTCAGTCAGTTAAGCTTCGGACTCTTGATCTCAGCTCAGGTTTTGATCTCGGGGTCATGAGTTCAAGCCCCCATGAGGCCTGGTTATCTTACTTACAAAAAAAAGAAAAAAAAATTGAGATCTGAGCGATTAGGGAAAATCCAGCCAGGCCTAGAAACAGGGGAAGAATGTTCCCCGTGGAGGATGAGTGCAAAGGGCCTGAGCCAGAAAGATACGTACATAATCCTGGCCAGAGGGACCGCCTGGGCAAAGACAAGGAGGCTGAAGAGGGCCCTTGAATAAGCTGGCTTAGTAAAGAGATAGCAAGCCGGCAAAGCTGGGCCAGGGTGGAGCCTTCTGACTTCAAAGGGCTCTGGTCCCTCTGGGAAACCCAGCCCAGGGCTCCTTCCAGTCCAACAGATAAGGGAGCCATGCTCCTTCCTGGCGCGGTGTGGGGGGTGAAGGGGAAGATGGGGGAGGCAGGTAAGGGGCAGGATCTGGGCCCCCTGAGGGAAGATGAAACACTGACTCCTTGCCCATCTCTCCCTGCAGGAACTGGTTTTCTGAGACTTACAAAAAAGTGAAGGAGCAGCTCAAAACTGCCTTCTCCTGAACCCCAGGAGAGCTGCTCCCCCCTCCTCTGGGCTCTGTGCCCCGGAGGGGGCTCTGAAATTTCGCATCCCCGGGCTCCTGCTGTGGACTCTGTGCTGCCCATACCTACCCCCACCCTCCAATAAAAGTCCTGCGGAGAATTCTGAGTGCTTCTTTGCTGTGAGGAGAGGGCTCAGGGTGGGACAGGGTGGGGCGGGAGAGAGGCGAGGAGGCAAGTGTATTGAGCATTGTCTCCTTGAACTGCGCCAAGGGCTTTGAACTTCACGGTCTCAAAAAAACAAACAAAAAAAATCCTCACAAGAACCTTGGGAGCCCGGCCCTGGTATTTCTGTGGGGGTGTTGAGGCCCCGAGAGGTGAAGTCACTTCTCAGGAAGGGGAGAGCTGGATTGGACCCCCAGCCTGAGTCTACTGCTCTGCTATATTCTTCCCTGGCCGGGCCGGGCCGCCCAAGGTGAGGGACCCGGTTGGTTCATCACTGTGCACACAGCAGGTGTTTATTATACTTAAAATGGACAATAAAGAGGGATGTGGAAGGGAGCAAGCATAGGACCTGGGCTAGAGCCCTGAAAGGGATCTATCTACACAGTCCCCACCCTCCAAGGAAGCTTTCATGTCCCCTCCTCCAGGAAGCCCTCCTTAGCCTCCAGGCTGGGTCATCACTGCCTAGGGATGGGTCTGCTTTCCCACTGGACTGTGAGCCCCAGGAGGACAGGTCGTCATCACCACTGTCCCCAGGCACAGTCCAGCACGGGACTGGCCCCGGGGCGGGACCTCAGTACTACCTCGTGGAATAATTATTCTCAATTGGAAAAAAACACCTAAACGTTACATTGTTTTAAAAAGATTTTATTTATAGGGCCCCTGGGTGGCTCGGTTGAGCAACTGCCTTCGGCTCAGGTCATGATCCTTGAGTTCCAGGATCGAGTCCCACATCGGGCTCCCAGCTCCACAGGAAGTCTGCTTCTTCCTCTAAGCTTCTCTCCTCTGATGCTCTCTCTCACGTTCTCTGTCTCTCAAATAAATAAATAAAATCTTAAAAAAAAAAAAAGATTTTATTTATTTATTTGAGAGAGAAAAAAAGCACTGAGGGAGAGTAAGAGGAAGAAGCAGACGCCCCGTTGAACAGAGAGCCCGAGGCAGGGCTCGATCCCAGGACCTGGAGATCACGATCCGAGCCAAAGTCAACCGACTGAGCCACCCAGGTGCCCCTAAACACTACATTTTCACAAAATTCCTCTGAGGTGGGTGCTGTCACTGCCCCTATTTGACAGAGGAAGAAACTGAGGCACAGAAGTCTCAAGTCACTTATGTGACGTCACACAGCCAAAAACAGGTAGAGCTGGGATTTCAATGTAGGCTGGGGGGGGAGGGGACAGTTCCCGGGGCCACATCCTTACTCCACTTTCCTGTTGCTGCGTCACTGGTCAGACCTGTCGGCTGCATCCCCCCCCCTCACACCCCTGGCCCTGGGCCTCACCAGCATAATCCCTAGTGTATTAAAATCCCCCCCATTGGCACCTGAGTGGCTCAATCAGTTAAGCGTCTGCCCTCAGCTCAGGTCATGATCCCAGGGTCCTGAGATGGAGTCCCTCATCGGGCTCCCTGCTCAGTGGGGAGTCTGCTTCTCCCTCTGCCTGCTGCTCCCTCTGCTTGTGCCCTCTCTCTGTCTGACAAACAAATAAATAAATAAAATCTTTTAAAAAGAAAGAAACAGGAGAAGGCTCACAGGGTGGTGCCACTGGTGTAAACTGAGAACGCACGCCCGGAGGAACAAGCTTGTGGTTTGAGCTCTTTCCGTCAGAGGACAGCTCTGAGCCCCTCTGAGGGATGCTCGAGGCATGAGGGTGGAGAACAGAGGTGGGAAGTAAATATGTCTCTGTTCTCAGTGCCCCATTCCCCCCAAATCAGCCCTCCAAGCTTCTTACACTCTCTTCCCACTCGGCAGCCACAGGGATCCTGTTAGAACACAAGTCACATCACACCCTTCTTTCACTCAGACTCCTCCCTCCAGCCTCAGAGGAAAACTGAAGATGGTATCAGTCTACCAGCTCCGTACTACCTGGCCCGGTCACCCCTGTGGTCTCTCCCCCTCCGTCACTGGCAACTCCTCAGGCTCCTCTGACACACTGGGCAGGTGCTGACCCCAGGGCCTTTGCATTTGCTATCCCTGGAATGCTCTTCCACCAAATGTCCAGACAGCTGCCTGGCTTGCTCCTCACCTCCTTGGGGTCTGTGTTGTGCTCCCCTCACACAGCTCTCCCATCACTCTCCCATCTCCGTATCTGCCTTACTTTCCAGTAGGTGCTACCCTCTAATATATCATATGTCTATTTGCTTACTGGTTCCCTGCCTATGTCTCCCGTTGCTGGCATGCCAATTTCGTGGAGGCTGTCTTGTTTCCTATAGGGCTGCCGAGTGCCCAGAACAGGACCCAGCACACAGTGAGAGCTCAGGCAATCCTTCTGGAATGTGAACGAACATTTCCTGGACCGGTTTACATGTAGACGTGTGATTCCCATTCATTATCCGCTCGTGAACTCATTCATTCTCATTTTAAGATTTTCTCTTTACACTTTATATTTAGAGCCAACGCATTTGTTCTGTTGGGTTTACAAACCTACCTTCGGGACCTCAGAGAGCAAACAGCCTTGAACGCGCCAAGAACAAAAACACCTGGAGAGCCCCAGACGTGCACGTAGAAACATGCTCTCAGGGAGCGGAGGTGGCCCATTCAGACAGCCTCACCCATGGAGTGCATTCCACACAGCGGGCAGGGCAGGGATGGGGGACTCTCTGTGGGCACCTGGCTCAGCCTAGCTGGTCAGGGGGGGCTCCCTGGAGGAGGGGACACAGCACCCAAAACCGAAAAGACGATTCAGAAGTCATCAAAAAGAACTGGGGAAAAGCGTGACAAGCAACACAATTTTTGTGCCAATGAATGTTCATCCACGAACTTGACGTGAGTAAAAAACCAGATATAACAACGAATGAATGGAGCCCCTTTGGGAAACAGTTCGGCACTTCCTCCCAGAGTTTAACAGAGTGTCCGCGTGATCCAACTCCGTTACTAGGTGTCTACCCAAAAGAACTGCACATGGGTTCACATAAAAATGTGTATGCAGGGGCGCCTGGGTGGCTCAGTGAGTTACAGCCTCTGCCTTCAGCTCGCGTCACGATCTCAGGGTCCTGGGATCGAGCCCCACATCGGGCTCTCTGCTCAGTGGGGAGCCTGCTTCCCCCTCTCCCTCTGCCTACCTCTCTGCCTACTTGTGATCTCTCTCTGTCGGTCAAATAAATAAATAAAATCTTTAAAAAAAATAGGGACACCTGGGGGGCTCAGTCAGTTAAGCATCTGCCTTCAGCTCAGGTCATGATCTCAGAGTCCTGGGATCGAGTCCCGCATTGGGCTCTCTGCTCAGTGAAGAAGCCAGCCGCAAGAGGCCACGCAGGGTACGATTCCAAGATGACATCCAGAAGAGAGAAATCCATAGTAACAGGAAGGCGATCAGTAGTGGCCCTGCTGGGCAGGGGGAAAAAGGCAAAGGGAGTGACCCTGATGGGCTAACGGGTATGGGGGTTTCTTTTTAGGGTGACTGAAATGTTCTGGAATTAAATGGTGGAGATAGTGGCACAACTTTGCAAATATGCTAAAAAAAAAAAAAAAAAAACCCACATTGGATTGTACACTTTAAAAGGGTGAATTTTACAGTAGGCGAATATCTCTGTTTTTTTATCTTGTTTTAAGTAAGGCTCCAAGCTGGGCTTGAACTCCCAACACCGAGATCAAGAGTCAGATGGGCTTAACCGACTGAGCCACCAGGCGCCCCAATATCTCTGTGTCTTAACAATGAAGGAAAACAGAACTCTCAAGACAGAAAGCGGAAAGAAGAGATAAAGGAGGGGACATTTCAACCTCTCCTCGGCCCCAGACATTTCTGCCATAACCCAGGGATGCAGAGAAGGGAGAGGCAGGAGTGCTAGAAGGGAGGTGGGTTCCGGGATTCAGGAGCAAAGGGAGAGGGTCTGGAGGGGGAGGGAGTGATTCTGGTGACCGGTGGTCTCTCTGACACGGAGCTGCAGGCTCCCAGATCCATGCACTGGGGGCTCAGAGCCTACCCCTCCCACCCCCACTCTCCTCTTGTGACCTCTCCCTCTGTTCCCCTCACCCCACTCCCAGTTGTTATTCAACCGACTGTGAGGTCCACCCTGAACAACCTTCAGCCTGTTCCTGTCCCGGGGATGGGCAAACATTGCAAACAGCAAACAGCAAATAGCCTTGGAGCCAGGGGCAGGGGTCAGCGACCTCCCCCAGGCTCACCCTGCTGCCAGCCCCGCTCCAACCTCCCTCTTTTTTTTTTTTTTTCCAACCTCCCTCTTGACCTCTAGGACCCAGGTGGGGGGGTGGGTCCCTGGGGTTGCCCTAGCTCTGCTAGCTGTGAGGGAGCCCGGTACAAATTCAATTCACCACTCCCTGGTTGAGGAGCCATAGGTCAGTGGCCTGCCCCCCACCCGCAAGCCTCCGTGTTCTCATCTGTAGAATGGGAATGATGAAGATGCCCGGGCCTTTCAATGAGTTTAGGCGCCAAACCACCACCAGCTGTGGTGCCGAATGCAGAGCGTGTGCTCAGAAGACACAAGCTTGGGGCGCCCAGGGGGCTCAGGTCATGATCTCAGGGCCCTGAGATGGAACCCCGCATTGGACTCCCTGCTCAGTGGGGAGCCCGCTTCTCCCTCACCCTCCCTCCTACTTGTGCTCCCTCTCTCTCTCTCACTTGTTCTGTCTCAATTAAATAAAATCTTAAAAAAACACAAAAACTAAAACAAAAAAACTCAAGTTTGATAAACAGCCTCTGACCTTGACTGAGCGCCACTGCGGGGTATCTGAGGCTGCCCGCAGCAATTTACATAAACAGTCTCCTCTACTCTCCAGGGCAGCTGGTCCTTGACTCCCAGGCACGGACAGAGAAGCAGGCTCAGAGAGGTTAAGCGACTTGTACCAGGTCACACAGCAGGGCAGATGTGGAGTCAGGCTCCGAACCCCACGCCCCTCACGCTTGCCCACGACGCACAACGGGCTTTTCTTTTTCTTTTCTCTTACTGTTCAAATACGGAACATAAAATGTACCGTGTTACCATTCTAGGGGTATGCTTCAGTGACAGTAGTACGTCCCCAATGTTGTGCCATCATCGCCACCATCCATTTCTGGATTTCTGGAACTTTCTCAGCATTCCAAACAGAATCTCTCGGACTCTTTCTTTCTTTCTTTCTTTCTTTCTTTTTCTTTCTTTCTTTCTTTCTTTCTTTTCCGGAGGTTTCATTTTGCTCATTATTGTTGGCAAGGAGCTATGGGACACATTTGTTGCACATCTACTGTGTGCCAGAGCCCAAGCTGGGGCCCCTGGGAGAAGCAGCATTCTGCTGGAAGCTGCCCTTTATCTGGGAGGGGGGCGGCATTCCAAGACCCTCAGGGGATGCCTGAAACCACAGAGAGCGCCAAACCCTGAATCTACTGGTTTTTTCCTGTCCATACACACCTATGATAAAGTTTAACATATAAATGAGACCCAGGGGCGCCTGGGTGGCTCTGTGGGTTAAGCCTCTGCCTTCAGCTCAGGTCATGATCTTAGGGTCCTAGGATGGAGCCCCGGCATCAGCATCGCATCCCGCTCCCTGCTCAGCAGGGAGTCTGCTTCTCCTTCTCCCTCTGCCCCTCCCCCCACTCATGATGGCTTACTCTCTCTCAAACAAATAAATAATTAATATAAAAGGTGAGGGGACTACCGGATAAGTTGCTCAGGCTGTGGCCAAGTGGCGGTTCTCTGATTCACTGCATAAAAATGCGGGATCCTGGTCGGATTTGAATTTCAGAGGGATAACAAATAGTTTTTAGTACATTTCCCAAATATTGCATGGGCCATACTTATACTGAAAGAAAAACTGATTGTTGACCTGAATTCAAATGGGCGTCTTGTGTTTTATCTGACAACCGTGGACTGAGGAATCCAGTCCGTGGTTCCCTGGCCAAGCCATGTGCCCTGGCTTGTGGCTGGGGCCTCTGGGGAGGAAAAAGGTTCATTTTCCTTCTGCCTCCTGTTGGACCTGCGACCGATATTGACCAACTTCCTACTATGTGCATCTGGAACTCTCTCTCCCGGGCCCTCACCCAGCCTTCCCATGGCCTCTGGGAAGCAGCTGATTTTCCAGATGAAGACACTGAGGCCCAGGGAGGGAGTTGGGATCGCCTGGGTCACCGGGTGCGAGTGTAGCCCAGCACCTGTGGGGTCTTCGAAAGAAAATCATCATCAACAGCCATGTTCTGTGAGCCCCACCATGACCGGAGTCCTTGTTAAGACGTTTCCTTGTATCACTTCATTCAAAGCCCTGCCTCAAGAATGGATTGTGGGCCCATTTTTCAGAGGAGGGAACTGAGGCCAGAGAGAGGGGCCAGCAGGCAATGTGGAGCTAGGATTTGAACACTGGTCACCGTAGGAGGCCGGAGAGCCTTCTGTCTTCCCCTGTCAGGCTGGAGTCCTGGGACAGTGGGAAGGAGGGAGGCCAGCAGGGGCGGGTAAGGCCTCTGCTTGTCACTGTCACCTGGGCCCCTCTCTCTGAAGTCCCTGCCAAGGGGCGTGGGGAGGCAGCCAGGGGAGGGCTCTGCTCTCTGCCCGGCACAGCCTCCCCCTCCCCCAGCCAGGAGAGCCGAGCACGGAAGAGGAACGAAGAGGAGCCCCCAGAAATGGTGCCTCCTGGACTCAGGCCCCAGGCCCTGCCCTCCCTCTGCTTCTGCGTTCTGGTCCTGGCCTGTGTTGTGGGTGAGGAGACGTGGATGGGCGGGCGGAGGGGCGGCCCCTGCAGGGGTGTGGGGAGTGCAGAGAGGGGACATGCGAGTAGGTGAGCTTGTGTGCTTCGTCGTGCGCAGCTGGGTATGCGTTTCTGGTGGCTGCGTGAGAGGTGTGCCCGTGGGGCTGGTGCAAATGACTGGGGTCGGGGACATGTGTCGGTGTGGGTATTTGCACAAGAATAGGACGTCGTGGTAAGTGCGGGTGCCCGCGCACATACCTATGTAGGCTTGTGTGCGCACGTTTTTATGCAGAAGTTATGAGTGTGCGGATGATGGGAGGGTGTCTGTGTGTTGGGATGTGAGCCTGGCTGCGTTCTGCAAGTGCATTTAAAATTTCAACACTCGTGTGCAAGGCGTCCTCCCAAGCGCCTCATGCGTGGTAACTCTGAGTTCTCCCAGGATCCCTGAGGTAGGGCCTCTCATTAGCCCATTCTACAGAAGGGAAAACTGAGTGTGGAAGAGGTTCAGTCATTGGCGTCCTATGGGCGCCTCTGTACGTGCACCATCCTGTGTCTGCGTGCAGGCTGTGATCTGTAGGTGACACTTTGCCTCATAGGCCAGACTGTGCTAGACAGGCAGGTGTGTATGAGGAGGTCAAGTGCAATCTGAGGCAGGACCCCTGGCCCCCTGGGCGGGGGGGACCACGAACAGCCCAGCCCTGCCAACCTCCATCCCTGGGGGTCCAGAGTCTTCCCGTGTTCTCCCTCTGCTGTCTAAAGAGATGGTTCGGACAGTGTGGGAGTCACGGGAGACCCCAGGGGGGGCAGCAAGATCAGACAGTAAAAAGGAGGCATCAGGAGGGGGGTAGGGTCAAAGAGGGGGTTACAAAACTAAGGGGGACACCGCGGACAGACAGAGGGGTGACTGAAGGAGTTGTGGGCACAGAGGGTGACAAGAAATCGACTGACGGCTGAAAGGGGGACAGTGGGTCAAAGGGACAGACAAGGCGAAAGGCAGCAGTGACGGGTGTCAAGGGGCTGCCCTTGGGCGACCAGGAGGGACAGTGATAGTGAGCATGGAGGGGAAGGAAGGAGGAAGGATTCTCAGGTCCCAGCCCACCCATGTGGCCCTCTGGTCCCACCTAGCACGCCAGCAAGCGTCGCCCACAGAGTCCCCCAGCCCCCAACCGGGGCTAGCGAGTGGTTCTTGGAGCCTGGTCCCCGACAAGGTGAAGGCGCTGGTGACCAGGACCAGGGAGAAGTGGCAGTGGTTCTGGTGAGTGTGTGCAGCTGTGCTTTGGGGGGGTGGGTCTGAGGGACTGAGGGTCTGAGGGACGAGGGGGCTGGGGCCTGGGCCCCTGGGTCTGAGGGAGGAGGGGGCTGGGGGTTCTGGACCCTTGGGTTAGAGGGAGAACGTCGGTCTGAGGGAGGAGGGGCTGGGGGCCTGGACCCCTGGGTGTGAGGGCGGAGGGGCTGGGGGCCTGGCCCCCTGGGTGTGAGGGAGGAGGGGCTGGGGGCCTGGACCCTTGGGTTAGAGGGAGAACCTCGGTCTGAGGGAGGAGGGGCAGGGCCAGAAGTCTTGGGTTCTGAGTGGGTAAGGTTGTGACCTCTGGGTCTCAGAAGAGCCGAGGGTAAGAGTTGAGAGCAGGCACTCCTAGGTCTGAAGGAGGAGGGCTGAATGGGGCAGCGGAAGTCTGGGAGTAGCTGGGGTCTCAACTGTTATGCCCCCTCCCCTGCAGGGGACCGGAGGCCGTCCAGGGCTTTGTGGAGACCTACTACAATGACCACCTCAAGGACCTGAGCCTCCGCACCCAGGCCTGGCTCCGCCGCTCCAAAGACAGCCTTCTGAACCAGGCCCGCAGCCTGTGCCCGCCGCTTCTCTGTGGGAACGGGGACTAAAATTAAAGTTTCTGCAGCCACAACAACAAAGAAATGCTTCTCTTGTGTCCCTGTCCCAGTCCCTTCCCACTGTGGCCACCCTCAACAGTTCATGAGTAGAGGAAGTGACACCTGGCCAAGGAAGGACGGTGGGGGCGGCCCGGAGGGGAAGGAGTTGCGGGGGATTTGGGGGGGGCTGACTCCCTTCCCCCAGCCCTGAGACCCACTCTTGAGGGCTTGTGGGGGCAGGGGGGAGACATCAGACAGCCGAGTTTGGGATGGAGGGGGAAGGCTGGAGTGCAGAAGGGGTTAGCAGGTCCCCATAGCGCCCCCTCATTCCCAGCTCTGCCTTTGTTTCCCATGTGAGGGAAACCCCAGACCTCTTTCCTGGTGGGTGCCCAGAACCCCTAACTCTTCACAGCCCCCCACCCAGCCTGTCTCTCTCAGGAGTGAGTTTTCAGAGTGGGGGGGCCCCCTGTGGCTTGACCCTGGGGACAGTCACTGCCCTCTCTGCCCCACACCGCCCCCTCAGCGGCCCTGTTGGCTCGGACTTTGGCCTAGGGGACAAGGTGGGGGTGGTGGCTGTGGACAGGGAGGTGGACCGCAAGGGCTATAAAGCCTTTCTCTGCCCGCGTGTAGCCGGTGAGGCCAGTCTGCCAGAGTCGGGTAAGAGAGGGACCAGGCTGGAAATGGGGAAGGGTCAGCGGGGAGGGAGTAGAGATAATATGGAGTCAGAAACCCCACAGGAGTCCCGATGTTAGATTCCTCTGCTGGAAGGGCGGGATTTAGAATCCTAGACCGTTTCCCTCATGCCGATGCCTCACGGGGGTCAGATCTCAGCCTCACCTCCCAATGGCACAGTAGGGCCTCTGTGCACTGTCGTCGCTGAGCTGAGGGCTTCTGTCACCATGGGGCAGGGCGGTGGGGGGTGAAGACAGACGGAAGGCACGCAAAACAGGGCCCGCGTTATCAGAAACGGGCCCCCCGCGTCTGTGAGGGGCATCCCGGTCCCCACTGGGTCTCAGCGGAAGTGTCACCCTCTGTCAAGTCTTTCCGAGGCCACGTGACACGCCCTCCCCCCCCCCTCCAGAGTACTTATCCACCCCCACCACTGGGACACGCTATATATTTTCCTCATTTAATATCGTCGGTTGTATTTCTCTCCTCCGTGGGCTGGGGAAGGGCAGGGCTGTCGCCTGTGTTCATGGTGGGGGCCCAGGGCCATGCTTGGCACACATGGTTAGAAGCTCAAGAAAGGCTTCTCAGGGAATGAAGGGCTGTTAGCACAAAGGCGTGAAAATCAGAAAGAGAATCATAAAATGTTAGAGGAGAAGCCCAAGCCCAGGCATTGGCAGCTAGACTCAGGGGGCATGGGGTGGGGGAAGAGGGGAAGCCCCGTCCTCTCCTCTTGAGTTTGGTGGGGGGGATGGGGGGACCAGATGTCACTGATGACCCTGCCCCGCAGCCTTCTCAGCCTTCCAGGTCTTCCGAAGCCATGGGCACCCGATACCTCCTCGTCCTGGTTCTTGTCCTCCTGGTCTTGGGAAGTGGTGAGTGTGTTTGGAAGGGGACAGACGGGAGAGGGGGGGCTGTGGGGGGATGAGATGAGCCCAAGCATCTTCCTGGTCCGGTTCTCGCCTGGCCCTTCCCTGCCTCGTTGCCCCCTGTGGCCAGCTCCTCGGCTCTTAATACGCCCCCCCGG
>CM052803.1:7553462-7612770 GCA_028533885.1 Nasua narica | reverse complement strand
GGGAACTGGGAGTTCCGGCCCCCAGCACTGCCCAAACCCCTGATTCTGAGATCCCAGCCCCATCCTCCCTAGGGATCCAGGAGTTTGGGTTCCAGCCGCCTTTTCCCATAGGACACATGATTCTGGGCCCCCCAGCCTGTTTCTTCCCTGGAGTTGGGGTACTCCCAGCCTCCTCCCCACTCTGAGCGTCTGTCCTTTTTCCCCAGGGACATGTACACCAAAAGCACAGCAGCTGTGAGCACATACACAGGGATTTTCACTGACCAGTTAATTTCTATGCTGAAGGGAGACCAGTAGCAGCTGGGGCCCCGACCTGGGGGAAGGGAGCGTCCAGACCCCACAACCCCTTGGCTCCTCTGACCGGCCCCCTACTTCTCAGCAGCTGCCAGCATCCTGCTCCCAATGCTAGACTGTATTCTTATAAATAAATTAATGTACAAAGCCATTCATTTTCTTCAACGTGGTTGCTTTTCTAAGACCAAGATGGCGGGATTGATTCTGTCCATCCAATGGTTATTGAGCGGCCATTGGACGTATAGAGGCCTAACTTGGTCAGTGGGAATAACGAGGTAAATAATAGCAAGGAATAATCATAACACCAAAACTAGAGATTGTCCTTCACCAAGGTCTGACTTTCTCCTACGTAAAACGACAAACCAGGAACACAGCTAACTTCCAGTGGCTTCTGGCAGTATCCAGACGGGTCCTTTAAATGTGCATCCCAGTGAGGTGTCCTGTGGTCCTGCGTCAGAGGGGAGACAGGTCCCCGGAGGTCACTCCTGAGCAGGGGAAGTCAGAGCCCAGGTGGGCTGGGACCCAAGAGGATCGGTCTACAAAAGCTATGCCCCGTGACGATTTCTATACACTTGTTCAACATGTCCAAGATTTATTGAGACCCTGCTAGGCCCAGGAGACACTGCGGGGGAAAAGACAAAGTCCTGCTTTTCTGTAGCCCTTTAAAAAGCTATTGATTGGGTCCGGGCCCCATTCCATGTAGTTTTAGTGGTTACGGCTGTGTGGTGTGTTTTGTTAGCCACTCTCTCTCCTTATTAACAATAGTGGTAACGTCTTCTGAGTTCCCATTCAAGATCAGGAGCTCAGTTCCGTCTTGAGGCCACCAACGGAGACTGGAGAGCCGAGGGGGGAGGGGTGGGCGGAGGTTGGTGGAGAAGGGGGTAGAAGGGGGAGGCAGGGGGATGAGCAAGACGACCAAGGGCGATGACTTCAGACAGCAATTTGTGCAATGAAGAAAAGAAGTGAAGAGATCAAGGCCTGGGTGCAGCCCCCTTGGATAAGGGAGGGCCCCCTAGAAAACCTGGCCGGGCTGGTCCCAGGGCATGCGTCAGTGTAGTGTGGTTGGGGCTGTTGTTGGTGGGTGGTGGGGGGAGGGGACTGGCTTGGTGTCTTAGTGGTTGGGAAATGGTATCTGGGCAGTGGGGAACTGCAGGCAAAAAACACACGGAGTGCAAGGAAGACAAGAGGCAGCGCAGTCGGAGAGGGCAGTGCTGGGGGTCCTGAGGGAGTAGAGGTGGCCCTGGGCCCCCAAGTCCCAGGGGTGGGGCTGTTGGCCTCTGAGGATCCAGGGCCTGTGTTTCTCCTAATCTGCTTGGCATTAACCACCAGCCAGCCTCTCAGCCCTCTCAGAGCAGTTTCCCAGTTCTTGAAGATGGGCAGCTGGGAGTCTAGTAGAAAACAGGGACCTTGGGGAGGGGCTGTGGGAAATGCCCCCAAGTCCCCAGGGCCTGGGAAGAGCTGAGGCTGCCAAACCCAGGGGGTGATGGGGAGGGGGGACCCTAGAGGAACAATTCCTGCTCTGTCCACTTGTTTCCCACAGACTCAAGCCAAACCAAACCGCTGCCCAGGCCAGTTTTGCTTCCAACCAATCCTGGTGCCCTTCCCAGATTCCTCCTTCCTTTCTCAGGCCTCCACCTCCGTCCCACTCCCCACAGGACCCCAGAGTCCAGGCCCCTAGATGCCTCTTCCCCCAGAACTCAGGAGCCTGGGACCCCAGACCTCTCCTTCAGACTCAAGAGTCTGGACCCCCCCAGGACTTTTTCCTCAGGACCCAAAAGTGTAGGGCTCCAGTCCTTTTCTCCCTTAGAACCTGCCATTGTAGCCTCTGGTTGGTGTTCGGCGTCCCCTAGTGGACGATAGGGCCGCTGTGAGCTGCGATTCACTTAGCAGTTAGAAATGGAAGAAATTTATTCGGTCACTCAACAGACATGACGGAGGGCTTTGCAGAGGTCCTAAGGTCACAGCAGCTGAAAGACCTTCATGCTCCAACAGATTGGGACTCTGCAGTTTATGAGAGAGGAGGGCAGACCCGAGCATTTTGTATCTAGAGTTGAAAGCAGAGATGGGGTTACAGTGAAGCTGGAGATTGTTTTCTTTCTCTTTCTTTCCTTCCTCCCTCCCTCCTTCTTTCTTTCTTCTTTCAATTTTAAGATTTTATTTATTTGTCAGAGAGAGAGCATAAGTAGGGGGAGCAGCAGGCAGAGGGAGAAGCAGACTCCCTGTAGAACAGGGAGCCTGACGTGGGGCTTGATCCCAGGATCCCAGGATCATGACCCGAGCCAAGGGCAGACACCCAATCAACAGGAGTCACCCAGGCGCCCCTGGAGACTATGTTTCTAAAGCCCTTCACTTGCCTGGGCTTTCTGTGGTCTTCTATTTAAACTTGTACATGTAATTTTGTACCTTTTTTAAATTTATTTTTATTTTTATTTTTTAAAGATTTTATTTATTCATTTAACAGAGAGAGGACACAAGCAGGCAGAGAGGCAGGCAGAAGCAGAGAGAGGAGCAGGCTCCCTGCAGAGCAAGGAGCCCGATGCGGGACTCGATCCCAAGATGCTGGGATCATGACCTGAGCCAAAGGCAGTTGCTTAACCAACTGAGCCTCCCAGGCGTCCCTGTACCTTTTTTTAAAATATTTCATTTATTTATTTGACAGAGAGAGAGAGAGAGAGATCACAAGTAGGCAGAGAGAGAGAAGGGGAAGCAGGCTCCCTGCTGAGCAGAGAGCCTGATGCAGGGCTCCATCCCAGGACCCCGAGATCATGATCTGAGCCGAAGGCAGAGGCTTTAACCCACTGAGCCACCCAGGGGCCCCTGTAATTTTGTACTTTAAAAAAAGAGGCCCACAAATCTCAATCTGCTTCTTGTCTGGTGGACTTCAGTGTGTTCATTTCATCCCTACACTTAAAAAATGGACCCACAATTTTTTTTTAAGATTTTATTTATTTGTTTGAGAGAGAGAGAGAGAGCAAGAGAGAGCATGAGAGGGGTGAAGGTCAGAGGGAGAAGCAGACTCCCCATGGAGCTGGGAGCCCGACGCGGGACTTGATCCTGGGACCCCAGGATCATGACCTGAACGGAAGACAGTCGCTTAACCAACTGAGCCACCCAGGCGCCCTGGGCCCACAATTTTTTTTAAAAAAAATTTCTATTTATTTATTTGAGAGAGCATGAGACAGCACAACAAGGGGGGCAGGGGCATAGGGGTGATGAGCCCAAAGAGGGCCTCCATCCCAAGACCCTGGGATCATGACCTGAGTTGAGGGCAGACGCTTAATCGACTGGGCATACGATTTCACAGACTCCTTCTTGCCACTCTTATTATCTGCTAGTGAAGTGGACGGGGAAAGACATTCTCTAAGGTAACTTCTTGTCCTTGTGTTGGTCCTCAACCTTCTGCAGTTTCATCCTTTCACTTAGCAATCATCCCCTGGGGTAGTGCTGGAGGCAGAGCAGTGAGCCCTTGGCTTTCTCCCGCCCAGGGCAAGACATGCCACACCCATCCCTGACAGTGATGACATAAATTGGGCAGGGATGGGGTGGTGGAGCCCAGGGAACGGGGAAGGCTGGGAGGCGGTGCGCCCACAGCCTTGGGGCCAGGGAGGGTTTCCTGGAGGAGGTGATATTACTACTGAGCGGGGACCAAGAGGAAAGTGGAGGGACTAGATAGTAAAATGAGAAATAATTGGACAATCTCAGTGCAAAGCCTGCTCTTCCTTTCAGGTAATCTGTTAAAGTCAGTAATAACAGTGCAAGATATTGATCATTTGCTAAGAGTGAGGTGGGGCTGGGTAGGTAGGTGCTTTACATTCGTGACCTCACTGTCTTTCCAAAACCGCGGTAGGGCACAAGCGGGGGGAAATACGTTTACACAAAGAGGTAGAAACTGAGGCCCAAAGAGACATGTCACTTTTCCGCGATCATTTAGGTCAGTAGCATAACTAGAGTTTAAACCCAGGTCACACCTCACTCAATTCGTAGATAAGGCTTAGCAGCCGCTGACACATTTTTCCGTGATCCTCCATACCACCTTCCCCAGGCCAGGGGTCTCGCAACACGTGTCCAGGCTTGGAACTGTACAAAGATATATATCTAAGAAAAAGAATGAAGTTCATAGAGCCCTTGAAGCCGAGTCCAGAGTTGCGAAATTTGCTAAGAAGCGAAGATCACCCCGGAACGCGCATGCGGGCTAAATTAGGTGACCCGAACTCTTGGGGAGGAGTTGGCGGCTGGGAAAACCCTGAAATACTAACTCTGAAGGCACATGAAAACCCTAACCTAAGGGGACTTGGAGGAAAAGATTGCTTTAGGAAGAGGGGTCTAAAAGCGACGACATCGGCCAAAGTCCCGCCCCCTGAGTCTGGGTACGGTGGCCACGGAGGTTCATTCAACACAGGAGGGTGCTTCGAGCGGAACGTTTTTAGGCGTTACGGTGGCCGGGAAAGCTCAAGAAACACGAAAACGGAAAGGCCTCGGAGAATCGGCGAGGCGGGCAGGATGGCCTACAAGGCTCACATAAATGGAAGAGGAGCGTTTATTCGAGCAAACAAAGGGAATTGGAGCCTGTGGGAAGCTCCTACGTTGGCCGAGAAAGTCCGGAAGTTCAAAACAGGGAGAACGTCTGCTAGGTGAAAACGAACGTGCAGCGGAGAGAAGACGGAGTACGGTGGCCGGGCTGGTTCTTTCTTAGCCGGAAGTGGCTCTCTTGAGAGGCGTGGCTTAAGCGCTCCTGCCGGATACGGTAGCCGGCAAGTCGGGCAAGGGTGAAATCTCGCGCGATCGCGCTGGCGCCGTCGGGGACGGGGCGGGGCTGGCGGCGGGGGCGGGGACCCGGAGCGGGAAGATGGCGGCGGCGCAGGAGGCGGACGGGGCCGGCAGCGCCGTGGTTGCGGCCGGGGGAGGCGGCTCCGGTCAGGTACGGAGGCCGAGAGGGGCCTGAGGGGTGCTTCCCCACCCGGGGGGCCTCCCACGGGGCGTGTCCTGCCCCTTTTCGCGGAACCTGGTGCATTGGGGGCTCCTTGCCCAGAGGGACCTTGAGTACCGGGCCCAGGCGGGGCCGGGCAGCCTTGGAGGCCGGACAGTGCGGGAAGCGGGGCCCTGTTGCACGCCGGGTTCCCTGCACGCTCGCGCTGGGCGGCCACCAGGCTCTTTGCTCGAGCTGGGAGACAGTGGCGCGGAGGGGCGCAGACTTACACCCAAGAGCCCTGGTTCTCGACTCTAGGATTCCAGCCTCCAAGACCGTTCCTAAAGTGGGCTGGCGTTTAGGATCTCCCTTGCAGTGCCTGGGATGTGGGCAATGACTGACTAATTGGGAGTTTCCTAGCTCTGGGGAAGTCAGGTAATCATCGTGGGTAAAGGCATGGGCTGTGAAAGCCGACAGACCCACTTTACAGACGGAAATCCCAGGAAGAATGAGACTAAGGCGCTTGCAGAAGGTCACCCAGGTTGGGTTTGGGATCCATTCGATGTAGAAGTGACCACACATTGCTTGCCCAGGGCGGCCAGGACAGGGATGGGTGTGCTTTCAGCATAAGCTAATTCTGTGGGGGAGTTAGTCCAGGTGCTGAGGACATCCATCGCTGCCTCAACTAAACCAAAGCTGCAGAACCTACTAGTTCAGGCATCTATCCTTCAGGCGTGTAGGGAATGGATGGAGTGACAGCAAGGTGCTGTCGACCCACCCACTGGGATGTCACTGACATGTGGGAGGCAGCACAGGGGAGAGGAGTGCAGGTTGAGAGGGGAGAATGAAGCTGACTTTCTGTGTGACCTTGGACAAGTTCCTTGCCTTCTTTGGGCCTTCTTTTCTCCAGTGGTAAGTGAAGGGGTTGCACAGGATGGCCAGCCATGTGATGGGTCATAAAGATGGTCCCAGCCACGTCCCTGCCATCCGTGGAGTGGGAAAGAAGACCGACATGTAGAGAGTTATAATCCTGAATGACTAGGGTGGTGACAAAAGTCTGTGCCAGGGACTGAGGGAGCCCAGAGGATGGGCAAATAATATCACCTGGGGAGGACACCAGGATGAGATTTGTGTGATAGAGCCCAACGTACTTGGTTTGGTATCTGTAACCAGGGCCTGGCCTGGGCACAGCCTCAGGAAGTATTTGTTGAGTTAGCTCTAGAATGAAGACTCAGTCCCTTGGCATCAGGGGCTTCCTGGTCTCGCTGAAGGAAGGTTTTTCCCCCCTCTGAGTTTCTGTGCGTTTCTGAGTGTGGGGGGAGTGGATCAGAGAGGCTAAGGTTCAGCTTCGAAGGACCCCCTGATTTTCTCTTGTCCCACCTCTGCTTAAAACCTTTCAAGACTTATTCCTTTGCCTTCAGGGTAAAGTACAAATTCTTCAGTAGATCAAGGCCTTGCGTGATCCGAATTTTCTTCAGGCTGGACTAGGATTTCTCAACCTCAGCATTTATTGACATTTTGGGTTGGTAAATTTTGTGTCGTGGGGGCTGTCCCGTGCATGATGGCCTGTGTAGCAACATCTGTGGCCTCTACACATGAGATGTCAGTGGCACACTTACCCCTTTCCAGTTGTGGCAGTCAGAGATGTCCCAAACATTGGTACGTGTCCCAGGTGCAAAATCACCTCTGCTTGAGAACCACTGGGTGAGATGAGTGTCACCCTCTGCGAGGCTCTTTTATTTCCAGCTGTGTGCTTCGCTTTCTCTTTATGGCCTTTGCACATACTTCTCCCTTCTTTACCTGGTCGATCCTTACTCCTTCTGTATGTCTCTGACGTCTCTTCCTCTAGGAAGTCCTCTCTGACCCTCTCAGACTGAGTCAGGGCTCCCACGGCCCCCTGGACTCTCCTGTCCCAGCCCTGCCCCTTCTGGGTTATACCATCTGCCTGTCTCTTCCCCTGGACTGGGAGCCCTTGGAGGGCAGAACCAGGACTGTCATGGTCAACCCTGTGTCCCCCGCACTGCCCAGCTTGGGACCAGGCACATAGCAGGTGCCCAGTCTTTGTGGAACCAACAGATGTTGAGGCAGAGGCTGGGCTGGGCTGGAATTCCTATGGTCAATCAAGGCCAGTAAGGATCAATCAAGTCAGTAAGGATATGCTGGCAAGCCTGTCTTCACGCTCCCAGCCCAGCCTCGCGGTCTCAGTTGCTTCTGGGCCCCTTAGCCAGTGGTTCTGTGGATTGTGTGTGAGATTGGACATGTGGGTCCCAGAGGAGGAACTGTGTCCATAGCCACCATACCCTCCCTGGGCCTGTGGGGCCCTCAGCAGTCCGTGCCCCTGCCAGCCTGCTTCTCCAGCCAGGGGCTGTGGCGCAGTCCCTTGGCCCTGCCCCTCATTCTTTCAGCTAATGTCTACTGAGTCCCCACTCCGTGCAAGGCCCCAGGCTAATGGTGGGGCTGCAGCTGTGAACAGAACAGCCCCTGCCCTCTCGAAGCTCATGTTCTATTTAAGGGCTGGGCGGTGGGGATAGAAAAATGGACAGGAAAACAGTGAGTAAGATAAAAAATATATGTAGCGGGTCAGATATTGATAAGTGCCATAGACGGAGCAAAGCTGGGGAAGGGGATAGGAAGTGAGGGGTGGCTCAGAGTGTTGCAATTTAAACAAGGTAGTCTGGGAAGGCCTCTTTGAGGAGGTGACTTTTTTTTTTTTTTTTTTAAGATACATTTATTTATTTGAGAGAGCAAGCGCAAAAGCTACCTTGGGAAGGGGCAGAGGGAGGGAGAGAGAAACTTCAGCAGACTCTGCTCAGCACAGAATCCAATGTGGGGCTCCATCCCACAACTCTGAGATCATGACCTGAGCCGAAACCGAGTTAGTTGCTTAACCAATGGGCCACCTGGGGGCTCCTGAGGAGGGAACATTTGAACCAAGACTTGAAGGAGATGAAGGGGGGAGGCATGCAGATATGGAGGGGTGGGAACTTCTCAGCTAAAGGGAACAGCCAGTGCAAAGGCCCTGAGGTGACACGTGCCTGGCTATATGAAGGAACAGTGAGGAGGTTGAAGTCAGTGAATGAGGGGAGAGGGGTGAGAGTAGAGAGGCAGGGAAGGGGCCAGATCAGGCCAAGACTTGGGGGTTGTCATGAAGATTTTGCCTTTACTCCAAGGGAAGTGGAAGCCATAGGAGAGTTACCTTTCTTTTGAAGTGTAGCAGATAACACAGCATTCACCTGTTCTCAGTATGGAGTCCAGCGGCGTTTAGTGCAGTCGCGCTGAACAACCATTGCCACCATCTGGTCCCCAGCCCCTCAGAACCTTCCAGTTCCCTTTTGCAGCCACTCTGCCCCCAGCAGGGCTCCTTTTTATTACCGAGTAGCTCTCCATTGTATGAATACACTCTGTTCATCCGAGGGGCATCAGGGTTGTTTCTGGCTGTTACCAGTAATGCCCCCTGAGCATTTGTGCATAAACTTTCGTGGGTCTGTACGTTCTCCTTTCTCTTGGGTGGAGACCTAGGAGCAGGGCTGCTAGTTTGTATGGCAGGTGGCCATTTCACTTTTTATTTTCATTTCATTAAAAAAAATTTTTTTTAAAGATTATTTGGGAGAGAAAGAGAGCACGAGCAGGGGGAGGGGCAGACGGAGAAGCAGTTTCCCCACTGAGCAAGCAGCCTGACGTGGGGCTCGATCCTGGGACTCTGGGATCTCAACCTGAGCCGAAGTCAGACACTTAACTGACTGACCCACCCAGGCGCTCCACACGCTTCACTTTTTAGTTCTCTGCTGTATTTTTCAAAGCCGCAGCCCCATTTCCCCACCAGTAGTATACAACCGGTCCAGCTTCGCCAACACTCATGATTGTCCATCGTTTTGATTGTGGCCAGCAGGGTGAAGTACCTTCTCTTTGCAGTTTCCATTTACGTTTCTGTGGGAGGATCTCCAGCCAGCTTGTCTGTCAGTGTGGGTAAGAACAGACCTGGGGTCAACCAGACGTGGGTTCAAATCCCAGCCTGGCCTCAGTTTCTGTTTCTTGACGGGAATCAGCTCAGACCTACTGAAAACCTGTACTTGGCCCCCCGGTGCTCCTAGGAGCAAGGCCAGCCCTGAATGAGGGGGCCCTGTGCCTGTCTCTGACCTTGCCTGCCTCCCCCAGCTAGCCGCTTCCCTGAACTTGTCCCTCTCCCAGCATGCCCTTCACCCACATGTCAAAAATAGCTCCTCAGACAGGCCTCTGACTACCTAACCCAAAGTGGCTCCTCATCCCCGCCCCAGTAGCCATTCTCTGCCCCTGCCTCTTTCCTTTAGGGCACATTCCCTGTTTACCAGTTTGAATGATCCTATTGGCTTTCCATGGGTATGTTTCCCTCTGGACCCTGAGCTCCAGAGCTCTGAGCCCCAGAGCCATCCGGCCACTGCCTAGCACAGAGCCTGGCGCACAGTAGGTGCTCAGGAAATCTTTTTGTCAACACACAAAGGAAATATTTTCTGTCTCTTAACGCACCACTATTTTTACGACCTGGCTCTTGGGTCAGAGAGAGGAAGTGACGCACCCAAGATCTCACAGCCAGGAACTGCGGGACCCCAGAGCCCCCACCTTTTACCACAGTGGTGTCCCTCGGCGTTGGGAGATACAGGGATGAGCTCTTGGTGGCGAAGGGGACAGGGGATGACAAATGCCAGAAGGAGTGGGCTTGTGGCCGTGGCGGGGGGAAGGCTGGGCAGTGGAGGCCTGGAGGGGAGGCGGTGGGGGGGGCCTGGGTGCTGGGAGCAAGCCCTTCAGGGAGCACATGTTGATTCCACAGGTATTTATTAAGCCCCTGCTCTGTCCTGGGCGGTGGTTCTGCCCAGCGGTGCCCGTGACCGTCCTGGTACCTGCCTCTTGAAGGCTGAGCGGTGAGGGGACAGAGCTGGGAGGAGGAAGAGGACAGGATCCAGGACGCAGCAGGTGCAAGGAGAGGGGCGGGAAGAAGCTCCCCATCTCGGCCCTTCCTGACATCATGAAATTCTCTGCTTCTGAGCTTCTGTTTCTGAGTGAAGATTCTTCTGGGAAGCCCTGCCTGTCCTCCCTGGCCGGCCTGCCTCCTCGTTATCCTGCTGCCCTTTTCCTTCCTGAGTAACCCAGACGAGTGGCTTAGCCTCCCTGAGCCTCCGTTTGCCCGGCCGCTGAATGGAGGTGCTCGTGGTTCTGGTCCCACAGGGCGGCGTGTGCTGTCTGTGGCGCGGACCTCTGTCGTGGCTCGCGCTCTGGCTGTGTTTTTCCGCGTCTGTCTCCTGCTGGCTAGGAACCCCTGGAGGGACGGGCCCCGCACAGGGCTGGCCACAGAGGAGGCCCTGTTTGCCCAGGGAAGGACCTCTCAGACAAGCCCAAGCCTTACAGAATCTGGCCCTGGTCACCCTTCTGCATTGTCCCCCGTAGCCACCTTGCATCCTGGGCTCTAGCTTCAGGGAGCCGTGTGGACAGTCCTGACCACCAGACCATGTGTCTCCCCTTCCTTTCTTTACTTGCCGCCTCCTCTGCATTGTTCCCTTGTTATATTTCAGGCCTCAGCTCCAACGGTCCCTTCCTCCAGGAAGTCCTCCCTGACCTCTAGGCTGGACTAGATGTCCCCGCTAGGATCCTGTATCCCCGCCCTGTCCACTCTGGATCATTCCTGTCTGGGGACTGTTTGGCTCCCCCACTGGACTGTGATCCCAAGGAGGGCAGCACAGGGCTGTCTCGGTCACCTCTGTGTCCCCTCACAGAGGAGGTTTTGGGGGAATCTTTTTGTCTTGAAGGAGTAAGATCCACCCCCCTTCCTAGTGTGGTTTTACTCACCCATTCTCCAGTTACTGATTCAGCACCTGCTCTGTGTGCTTAGCCCTGTGCTAGGCCTCAGCATGCAGTGGGGCCTAAGACCGCCCCGGTGCCTCGGGTGGCACCCTCCCTCCTGACGCTCGTCTCTGTGCCCTGCAGGTGACCAGCAATGGCAGCATCGGGAGGGACCCGCCGGCGGAGACCCAGCCTCAGAACCCACCACCCCAGCCAGCACCCAACGCCTGGCAGGTCATCAAAGGCGTGCTGTTCAGGTGAGCGGATGGCGATTGGTTTTGTTCACTGGAAAAAAAAAAAAATCCAGTAAGGAAAGCATAAAGAAGAAAGGAGTCAGTGGGGTCGATCGGCACCCTATCGGTGGAGATCTGTTTCCTTTTTCTAATATGACAGAGTTTTTTTGTGGTGGTGGTGGTAAAATGCACTGTTGTGGGGTTTTATTTGTTTGTTTTGTTTTAAGATTTTATTTTTAAGTACTCTCTACACCCAGCATGGGGCTTGAACCTACGACCCCAAGGTCAAGAGTCCCAAGCTCTACCAACTCAGCCAGCCAGCTGTCCCTAAAGTAAACTGTATTAATTTGCTAGGGCTGCTATAACAAATAGCTCAGGCCAGGGGCGGGGATCAGGGGGACTTAAGCCACAGCAGTTTATTTTCTTACAGTTCTGAAGGCTACAAGTCTGAGCTCAAGGTGTCAGCATGTCCGGTTTCTTCTGAGGCCTCTGTCCTTGGCTTGTAGATGACCATTTCCTGTGTCCCTACATGGCCTTCCCACTGTGTGTGTCTGTGTCCTAGTCTCTTGTAAGGACACTGGCCCGCCCTAGTGGCCTCACTTAGCTTTAATCACCTCTTTCAAAAATGCAGATACAGTCCTTGAAGTACTCAGGGTTAGGACTTCAACGTATGAATCGGCCCGAGACGGGGGGAAGGGAACAGGGGTGCACGCGCACACACACACAGTTTAGCCACAACACGTACATTACATAAAACCTTCCGTTTTAAAACCTATTTTTAAGTGCACAGTTGTGCAACCATTGCCACCATCCATCTCCAGAACTTTCTCGTCTCCCCAAACTGAAACTATGTCCATAAGCACTTACCCTCCCTTTGCCTTCCCTCCGGCCCCTGGCACCCACCATTCTGCTTTCCATCCCCGTGAACTTGACTGCTCTACTTAACCTCATACAGCTGGAGTCCTGCAGGCTGTACATTTGTGCCTGGCCGGTGGTGATCTTTGTATGTGTGCACTCAGATGGCCATATCTTGGGTCGTGGGAGCACAGGCCCTGCCTTCTGGAAGCCCAGCCTCTGACCGAGGCCCTGGGGAGATACTGGGTGGGGGTGGGGAGCTATACCTGGGGCTGCGTTCTGCCTCTGCCAGCCCGGACTTGGTGACACTTCCCTTCTCTGCTCTGGGCTTTTTTTTTTTTTTAAGAGATGTTTTGTTTTTAAAGATTTTATTTATTTATTTGACACACAGAGAGAGAGATCACAAGTAGGCAGAGAGAAGGGGGGAAGCAGGCTCCCCACCGAGCAGAGAGCCCGATGCGGGGCTCGATCCCAGGACCCTGAGATCATGACCTGAGCCGAAGGCAGAGGCTTTAACCCGCTGAGCCACCCAGGCGCCCATGCTCTGGGCCTTTTTGGCCCATCTGCAAAATGGACATTTCTTTGTCCGTAGAAGTGTTTTAGCAAAATGTTCAAGAGCAAAATGTTACGCTTTTAAGCAGGTTTTTTTCTCTCCTTATCAGCTATGAGGAATTCCATGGCAGAGTTGTTTGTTTGTTTAGTAAGATTTTATTTATTTATTTATTTATTTTTAAAGATTTTATTCATTTATTCAACAGAGAGAGAACACAAGCAGGCAGAGAGTCAGGCAGAGGCGGAGAGAGGAGCAGGCTCCCCGCCGAGCAAGGAGCCCGATGCGGGACTCGATCCCAGGACTGCCGGGATCATGACCCGAGCCGAAGGCAGCCGCCCAACCAACTGAGCCACCCAGGCGTCCCACTAAGATTTTATTTAAATCCCAGTTAGTTAACCTGCGGAGTGTCGGTCTCGGGCGTACGGTACAGTGACTCGGCAGTTGTGTCAGCCGGTGCGCACCACAGGCGCGCTCCTTCAGCCCCGTCCCCCGTTCCGTCCCCCGCTCCCCCCATCCCCGCGCCCACCTCCTCACCTCCGGTCAGCATGCGTTCTGTGTAGGAAAGGGTCTGTTCCTTGTCTCTCTTTGTCCCTCTTTTTGTTTTTTCCTTTACCTGTTTGTTTTGTTTCTTAAATGCCACAGGTGAGTGAAATCATGTGGTATCTGTCCTTCTCTGACTGACTTTGCTCAGCCTCGGGCTCTAGCGCCGGCCATATCTGGCAGATGGCGCGCTTTCATCCTTTTTTGGGGCTGCGTAATATTCCTCCGTGTGTGTGTACGTGTACGCATCACCTCTTTATCCATTCATGCATCAGTCGATGGTCACTTGGGCTGCATCCAAAATCTGGCTCTTGTAGATAGCGCTGCTGCAAACATCATGGTGCATGTATCCCTTTGGATCAGTATTTTTGTACTGTTTGGATAAATATCTAGTAGCACCGTTGCTGGATCTAGGCTGGTACTGTTTTTAACTTTTGGAGGACCCTCCATGCTCTTGTCCACGGGGGCTGCGCCCGTTTGCGTTCCTGTCAGCGGTGCAGGAGGGTTCCTTTTCCTCCACATCCTCGAGGGGCCGAGTTGTTGAAAGCAGTCCTCCCCTCGGCTATTATGGCCTCACATTGGCCGTGGCCGGCTACTGCAGAGCCTGGGAGATGTGGTCTTTTTATTTTTTTTGAAAGATTTTTAATTTATTTATTTGACAGAGAGAGACACAGCGAGAGAGGGAACACAAGCAGGGGGAGTGGGAGAGGGAGAAGCAGGCTTCCCGCGGAGCAGGGAGCCCGATGCGGGGCTCGAACCCTGGGATTCTGGGATCATGACCTGAGCTGAAGGCAGAGACACTTAACGACTGAGCCACCCAGGAGCCCCAGGAGATGTGGTCTTTATTCTGGGAAACCGAGTGCTGAAAGCAGGAATTTTGTTCCCAAGGAAGCAGAAGAGAGCAGTTTGGGTGGGCTAACTATATGTCTCTTTCAGGCTGTCTTACTCGTCCCCCCGCCCCCAAACGTATAAACTTAGGAATAATACACACTTATGGTAGAAAGTAAAATCAAAGAATATAGATGCATAGAAAGAAGAAAGTAACAGGAGCGTCACGGGTCTGTGGCTATCCCATAAGCACACACCTGCAGTTTGCCTCCTGCAGATGGAGGATGGATGCTCACAGACAGTTGTTCAAAAGAGAAAAAAACCAAGTAAGCCTGCTTGTCCAAACTGGAAGATAAGCTCTGGAAATGGGCGGGGGGGGGGGGGGAAACCGGTAGAGTCAGACAACACGTGGGAGTGCAGGTCTCTTCTGACATCTCAGTTCCCCCACCTCCGAGCCCTGCATCTAGGTTGGCTGATGGGCCCTCTTGTGTCTGAGTTTCCATCTCAAGAGTTCGGAATCCTGCTGGTTAGCTCGCAGGTCACGAAGGGATGCCACGAGGCTCTGGGACCCGCTCAGAATCGGCCAGGATCACTTTTGTTGTTGGTGTTTTTATTTTTGAAAGATAGATTGATTGATTATTTTTATTTATTTATTTTTTGCCCGAGAGAAAGAGATCACAAGTAGGCAGAGAAGCAGGCAGAGAGAGAGGGGGAAGCAGGCTCACTGCCGAGCAGAGAACCCAATGCGGGGCTCGATCCCAGCACCCTGAGATCGTTACCTGAGCCGAAGGCAGAGACTGTAACCCACTGAGCCACCAGGCATCCCATGATGTTAAAAAAAAAAAAAACAAACTTAGAAAGTTACAAAAAGAAACATCTGGAGAGAAAAAAAGAAAAGCAGCCCACCATTCCAGACACAGTCAGCCGCCCCAGCATCCTCCAAGAGTGCCACCCAGGACGCAAATTCCTCAATGTCCCGCTGACTCTCAGGCACCCTCCCTGACGTGCCCCCAACCTTCTTCCACGGCGAGGCCTCCGTTCCCTCTCCTGTCTCCGTTCCACTCTGCCCCACCATGTCCAGCAAGCGCCTGGAGTTTTCTTACCTATCAGTTTCTTTTCTTCTTCTTCTTCTTTTTTTTTTCCACGCTCCAAGCAGCGGCGGATAAAGATTATTTTTATCTTTCCCTTCACTTTTACATAAGAGCAGCCCGTTTTACACAGTTCTGCACCTTGAGTTTTTCTCATTAACAACATATCTTAGAAATCTTTCCACATCAGGACATAAGGGCACTTCCTTCAGATAGACACTTTTAATACAGACCCAGCTGAGGCTCATTTCCTCCCTCAGCACCAGACTGCACCGAACATCAGCCTGGCTGGGGGCCCAGAGACCATCTTGTCTGGCACTCTGAAAGTGAGGTTCAGGGTTTGTTTTCAGGGGCCTGGGAACTCTCCAGAGCTTCGATAGATTGCGTGAGAATGGCCTTTTTGGGGGAGACAGGGTGGAGTCTGGTTTTTTCAGCACCTCTTCACGGTGTACCCCTGGTTACCCGGCATGGGGGATGGGATGGGAACCGGGTGGGAAAATGGATGAGATGGGAGAGTTTTCATTCTGTCTTTTCATCTATCATCTTCCTGAGCCTGTGAACATAGGATACCTAGGTGGGGCGGGAGAGAAGATCGAACGCCTCTTTTCTTTGCTGAGTCCAGGAAATTGAAGAGCATTAGGGGAATGCCAGTTCTCTATAGGCCTGTTGTCAGAGGATAGGGCTTCCTGGCCTGGAATGTGTGGATGGAGGCCTGTGGCCATGTGTCCTCTGAGAGGATCCACAAAACGGGGCGTGCAGGAACACACAGGTGCTCTCCAGGGGCCTGGGAAGCTGGAATCCCTAAATGTTTTGGTCTAGTCAGCCTCGTTTTATACATGGGGACCCAGAAGCCCAGAGGGGGTGGGACTCCCGCAGGCCACACACTAAGCCAGGGCTGGGCTGCCAGTGGGTGTCCTTGCTCCCACACCCTCCCTTGGCATATGTACTAAAATGGGATCCTCTCTCAGAGGTGGAGGGTTCCCCCGAGATTACCGAGTTGCAGACCTTCCTCGGCCGTGTGCGTCAGGAACTGGAGGCAGCAGATGGCTCAGCTGGGCCATGGCCCCTGAGACCCCAGACCCCAGGGCCCCGGAGCTTCTGCAGGCCGAGACGAGTCCCTGTGCCTGATCCTGCCCTTCGGTGTGGTTTGGGACCCACCTACACTAGAATTCCCTGGTAGTATTTTTCCATTCCAAAGAGTTTGTCTGCCTCTTTTCCTATGATGAAACTAATCATAGCTAACATGTCTAAAGTACTTAGTGTATACTATGCTTCATTCTAGATGATGTGTATTTATCATGGGGGCATGTATGTATGTACTTAGATACAGATACTGATGAATATCCATGTATTTAATGCTTACAAACAACCCCATGAGGTAGGTAGTGTCATTATTCCCATTTTAACTGTGGAGGAAACGGAGCTCTGGAGAGGTTAAGAGTTTTACCTGAGGTCACACAGTTGACAAGAGGCAGAGCTGGGCTTCGGATCCAGGTATAGCAGCTTAGAGGCTGAGCGCTCAATCTCTGCTACTTTGCTTTTCATAGTAATTAGTAAGTACTTGTCTCGTTTAATAATTACACAGCAGCATGTGTCTGAATGACCTGAATTAACACAATAGAAGTTTTTTATTTCTCATGTACTGTTCTGGACTTAGACCAGGATTCTGCAGTCTTCTGCAACCCAGATTCTTTCCTGCTTTTTGTTCGACCATCGCTGGGTTTTACTCCTTATCTGCATGGCCTAAGATGGCTGCTGAAGATCCAGCCATCGCATCTGCCCTCTAGGAGGGAAGAAGGAATCAAGGAGGCATGCTCTCTCTCTTTAACGACACTTTTCCAAAGCCCAGCATAACACACGGGTTTACGTTTCATTGGCCAGGACTTCACCCTGTGTCCACTCCTTGCTCTAAGCAAGGCTTGGCATCATCCATCTGGGGTCTCCTTGCACCAGGTTCAAGGCTCTGGCTGTGACTACCTGGTGACTCTCAGGGAGGACTAGGTCCCGCCTGCCCTCCCTGGTCCTGGGTGTGGTGCCCTATGGGGTGTTAGCTTCTTGTACGGTAGCTCTCTGGTTACCCGGTATGGGCCCTCGGCTAGCGTTTCTGTTCCCCATCAACACACCTAGCAAATGTCCTCAGACACAGGAAGAAACTTCCTTTCTACTTCTTTTGGTTCCAGTCTTCCTTTCAGTTTCTGCCTGGTAAATCTGCCTGGTAAGTCTTATCTATTTAGTGTTTTTAAGAATATGTACTTATGTATACTCATGTGTAAACTTGATAAAAAACATATGTGAATAGAGTATAATCTTGTTATAGCAGGGTATATAATTATATATGTAAAACTAATATTGATATGTTCTTAATATATTTGTTTTTACTAAGTTTTCCTTGTTGGTTGTTTCTTTCTGTACTTAAAATATTTATTGATTGATAGATAGATAGATTGCGTGCGTGTGCACAAGCAAGGGGAGCAGCAGGCAGAGGGAGAGGGAGAAAGAAGCATGCTGCCCGCTGAGCAGGGAGCCCAATGCGGGGCTCGATCCCAGGACGCTGGGATCATGACCCGAGCCGAAGGCAGAGGCTTAACTGACTGAGCCCCCCAGACGCCCCGACAGCAGTTGATTGTTTCCGACAGCAGTGTTGGTCTGAATAGCCTAGACCAGTATTACTACAATTTGGGACTAACCCTTCACTTACTATCCCCTTCTCAAGCGTTCTGTTGCTCTGAAGTTCTAAAATGTTGTTCTCAAAGGTGCTGTGCCTCTAAAATGCTGAGATTCCGGATGCTTGGGTTCTCTGACTTTGGGATTTCAGGGGCCTGGTGTACTAGGTTTCCTAGGTCCAAGGTTGGAAGGTCCGAGCCTTGTGGCCCTGTGACCACCGGGGGGCTTCTGGACTCACGGGGCGGGGGTCTGCGTGGAAAAGGGGGCAGCATGCCAGGCGTGGCGTCTGGAGGCAGCTTGTCTTCTCACCTGCCCGGTGACTACCTTCTGAGGAGCCCTCCGTCCTTGGTCGCCAGCCCCGGGTCAGGCCCCCAGCGCGTGCTGTGTCAGAAGCAGGTCGGGTGGGCCCGTGTTGGGAAGAAAAGGCTTGGGACTCACCGTCCGCCCCGCTTGCCTCCTCAGGATCTTCATCATCTGGGTCATCAGCAGCTGGTTCCGCCGAGGGCCGGCCCCTCAGGACCAGGCGGGCCCCGGGGGAGCCCCGCGCGTCGCCAGCCGCAACCTGTTCCCCAAAGACACTTTAATGGTAACCGCTGGCTGGGAGGCCAGACTTGGGAGACGGCCGCGTAGGGAGGGTGTGAGGGAGTGACACGGACCAGTCCCCGGTCGCTGTCAGCTGGGTCCAGGTCCGGGGCTGAGGAACTCTGGTCCATCCTCAGCCCGTGAGACCTGTGTCGCTGTAGTGACACCCCTGAGGAAAAAGTAAATTCTTGCAGGTTTGTGGGGAAGAGGGACAGCAAAGGGTTCACTCAGTTGTTGAAAAACTGTTTTAAGGGCATCCTAACGTGATTTATTTCAAAAGTACGTTCGGGTCTTAAAAGTTGCGAAGGGGAGCAAGAAGAAGGGGAGCTTCTTCTCTTCTTCTACAAGAAGCAGAAAAAAAGTTGCCCAGGGAGGTGTGCAGGGACTGGAAGGGAAAGAGAGAGAGAGAGTGGGGAGCCGGGCAGAGCAGCCCACGAGAGCGAGCGAGAAGAGGGAGGCGCGTGCTGTCCCAGTGGGTCCCAAGGGGCTGGGGCTTGGGGTTCGGGAGCCCCCTCAACGAGTGCCCAAACCCCAGTAATCGAGACTTCTCCCACCTTTGGCTTCTCTGCAACTCTGGGAACCCCGATCGCACAGAATACCTGTTAGCGGGGGGTGACCACTGCTCAGAGGGGCTGTCCGCGGGCCTTCAGGGCTCCGTTCAGAGATGGCCACGGGCACCCGAGAAGGGAGGGCGCCGAGGGCCGGCTCTCCACTTCCCCGGGTTTTCAGGGGTCTGCTGACCCCCTCGCAGCTCTCGAATGGGCTTTCTCCGGGAGCCCGCAGAGCTCTGACCGAGCAGGCTGTAAGAGAAGGGAGTTAACGACCATTCGAGGAGACTTGATCCCTTCTGACCCCAAATTCTACCCTTTTTTTGTTTTTGTTTTTTATTTATTTTTTTAAAAAGATTTTATTTATTTATGTGATGGGGAGAGATCGATCACAAGTAGGCAGAGAGGCAGGAGGAGGGAGAGGAGGAAGCAGGCTCCCTGCTGAGCAGAGAGCCCGATGCGGGGCTCGATCCCAGGACCCTGAGATTATGACCTGAGCCGAAGGCAGAGGCTTTAACCCACTGAGCCACCCAGGCGCCCCTGTTTTTGTTTTTAAAGTAAAAACAATGGGGCTCGAACTCACTCAGTTGCATACCCTACCGACCCAGCCTCTCAGATGCTGAGCCCGAATTTTAACCGGCCGGCCGGCCTTCCGTTGTTTTTGCTCATGGACGCCACAGACGCAGACTGGGACAGCCATGGTGGGGGGCGGAGGAAAGAGAAGCTGGGTTCTCCGCCCGGGCTGCTGTCCTCCCCAGCCCCCTCTCCGCTCCCGCTGCACAATCATTCATCTTAGCGCGCCGGCCGCTGCCCGGGCTCTTGGTCTGCTCTCTCTCCGGCCACCTTCTGGGGCCCTCAGCGGCCGCCCTGAGCTCCCACTCCCCCCGCCTGCAGAACCTGCACGTGTACATCTCCGAGCACGAGCACTTTACAGACTTCAACGCCACGTCGGCACTCTTCTGGGAGCAGCACGACCTCGTGTACGGCGACTGGACTAGCGGCGAGAACTCAGACGGCTGCTACGAGCACTTCGCCGAGCTCGACATCCCACAGGTGCGGGCGGCTCCCGCCGGAGGGCCTCTCCTTGAACCCGCTCCCGGTCCTGCAGCCCGAGTTTGGGCTCCGAGCCTGGTGCTGCTGCCGTTCCCACGCTGTGTGACCACAGGGCGGCCCCGGAGATCTCTGGGCCTTGGCCTCCCCGTCTGAAAAATATAAATAGGGTTGGAATTGGCCTCAGATCCTCCCAGCTACCTCCACGGGCGTGTAAGCCTGTGCTTTAAGCCAGGAAAGGCTTGGGAACTGCCCCTGGGGTGTGCCAGGCAGCCCTGTTTGAAAGTAACAGTTAATACCGATGGAGCACTTACTGTGTGTCGGGCACCGAGCTAGGCCGACCGGTGGCAGCCTCCCGGCTGCCTTGTCTTCTCCGTTTGACTGGCTGATAATGGAGAAGGAAACTGAGGTACAGAGAGCTTGGGTGACTCACAAGGACAGAAGGCTTGTGAGAGATCCGAGCTCAGGCTCTCTGGCTCTGGACTCTGGCAGCCCCTGGCTCAACTCCTGCCTCCACCAGGAAGCCTTACTTGACAGGCTCGGGCAGCGGACCCTCTCTGGGCTTCTACGTCCAGGCCTGTTTACTCTGGGTTGTCACTCCCGGGGCTGCTTTGGTCACTGCTGTGTCCCCAGCTCTGCTCAGCACGGTGCCGGTACATCAGTGAATACGGGGAATGTGATGAATCAGTGGGTGTTGGTATCTCTTTGGGGGCTACCCTCTCTCTCACTTTTCCCCAGCAGGTCTCCTCAGGCCCTGGGGGGAGGGGGCATGTCTGCTCCGTCTGGGTGCCTGGAAGCAGGGTCTGGGCTCCCGTCTTTCTGAGGCAGGTGGGATAACTCTGCCCTCTGCCTGGGGCAGTCCCACCGAGACCTCCGGCCCAGCCCCCAGAGCCCTCCCTGAGATGCAATCCCAGGAAGGCTGGGGGCAGCAAGCCGGATGGCGAAAGCCATTCCCAAGCGTGCCGGTCAAACCCCCCTTCCCAGCTTTGGGGCGGGAGGCGGCTCAGTTGTGCCCGATTTTAATTTGCTGTTTGCATTTCCCACGCAGGGCCACCCGGGGAAGCACCAGGTTTGGTCAGAAGTGGAAGGGGGCAGGGTGGAGCCCGGCCAGAGCCTTTCCTGGGGTTTCCGCAGGAAGAGCAAGGCAGGCAGGGGAAACAGCTTAGGATTGGCTCCTTCAGATGTCTCATGTGAGTGGGCCCTGGGCTAGAGGGGTGGTCTCCAGCTGCACGCACCGTGTTCTGGGTGATTTAGGGAAGCTTAGTGTATAAGAGTTAGGATCAAGGAAGTAGGTGGAGGGTGGGTTTGGGATTGGCTGCTTTGCATGTGAAGGATGTGTTCCCAGGCAGGTGAGTTGTCTCTAGGAATTAGTAGCCCTGGAAGGGGCAGGTCTCTCCAGCCAGCTAAGAACCCCTTCCTACCCGCCACCGCCCCCCCCCCCCAAGCCAAGGTGTTAAAACAGTAAAAATATACAAAACCTGATGAGCGCAGACATGGGCTGCGCCTGGGCAGGGAAGTGAGGGGGACAAGTAAATCCAAGCTCTGCACGGAGCTCCGATGGAGGCCTCCGATCGGCGTGGCTGTCCCCTGCGGGGCCTCAGGCAAGTGGCCGCCCTCTGGGCTTTCCTCATCTGTAAGAGGTGGAGGTGACACTAGTCCCTGTCCCTGGGAGAGAATAGGTGACAGGCACAGGCAGAGCTGCACAGGAGCCCACAGACCGGGTTCAGATCCGCTCATTCACCACGTTCTACCATCCCTGCGTGAGGCCCTGTGGCCTCGGCTGGAAAATGGGGGCCGTCCCACCAGCCGAAGTGTCAGGTTTACATGCGTCAGTTACACAAACGTGAGCATGCTGGATTCGGTGGTACCGTCTGAAGTGCCTGGAGCGGGGCCCGGGCCATCGTTTTCCTGTCAAATGGGGTGATTGCTGGCATTTATCGAGCTCCTCCTCGGCGCCCTCGTGGCTGCGCTGGGTGCTCTCCCATAATCTTCCCGGCGCCGCTGATCTGTGGGTGCAGGTGGGCGCTGAGGCCGGCCCGGCGAGGCAGAGCCTGGGGGTCCCACACCCCAGGTGTGCTCCTGCCGGGACTCATATCTCAGCGAGTCTGACGTGAGCGGTTTGCTCTCGGTCACCGGAGTGCTCAGTCCCGGGGAGCCGGGGGTGGTGAGGCTGCTGGGGCCCGGCGCTGGGAGGGGCTTCAACCTGTCCTTTTTCCCCGTTGGCCCGCCTTGCAGAGTGTCCAGCAGAATGGCTCCATCTACATCCACGTCTACTTCACCAAGAGTGGCTTCCACCCAGACCCCCGGCAGAAGGCCCTCTACCGCCGGCTCGCCACGGTCCACATGTCACGGAGTAAGCACCCTCGCCGTGCAGCGGACCCCCCCCCCCCCCCGGCCCCCATGCCAGGTCCAGGTCCCCAAGGGCAGGCGGGAGGCCCGGGCCCAGGGAGGCTGGGGTCGGCGGGCTGGACTCGAGCCCCACCTCCCCTCTGTGCCTCTGTGGACGCCTGTGAGCGGCCGGGAGAGGAGGCAGAGAAAGGGACTGTTGAAGGGCAGGGGACAGAGTTCCCAGAAGGGCGGGGCTGGCTCCTGCTCGCTGCCGGGCCTGGTCAGAGCAGACGCTCGAGGATGGTCCATGAAGGAACAGCAAGAGTGAGCAGGGCAGACAGGAGGGCCTCTGGGCCCTGTTGGATCTGGCGTGAGGTCTGTAAATGCGTCTGTGTTACCCTAGGCTGTGCGAACGGTGCCACCCTTGGGGCCCTTGTGCGCCGGGAGCCTGGCTCCCCGGCGGCCCACTCGGCGGTCCCGTGTTTTGGGTGCTGTGAGGGCCGCGCAGCTGGACTGGTCCCCCGTTCGCGCTCTGGCTGGCCACCCAGCCATCCCAACTTCGAGCACAAACCCCAGGGACTGTAGGTGACCCCAGGAAGCCTTGAGTCAGGGCGAGCGTTTTGGGACCTCTGACGTGGCCCAGCAGCGACCGGGGATTTTCTCCGCCCGGAGTGTCATGTTCGTTTCATCTCTCGCACACACGTGGTTCGAAATTCAAGTAACTGAACAAGACAGTGCAAGTCGTCCGTCTCCTATTCACCCCTCGCCTCCTCCCCCGGCCCCACGCCCCACAGCCACCGCCTTCAAGCTCCTGTCGCTAATTCTCTGCTGTGTAGCCTCTGGAGCCCCGTGGACTGGGCCGTACTGCACTTTCTTGGTTTCTCAGTTTGACATATTTTCTCTGGACTTCCTGCCCTGGAAGAGAAAACCCCAGCCCAGGAAGGCGATTTTGAGGAGCTTAATATTCAGTGTTCAAGTGCTTTGGGATACGTGGCTTATTGGCATCGGAGTACTTTTCCCCTTCCTGTCCGACTTCTCGTTTTGTGATTGTGATGAGATTAATCGTGGTTGTGTGCTCTTCCTCCCTCTTAGGGTCTTTGTCCTCGAATCCGCTGTCTCCTGATTGGCAGCCCTAGGGATCTCTCGCCATGCTTGCGTTTCAGCAGATCTAGAAACTCACTCAGAGGCTCCCTCCGAAAGTTCCCGTTGCCCTGCATGAATCTCTTGTGCCCGCCTCACTTTTATTTCCTTGTGCCTGGGGATTTAGTTGTGATCCCGCCGGCTCTTTCTGTGCGGGGCCGCGATAGATGCACTTCTGCTTGGGCGGGTTAGGCCTTCCCTAACCTCGGGGGTGTAAAAATAGCCCAAAGGATGACAAGTTTTTCATTATCCTCCGTGGTGGGCAAAACAAACAGTTGGTGAACCCGTATCAGCCTCCACAGCTGGTCCCCTCGTGTGTGCCGAGCCCTGTTCTGTGAGCGTGCTGAGGGGTGTGCGCCGTGCGGTGGCCGCCCGGCCGGCTTCCGTTAGCGGGATCTGCTGCAGGCAGAGGCGAGCAGAGCGAATGTGGCTTGCACGGGTGGTCCCCGCAGCCGTGGCCCCGTGAGCGGCATGGAGCGGGCGTCGGGCTTAAACGTGCCTGACGCCTCAGAGGTTGCCTTGGCCGTGACCCAGGAGAGCGGCGGCTCCCTGGCGTTCCATATGCCCCCGGTCGACCCCACTGTTCTCTTCTCTGGTTCGGCCTTTGGTGAGCATGACCTATAGCAAGGCTTGGTTGAGGTCAAGTCCACGGTCAGTGAGACACATGTTGGCGTGGTCTGCAAAAGAGAATTTGCAGCCGCTGGACCCAGAAAGCCCACTAGGATCCTCCAGGCCTCCCTCTCCCGTCTCACAGCAGGGACCCCTTGGAGCAGGGGCGTGAAGAGACTCGGCTGGCCACACACCGAGTCCCGAGGGAAGAACGAGAAGATGGGGTCAGAGAGGCCCCCTCTCTCCCCGGAGGGCCTGTAGTCAGGACTGAGAGCAGCACGGTCCCAGAGATACAACGCCAGCCCCGCAAGTCCTTTGTGCTTCTGAGTTAGGGCCCACGTGAGTGTTGGGAATAATTTTATTGAAGTTAACACGTTGTCATTCCCACATGTAATCAGTGTAAAGAATTATTAGCGAGATACCTTATGTTCTTTGCGTTCAGTTTCGAAGTCCGCTGTGTGTTTTGCACTCACAGCAGATCTTGGCTTGGACCAGCCGCGTGGTCAGTGCCTGTAGCCTCACGTGGCCAGGCCCGTTCTGGCTGGTGCGGTTCTAGAAGCTGTAACACCGAGAAAAGGGGATTCTGCTCCCCCACAGAAGCCAGGTCCATCTCCTGTTACAGCCCGGTGTGAATGGCACCCAGACACTGTAGAATGTAGAATGTTGTAGAATGTTCTCCACTGGAGCCGAAGCCTCTCTCCTCCTGGGGCTGGGCTGGGTGCAGCTCCTCCCTTCCCCGGACAGCCTCTCCCAGGTGGGGCACCGCAGCAGAGCGTGTCCCCCTACAAGGTCTCCTCCACGACACCCACCCTCTGGTGCTTTCTGTGCTCCCTGGAGGTGGGGGCAGGATCTCACATGAACGGACGTGGTAGAAGTGGGGGGTGGTGTTCATGTTAACAAGAAAGAGCAGCATGCCCTGGGCTGAAACCGAAACCCAATTCCCAGAAGCATTTTTGAACTCGAGCTCATCCATAGACTCCAAAAGCCCCGAGCCCTGGTTCTGGGGGTGGTGGGAAGGATCTGGGCCCTGAGCTTTGTGGAAGTGTGACAGGCGGGGACACTGCCTGGCTGTGCTCTTCACAGTGGTCCTGCCAAGAGGGGGTGGTGCTTTGAACCCCCCTCCCCAGAGGAGGGACTGAAGCCCGGGGAAGTGACATAGCTCACCAGCGTCCCTCAGGGAGACAGAGCCAGGATGTGACCCCGGAGCCCCTGCTCCTGGCCAGCTCCCTTTCCCATTTCCCTGTCTGTCCCGGGCCCGCAGGGGCAGGATGGAGAAGTCACCAGAGGGGCAGGCCATGGCTCGTCTTAACCTAAGGAAGAGCTGAAAAGTACTGGGCCAGGGGAGAGGAGGGAGATGGGACATAGGCAAGCACCGGCCGCCTCTTCCTGGCAGGTCTTGGTTGGCGGTCTTCCGGGCAGGGCGGCAGGGAGCCTGTAGCCCCCCTGGCCCCTGCAAGAAGAAGTGAGGCCCGCTCCTGGCTAGGGAATCATGGCCCCATAGTAGTTCCCAGTTTGGTGGCTCGGGCCTTCTCCAGAACCATCCGCAGCCTGCCTGTTGATGTTCACGGGTTCTCCTCGTCAGCCCTGGGGATCGTGGACTGAAGGAGGCAGAGAGAAGACAAGCCAGCTGATGGGGAGGCGAACTGGGGGCCGGGATGAAAAGTGGGGAGGGAGACGGAAATGGCGAGCAGGACGGCAGGACCGTAGCAGTGGGGCGGTGGGGCGGGCAGGGAAGCCTGCGGAAGAGGAGCGTTTCTCGAGGAACCGGAAGGCTATGAAGGAGCCCACCGGGAAGGTTCTGGCCGCGGTGGGTGCATGCCAGGGGGATGGAGCAGCGCTTCCAAAGGCCCGGGGCTGGCAGATTTGAGGAGGGAGATGAGCGAAGAAGGATAGTGGTCAGTGGGGCCGTGGTGAGCATCGCAGGTGCCCTGCTCGGGGAGCAGGGGCCTTCGGGACGTCCGGAGCAGCGGGACGCGAGCCCATACTCAGTTTAAAGGGATGGCTGGTTGTGCGGAGAGCAGTCGCGGGGACAAGCGCGCCCACCAGGAGTCTGGTGAGGACGGTGGCCATCGGGAGGGGGATGCCGTGGCTGGCCCGCGGTGGGGCCCCGGAGGTGGGAGGAGTCGTCGGAAGCGAGGCACGTGCTGGGGGGCTTTCCCCGGAACGGCCAGTGGAATGGATGGAGCAGATTCCGGAGAGGGAAGACTCCAGGTTTTCGCCTGGGGCAGTTGGGCCGGTGTTGGTGTCCCTGCCAAGATGGAGGAGTGGACGGGATGACGTCCGAGAGGGCAGCTCAGGCTCCCCGGCTGCCGTTCTGTCCCGTTTCGGGCTGCGAGAGTGGAGCCGGGTGACCGGCGAGGGGCTGGTGCCAGCAGCTCCCTGTCTGCCCTCTTGCCCCCGCCTCCCCTCCCACAGTGATCAACAAATACAAGCGGCGCCGATTTCAGAAAACCAAGAACCTATTGACGGGAGAGACGGAAGCCGATCCCGAAATGATCAAGGTCAGTGTGAGCGGAGCCATGGGGCCTCGGGCGAGCGTCGGGGCCCTTCACTGCCCAGCAGCCCGCCCCCGTGGGTTCCCCCCCGGGTGCTGCCACTGGGCCACTGTGGGGGCTCGGCCAGGCCGCCTCACCGCTCTGGGCCTCGGTCTCCTCTCTGGAAACCAGGTGAGGAATCAGAGCTACCTCTCAGGACGGGGACGATTCCAGGCAAGGGCGTAGCGGCCAGCGCCTGCGGAGCAGGTACTTAGACGCTTCACCCCGTCGGAAAGGTCCTGTCACTGTTCCCGTTTTCAGACAAGGAGACTTGGCCCAAGTGTCACAGCCAGGATGCAGCCAGGCCCCAGAGCCCCGGCTCAGCCCGCCCAGAGCAGGAGGCAGCTGATAGTGTGCCTGTGGCAGGAACCCTCCCTGGCAGGCTGGGGGCGCCAGGGCTGTGAACCTGTGCTGGGCACCGGGAGCCTGCCTTTCTCCGCGGGGAGGGGAGGAGGGGTGGCCCCCAGCGCAGGCCGCGTGTGGGTCTCACATCTGTGCTGTCAGGAGGCCAGGCTTCGCAGCCTGGCGCGTGACCCCGTCCACATCCCCAGGCCTCGGTGTCCTCGGCTAGGCGGCTGGGGGGTGGGCAGGGGAGAGATGCTGTGCGGGCCGGCCGGCGCCGTGGTGGTTGCCCTTCCCAATGTCACGGGAGCCCGCAGGAGGAAGCGGGCAGGTGCCTCAGAGGCCCCCCTCCCCCAACCCCGCCTTGCCGTTTTCCCGCAGAGGGCCGAGGACTACGGGCCCGTGGAGGTGATCTCCCACTGGCACCCCAACATCACCATCAACATCGTGGACGACCACACGCCATGGGTGAAGGGCAGCGTGCCGCCGCCTCTGGACCAGTGTGAGCCCCCAGCCCCCCTGGGCCCAGCCCTGAGTCCCTCCGCCACTCCCGGGCTCCCAGCCTGCCCCCCGGCACTCCCCTTCTCTCCTCTTCGGTGACCCCCACGCTGACTCCCTGGTGCCCAAACCCGTCCTTTGGCAAGTCTCACTTGGCCCACAAGCCGTGACCGACTTTGGAAGTCAGGACGGTGTCACCGAAAAACCCAGATTCCTAACCTCTCTTACAAAAGCCCTGATAAGTGGCCATCGCGGGGCAGCCATGGATTGGAGCCGAGCCACGGTTGGCCCCTTCGGGTGGGGCTTGCCCAGCCCTCTCTACCCCGTCCCCTCCTGGAGGTCAGGCAGCGCTTCGGCTTCCCATGGTGTATCCGAGAAGTGGGCCCTGTTCTCTGGTCTCTGTCAGAGATCCTCGGGGACGTCTGAATCTGTCACCTCTGGCCTTGGAGGCCTGAGGGATGTCCCCACCCTCTTGGGTGCCGGTGGCCTCCAGCCCCGGCTGAGTGGTGCCCCTGCCCCACGTGCCTGCAGACGTGAAGTTCGACGCCGTGAGCGGGGACTACTACCCCATCGTCTACTTCAACGACTACTGGAATCTGCAGAAGGACTACTACCCCATCAACGAGAGCCTGGCCAGCCTGCCGCTGCGCGTCTCCTTCTGCCCACTCTCGCTCTGGCGCTGGCAGCTCTACGCCGCCCAGAGCACCAAGTCGCCCTGGAACTTCCTGGGGGACGAGCTGTATGAGCAGTCAGACGAGGAGCAGGACTCGGTGAAGGTGAGGCGGGATGGGGGCTTTCCGGCCCCTTCCCGGGCTCCATGAGGGGAAGGGGAAGTGGGCCCGCTGGCAGCCTGGGGACCTCCGGCCCGAGCTCCCTGCCTGGTTTCACAACCTCCCGGGCCCCCTCCCCACAGCAGGCCCCGGCTGGCTCTGGCGGTCCTGTCCCTGAGGCTTCTGGGGGCCTCCTTGGCATCCTTGTCACGGCTTTTCTGTCGGCTCAGCCAGGCCTTCAGGTCTGGGGCTGCATCCCTGTCCCCACCCCAGCCTGTCTCCTTGACCCTGGGCTCCCTCTCCGAGTCCTTGGACATCTTCTCTTCCCACCTTTCTGTTGGCCTGTGTCTGAGACCTGGAGACTCGTCTGTGCCTCCCCAGGCTTGTCTTCAGTGCTGAGTTTCCAGTCCTCACCCTAGCTGTCCCTGTCACCCTGCTTCTCGCCCTGTCGCTCTCTCTCCACCCTCCCCCCACCCATCTGCACAGCACTCGCCAGGCCCTCCGGGCCCCTCTGCCCGTCCTCACCCACTCTCCTGCTGGCTGGCATGCTGTCTCCTTCCCCGGGGCAGCCCCAGCACTCAGCCCCAGCCCCAGCCTCCGGGGCCCAGGGGAAGGAGAGCGTGCCGCAGCGGGCAGCCCTGGGCAAGGGCATGGCCGTGCTCACGGGCACGGCCCCCTACCCCCACCTCCAGGTTGCGCTCCTGGAGACCAACCCCTACCTGTTGGCGCTCACCATCATCGTGTCCATAGTCCACAGTGTCTTTGAGTTCCTGGCCTTCAAGAACGGTAGGGTGGGACCCTGGGGCCAACGGGAGGCCCTGGGGGGCTGGGGATCGGAGGGGATGTGGTGGGGGGCGGGGCCTGCCCCCTTTCTCTTGTCCTCCTTCCCCATAGGTTCTCCCTTTATGTGGGGTCTCTCGGCCCCACTCTCCAGAGGCCTGAGGAGCTGGGGAGGGTAATAGCCCCAAAACTCCCAGCCCAGAAACTCCCATCCAGCGGGTGTGGCGCCGGGGAAGGAGCTGGCCTGCTGCTCCGGCAGAGGCCGGGATGGCACCACCAGGAAGCAGGGCCGGGGAACTCCGAGGCCGCGATCGATCAGGGAAGGCCCCGAGCTGCTCCGGCTGCCCTGCATAGCAGGCTTTTCACTGGGGGAGGCCCTCGAGGCTGAGTGCATGGGCCCCACCTGAGTGGGACGGTGACAGCCCTGTCCCCAGAAGGCCCCTAGGTTGCAAAGGCCAGCAGTGCTGATGGCCAGCATTTGAGGGGGGCCTGGCCAAGTGCCAGGCACTGTTCTTAGCACCCTCATGGGTTAGCTTGTGGAGTCCCCATGGCCCCAGCCCCACGAGGAAGCCTCCGTGCTTGCAGGTGAGGAAGTGGAGGCTCAGAGAGGCTAGGTAACTTGCCCGCAGTCACACAGCTCCCAAGTGACAGAGCCAGAATTGGGACCCAGGAGGAGGCTCCGACACCCACTTTCCTCCTCTAAGCCGTGTGGGCCACTGTGTCCTTCCCTCGAGAGGCGCGGGTCTGCGGGAGGCCTGTCACCCCACAGCTGGTGCAAGCAGCCGCCCTCGCAGGTGTTCGTGTTATTAGGACAATTCTGCCATGATGGGGGCTACCTTCCAGAAGTTAGTAACCTCTAAACTGGACAGTAGGTGGTGGCGGCGACCACCGGGAGGCAGTTGTTAGCTGTGCCTGGCCACGCCTGGGCTCCCAGACTTCCTTTTGGCTTCCAGTCAGGTCACCTGTGATCCCACTTCCTCCTAAGAGATGAGGGCACAGAGGGGATGGTCCCTCGCCCGAGGTCACCCAGCGGGGCCCTGGGCCCCAGGCGCCTCTACACCCCGTGCTTGTTGCCTCCCTGGTCTGAGGCGGGACTCAGGTCTACTTGCCTCCAACAGAACTCCGTTTCCAGATCCCTTCTTCCCAGTCGGGACTGGGAGGCTCCAGGAGTGTCCCCCTCGGGTCTCTTCAGGGCCTGATGGTCTGATGGGGGGTGGGGTGAGCCTGCCGAGTGTGCCGGAGCTCTGGACTCGGAATCAGAGTGGGTGGACGGCCTTGCACGCCGACACAGAGCCAGCCCTGTGTGACCCTGGGCCTGACTGCTTCCGTAAGGCAGGCAGCGTGGTGGGCCGGCCGCCCATGGCTGGGGGCGTTAGGCAGCGCTAATCCCCGCTTTGGGCCACGGGAGGCCAGGGCTCAGAGAGGGGCTGCCGGGTCCTGTGGGTGGGGGTCCACGGGGGGCACGGGAGGGAGCTCAGGTCCTTCCGGGTTTCAGGGTGGCAGGCTGGCAGAGCTGGTCTCAAAGCACACGTCCCAGAGCCTCCTGCCCAAAGGAGCGTGGCCCCAGGGGAGCATGGCCCCGGGCGGACAGCCTGGTTCTGGGGTCGTGCAGGCCTGCCTCGCATCCAGATTCTGCCGGGGCGGGCTCTGCGACCTTAGGAACGGGGCGTCCCTGACCAGCCTCAGCTGCCGGCTTGGGGCGAGCATCCCGTCCCCGCCGCCACCACCCTGGCGACTGGTCTGGGTGGTGCCTGTGAGGCAGAGACTTGGCGGGAGGGGATGGTGGCATGCACCGCTCCCCCTTGGCAGACCCAGCGGCACGTCGGGGTTCTGAGGAGGACCGGGCCTGAGGGGGCCTGAGGGAGCCGCGGGAGGGACTGGAGGCTCCCCAGCCTCTCGGTCTCACCCCGACTCTTGTGCAGATATCCAGTTTTGGAACAGCCGGCAGTCTCTGGAGGGCCTGTCCGTGCGCTCCGTCGTCTTCGGCGTGTTCCAGTCTCTCGTGGTCCTTCTCTATATCCTGGACAACGAGACCAACTTCGTGGTCCAGGTCAGCGTCTTCATCGGGGTCCTCATCGACCTCTGGAAGATCACCAAGGTCATGGACATCCGGGTAAGGCCGGGCCACTGCGCCGTTGCGGGGGCCGCCAGGGGGGTTGGAATGGGGGTTGTCTGCCCCAGCCAGACCCTGGAGCTGGCCCCTGGGGGTTTCCCAATGCCTGTCGTACTCCCAGGACCAAGGGGATTTTCGCACCAGGGGATTTTTTGGGTCACACGTGGGGCAGGGGAACTGGGAACAGGGAGGAAGGGCAGGGGCTGGAGCTGGTGTGGGGGTGCGAGCCTGGGTGACAGCTGACCACGGACGGCCTCCCTCCCTGTCTGCAGCTGGACCGGGAGCACAAAGTGGCAGGACTCTTCCCCCGCCCGACCTTCAAAGACAAGTCCACGTACATCGAGTCCTCGACCAAAGTGTATGATGATGTGAGTGTCCCCGACAGTGGGCCCCGGGAGGGTCTCCAAGCACCTACACACCCCTGCACCAGGAGGGGGCAGTGGGTGGGGTCCGGGGCATCTGCCTGCCAACTGACGGGCCCCTCCATTCTTTATGGCCTGGGTCACACCCTCCAGGGTTCCGGGCCTGCTGTGTGTACTTCCTATCTAGTCCAGAGTTCCCAGGGCCAGCTGGAAATTCCCTTGCTCTGGCTTGCCAGACCAGGTGTGGGTGGGTGAGGGTGGGGACCAGGGGTGCCAGCCCCACCCTGTGCCCCACAGATGGCGTTCCGGTACCTGTCGTGGATCCTCTTCCCACTCCTGGGCTGCTACGCGGTCTACAGCCTCCTGTACCTGGAGCACAAGGGCTGGTACTCCTGGGTGCTCAGCATGCTCTATGGCTTCCTGCTGACCTTCGGTGAGCAGCCCCCCGCCACGCCCGGCACCCCCGCGTAGTCCTGCGTAGGCCGGACTCAGCAGCACACGTTCCTGGGTCCACGCCGGGCCATGCAGGGGGCCAGCTGGGGTCTGGTCGGCCTGGCCCTGCCCTCCTGATGCTCCGGGTCGCATGCGGGAGGGACTCATTCCCAGATGGGGACGACCCAGGGTAGGCAGGGGTGGCTCCTCACGTAGGCTCCGGGCTAGTCTGGGGGTCAGGGAGGACTTCCAGGAGGCCGTGCACGGAGCGATTCAGTCCTTATCTTCAGGGGCCCCTTTGGAGTAGACAGGCCGACAGGCGTGTCACAGCACGTGGCAAGTGCCACGAGGGGCTGAAGTTAAGGGGGTTGGGGAGACCCCTCTCGGGAGATGGTGGGCACACTGAGGCCTGGCAGATGCCCAGGGGGGTGGTCAGGAAGCTGCGGTAAGACGCACCTGGGGGTGGGGGTGGGAGCGGCAGGGTGGCCAGGGCGGCTGGAGGACAGCAAGGAGAGAGAGACTGGACGTGCAGTCAGAGAGGTCGGGGTTCAGGGCACGCCTTCCGCTGCTCACGGGCCCCTGCCGTACCCCCTGCAGGCTTTATCACCATGACCCCACAGCTCTTCATCAACTACAAGCTCAAATCCGTGGCCCACCTGCCCTGGCGCATGCTTACCTACAAGGCCCTCAACACCTTCATCGACGACCTGTTTGCCTTTGTCATCAAGATGCCAGTCATGTACCGGATTGGCTGCCTGCGGGACGGTGAGGGCGGGAGGGCCAGGGTGGGGCGGGGTGCCAGCCTCAGGGCTCAGTCTGGGGCTGCCGGGCGGGACCCTCCCCCTCACACGCCCCCCGCCCCGCCCCCCAGATGTGGTCTTCTTCATCTACCTCTACCAACGGTGGATCTACCGCGTCGACCCCACGCGGGTGAATGAGTTTGGCATGAGTGGGGAAGCCCCGACGGCAGCTGCGCCCGTGGCCGAGGCCCCGACGGCAGCAGGGGCCCTCCCACCTCCACCCACCCCGGCCCCCGCTGCCCCCGCAGCCGCCGCCGCCAGGGAGGAGGCCTCCACGCCCCTGCCCGCCCCGCCCACCTCGGGGGCCAGTTCCGTCAGCGAGCCCCCGGAAGCCCCTCCAAAGCCAGCAGAGGACAAGAAGAGGGATTAGCCGCCCCCGGTCCTCCTCTTCCGCTCCGGCTCCCGGTGACCACCGCCCCTCCCCTCTGCTGCCCCGGCCCCCTCCACTCCCCTCCCTGTCGCCCTCTCCCTGGACAGATCGGGCCAGGGCGGCGGGAGGCCCCCCTCGGCCGGAGCCCAGCGTGTGTCGCCCGGGCCGGGGCAGGCCGGGGCACGTTGTCTGTGGAGGCGCCGACCGTCCGGATGTTCCTCTGTGTTTCTAGCCATCTCGCCCTGCCCGTCCAGCACCATTGGGAATCATGGTGAAGCCGACGAGGCGCTGCTGAGGTGGGGGGGGGCCCGGCGGGGGAGCGGCTGGGGCCCCTCTGTGGGACGCCCACAGCCATCCGTCATCTTGTCCCTTGTCCCCCCAGCCACGCCCCTCCTCCCAGACCGCCGCCCTTTAACACAGTCTGGATTTAATAAATTCGTATGGGTGTTTAACTTAAACTCAGCAACCCCCCCTCATGCCTGCCTTCCTCTGCCTCCCCCCGCCCCGGGGGAGGGGGCTTCGTCCGGGCTGAGGGTGGCTGTCCTGCGTGTGCGGGGGAGACGTGCAAGGTGCAGGACACAGTAAAGTGGGCGACAGGGTCCCGCGGGGCCAGGCCCCTTTCTCACCCTTCTCTCCCTCCCTGAGCCCCCTGAGGGGCTTCTGTAGCTGCACCCATTTCACAGACGGGAAGCCATTCGCTGGGGCCTTCTTGTACCTGTGTTCTCACCACGAGGCCTCATCTGGCCGGCCGAGGCTCCGAGCCCTGCCTGTGCCCACGGATTGTCTCCCGGCCTCACGAGTAGACACCCACTGTGCTGATAATTTCCCATCAGACCAACTCGTTCAGTGGGGCCCGCACGCTGGACACACAAACCTTGCTTCTCCGGGCCTATGAGCTCTCTGCCCAGGGTTGCGTTGGGGGTACGGGGCGAATCCTTAGGCGGAGCAGTGTGCCTGGCTGTGGCGCTCGGCCTGTTGGGGCGGCCTCCGCATCCTCGGGGCTGCCTGCCAAGGACCCAGCCAAGACCTTAGTGCGTGGCACTCGTGCCTTCCCAGCCACCTGGGAAGGCACTTTATAGACAAGGACATAGGTCTCTGGGTATCCCTGGGCTCAGAGGGGTTGGGACCCCGCATTTCCAGATTTACTGTTTTGAGAGGTGGCCTCATCAACACTGGGGAGAGGAGTCCCCGGGGCTCCAGCTGCCACCCCGCCCCGCAGAGCCAGGCAGGGAATCTAGGAGGTCCCGGGAGGCATCAGCACACGCAGAGTCCCACGTGTGCACACACGGGACAGCGGGCTCCTCCTCCCTCAGATAGCCAAGGCCCGCTCCGCTCCCTCCCCTGCCCCGCCTCATTTCACAGCTGCCAGCCAGTGCCCTGGGAGAAAGCCTGGGTTCCCCAGTCAGGCTCCTGTCCCGCGACTGCAGGAACCAGGGAGGCTCTCAGGCCCCCTGGACTCACTGGCCTCCCCCTCCAGGCACGTGCCCAAGACTTTGGCAAGGCCTATCAGCTATAACCCACACCCCACTGCACCCCCATCACTCGGGAGCCTACCTCTTCACTTCCCCTGAGACCACCTGGTCCGGGCTGTTCCCTCTCCTCCTGTCCCAGTCCTGCCCCTCCCATTCGCTCAGCAGCCAGAGGGTTTTCTAAAGCACAAACCTGACCCTACCGGGCCTCTGCTCAGAATCTACCGTGGTGCCCAGTACCCTTGGGAGAAGAGGCCAGGCCCCTAACTAATGAGCGAGACCTCAAGGGGATGGGACTGAACCTCTATAGCCTGATGCACCTCCTTTGTTTTAGCTTGACATGATCGCTTACGTTTGGCTCTAGACCGTGCTCTCCCCTTACCTGGGACATGTCCTCAGGCATACAACTTTACCTTATCCTAGGCATCCTCCACCTTGTGGGCCCAATGTCTCTTCCTCCAGGAAGCCCTCCCTGACCACCTCATCTGGGACCCCCAGCTCCCTGAGCTCTCACACCCCAGCCCTGCCTGCTACGGGTCATCGCTGCCTGGAGACAGGTTATTCTCCGCTGGACTGAGCCTCGTGAGGGCAGAGCCAGGGCTGTCTCGGTCACTGCTCTGTCCTCCGAGAATGTTTGCTGAGCACCTGTTTGTACACTCCTGACTTTCAAAGACAGACACATCCAGAAGTGTGGACCTTGACGGGGCCTGCATGAACACACTGGTAGAGAAACCGACATGCAGTCACTTCACAGATTTTTCCTGAGCCCCTCCCCTGCATGTTGCCCTGAGCAGGTGGGTGGGGGGGGGGTGGGGGGAAGGGTTTCTGCTTATATAGTAGGGACCAACACAGCCCAGGCCTGCCCTCATGGGGCTCAGAGCCCAGCAGAAGCCCCAAGTGCTGAGGATTTCTGACCTGCCCCTCCAGTTATTCGTGGTGAGGCCCCACGTTTGCAAGGGGCAGGGGGGCATCAAATGGGATCCAGGTCCTATGATAGGGGCCACAATTCGATGTTCCCTGCCAGAGCCAAACTTTAGTCTAAGGGTTGTTTGTGGTCTGCTTAATCTGTTAAATGTGATGTTATTCAATGTCCCCATCACCCGACAGGCTGTCATCCTATCCTCTTGCCTCCTACTTCTCAGCCTCCTTGTTCCTTGAACGGGCCATGCGTGTTCCCACCTCAGGTTCTTTGCGTTTGCTCTCCTCTGTGCCTCACACACTTCCCTGGATAGGCACCTAGACCCTTCATCATTTCAACTCTGCTTCAATGTCATCTCAGACCTTCCCTGAACATCCTCCCCAAAACCGTATCCTCCAAACCCAATCCATGTATCCTACTTCATTCGGTGATTTGCCGTCACCACCATATGTGTGTGTGTGTGTGTGTGTGTGTATACAAATATATATATATTTGCTTCTCTATTTTTCCATCTGTCTCCCCCACCTTGAATTTCATTTCCATGTGATGGCGGTGCTTTCGTTTGTTGGGTTCCTTGCTGTGTCCCCAGCTTTTGGAACAGTGCCCAGCACATGTAAGAGCTACATGCAAGTGTCCGCTGTTTTTAGTATCTTAGTTAATCCTCACAACCATCCTATTATAAGACCCATTTTACAGATGGGGAAACCGAGGCTCAGAGAGATGAAGTCAGTTGCCTGAGGTCACACGGCTGGTAAGTGGGAGACCTACAATTTGAACCCAGACAGCCTGATTCTGGACCCTCCCATCATCACCTCTCTTGCAACGCTCTTGTCCAATGTAGGACTGCGGCCTGCCGTCCAAATCCAGCTTTTTCTAATGTTTGTGTGATTTTTACACGTTTAAGTGGTTGGGGGGAAAAAGTCTCAAAACTATTTCCTTTGACATAAAAATTATACAAAATCCAGATTTCGGTATCCATAAGACGTTGTGTTGGAACACAGTCCCACTCATTGTTTCTGTGCTGTCTTTGGCCGCTTTTGGTGGAAAAAGTTTGCTTGATAATTTTGCTGCACGGCAGTAGCTCTCTAGCTTGGGTGCGAGTTTTCTGCATCCCCTGAAGGACTGAGGGCCACACTTTGAGACTGCAGCTGTACACGAGTCTGCTTCCCACCAGCATGCAGCCGACCTGGCTTGGTGACTGCCTTGACCTGGTGCCCAGTGCAGGCCCTGGCACACAGCAGGTGCTCAATGAGTGCATGTTGAGTGAATCAATGAGGCCGTGTGGGTCATGCATGGAGAGAAGAGATGGACATTTTTAGGGAAGCAGACACAAGATGTCAAACCTTGGCTCTGTGTGGTATGAGGGTGCTGGGCATCCAAGTTGGTTGTTGGACACCTACTGTGTTCCAAGGGCTGTTCTAGGGTTAGAGCAAGGAACAAAGCAGAGAAAACCTGAAACTGGCATTCTAGCCATAAACGTTTAAGTATCTTCAACCCCAATTTACAGTTGAAGAAACTGAGGCATAGAGACCGTGGTTTTCCTAAAGCTCATTACTACTAATGGCAGCTGGAGCCCTGGCAACCTCCTGATCCCAAAGCTTCCCTTACAGCCAGGGAAACAGTAGGCTCAGCTCCCACTGGCAGACCTGGGGGGCGGGCCTCGGTTTCCTGACTTGTTCCATTGGGTAGGACGTGAGTGGCCCTAAGCGAGCCTCAGTTGTCTCCGCCAGAGCAATGGGCAGCGGCGTGGGTCCAGCCCCTCCCGTGCGCCCGGCCTCCTCTTCCCGGCCGGCCCCACCCCCGCGGCCACGTGACGCGTGGGGGTTTTCCCGTTCCCCTAGCGTGACGTCACGATGGGGTGCGGGCCAATGGGTGCGCAGGCCGGCGGCGCCGGGGAATTCCGCCGCCCCGCCCCCGCCCGCCGCCCGCCCGGCCCGGCCCGGCGCCCCCCGCAGCCCCGGGCGCCGCGCGTCCAGCCCGGCCTGCGGCCCCAGCCCCTGCGCCGCTCGTCCGACCCGTGATCGTCCTCCGGACCGTGCCTCTTGGCCGCCCGGCCTGCCCGCGTGTGTGTTTTGATCTGGGCCGACCTCCGGGCCGTCCGTCCCCACTGGTCGGGCCATGCCGAGTCGCCGCGTCGCCAGACCGTCCGCTGCGCCGGAGCTGGGCGCCTTGGGTAAGCGGGACCCGGGTTCAGGAGAGAAGTCTGGGGCGGGACTGGAGATGCGGGGGTTCTCGGGGTCCCGGAGTAGTCTGGGGGTTCCTACAGGAGTCTAGGGGCTGTGGGGGGCGAGGCCGAGGGTTCCAGGGACACTGTATTAGAGGGAAGGAAGGGGGCAGAGGACAGTGACGGGGTCCAGCCCAAGGTAAGAGGGAGGCGTCCCACTACAGAGTGAGAAGGGGGCGGGGCCTGACCCTGAGGCAAAGGAGGGGGCGGGGCCCGACTCCGCGCGAGAGGGGCGTGGCCTGACTCAGAGAAGGCGGGGCGGGAGCCGCTCCTGAGGAGTGGGGGCGTGACCAGACTCGGAGACGGGGGAGACGAGGGAAGGGCCAGACTCAGAGTGGGCGAGACTGCGGGCCCTGGCTCACCGAAGGGGGCGGGGACAGACTATGAGACCGAGAAGGGGGCGGAGCCTAACTCTAAGAAGGAAGCAAGGTCCTACTCGGGGTAAGGGGGAGGGGTCTGACCCTGGCAGGGAAAAGGGGGAGGGCTTGTTCCGAAAAAAGAAGGGCGGGGCCTGACTCGGAGAAGAAGGGGGGAGTGGGGCTTGCTTCAGGAGAGAAGTGGCAGGGTCTGAGAAGGAGAAGGGAACGGGGTGACACTGAAAAAAGTGAAGGGGTAGTGTTGACCCTGAGAGAAAGGACGGGGTGAGGGCTTTCCTAACTAAGGTTGAGAAGGGCCCCTCCAGACCCGACCTTAAGGAAGAGAAGGAGCCGGCGGCCTGAATGTGATGCAGGCTGGGGAGAATGACAGAAACTAGGGATCCGGTCCATAAGTTAGAGAAGAAAGCAAGGCCAGACCTTGCGGGCGTTAAGGGTGAGGGGGCCTGATCCGAAGGGGCGGGGCCTGGGAGACTGGAGTCCTCCCGCTGCATCTCCATCACCTCCTGAGACTTGCCTCCCTTCCTGCTGCAGGGTCCGCGGACCTCTCCTCGCTCTCACTCGCCGTTTCCAGGACCACGGGTGAGCAGCCCTCCACAGTTCCGGCCCACCCGCGCGCTCAGGACGGGGGAGGGGGGAACCCTGTGGAGGCGGCTTTGGGCACGCCGCTGTCTGGGGGTTCGCCCAGGTCCACCTCAGCTTTCCTCTGACCACCTGTGTTCGTCCCCGCCGGTTGAGATGGGAGCCCTAGGTGCCCCTACCTCCCGGGTGGTTAGGAACTGGACAGGTAAAACTAACCACCTAATCGCCCTCTAAGAGGAGTCCTCTTTAGAGATTTGCCGTGGTAGTGTAGAGGGTTAATAATGACACGCAGGTGCCACCTCCTCCCTCTGTGAATGCCCGCAAATCACTTCTCTCTGGGCCTCAGCTTTCCTCATCTGTAAGATGGACATGATTTCAGTGCCTCCCTTTGCCCCAGGGGATTGAGAGGCTTCGATGAGCTGATACGGGTGGACTTTCAAAGCAGTGTCCCGCACGGAGTAAAGTCTCAATTAGCCTTAACTGTTCACAGCCGTTATTATTATTACTATTTCTATTATCAGACGGCTTGTAACCGCGGTTCTTAAACCTTTGTGTGCACTGAGGTCACCCGGGGAGCTTGTTAAAACAGATCGTTGGGCCTTACCTCTAGAGCTTCTGATTCAGTAGGTCTAGGATCAGTCCCGAGAGTGAGCATTTCTGGCAAGTTCCCCAAAGATGCTCAGAACCACTAGTCGGGAAGGTCTCTCAGCCAGTGTCGTCCAAAATTCAGTGCTGCCCAAGAAAATGCAGAATCATGGCTAAATGGCAACATCCTCCCTCTTGTAAATCTGCTGGGATTTGGAGGGCAGAAACTGAGTCCTATTACCATGAAGACAGTGGGCTGGGGCTGGGCCTCCGTCTGGAGGTAGAATCCTGGGATGGATCCTACCAGGGCTGGCCTGGCCGTGGGGGAGGCTCTTGCCGGTTCTCTAACAGGTCTGAGAGTGTGGACAACGGGAAAAGGTGGGCACGGCACTGGGGACAGGTAGTGCCCACGCACTGGTTCTGGGCAGGAACAAGGCTGAGGTTTTTTCTGGCCCGAGATCTCTGGTTTCAATCGAGAGTCATTTGTGATGTCATCTCTTCAATAAATATTTATTGACCGCCTGTTCAGTACCTCGTCCTGTGCTGGGCAGCGCTGGGGACTTGCCAGTGCCGGAAACAGGCTGACTCCGACCTTATGGGTCCCCTACCTGGCTGTGGAGGCCAGGCACTTGGGCAATAAATTAAATGTGGGATTATCAAATGTGATAAGGGCTCCGAAGAAGTCTTGGGGTCAGTGAAATCTAACAGCAGGGTAAGGATGGGAGAACTAAAAGCTGTGACCGTGTGGGAGGGAAAAATCTCCTCATTCTGATGGGCTAGACACGTACGGGGCCCTGGATATACAGCGGGGACAGGTAAGAGTCCCTTAACAAAGTCGTGCCAAATCCTAACCAGTGCCAATGAAATGATAAAACAAAGGTATGTAACTATGAGGGACTGGAGCTATCTTAGGGACCAGGGGGCTGTCTTAGATAAAGTGGTCAAGGAAGACCTATCTGGTAGGTGGCACTTGAGCCGGGACCTGAAGGAGGAGGAGAGGGGAGGAGGCCGTGCAAAGAACTGGAGGAAGAGCATTCTGGCAGAGAGCAGGCTGTGCTAAGGCCCTGAGGCAGGAAAGACATGGCTGGTGTTCTGCTTGCGTGCGGCCCATCCTGGCTGTGCCTGGATGATGGCACGTCTGTGTGGGAGGTTGGGGTAGGATGAAGTGTTAAGTTGAGCCCTAAATAAGGAGAAGTTCCCAATGTTTGCTGGCTGAAAGAGGATTTTTTTCCCCAAAGATTTATTTATTTGTTTGAGAGAGAGAGAGAGAGCAAGGGCAGAGGAAGAGGGAGAGGGAGAGAGAATCCTCCAACAGACTGTTTGCCGAGCAGTGAACCTGACGCAGGCTGGACAGATCCCAGGCCCCTCGGGATCATGATCTGAGCAGAAATCGAGAGTCAGCTGCTCAACCAACTGAGCCACCCCAGGTGCCCCTGAAAGGGGATTTTTAGATAATAATGCTATTAGCTAAGCTTTACGGAGGGGCTAGGGCGGTCAGACACCGTGCTAAGCAGTTTACCTGTGGGATTCCGAATCCTCACGTTCACACCTTGAGATGGGAGCTCAGACCTCATTTGAAAGACTCAGAGAGGTTGAGAGACTTGCCCGAGACTACACAGTGAGTGAATGACAGATAGGATTCCAACCAGAATCTGTGACTCTGCACTCCATGCTCTGAAAGTAGGTCCTCCACCCTCTTCATTTTAGAGACGGGGGAGGGGGCTGAGGATTGGAGGGGGAGAGCGGGTTGGTCACCCAGGTCCATAAAAGAAAGTCCACCAACACTTGCTCCGCTGTCAGCCAGCATTTCCGCAGGGCCTACTATTCTAAGCAGTTTTAAGTGCTTTCCATGTATTAGCTCATTTAATTTTCATAGCAGTCCAATGAGGCATTATCACTGTGTCCATTTTACAGATGGAGAAACCAAGGCACAAAGGGGTTAAGTGAAGGGGCTCAGGGCCCTCCAGTTAGCAAGTTGCAGAGCCAGGATTTGAACTGAGGCCGTCTGAAGCTCAGGTCTCGGTTTCCCCCTGCAGCCTGGGCAAAGTCTGACCCCTCTTAGGGTCCACAGGTCATCCAGCGCGGATGCCTAAGAGAGTTTTTCCCAAGTTGAAGTGACCAGAGGTTGGCTCTGCCAGGGATCTACAGCCTGTCCCTTCTTCTGTCCCAGCCTCAGTGTCCCCAGCTACCCATTGGGGGGGATCTTCCCTACCCTGCTGACTTCACAGATCACAGGAGATAAGGGGAGCAGGAAAACTGCTTTCAGGGGAGCAAAGGTCTGGCTGCCAGGAGCCACTCCCCGAGAGTGGAGGAGGAGGACAGGTCTGGGAGTGAGGGCAGGCTGGCATTGATCCGTCTGTGGCCAGCGGCTGGGGCAGGAGATCCTGGGAGGGGCATCTGGCTCTAGCCTGCCCTATCTCGCTGTGTGAACCTGGCCGGCCTGCTCCCTCTGGCCTTCCCCTCGTCCTCTCTATGGAATGACGGGAGGTTTGTTTCCGTGGCCCCTTTCAAGACCGAGCTTTCCCCAAGGAGGTGATGAGGGGCTTCCCCAGCCTTTAGATTCTTAGATGTTTAATTTTTTTCCTGGTCACAAGACGCTTGGCTTCCCTGTGTCCTCAACTATGCTTTTGAATTCCTGGCCTCAATGTTTTTTTAGAAGGCACTTGAGGGTCCCCTGACCCTGGGGCCCCAATATTGAGAGCTGAAGGGAGGGTAGCCCAAGGGGGTGGGATAGGGGCTGGAGTGTGGCCCCCCCAGCGAGCCAGAGCCCAGTTTCCCAGGACAGAGGGAGGGAGAAAGGGGGAGGGTTCCAGGCGGGGATGGAGTTGGGGAATCTGTCTTAAAAGATGAAAGTCTTGACCACTTTCTGGACCTCACCTTTCTCTTTCTCTTTCTCTTCCTTCCACAGATGAACTGGGTAAGTATCGCAGGGCAGGTCCGGGGGCAGGGGCGGGGGAGGGGTGGTGAGATGTCCTAGCGCTCACAGTGCGGGGTCTGGGCCTTCTTTGCTGTTGGGTAGGACTGTTGGGGGATTTTAATGTTTCTGTTCCCAAAGTACCAGCAGCACTTGATACTTAGAAAAGACTCCCCACATCGGCTGCCCTTAGTGTTACCATTACCGTGAGCATCGGGAATTCTCTCGGTGAACGGTATGGAGCACCCCCCTCCATGTACCAGGCACTGTTCTAGGCATAGGACAATTTAGCCACAAACCAAACAAGTTCCCTACCCTCCCGAGCTGACACTCTGGCAGGGGTAGACAGTAGGGAAGGGAATAAATGAACGAGATCATGTCAGATCGGGCTGAGGGCTGTGAAGAAAATAATAGGAAGAGAAGCCAGAAAGAGGTGACGTTTGAGCTGAGACCCAAAAGACGGAGGAGCCACAGTGGGTTGAATGGGCGGGGGGGAAGCACAACACCCCAAAGAGGGCCAGGCTTGCTGGGAGCAGGCAACAGAAAAGAGACTGGAGGGAGGGCGGGGGACAGTCCTCGCAAAGCTCTGTGGCAGGGGTCAGGACTGTCGTTTTTTTTCCTGAGATGAATAGCGTTCAGAGAAGGTGTTATATGGAGAGGATGTTGACTTTGCCTCTTGGGGGAGATGGGAGCCATGGGAGGTCTCTGAGCAGAGTGGGGGCAGGGTCTGACCTAAGCCACGTCTGGCTGTGTGGGGGGGACTCGGAGGAGGCCAGGTGGGGAAGAGGAGCAGTGGTCCAGAGGGGAGACAGTGAGCTTGGACCAGGAAGGAGCCGGGGGTGTGGGGAGAAGTGGTGGGAGGGTAAACATGTATTTGAGGTAAGAGGCGGAAGAAGTTCAAGGATGGGAAACAGCGGTGGGATCATGAGCAGCCAGCAAAGATATGCAGGCTTCCGGCTTGGGTGCTTGGTGGATGGGGTGCTGCTTTCTGAGGTGGGAACTGCTGGGGGGGGTGGTTATTAAACGGGGAGAGGGGGAGGCAGGGACACCTGTCACCTGGCCCTACCTTTATCCAGGTGAGAGGGGATGGAGATCTGAATTCAGGTGCTGTTAGGGAAGGGAGTGGACATGAGGGTGCCCGAGAAGGAGAAGCCAGGCCCACCCCTGGTTTCTGGTCTCAGAAACCGGGGAACCGTTCTCAAGGAGGGTAGAGGCCTTTTGGGGGTCGGGAGCCGAGCCCCGCCACTCCCGCCCTCACTGGGCCCACAAGGAAGATGTGTCGAAGAAATGAATGGATGGGGAAAGGCGGGGCGGCACAGGTCTTGGGGTCATCAGGCCTTTCTATCATCAGCGTCACCCCCAGTGTTTGCTTCTCCCCGCAGAGATCATCGACGAGTACATCAAGGAGAATGGCTTCGGCCTGGAGGGGGCGCCGCCGGGCCCGGGCGAAGGGCTGCCGCGCCTGGTGCCTCGCGGGGTGGCCTCCCTGAGCACCGTCACCCTGGGCCCCGCGGCGCCCCCGCCCCCGGCCACGCAGCTGCCCTGGGGCTGCCCCCTGGGGCGGCCCGTGCCCTCGGCCCCGGGCCCCGGGCCGCGGCCGCACCTGGTCATCACCGAGCAGCCCAAGCAGCGCGGCATGCGCTTCCGCTACGAGTGCGAGGGCCGCTCGGCCGGCAGCATCCTCGGGGAGAGCAGCACCGAGGCCAGCAAGACGCTGCCCGCCATCGAGGTGAGGCCCGGGGTGGGGTCTCGCGCCTCCCCGCCCGAGATTCGCGCCCCGGCGTTGCTCCTGTATTTCATGGTGGTTATCATTATTGCCTTTGCTATTGGAGCGGTTCATGCTCTTGGCTGGCCTCGGGTTCCAAAGGACATTCCAGGAAAGGCCTCCTTCCGGGCACTTGGCAGTATTGATCAAAATTACCATTGCCCGGAAAGGCAGAGTAGCTAACCTCCTGGCCCACAAGGGAGGCCAGAGTAACTGGAGTGGCCAGGTTTGAATCTCTGTTCTGCCATTTACTAGCTGTGCAGCCTTGGGCTGGTTATTCGGTCCCTCTGTGCCTGAGTTTTCCTTCTCTACAAAATGGGATGATAATTAATAATAATAATAATAATAATAATAACTAACCACCGGGGATTGTCGGGAGTCTGAATGAGTTAATGACACGTGCCAAGGGCCTCAGGAGAGATGAATTGGGGTTAGGATTATTGCCATCTGGACTCACAGGCCTGGCCATTCCACTTCTAGGAAATTGGTGATATGGATAAGCCAGCCTCTGGGCTAAAAGAGGGATGTGCAGGATACCCCCTGCAGCCTTTTTGTGTAAGGAGTTGGAAACTGCAGAGTTAATCAGCAACTGGTGGGGTAATCCGTGCATATCTGTCTACACATTGCAATCCTACGCAGCCACGACAAGTATCTGTGTGTGTGCCGATGAACAGAAATACATTCGGTGTACGCAGGAAGATTTTAAAATGAACTTGTCCCCCAGATACTGTGGAACCATCTCCAAGATATATTAATAAACCAAAAAAAAAAATTGAGGCACAGAACCCTTCGTAGGGGATTATACTACCTTCGGTGTTAAAAAGGGGGGGAAAATAAGATTCTGTACTTGTATTGTCTGATATGTGCCTCCAGAAACTCTGGAAGGGAAAAAAAAAAGTCATGACTTTTTTGGGTGGGGGGAGTGCTGAATGGATAAGGTACAGGTAAGGTGTTTCACTACACGCATCTTTATTTTGCTTTATAGTTTTAAATCATATGGCTCAAAACTTTCCAAGAAGTCAATTAATTTAATTCATATGTATTAACGGAATTTGAATTAAACTGAACAAAAGTCCACCACTCTTGCGCCCAGGCCCTAGGTTCTCCCCTAGAGATGACATTTTTTTTTTTAAAGATTTTATTTATTGAACAGAAAGAAAGAGAGCACAAGCAGGGGGAGGGGGAGAGGGAGAAGCAGGCTCCCCGCCGAGCATGGAGCCCGATGTGGGACTCGATCCCAGGGCCCAGGGATCGTGACCTGAACCAAAGAGAGATGTTTAACCAACTGAGCCACCCAGGTGCCCCGGTGACCATTTAAAAAAAAAGATTTACTGATTTATTTGAGAGAGAAAGAGCACATACATGTATGCATCTGCTGGGGGGTGGGATGGGGTGGGGAAGAGCAGAGGGAGAGAGACAGAGAGAAACTCAGCAGACTCCACACTGAGCACTAGCCCAGAGTGGGGCTCGATCCCGTGACCCTGAGATCATGACCTGAGCTGAAACCAAGAGCCAGATGTCCAGCCGACTACATCCCCAGGCACCCCCAGAGGTGACCATTCTTATTGATATCTCATGTATCCTTCTGGGAGTACTTTATGATTATGTAGGCACATATGTACATACATATGTACAATCACCCCTTTATACATATAGAGGAGTATAATCTGCATACTATTTTGCACAGTAGTCTTTTTTGCTTGAGAATGTATCTTGAGGGGCGCCTGGATGGCTCCGTGGGTTAAAGCCTCTGCCTTGGGCTCAGATCATGATCTCAGGGTCCTGGGATCGAGCCCCACATTGGGCTCTCTCGGCAGGGAGCCTGCTTCCCCCTCTCTCTCTGCCTGCCTCTCTGCCTACTTGTGATCTCTCTCTCCCTCTGTCAAATAAATAAAATCTTTAAAAAATAAGGAAGAAAGAAAGAAAGAAAGAAAGAAAGAAAGAAAGAAAGAAAGAAAATAAATGAAGAAGAAAGAAAGAAAGAACTTTAAAAAATCTAAAAAGAAAAAAAGAAAGACTGTATCTTGGAGCCCCGCTAACCTCAGCCTGTCTGAAGCTGTCCCCTTCTCCACCACTGAACCCCGCCGCATGGGTGCGTGCTAACCCATGTGCGGGCCCTCCACTGGTGGGCTTTTAGGTTGTTTCCCATCACCTATTTTGAGCAAAGCTGTAGAGACCGACTCGGTTCATCTGTTATTTCCTTCGTGTCACTTCTGGAAGTGGAATTGCTGGTCAAAGGTAATTTGATAGATATTGCCAAATTGCCCTCTGCGAGCGTCGTGCCCACGACTGTTTCTCCTAGCTGGTGTCCGAGACACCTGGCTCCTTGTGCCTCCCCGATACGGAGCCTTCGAGAGCCTTCGTGTACTCCTGGATCTTTGCCCAAGTTTTTTATTGAGCCTGAATTGTGTGCTAATCACTCCAGTAGCCTCAGGTTCCCGCCCAAGCTGCTCCCTGGCCATCAGCTCCCAGTGTCCTCTGAGTTTTCCCCACAAGGCGGCCAGAGGGGCCGTCCTGAGTTATACATCTGCTCCGAACCCTCTCTTGGCTCCCTAGTGCTCTCAGGAGGAAACCCAGCTCCTCCCTGCGCCTCTAAGGCTCTTGATGCCAGTTCGCACCCAGCCCCTCCTCCCTGGCTACCCTCCAGCCACTAGCCCTTTGCCCGTGTTGTTCCTCCTGCCTGCCGTTCTCTCCTCCTGAAGCCTGGTCACCTCGTACTCACCCGTGAGGCCTCAGCCCACCTCCAGGAAGCCTTCCCTGACTACCCTCCCCGGGTCCAAACTCTTTCACGTAAGGTCTCCTGCTTCCCTCCTCCTCTCCTCTCCCTCGTGGGCTTTGTCCTCATAGGTTTATCTGGGTGATGAAAGAGCAGCCCCATTCTTCCCCCACCCTGCAGGGAGCAGTCAACATAGTGGTTACAAATATGGATTTCCGAGTCAGAAAGACGCTTTAGGGTTTTAGTCTTACCAGCTGTATAAATTGAGGCTAGTTCAGTGCTTCGGCTGGCCTCAGTTTCCTCATCTGTACAATGGGGTTGGAGTTCCCGCTCCCACAAGATGCCACAAGGAAACGGGGAAGGTGGGCCAGCGCCAGAGGAGAAGCTCCCTCTTTCCTCAGCGAGGTAGTTATTTGATTTGGCTCCAGACGTTGTGGCCAAAAACAGCATGCAGGGTGGAACGTTCTGGTTAAAAGAATGGTTTACTTTGTTTTTGTTTTGTTTTGTTTTTAATAAAGATTTTATTTATTTATTTGACAGAGAGAGATCACAAGTAGGCAGACAGGCAGGCAGAGAGAGAGGGGGAAGCAGGCTCCCTGCGGAGCAGAGAGCCCGATGCGGGGCTCGATCCCAGGACCCCGAGATCATGACCTGAGCCGAAGGCAGAGGCTTTAACCCACTGAGCCACCCAGGCGCCCCTAGAATGGTTTACTTTGAAATGTATATTCTGTCACCAGATTTTCAGGAGTGGGGCAAGTGTGATGCATTGAGGGGCATTTTCACGGCCCCTTATTTGTCTTTAAGGATTTTGTTTATTTTTCCAATTGACAGGGGATTTTTTTAAAAAGATTTTATTTATTTATTTGAGACAGAGAGAGAAAGAGTGAGGGAGAGGTGGGGAGGGGCAGAGGGAGAGGGAGCAGGGAGCCCGATGCGGGGCTCGATCCCAGGACCCTGAGATCATGACCTGAGCCGAAGGCAGATGTTCAACTGACTGAGCCACCCAGGCACCCCTGACAGGAGATTTTTTTTTTCAACTTTATGTCCTATCTTTTTCTTTGGAAAAATTTAAACCTACAAGCAATAGACAAGAATAGTACAGTGACCAAGGCTGTTGGCCTATTTGCTTCATGTTTTTTCTCTCTTTATATAGACATTTATAGAGGGAGATTTGAAAGTCAGTTGGAGATAGGATGATACTTCGCCCAGAATGTTTCATTGTGTGTCCCTCAAAAACAAGGATGTTTTCCTACAGTGTAGGAGCTGTATAATCATAATACCATCACCACACTCCAGAAACTTAATATTCCTCCAACAATATTATCTGTTATGAAACCTACATTCTAACGATCCCCCCAAATATTCTCTCTCTTTCTTTTTTTCTTTCTTTCTTTCAAGATTTTATTTATTTATTTGACAGAGAGAGACAACGAGAGCGGGAACACAAGCAGGGGGAGTGGCAGAGGGAGAAGCAGGCTCCCCGCTGAGCAGGGAGCCAGTTTCGGGGCTCCATCCCAGGTCCCCGCCCAGGATCATGACCTGAGCTGAAGGCAGCCGCTTAACGACTAAGCCACCCAGGCGCCCCTCAAATATTCTTTTCCTTTAAAGATTTTATTTTCAAGTAATCTCTACACTCAACGTGGGGCTCGAACTCACGACCCCGAGATCCAGAGTTACACGCTCCACGGACTGAGCCGGCCACGCACCACCCCCTGCAAGTCCGGTTGAGAGCTGTTGTTCTTGTTGGTCACTTGCTTAATATTCGGTCCAGGATCACGTGCTGCGTTGAGCTGCCATGGTCTGAGTGTTGGTGTCCCCCTAACATGCATCCGTTGCGGTCCTAGCCCCCAGTGTGATGGCCTTAGAAGGGAGGGCCCCTGGGGAGTGCTGAGGTTACGACGGCAGAGCTCTCATGACTGGGATGGATGATTTTATAAAAGGGACTCCAGAGAGCTCGCCCGCCCCCCCTTCCAGCAGGAAGACGACCTTCCCCGGAGCCCGACCGCCCGGGCACCCTCGTCTCAACTTCCAACCTCCAGAACCGCGCGAGAGAAATGGCTGTCATTTACGTGCCCTCCGGGTTCATGGGATTTGGGTGTAGCGGCCGGCACACACGACATCTTTAGTGTCTTCTCCCCTGAGTTCGTTTCTCTGTCTGACTTCGGGTTTGGGGATGCAGACGTTTGTGGAGGACAGGATCTACGTTTTGTCGAATGTTCCACGTTCTGTGTTTGTTGGCCGTTTCCGGATGAGATCAGGTTGCGTGTTTCGGGGGGAACACCCTGGCGGTGATGCTGCGGCCTGGGTTTCTCACATCGGGAGACACGGGGAGGGGGGGGCGGCCTGTCCCACTCTCAGCGATGAGGAGTCAGATCCCATGGTCAAGGCCGTGTGTTAGTCTCTCCAGCGGCCATAACGAACTACCCCAGGCTGAGTGCCTTGGACAACGGAAAGGGAAACAGAAATGTATTGTCTTAGTGCTCCGGAGGCTGCAAGGCCAAGATCAAGGTGCCAGCAGATCTGGTTTCCTCCGAGGTCTCTCTCCTTGCCTTGCAGATTGGCCCCCCTGTCGCTGTGTCCTCACTGGTCTGGTGTCTCTTCGTGTGTCCAAATGACCTCTTCTTATTTATTTATTTATTTATTTGATAGAAAGAGATCACAAGTAGGCAGAGAGGCAGGCAGAGAGAGAGAGGAGGAAGCAGGCTCCCTGTTGGGCAGGGAGCCTGACATGGGGCTGGATCCCAGGACCCTGGGATCATGACCTGAGCTGAAGGCAGACACTTAATGGACTGAGCCACCGGGGTGCCCTTATTTATTTATTTATTTATTTATTTAGATTATTTATTTATTTAGGGTGCCTGGGTGACTCAGTCATTGAGTGTCTGCCTTCAGCTCAGGTCATGATCTCAGGGTCCTGGGATCGAGCCCCTCATCGAGTTTCCTGTTCCGTGGGAAGCCTGCTTCTCCCTCTCCCCCTCCCCCTGCTCGTGTTCCCTCTCTCGCTGTGCCTCTCTCTGTCAAATAAGTAAATAAAATCTTAAAAAAAAAAATTATTTATTTGAGAGAGAGAAACTCTAGCAGACTCGGAGCTACGCGGGGAGGACATGGTGGGTCTTGATCCCATGACCCTGAGATCCCGACCTGAGGTGAAACCAAGAGCGGGAGGCCTAACCGACCGCACACCACCCAGATGCCCCTGTCTCATACTTCTTAAGTGCAGGCTCCCAATTTTCCCCAAATTTTGAACAAAAATTCTCATCTCTTTTTGTAGTTTTAAAAAAGTTTTCTTGAGGTATCATTTAAATATACAAAATTGCACATATTTAATGCTTGCAGTTTGACGAGTTTGGATGAAACGTTTTTTTAATTACAAAAAAAAAGGGGAAGGATAGTTCAATGAGCACCTGTGAGCCCTTCACCTGTATTCTGCAGTCGACGTTGTGCCACATTCGCCGTCTCTGTCACACTCCTTCGTGCAAACACACGCGCGTGCACGCGGATCAATGCACACCTTGTTTTTGCTAAACTATTGGCACAAGCATGACTGCACTGCTGGATATTTCAGTGGGCACCTTCTGCAAATAAGCGCTGTGCGGTGACAACACTATTAGCAGCCCCAGGAAGATTAGCGATATCCCATTGTATCTTCCAGTGTGTTACATTTCCCAGTTGTCCCCAAAATATGCTTTATAGTGGTTTGTTCCTCCTCAATCCAGGATCCGGTTAAGGAGCCTTATGTTGCATTCAGTCCTGTCTCTCTGGTCTCCCCCGCCCGCCCCCGCTCTTTTTTTTTTTTTTTTTTTTTATCAAGTTGCAATTGATCAAATCTTACGTGTACAGCTCTCTACGTTTTTCATACATACACACTATGTGATTCCCAGCCAGGCCAAAAGATGTTATTTGTTCGGTTTTCACCAAAGTACGATGCCCATCTTTTTACCGTCTTTCACGACACTGATTTTTTTCACCTGATGACCCGCGATTTGGGCTCGTTTGAGGAATCACGGTGAGACTCGGGTGACATCTGGAGGGCTGTCACGGAAATGAGGTCGTGCCTTCCCAGCGCACCCCGTCAGCCTCCCTGGGTCATCTCGGCCCAGTATTGGTGATGCTGACCTTGATCACATAATTTAGGTGGTGTCCAGTGGGTTTCCCACTATGAAGGTGCTTTCCTCCCCCGGCCATTAGTAAGTTCTCTGTGGGCGGTACTTGAAGACGCTGTGTGCATCCAAGATTTTAAAAACTCACAGTGGCCGGGGCGCCCAGGTGGCTCAGTCATTAAGACTCCAACTTCGGCTCCAGTTATGATCTCAGGGTCCTGGGATCGAGCCCCACATTGGGCTCCCTGCTCAGCGGGAGTGGGAGAGGGAGTGCTCCCTCTCCCACTCCCCCTGCTTTTATTCCCTCTCTCACTGCATCTCTCTGTGTCAAATAAATAAATAAAATCTTAAAACAAAACAAAACAAAACCCAACCTCATAGTGGCCAAAGAAAGCACATCGGCGGGGCAGCTCTCATGTAATGAGGCCCCCAGGCCACCAGCCAGAAGCCTTCGGTTTAGGACCTCAGAAGGGTCTTAAGCAAACCCCCTTTCATCATCCTGGGAGAGAAGTGTGGGGAGCTATCAAAGGAGGGAGTTTGGATGGATGCAGTTGTCTGCCAGGGGACCCCAAAACTGCGCCTGTCTCCCTGCAGCTCCGGGACTGTGGAGGGCTTCGGGAGGTGGAGGTGACCGCCTGCCTGGTGTGGAAAGATTGGCCTCACCGAGTCCACCCCCACAGCCTCGTGGGGAAAGACTGCACCGACGGCGTCTGCAGGGTGAGGCTCCGGCCCCATGTCAGCCCCCGGCACAGGTACTCGACCCCGACCCCCCCCCCAACCCTTCACTCCAGGTCACAGAGGTGCCCAGGGAGACCTTAGGGCAAGGGGCCGCTTGGCCAGATTGCATTTCCTAAGTGGGGAGACCAAGGCCAGGCCCAGCAGGGGGGTGGAGGGGCCTGGGCCGGGGCCCCTGCTGCACACGCCTTCACACAGTTGTCTTTATCCCCATTTTGTCAAGGTGGAAATTGAGACTTGGAGGAGTAAAGGAGCATGGACAGCCGAGGGCAGAGCAGGGATTTGACTCCAGATCTAACTTAAATACAAGATCATTCTTTCTCTCGCTTGATATGTATATATTTTTAAGAAATAAAAAAAATAAAAGGTGTAGAAAGACCGAACAGTGAAAAATAAATTTCCTTCCACCTTTGGTCATGCAGCTGTCCGTGGCCCTTCCTGGAGGTGATTAAAAATATGCTATGCATGTCTATTTTTTTCTCCCCTTACAAATGGTAGCAGATATTTGTACCTTGTTTTTAGGTTCCAGTATATCTTGGAGATCATTCCTATAAGCATTTCGAGCTGCTTTGTCCTTTTTCTTGGCTGCATAGTATTCCAATGTACAGATGTACACCATTAGTTGAACAACCCCCCAAGTAATGGGCCCTTAGGATAGTTCTGTGCTCCTGTGGTCCTATTACTAAACGTGTGACTTTGCGTATATGTAATTTCTTCTCTAGGATACATTCCTAGAGGCGAACTTGTTGGCTCTAACTTCCGCAATTTACTCTCACTGTAAACTTTCTGTGATTTATAAATTACGCAAAGATATAAGGTCCATGAGAGCAGGGATTTTGTCTCTTTTGTTCCCTGCTGTGTCCCCCCTGGATCCACCCCCTACGCTGCCTGGCACATAGTAGGTGCTCAGGAAATATTTGTGGAATGAATGAATGCCGCCATATTGTCCACCATATTGTCCTCGAGGTAACTGCTGATTATGTTTACAGTCTCACCCGCCGTGGGTGAGAGTGCTTGATTCTTCACAACTTCACCAGTAGAGAGCGTCCTCAGATATTTTGATCCTTGCTGTGTTGATGAGCTTTTTAAAAGTTGGCATCGCACTGATGTTTAATTTGCAGTTTTCTCATTCTAAAGGAGGTGGGCCGGCGTTTTCATGTGGTAAAGATGAGGGGCACCCCTAGGTGCCCCTAGACTCCCCAACACTCCTGAGAGGTTGAAACCCCAGGCCCCTCCCAATGTGGGGTCCCCTAGGACTGTGAGCCCCAAGGCAGTATTTTTGCTGGAGTTAGGGCTAAACCTGCCTCTTCATGAGTACCTCCCTTCACCCACTCCTCCCTGCTCCCCGTTCAGCTTTAACAATCTGGGCATCCAGTGTGTGAGGAAGAAGGAGATTGAGGCCGCCATCGAGCGCAAGATTCAGCTGGGCATCGACCCTTACAATGGTGAGGCCCCGAAACCAGCCTGACTGTCTTATCCTCCTGAACCCCTTCATGCCCTTTGCCACCCTTTCCCTTCCCCTTCTCCCTTCTCCAGTACCACTATCTCCCCAGCCCCTTCCCTTCCTTCTCTGCCATCTCCCCACCAGAGTCTCCCTCCCCACCCTCAGCCTTCCCGTATCTCTCCTACAGCCGGCTCTCTGAAGAACCATCAGGAGGTGGACATGAATGTCGTGAGGATCTGCTTCCAGGCCTCATACAGGGACCAGCAGGGACAGATGCGCCGCATGGACCCCGTGCTCTCTGAGCCTGTCTATGACAAGAGTGAGTCTGGGGTGCTGGGCGTATCGGGGTTGTTGTTGGCCACAGGTCCTGGAAAGGCCCATGTTCAATGGCATGGACGAATAGGCTGTATGGAGTGCAGGCTATACACTGGTTGGCATTTTATTGGGTGGCCTAAGGAAACGAGGACTTCTCGTATTGAAGAGTGTACAACATGTACTACTCTCCTAGGCAAATCTAGGGAAGAGGCAACATGAGCAGTAATACTTTTCTCTTTTATACAGAACATAATATATTCCCCAGAATCCCCCCAGTAGACTTCTGCTTATGCCTCATTGGCCAGAACTTGGTCTCATGGTGGCTCCTAGTTGCAAGGGAGTCTGGGAAAGCAAATTTTTAGGGTTTCCATCCTCTACAGAGGGATACGGGCATGGAAGAGGAGATTGGGAATGGCTCTTAGGTTTTAGCGCCTATAAATGACTGCCACAGAATCTAAATGGGGAGGGAAATTAATCCAATCAGGGCTTTTTGGGTGCAAATGATAGAATTCCAATTCAAAAGGCCTGAAGGAGAAAAAAAAAAATTGTTCCATTAACTAAAAAGGTCCAGAGGTACTAAAATGCTTCAGGTATGGCTGTATCTAGGTGCTCAATGATGTCATTAGGGATCTGTCTCTTTCCATCTCTCAGCTATAACTCGCTTTTGGCACAGCCCTCCCATGGTGGAGGCAAAATGACTGTATACAGCTCTAGGCTATAGCCTACCATCTTGGAACCTCTCCCCCACGCCCAAAGAGAGCTTCCCTTACCCAGTATTTTTGGCTGGAGTCTCAGGGCTGTCTCTCATTGGCCTGGTTTTGGTCATGCGCTCCTCTCTGACCAGTCAGCTATGGCCAAATGGAGGCAATGCTCTAATTGGCCAGGTTTGGAGCACGTGATCACTGCTGAGCTAGGGAGTGGGTTCTGCCCTACCCAGTCCCCAGGACTGAAATGGAACTGGAAGGCGGTGTCCTAGAAGGGAAATAGAGGGGCTGTTAACAGAGATGGGCTCGAACTGCTAGACAGGCAAAACCGCGGGTCTCCATTACGGATTTCAGGCCGTTAATCCTTGTCTAAGAATGGTCTTGACCGCTGACCCCGCCGACTCTCGTCTGAGGGCTGATAGTCTCCCTTTGGGGCCATTCACTGGCCCTCAGCCTGTAGGACCCGCGACTATCAACCTGTCGGGGCATCTTCTTTTTCTCCCCGGACCGGGTCCCAGGAGGATCGGACACCCCTGGCTTCTCCATTTCCCATCTCTGCATGGTGCGGAGTGGACACCCACGGGGTACCTGCTGAGGGTTTGGTGACTGAATTCTCGTCCTTTCTTACATACCAATGACTCTCGCGCTTGCAGAGTCCACAAACACATCAGAGCTGCGGATTTGCCGAATCAACAAGGAGAGCGGGCCGTGCACGGGGGGCGAGGAGCTCTACCTGCTGTGCGACAAGGTGCAGAAAGGTGAGGGACCTGGGACAACGCGTGGGAGGAGTGGCATTGGGTGGCTTGCCCTGCGCGTGTGCGGGAGCCAGGGAGCCCAGGAGGGTGGGAGCGTGAGGCGGAGCTGGTTAACGGGGGCGGTGCAGTGGAAGGATCCAGAACTCTGGTTTTGGAGTCAGACTGCAAACAGCCCGTGGGTTCATTCACTCATGGAGCAAAGATGCAGAGCTGTGTGTGCGGGCCATGCTGGGTGCCAAGCCGCACTCCCCACCGCGAGCTCCGGGGGGACACTGACGTTAAAATCTTGGAGCCGAGTAAATAAATGCTTTGTGGTGGTTGGATGAGGGCTACAGATGAAGAAAGTGGAGACTGGAGAAGTATTTCCTCCACTTTATTCATGTCTGTTCCAATGTCCCTTCTTCAAATAGGGTTTTAAAAAAACAGGTGTGGGCGCCTCAGCAGCTCAGTCCCTTAAGCCTCAGACTCTTGATTTCAGCTGGGGTTTTGATCTCAGGGTTGTGAGTTCAAGCCCAGCGCTGGGCTCATTGCCGAGCATGGAGCCTACTTAAAACAACAACAAAACCGAAAAGCTAACAGGAGGTGCACACAGCATTGCCTGGTTGGAGCGAGCTTTCCCTCTTATCATATTTATCTTTTCTGATCTTTTGCATTTTTTATCCTGTCACTCTGTTATAAATAACATCACCACCAAGAGTATTAAAGATCTAACGTGTATCTTGCTTTTACTATGTGCCATGCTCTGTTATAAGCACTTTCTATACCTCACTCATTATTTCATCTGATTGCCTAACAGATCTGTTAGGTAGATCCAATTATTACCTCCCTTTTAGAGAGGAGGAAACGAAGGCACAGGAAGGTTAAGTAACTTGCACCAGGTCACACAGCTAGGCAGGAAGAGACAGAATTTGAATGCAGGTGGCCTACGCTCCTAATCATTCTTCTGGGAAGAAAAATAATTTAAAAAAAGAGAGAGAGAGTTGAAAGAACTTCAGGAAAATGGCGAAAAGTAGTATTTGGAGAAAAATAATTCTGAGAAAGGGGATAGGGATGAAGGGCTGGAGAGGTTGTGGGCACAACTTTACTCAGTGGGGCCAGGGAAGATGGTGCGGAGAGATGCTGCGGAGGAAACAGCAAGTGCATAGGCCCTGGGGTTGTAGCAGGTCTCAATGCTGGAGGAATAGCAAGGCCAATGAGACAAGAGGGGAGCAGAGTGGGAGAACCTGTCACAGTCTCAGGGATCCCGTCCCATCCTTTCTCATGCTCTGTGATTCTATGGTTAACGTCTGTCTCCCCCACTGGCTTGTATAGGGCGGGGCTGTCTTGGGGAGCCGTTGTATCCCCCAAACTACTCAGTCCAGGGCCAAGCATCCATGAAGTTCTCAGGGGGAAAATTTTTTTTTATAGAGAAAAATTTTTTTACTTGTTCATTTTTTGGGGGGGCCACAAGTTTCATTCTTTCAAATTTTTTTAAAAAAACCATTTTAAAGTGTACAATTCAGTGGCATTTAGTACACTCACAGTGTTTTAGTACGGCTCACTGCCTAGTTCCAGAACATTTTCATCACCCCAGAAACAAACCCCATACCCCATTCTACTATATAGGAAGTTACTCCACAGTCTTCCCTCGTCTAACCCCTGGAAACCGTTGATCTGTTTCTGTCTGTGGATTTGCCCCCTTCTGGGCATTTCATGTAAGTGGAATCCTACACTTTGTGGCTTTGCGTGGCTGACTTGTTTCACTTAGCTTAATGTTTTCAGGATTCATCTACATGATGAATGGATGTTGGTGGACATTTGGGTGGTTTCCATCTTTTGGCTATCATGAAGTGTTGCTACGAACATTTGGATGTTTGCGTCTAAGTTTTTGTTTGAATACCTGTCTTTGGTTCTTTTGGATGTATGCCCAGGAGTGGGAGATTCTTATAAAATTTTGAGTGAATGAGCAAATGGAGATCAAGTGGTTCCTCTGCGTTGGGCCCTTGTGTTAGGCAGTGCTGGGACACGGCGATGACAGAGACAGGCCCGGGCTCTGCTCTCACAGTACTCCAAGTTCAGTGGGTAGGGAAAGAAACACAGATTACAATTCCCTCTGCTGAGAGGGAAGAAGACTGAGCCCGAAGACTGGACGGAAACACTAAAACAATAGGAAGACCAGATAGGGGCTGGCCATCTTGGAAGGCTTCCCAGAGGAGGTGATAATTGAGTCAAGATCTGAGGAATGCCAAGAAGATTGTTAGGATCCTGGGAGTTGGGGCCAGGGCAGGGAAACCGTTCCACGTGTGTGTGAATAACTAGAGGCAGTTGTGAGTCTTGTTCCCTTGTTTGTTTACCGGCCGGCCTCGGGCTGGCGACTGTACCACCCTGAGCCTCTGTTTCCTTATCCCTAAAATGAGTTGGTGTTAGGATGAGACAGGATCTCACTTCCCCAAGAACTATACTGCATAGAGTTAGCATACTGAGAACTTCTGAGTGCCAGGCCTGAAGCTAGTATTTTGCATAATGCTAATAAAAGCAATCACACTTAACGCGGGCTGAGCACCTTTACTTGGAGTGATTCTGTTAATCCTCCTAGCAACCCTGTGAGGTAACCTGATTTCAGCAACCTTGATTTTGCTTCTGTTTAGGAGAGGAACTGGGGCCGGAGATATTAGGTAACTTTCCCAAGCCCTTAGGAGCTGGTGGTGAAGCACTCTGGCCCATCTAGATTCCCATCTTGGTTCCACCACATGTTGGCTTTGTGACCTTGGACAAGTGACTTTGCCTTTCTGTGCCTTTGCTTCCTCCTCTCTATAATGGGTTTCCTTAAAGGTACTTTTCTTCATAAGATTGTTGTGTGACTTAGAGGCAATCTGTGTGTGTCTGATATATATAAAAAGCCTCAGTAGATGGAATTAGTGTGATGAGAGGCAATGCAATAAGACAAGAAAAAGAAATAGCAAGGAGAATAGCATACTGCATCCTGACTATTCTGCTACCAGCTGTGTGACCTTGGGTAAGTCTCTTTATGCTTCCAAGCCCCAGTTTCCACATGTTTAAAATGGCTGTGTCGAAGAGTTAACCTAGCAGGTCTGAGACTGTTATCCTTTGAAAGGCATGCTTACAAGCTTAACTATTGGCTAGCTTTTGAGAACTTGGACTTTGAGAGGACTCCCACTATTCCCTGACTGATGGGAGGGGCTCATGGTGCTTAAACTATTTGTATGGACAATGTGGTTTATGCTGAATACCTGCTCTCCTTCTGGGAGTCTGAAATTTTGATATATGCCAGGCAGGGAGTGCCTATATAATCCACCTCCAATAAAAACTTCTGGGCACTGGGTCTCCAGTGAGCTTCCCTAATAGATAGCATTTCTATCTATCATGTGTTGTCATAGTTTGTCACTGGGGAGCCGGAGATTAGCATGTTCTCTGTGACTCCACCGGGAGAGGGCTCTTGGAAGCTCAGGCAGGCATCCTTTCCTTTACTGAAGGTTGCTGGTATCTTTTTGCTATAGTAAATCATAGCATGACTATGACAATATGCCAAGTCCTGTGAGTCCCCTTAGTGCATGACTAAATCTGATGATGGGGGACGTCTGATTATCGGTGGGGATATTAATTCTACCCGCCTCTCAGGTTGTTAAAGGGATTAAATGAGATAATATATATAAAAATATATGAAACACTTAGTGACTAGCACAGAGAGGGTGCTCAACAAGAGGTTAGCTGCTGCTGTGATTAGTTTTATTTTTTTAAAGATTTTATTTATTTATTTGATGGAGGGAGACACAGCAAGAGAGGGAACACAAGCAGGGGGAGTGGGAGAGGGAGAAGCAGGCTTCTGGCTGAGCAGGGAGCCCAATGTGGGGCTCAATTCCAGGACCCTGGGAGCATGACCTGAGCTGAAGGCAGACGCTTAACAATTGAGCCACCCAGGCGTCCCTATTTTATTTTTACTTTTTTTTAAAGATTTATTTATTTTAGAGGGGCCCCTGGGTGGCTCAGTCAGTTAAGCGTCAGACTCTCAGTTTCAGCTCAGCTCGTGATCTCAGGGTCATGAGATGGAGCCCCCACTGGGCTTCGTGCTTAGTGGGCACTCTGCTTGAGATTCTTTCCCTGTCCCTCTGCCCCTCCCCCTGCTTGCACGTGCATATTCTCCCTCTCTAAAATAAAATAAATAAAATCTTTAAAAATATGTATTTGAGAGAGAGAGAGAACAAGCCTGCACATGCGTGAGTTGGGGAGGGGCAGAGGGAAAGGGAGAAAATCTCAAGCAGACTCCTTGCAGAGCATGGATCCTGACAGGGGGCTCGACCTCACGATCCTGAGATCATGATCTGAGCCAAAACCGAATCAGACACTTAACCAACTGAGCCACCCAGGTGCCCCTATGATTAGTTTTATTCTTTTTTTTTTTTTAAGATTTTATTTATTTGACAGAGAGATCACAAGTAGGCAGAGAGTCAGGCAGAGAGAGAGGGGGAAGCAGGATCCTTGCTGAGCAGAAAGCCCAATGCGGGGCTCGATCCCAGGACCCCGAGATCATGACCTGAGCCAAAGGCAGAGGCCCAAGCCACTGAGCCACCCAGGCGCCTCAATTAGTTTTATTCTTAAGAATATCAATATCGGGACGGGGGGCGCCTGGGTGGCTCAGTGGGTTAAAGCCTCTGCCTTCAGCTCAGGTCATGATCTCAG
>CM052803.1:7316600-7553362 GCA_028533885.1 Nasua narica | reverse complement strand
CCGCATTGGGCTTTCTGCTCAGCAAGGATCCTGCTTCCCCCTCTCTCTCTGCCTGACTCTCTGCCTCCTTGCAATTTCTCTCCGTGCCCAGCTAATAAATAAATAAATAAATAAATAAATAAATAAATAAATAAATAAATAAAATCTTTAAAAGAGAGAGAAAGAATATCAATACTGATTTGGGGGGAGGCTGGCTGAGTTGGGGGCCCGGTTGGGGGTCCTGGCTCTGCTGACTCCCCACTTTCCCGCCAGAGGATATATCGGTGGTGTTTAGCAGGGCCTCCTGGGAAGGCCGGGCTGACTTCTCCCAGGCTGATGTGCACCGCCAGATTGCCATTGTGTTCAAGACACCGCCCTATGAGGACCTGGAAATCGTTGAGCCTGTGACCGTGAACGTCTTCCTGCAGCGGCTTACTGATGGGGTCTGCAGTGAGCCTCTGCCCTTCACTTACCTGCCTCGGGACCACGGTAACCATGGCAGTTCAGGGTGACCCGCTGCCCAGAGACCAGGTCTTTGGCCTAGAGGGGACAGGGGAAGAGGCAGAAGTAAAACACAGGCTTGTGTTTTACACAAGTAAAACCCCAGTCGTGACTGCACAGACTGGGGTTCAGTTCCTAGTTCCACCTCTTACTGGTTGTGTGACCTTGGTCTCTCTTTGAACTTCAGTCTCCTCTTGGGTGACGTGGAAGCAATAGTACCTCTCTGAAGGCATTTGGGGAGTATTTGATTATTTCTTCCCTCAGCATGTCTGCTCATGCCTGGCCCTGTAGGGGTGGTGCTGGGGACACTGCAGCGACCCAAGATAGCCCCAGCCCCACCCTCATAAGTCTCACAGTCCTATAGTGGGGATGGAATTGCTCAGGGGACTCAGATTGCTCAGAGGGGGCATTTGACCCAGGCTTGGAGATGAGGGAGGGCTTCCTGGAGGAGGGGACAGCTGAGTTGAGAATTTGGGGATGACTAAGCACTTCTCCAGGGGAAGTAGTAGGAGTTGGTAAATAGTGTTTCAAGCAGCTGGAGTAGCAAGTGCAAAGGTCCTGAGGGAGGATTATGCTGCAGTGTCCCAGGAACAACAAGGAAGTGGATTTGGGTTGCATTCTGATTAAGATGTGGACATCTATTTGCATTAGCTGGCCAAGACTAGAACAGCTCAATGACTGCCTAAGTGGTCTCTATAATTAAGTCTTTTTTTTTTTTTAAAGATTATATTTATTTATTTATTAGGAAAGAGAGAGAGTGAGAGAGAGCAGGTCAGAGAGAGAAGCGGACTTCCCATGGAGCCGGAAGCCCGATGTGGGACTCGATCCCGGGATGCCGGGATCATGACCTGAGCCGAAGGCAGTCGCTCAACCAACTGCGCCACCCAGGGGCCCTCTATAATTAAGTCTTAACTAACCCTAACCCCTGCTCTCTCCTGAACAGACAGTTACGGTGTGGACAAGAAGCGGAAACGGGGGATACCTGATGTCCTTGGGGAGCTGAAGAGCTCGGGTGTGTCCCCTCTGCCCCTTTCCACACCCATCTCCAGGTTCCGGGGAAGGGATGGCTAAGCCCTAGGCTGGGGAGGAAGGGCCCTGAGGGTCCAGGGGTCCTCATCTCTGCCTTCCCTCAGACCCCCATGGCATCGAGAGCAAACGGCGGAAGAAAAAGCCAGCCTTCCTGGATCACTTCCTGCCCAACCCCGGCTCAGGTGGGTCACGGCGCCGGCGGGTCCCTGCTGAGGGCAGGCTCCCACTCTCTCACGTGGGATGAGTGTGAGCTGCAACCCTGCTTCTGGCCTCTTCGGGAGCCCCCCCTGAGAGCTCCCCCAAGGCCAGGAACTAACATCTTAGGCAGCAGCATGAAGTAGAAAGAACACTTCTGGACGTGGTCCGGAGGCTCTGATCTCCGCCAGGCCATTCACTTGCTGTGTGACCCTCACCACGTTGCTCCATCTCTCAGAGCCTCAGGGGCTCCCCCCAAAAGTTTCACCATATACCACGCACGTTGGCCTTTTAGATTTTTAAATGTGTTTATTTTTTTTTAAGATTTTTTTTTTATTTATTCATTTAACAGAGAGAGAACACAAGCAGGCAGAGAGGCAGGCAGAGGCAGAGAGAGGAGCAGGCTCCCTGCGGAGTAAGGAGCCCGATGCGGGACTCGATCCCAAGATGCTGGGATCATGACCTGAGCCAAAGGCAGTTACCCAACCAACTGCGCCACCCAGGCGTCCTTAAATGTGTTCATTTTTACAGATAGCATATCATGGGCACATAAGTGAGTTGTGTATGTTTACTCATTGAATTGAAATCCCATCACCTTCCACTCATTTTACTGGTGAAGAAACTGAGGCCCGGAAAGGTGAAGCCTCTTAGCTGAGGTCGCCGCGTGTGCAGTGGCACAGGGAGCTGCACCCGGGCAGCTGTACGGATGAGTGACGCAACACTCCATAGAACAGGTAGCAGGGAGTAGATGGTAGATAAACGGGAGCCAGCCAACCTTAATCCAGAGCCCGTCTCTAGCCTGACCACCCCCTGGCCTGTTCTCCCCGTGCCTTCATCTCAACTCACACGCCAGCCTCCACTTCCCGTGAACTGCAGTCCTGTCTGGCTGCGATCAGAAGTGTCCCCACCGGCTGACCACTGGTTCTAAGAACACTGCCCCCTAAGCCCCCAGCTACCCCAGGGCGCCTGGCTCCCCCGCTGACCCCCAACGGCCAACCACTCAGAGTCTGCCGAGCCTGGACCACTCCAGCCAGTTCCACCTTGGAGGTTTCAGGGGTCACCCATTTTTCCCACTGTACCCACTGCCAAGAACTCCACCCATAGCTTCACCAGCCTTCAATCCCCGATCCCCAAAGCCTCTCCTCAGCCATCTGCCATTCATCCACCTCCTCCATCACCCCAATTTTCCAGTGCCTAAAGCCCCCCACCCCAATCCTCAGGACAAAGCTGCTCTGGCATGATAGGATAACGGTTAGGACTATGGCTTCTGGAATTAGACTGAGTTTGAATTCTGAGGCCTGAATTTAGCCACCATGGGATCTCATTGGGATCTCATCTGTCAGATGGAAACCTTACCTCTTAGGATCCTTTTTAGAATTTGGTGAGGTCGTATCACATAGTCAGTTAGCGTAGTGGCTGGCACAGTTAGTGCTCAGGAGATCTTAGGAACTTGATGGACAAGAATGCCACCTGCATTTGTTATGATCTTGTTTAGCTGCATTCATAGCAAACCCCAAATTAACAGGGGCTTCAACAGGGTAGATTTTTATTTCTCCTCTCAGATAAACAGAGGTAGATAGTCCTGGGATGGTTTGGAGGATGTTATGATCATCAGAGACCTAAGCATGCTCCTGCCATTTTCAACTCATAGTTTCCATCTCATAGTCCAAGATGGCTGCCAAAGTTCCAGCCATCATGCCCATGTTCCAGCCAGGAGCTTAGTCACGTGACCACATTTAGCTCTAAGGGAAGCTGGGAAATAGAGTTCCTGGAGAAGAGACCCAGCAGTCCTGGGTCTCTCTACGAGATAAGCATAAGACGCCTTTGCTGCTGAGGTTTGTCTTGTCTCAGAGAGAGACTCTTCTCTATATAATTTTACCTCCTCCGCATAATTTTGCCTTCCAATTTGGGGCCTGATGACTTCTTATTTGGGTCTCCTGTGTGTGGGGATTTCATTTTTTGGGTGGTCTCTATAATTTGGAGGAGGAGGGACTTTATTTTTTTTAAAATATTTTTATTTATTTATTAGAGAGCGAGAAACTGAGAATGAGAGGGGAGAAAGTCAGAGGGAGAAGCTGACTTCCTGCAGAGCCGGGAGTCCGATATGGGACTCGATCCCGGAACTCCGGGATCATGACCTGAGCCGAAGGCAGTTGCTCAACCAACCGAGCCACCCAGGCGCCCTGGAGGAGGGACTTTAGATCCTCCTAAACTTCTTTATTTTTTGGAAAAACTCCCCAGCCCTGCAGGAGCATGGCTTGAACCCTGGTGCTACAACTGGCCAGCTCTGTGTGACTGAATTATTTTGCCTCAGTTTGCTTATAAAACGAGAATGGTGATAGTTCCTACCCCGGGGGGTTCTCCTTGGAATTAAAGGAGGCACAGTGATAATGCATTTAGTACTATCAAGGCATTGAAGTTACTGCGTATTGGAGTTAGCCCCCGAAGTTGCTGCTAAAGCCACCCTACTTCCTTCTCTCTTTTCATCCCTGCAGGCCCGTTCCTCCCGCCGTCAGCCCTGCTGCCGGACACAGACTTCTTCCCTGGCACCGTGTCCCTCCCCGGCCTGGAGCCCCCCGGTGGGCCGGACCTCCTGGACGACGGCTTTGCCTATGATGACGCCACGGCCCCCACACTTTTCACCATGCTGGACATGCTGCCCCCTGCACCGCCACTTGCCAGCGCTGTCACGGGCAATGGGGCTGCAGGGCCCGCTGTTGGAGAGCCTTCTGGCCCCGAGCCAATGACGCTGGACTCATACCAGGCCCCAGGCCCTGGGGACGGGGGCACTGCCAGCCTTGTGGGCAGCAACATGTTCCCCAACCAGTACCGCGAAGTGGGCTTTGGGGGAGGCCTCCTGTCCCCAGGGCCGGAGGCCACGTAGCCCCGAGGCGCTGGAGGAGAGGCGCTGGGTGGGGAGGGAGGGAGGTGGAAGGGGCCGCGCAAACCCAACCAGGATGTCCAGCACCTCCATCCCCTTGGGCCACCCTTGGTCAGTCTTCCAACCTCCTCATCCTTCTGAATGGGACATCTTCAGCGCTGGTGAGAAGCTCCGTAGAACCGGTTTCCCCTGAGCCCATTTTACAAATGAGAAAACCGAGTCCGGAGAGGAAAAGGGGCTTGGCTCCCACGCACCAGCTTGTAAAGCTGCCTCAGCCCCCACGAGTGGGGGCACCTTCTCCAGGCGGATTCTGGAGTGTACATATGGGAGAAAGGTGCAAGATCCTCAGCTCTCCTCCCCCGAGCTTGAAGGTGGGGGGTAAAGGTTGTTCTGAGTCTTCCCAATAAAGATGAGTTTTTGAGCCTTGGGAGTCTCGTCTCTTCGCTGCGGAAACATCCCACGGCCCACACGCAGGAACCCTCGGTGATCTCGGCTCCGCGTCTCCCGGAAGCATCCTCAGGCCCCGCCCCTCCCCTCCAGGGGCCGCCCTTCGCGTCGGCGGAAGCGCGCTCCGCCACGTTCCGCTCCTCCCCTTCGTGCGGCCTCCCACTTCCGCTTCCGGTGCGGGCCGCGCGCGAGCGCAGCGGTGGGAGGCGGCGACGAGCCGGTGAGTGCAGGCCGCGGGCCCCGACCTCTTGGCTTTCGGGCGGGCGTCAGCACAGCTTTGCCCTAGCCTCGGCCTTTTCCCGAGCTGCTGTGAGCCTCTGCTGGGCGCCAGCCCCGAGGGCCGCTGGCCCTGCGTCCCTTCCGGCCTGCCGCGCCTCAGGCCGCGCCCCTGCCCCCGCGGTGGGCCCGAATTCGCCGTGTAGGACCCGGCCGCTTACCACAAGCCCCGCCCTCTTGTCAAAAACTTTAGCCGGAACCCCGAGGCCCACACCCGGTCCTGGATCTCAGTCCAAACCCCAGGGCTCCGCCCCTGTCCGCAAGCCTTACCCCTGAGCTCAACGCACCCCCTCCTGTCTGCCAGCTCCGCCTCCCTCGTTCTCTACTCCGTTTCTCACCGCCCCATCTCCTCCCGCCCCCGCCATTCAGATTTCTCTGATCTTTGTTTACAGCACCCCACCACGTTCCCCCAGGTCCCCCAAGCGTCGTCGTCTTCCATCCACGCCCTTCACCTGCCCTCTCCACTCCCCCATTCGTCCACCCCATACCACTGCTCTGTTCGCATAGTCTTTTCTGCTTCACTTGCATTCATCCCTTACCCCCACCGTTAGCCCCATTTCCGCTCTTCTCCCTGCCTTGAACTACAGCCCCACACCTGCTTAGGGCCTGCCTCCCGACCTTACTTCACTCACTGCCTCCTAACATTCCAAAACCTTTCATCCTTGATTCTAGTCCCTGAACCCAGGACACTCCTTTCCCAGGGATGCTCATTCCAGAATATCCTGGGGGGTTTTCAGAACGCCCAATGTACTGGATCAGAGTTGTCAGGAATATGTTTCGGCGTCTGGCACACAGTTCTGTAGCTCACTTCCCTTCCCTGGAAGCTGGTGTTCAGGATCGGCTCTGTCACCAGCTTGTTAGGTGACTTTGATTCTGCCCACATGGTTTTTACAACCCATCTGTCTGACAGTCCCCTCTCATTTCCCAGGTTGAGGCCCCCAGCTTGGCCTCACCACGATGTGGCACGAGGCTCGGAAGCATGAGCGGAAGCTTCGAGGCATGATGGTTGACTACAAGAAGAGGGCAGAGCGGCGGCGGGAGTACTATGAAAAGATCGTGAGTAACTGGCCTTGATCTGGGATGGGACCTTTCCTGGAGGTCATCCTGGTGGGGTTTGGGCTTGGAAGTATGCCCAAACAAGAGCCCAGCTTTCCTCAGGAGAATATTCAGTTCTTGAGCATACTCGGGTAAAAACTAGAGGCATTCTCTTGGTTCTAGGATACTGTCTTGTTTGGTGTAGCCTCAGAGTACAAAGCTGGTGTTAGCAGGAAGGAGGGAAGTTTTGTAACATTCAGAGCAGTCCAGGTATAAGACTGACCACCTCCTGAAGGTTATCTGTTTTCTTACTGTATTTGCAGTGCACAGAAAAGCTCAGCCGTTCTTGAGGTTTGGCTTGGCACCCTGTAGAAGTGCCATCAATATTCATTTAAGGGGATTCTGACCACTTTCCTCTCCTGTTTGATGCTTCGGTTGCTTTTAAAGAGAAGACCACAGTCCATCCTTGTGACCTAAAAGGTCCTTGTGGCTTGACTTCTACCAATCTCTCAGCTTCATCCTTGGGTAGCTCCATTGGCCTTTTTTCCCCCATCCCTGTCACCACAGCTCATTGTGCCTGTTTTGTCTCCCCTCATCCCTTTAACTCCTCCTTGCCCTTGAGACCCCAGCTGGAAATGGCACTTGCGTACTGCGTTCAGTTCTCTCGTTAGATAATATTAATATAGATGTTACCATTTACTACTGCTTCCCTGCTTTAGCCTTCTAGCTGATCTCCTAACCTTCATTCCTGACCCCCCCCCCCCCCCACCAATTCATCCTCTTCAGCAGGACTAGGGAGGTCTTTCTAAAGCACAAGGCTGATCCTGTCCTTCCCTTGCTCTCAACTCCTCTATGGCTCCCTAGTGCCCTTGATAGAAAGCCAAGGCTCCTCAACACAGCCTTCAAGCCTCTCCATGGTCTGGCTTTTTGCACTGCACCCTCCCCCCTGGCCCCCCCAGGCCCAACTTAGACTCACGCCACTCTGCTTTCTGCCTCCTTCCTTTACTCAAGCCATCTGGCCTCCTCGTTAATCTACAGTGACTTTCTTTAATGCAAAAGATGCATAAAGAGTATCAGTTTAGCTCTCAGAATTACATAGCCACAAGGCCTTTGCATGAGCTCTTCCCATACCTGGGTGATGACTGCTCATCTCAGTCAGATCTCAGTCCTCAAGGAAGTCTTCCCTCCTGCCCCATACTCAGTCAGACGTCCTGTATAAATGCCATTACAGCTACCTGTTTTTACCCTTTGGACAGAATTTAATACACACATATCTAGCTCTGTAAGACTGGGGACTAGTATTCAGGTCATCTTCACATCCTAAGCCTGGGGCCAGCAGATACAGTTTGAAAGAGTAAATGAGTAAACCTACTAATAGTAGCAGTTACCATTTTAACTGCTTCTTCCAGGCACCTGGGTCTGTGAGAAGAGTTTTAGATGCGTGGTTTCTTGGAATCCCGAGAGTCCCCAGTGAAACAGAGGCTGCTATTACTGTAGGAGAGGAGTCTCTGAGAGCTTCTCACTTGCCCTCTGTCACCCAGGAAGGAACCACTGGGCTCAAGGCGAGCCCCTCCCTGGTGGTGTTGGGAAAACTGCAACTTGACCGCGAGGGCAGGGCCCGGGTCTGTGCCCATCGTAGTTGAGGCCCCTGTGTGGGGCAGGAGCACCGTGCTTAGGAAGAAATGGCTGCCGTGAGCTGTACTGAGGGCTCGTGGTGCACCGGACTCAGTGCCCACTACTCTGGTACATTCCTTCGAGCGGCCCTGAGAGGTTGGGATCGATCCCAGTGTTGACGGTGATGCTGATGAAACCGGCTGGTGCCGTTGAGCATTTACGTGTTAACCGTTATGCGCTAAGTGCTCAACAGTCATTCACGCTTCATCAGATCCTCGATGCAGCCTCGGATGTGGATCTTATTTACGTCCATTTTACAGATGAGCAAACTGAGGCTCGGAGAGTCATGATCTACAGTCACATAGCAAGAGGGCACAGCTGGCATTCTCACCCAGACTCTCTGAACCTTGGCCTCTCCTGGCGCTTCACCCGGGCTTTCTGTTGCAGAAATGGAAGTTCTGAAAGGTGCAGCGACATCTCCAAAGTGAAACAGACTGGAGGCAAAATACTGAAATGGTTAAGTCCTCAGAGTTTGGGTCCTCGGGCTCTTTGTTCAAATTCCAGCTCTTCCGCTTCCGTACAGCATGACCTGGGGCAAGTGACTGTCTCCGGGAGCCAGTTTCCTTTTTTGCACGTGAAATGATGTATCACGTAGAGTCAGGTTTGGCTGCGAAGGTAGAAGTTTCTTTCTTCCCCCCTGAAGGCCCTGAAATAGCCTGCTCTGCTCAAGGACCATTTTGTTGTTCAGCTGAACGTGGATTCTTACTGGTGTTGTTGAAGGTCGCAGAGGAGCTGCTCAAACTCTAGCCATCGTCTCTGCATTCCATCCAGCAGGGAAAAAGAGGGAGGGGAAAAGAGACAAAAGCGCTCATGCCAGTTTTTAAGAAAATTTCTAGATGGTTGCACCCAACATTTCCACTCGTCCCACTGGCCAGAAAGTAGTCCCAGGTCACATATGGGTGTAAGGGAGGCTGAGAGGCATAGGCTTTATTCTGGGTGGCCTTGTGCCACACGTCTGGAGCCCGTTACTGTTGAGGGAAGGGGAATAGATGTTGGTTGCCAGCTACCGGTGTGCCACAGATAGCGGGCCTGCGCACCTCCCTCACAGGGCTGTGCTGAGATGGGGCACTTCGACCTCAGCGTAGGCCTGCCCGGGGTCACTTGCTCGGTACATGCTGGCTCTTGTCGCTGAAGTTCTTCCTACCAGGTAGAGCGGGAATCAGCATGGAGGAAAGAAGGCTGGAGTTGGGGCGCTCTGGCTCTCGTTCTTGTTAGCAGGGGAGCCTTCTGCGCTTTCTTTCCCCCCTCAGGACAGCGGTGATCATCGGTCCCTCTCACTGGGTGACAGGGAGGACCGTCAGGGACAAGAACAGTGTGTGGGGGGGGGCGCGTGTGGTGCGGGCCGTACAAGCCGCCACTGTCCCCGTGCGGGCGCGTGAGCAGCATGCAGAGCGGAGCTGTCAGGCTGCCGGTAGCGGCTGAAGGCTGCTTTGAGGAGGGGATGGGGCGGCTCACACGGGCTCGTCGTCGTCTTGGCTGCGGGGCGAGCGTTGGAGAAGCCGAGGCAGGCTGAATGGGTGGTCTGCACAAGGCTGGTTTCCCGCCTCCCGACTTGTCCTTGGTGCCTGCTCCCTCCCCCTGGCTGATCCTGGTTCTGTCGTTGCCCTTGTCCTTGTCAACTTTCTTCTTTAATCAGTGGTTTGGATGAAGAAACAGAATTCCCTGTTGATAGGAAAACGGGAAATAAATAGTTCTCAGCTCAAGCCTCTCCTCCTTGAGAAACCCCCAGGCTGAGCCCACCTCCCTTTACCCCCTCCACTGCCCAGGCCGAGTCAGGCATTCCCCTGGGCTCTCCTGTCCCAGCACTGCCACTCTGGGTTGTCACTGTCGGGGGGTGGGGGTCTGTCCCCAGCCCTGGACCGTGAGCCACGAGGGTAGGGCTGGGGCCCTCTCCGTCACTGCTGTGGCCCTGGCATGGGGCCAAGCACGTAGTAGGTGCCTGTTTATCAGTCAAATGAGTGAATGAAAAGAGTCTGTGAACTCCTCTGACTTCATCTGATCCTGGAGGCAGGATAGGCCAATGGTTAAGAAGGGACGTTAGACCTTGCAGAGGTATGTGTACACCCCGTGTTCCCTGCACTGTTACTCACACTAGCCAAGATGGGAAACAGCCTAACTGCCCATCAACTGACGAAGGGATAAAGACAAGGTGGTTTGTGTGTACGGTGAGATATTGTTCAGCCTCGGAAAAAGATGTCCCGTCACATGCTGCTGCGTGGGGGAACCACGAAGACATCATGCCCGTGAAGTCAGCTAGTCACCAAAAAAAAAAAAAAAGATGCAAAATTCCACGTATATGAGGTATCTAAAGTGGTCGGGCCCTTAGGAACAGGAAACAGAAAGGTGGTTGCGGGGCTGCTGGGGGGAGGGCGGAGAAGAAAAGGGTGGTCGTTCACTGGCTGTGGAGTTTCAGTTTTGCAAGATGGAGAAGTTCTAGAGATCGGCCTCCCTGCAGGGTGCATGTACCTTGATGTGACCTTGATGTGACCGTATGGTACACTTAACAGTGGCGAACATGGGGGGTGCCCGGGGGGCTCAGGCGGTCGGTTGAGCATCTGCCTTCGGCTCAGGTCATGATCCCAGGGTCCTGGGTTCGAGCCCCACATAGGGCTCCCTGCTCAGCAGGGAGTCTGCTCCTTCCTCTGCCCCTGCCACTGCCTGTGCCCTATCAAAAATTAAATAAAATCTATTTATTTATTTGACAGAGAGACACACAGCGAGAGAGGAAACACAAGCAGCGGTTGTGGGAGAGGGAGAAGTAGGCCTCGTGCCGAGCAGGGAGCCTGATGTGGGGATTGATCCCAGGACCCCGGGATCATGACCTAAGCCGAAGGCAGCCGCTTAAAAACTGAGCCACCCAGGCATCCTTAAATAAAATTTTTTTCAAAAAAAAAGTTAACATAGTAGATTTTCTATTATATGCCTTTCACCAGAGTAAAAAAAAAAAAATACTTTTGAAAAAAAAAGAAAAATGGTTTCCCATGGGGATCAGGCCCATTTGGGTTCAAATCCTAGTTCTGTGTGTCACTGGCATGGTTTCAAGCCAGTGAACCACATTGCTCAGTTTCCTCTTCAGGAACTGCTTACCTTTGTCCCATGCTTGAGAAGTTGTTGTTGTTGTTGTTGTTGTTTTTAAAGATTTTACTTATTTGACAGAGGGAGAGAGATCACAAGTAGGCAGAGAGGCAGGCAGAGAGAGGGGGATGCAGGCTCCCTGCTGAGCAGAGAGCCCGATGCGGGGCTCGATCCCAGGACCCTGAGATCATGACCGGAGCCGAAGGCAGAGGCTTTAACCCACTGAGCCACCCAGGCGCCCCTCCATGCTTGAGAAGTTTGAGAAAATATTCAAAAAACAGGTCAGGGCCTGGCTTTTAGGACCATTCATTGGCTTTTCCAGAATCTCCCAGCAGAGCCAGGCCCTGCACTTGGATTTCTACTCCCAGCCTGATGCATTTTCCTTCCTGTGGTTGCTGGCACCGCCGGTGGCTTCCCGGTACCAGGCAGCATCTGTATTGCAAGCAGTGTCCCACAATGGCCATGGGACCTCGGCACTGGGCCCGGAGTGGCCCCGGGGGCATGAAGGGGTTTTGGCCAGGGGCTGTCACGGGGCTGAGGGAGGGAAGTGAGGTGCGGGACGAGCGGTTGGATTCCCGCAGCACTGCCCCTGCTGGACCCTGTGGCCTAGGGCGGATTGCCCTGAGCCCGGCGCGGGGCGAGTGCAGGACGTTAGCCGTGGTCCTCAGTGTGTGTCCTTAGCCGTTTGCGGGTGGGCGGGGAGGCAGTAAGGATGTGCAGGGTTTGGGGAACTTGATGCTGGTGGGTTTGGGGGGCTCGGCCTCCTCACCGGTCAGGATTCATTCCCTCTTCCCTTCAGCTCGAGTTCCCGAGCGCCCGCTGTGGGGCGGGTCTGCTCCGGGCACCGTGTCCGAGTGTGGGGACTACTGATAGATGACTGCAAGGTGGGAAACGGGGTGGGGGCGGGCGTTGTGAAGAGAACAGGTGGGGTTAAGGAGATGGTAAGTTAAGTATGGGCTCGTGCAGGGAGCTACTTAGGGTTGATGAGGAAGGCTTCTCGAGAGAGATCTGAAATAAGCGAGAAGGCAGCCACCTGCCAGCTTTACAGGCCAAGGGGGGAGCTTTGCAGGCCAGGGGGAGAGCGAGCACGGGGTCCCGAGTGGAGTGGAGCATGAGTGCAGTGGCCCTGGAGTGGCGTGGAGGCCGGCACGCCTGGGGCAGAGCTGGGGGAGAGGAGTCAGAGAGGGATGCGGCCCGACAGGTTTTAGCAGGAGCCCAGGCCCCGTGTGGGACACGGACTGCCGAGGGTGGGCTGGCAGCGGGGAGCCCAAGAGGAGGCTGCCAAGTGGCCTGGACGAGAGGACAAGCTGGCTGGACCAGGGTGTGTGAGGAGGCCCTGGACCCCGGGGAGGCATTGCCGGCAGCTTGGCCAGCGTTCAGTGGATGGCAGCAGTCCTCGTGGCTTCTGTGGTTCCTCTGATGTGGCCTGCAGCAGGAGCCCAGCCAGGGCCCGGCCCTCAGGAAGCTCAGTGGGAGTGCTGGTGCTAGATTTTATCCTTTCCTGATGCACCTGGAATCGGGAGCTCCACACAAGGGCTCGGGCTGGACGAGCATAGACTCGAGACGTTCTCCTCTGTTGGCGCCTTCTTAACAGCTTTATTGAGATATAGTTCACCTATCGTACAATCTCGGGCTTTTCAGAATATTCATAGCATCGTGCATCCATCACCACAGCCTAATTTTAGAAAATTTCCGTGACCCCCAAAAGAACCCCACACCCATTAGCAGTCAGTCCCCCCGACTTCCTAGCCCTGGCCAGGCGCTCGTCCACTTTCTGACTCTGTGGATTCGCCTGTTTTGGAGGTTTCACGTAAGTGGAATCATACAGCATGGGGCCTTCCGTGACTGTTTTCACTGAGCATCCTCTTTCCGTGGTTCGTCCCCGTTGTGTCAGTTCTCGCCCCCTGTCGTCGACACGCTCTCATGGTCTAACCCTAGCACGTGCGGGTCACCGGCCATCCATGATGGCCGCATGATCTCGTTCCCATCGAGCGGGAATTTCGGCTACTGTGGGTCGTGCTGCTTGAGTATCTGCGTACAGATATTTGAGTATCTGTTTTCGGTTCTGGGGGGTATATCCCTAGGAGTGGAATTCCTGGGTCTCATGGCAGTTCTTTGTTTAACTGTTGAAGAATTCAATTTCTGCATGTTCTTGTCAGCATTGGTAAAGTCTGTCCTTTCCGTTTTCGCTGTCCTAGTGCGGGGGAAGTGGTGTCTCGCGGTTCCCATTGGCATTTCTCTGATGGGTCGCGCCCCTGATGTCTTTGCCCGTGCTCATGTGGGCCTGGCGTCCTAGAGGCCGGGCTGGGCCAGAGTGCTCACGCCGGGCTCCAGTCGAGTGACCTGGGGTGGGGGTGGGGAGGCGAAGATTTGGGGGATCATATTTTCGGGACAGAAGGTCTTGGTACTGGCTGTGCAGAAGGTCGGGCCAGAGCTCAGAGCCTTTCTCCACCATCTCGAGGTCCCCTGTCCCTAGAGCTGAGGTGGCCCCCGTGAGCGCAGCCACCCCCGTGCAGGTTAGTTTACGACCGAGGCCCAGCCCACCTGACATGAGTGGTGAGCTCGCTGCTGAGCTGGGTGGCGAGGGGCCGGCAGGGTCTGGAGCTCCACGCGGTGGTGACCTCCACCCCGTCTCTCCCCACAGAAGAAGGACCCGGCGCAGTTCCTGCAGGTGCACGGCCGTGCGTGCAAGGTGCACCTGGACTCTGCAGTCGCCCTGGCCGCCGAGAGCCCCGTTAACATGTGAGGCTGAGAGGAAGGGCGGGTGGTGTTTGTGTCTGAGGGCTGGAGGCCAGGAGGGACCTGGGCCGTGGAGAGACCTGTGGGGTCTCGGGCAAGGAAGGCTTGAGCTGCGTGAGGAGCCGACAGTCACCGGCTGGGGTCAGGACGCAGGCCTCAGGATGCAGGGGTGCTTGGGGGACTTAGAGGGAAATGGGTGGGGCCAGGACCACAGGCCCAGATGAAGTGGCAAGTATGTTGCCAGAGGGGATGTTTCAGAGTGACCAGGGCTTAGCAGGTGGCCTCTGGGACCTGGTTTCAAGTTACCCACTCCTGCTTGGTTCTGAGAAATAGGGTCCCAAGTTTCCTATTCAGGCCAGGAGCCTAAATGTGGATTCAGGGGGGATTAGTGACATAAGAGACTGAGAAGTCGGGGGTGAGGTTGGGGCCCATGGCCTGGAAAATCACAGGGAACTGAGGGCCAGGCTCCCAAGCTTGGGGTGACAGGGGACAGGCCTGGGCACTGGTGACCCTCAACTCTTTGTTCCCCATTTCAGGATGCCCTGGCAGGGGGACACCAACAACATGATTGACCGCTTCGATGTCCGCGCTCACCTTGACCACATCCCCGACTACACGCCCCCGCTGCTCACCACCATGTAAGAGCCCCCTCAGGCTTGCCAGGCAGGGAGTCTGAGCCCTGCTGCCCCCCCTTTCCCAAGCCCTTGCCCGCCTGTCCCCTTCCCTGGAAGGAGGAGGTATAGCAGCGGGGAGCCCCCGGGCCTGACCCAGGCTCCTCCTCCCCCGCTCCTGCTGGCTTGGGGTGGGGCCTTCCCTCTTCTTCTGATCTCAAGACCTTGACCTCCCCCAAAGCTCCCCAGAACAGGAGTCAGACGAGCGGAAATGTAACTACGAGCGCTACCGAGGCCTGGTGCAGAACGACTTTGCCGGCAGTGAGTGAGCTGGGGCGCGGCGAGCGGGTTGGGTGTCCATGGACGTGGGAGACCACTTTTACTCCAGTGCTTTCTCCTCTGGGACCTGGGGTTTGCTCCCCACTCATTTCTTCTCAGGCCTCCGTCTCTGGACTAGTACAGGCCGCGTCTCCTGAGCGAGATAGTCCTGCCGAGATCACTTCCATATCCCATACCGACTCCTCTTAGGCCTTTTGTCCTAAAAAGTTAGGGAAAATGGCAAGAACACATTGTTTTCCTCTCTGTGTTCCCCCCAGGCTGTTTAGGTCGGAATGTCATTTTTGAAGAGGAAATTTCTTTTAGGAGTTGTTTAGGAATGTTTAGGGTTTGGCAGTTCGCCAAGCGTTTGCATAGGTCGGTGTCGTTCTCTGAGCCGTCACCATGCTGCTTCACAAATGCGAAAACGGAGGCTCACGGTTTTCCCCCACTCTGGGCTTGCCCAGGGAGTTTCAGACCCTGACAGACCCAGACCTTTATGTTATTTCTCATCACATCCGCGCAAACCCCCTGGCGGTCGCACCCATTTTACGGGTCAGGAGGTTGAGGCTCAGGACTTGATGGGAACATCGCCAGCTGAGGAGCTGGGATTCTCACCCCACCTTAGCCACTGCTGCCTCCTGGTGGGCAGCTCCGAGGTTTAGCCCACCTCCTGAGGACCGAGACTTCCCTTCCCAGGGTTTCCCTGTTGAGTTAAAGAGAAGATGAGCCACACGAGGCCCTTAGCTTATCCTCAGTCTCCTCCCAGAGAAGGGTGGTCACGGCGGCTTCTGTCCCCCTGGGTGGCTATAAGGGCCTGGCGAGGGGCGCGTGAATTCCTGGCACCGAGCCTGGCTTGGTCAGTCCCTGCTGTGCGTTTGCGATTTTCTCATCTTTTGTTTCTAAGATGAACATCTCAGCATCTCTGATACCAAAAATTGCCAAAATTATAGCAACCAGCCAGCTGTCAGAGTCAGGGAAATTTATCATCTTTGCTAGTGTTGCTGTTCTTGCCTTCACCCAAGCCCACAGGGGTTCTCGGCTGTGGAGCCATTCCGTCTGACTCTGCCTTGGCTCCTTGCCACTGATCCCGAGCACCGGTCGTGTGGCGGGTGCTCCTCTGGGGTCGGCGGGCTCGTGGGAGAGAGGACAGTAGCCACACGGTCCCCAGTGTGGGTGGCGATCGCAGGCAGAGGTGGCGCTCTCACAGGTCGTGGGCTCTTCCCCGAGGTATTGGACAGAGGCTGGGCTCAGGGAAGAGTGGAGGGGCGCTCTGGTGAGGAGAGGGGGCCACAGAAGAGGCCGGTGGGAGGATGGGCACTGGCAGCCTGTGGGACTGGAGCAGGGAGAGCGAGGCAGCCGGTGTGAGGCCGGCCGGGCCCTCTCCTCCTGGGCTTTGTATGCCTCGGCGGGAACTGGGGGGGTTGCTGCGGGAGCAAGGGATGGTGCTCTTTGCCCAGCCCCCTCATCTGACTTCGCAGACAGAACAGCCGATACCCGCAGAGGGAAGGGACTTGCCCAGGTTCCCACAGCCAGTCGGGCACATGCGTTTCATTGCAGGGAAGATCGGGGAAGGCTCGGGTAGTGTCCAGCTCCCCACGTTAGGTGTCGTGGGTAAACGAGAGCCCAGATGGCTCTAAACATGTGTAGTTTAAGCTGAGCCCCAGCGAGGTCCACGTGGAGTGGCCCCTGGGATCCCGGTGACATCCGGCGCTCGGGAGAAGTTTGCAGTTCTGAAGGGTCTGACCAGAGGCCTCCCTTGCGGGGTTAGCAGTAGCATCGCCCCCATCCCAAGAGCTCACTCTTCCAGGGCTCCCCGTACACAGAAAAGGAAACAAACCAGAGCGAACTTAACCCCCCCCCCGCCCCCTGTTACCGTGGCTGCGTGGTGGGTCCTCCTGCGGCTGCTGTGTCCTCTCCACACCGTCTGTGGCGATGTGCGTACCAGTGACTCTGCCCCTGGCTGACCTGGGGTCGCACCTGCCCTCTTTCCCCTCGCTGCCTTCTTGTGTGTCCCCCCGCCCCCGTGGCTGATTCTCCTGCCTCTTCCCTCGCTGCAGTCTCAGAGGAGCAGTGTCTGTACCAGATCTACATTGACGAGCTGTACGGAGGCCTCCAGAGACCCAGCGAGGATGAGAAGAAGAAGTGAGCTGGGGTCTGGGGGCACGGGGGTGCTGGGGGACGCAGGGGGCTGTGGGCCCCACCAAGGCACGACCTCTTGCAGCTTATCCGCCTCGGTTTTCCCAGGGTCCGGGCCAGCGTGTGGCCCACAGTAGGTGCTCACTTAACAAACACTTAAAGGAGGCAGGGGTGGCCGAGGGAGAGGATTAGTCGAAAACTTCTGCATTGCGTTTCTAGCTTGGGGGACGGTGGGAGGTGAAGTCAGTTGAGCCCGCCCTGGGGTGACCCAGGCCCAGGCTTGCGTCCTGCCTTTGAGGACCGCCTCACTGAGCTGCGGTGTGGCTAGCAGGCACCCCCTGTTCCCGCACCAGATGGAGCTTGTGGGTCACCCGTCCTGTGCCCACCCTGCATGCGCTCTGCCGCAGCTGGCGTCGCTCCGGAGAGGGGGCGTCTCAGGGCTGTGTCCCTCCGGGAACAGCGGTGAGGGGGCAAGGCCATAGGTGCAGCCGCCTCCGGCTCAAGGAGGTCCCCGCGGGCAGTCTCCCTTCTCTCTTCATTCCCTCTGGCGGGGTGGCCCTGTCGTGCTCCGGGGTGGCGCTCAGCCCTCCTGGCCACAACAGCGCTGGAGTGAGACTCCTCGTTTCCTGCTGCCCTGCCTTCCCCTTTGTGAGCCTGAGCTCTCGCTGCTCTCCTCCATCTGGGGTCTCCACGGATGCCGTGGAAGCTTCTCGGTGACTGATCCCTACCCGTGAGCCCACTTTCAGGATGAGGCTGGCACTCGAGGGACATCTGGGAACGTTAACTAAATTAATTTAGCAACACACGTGCATCAGGCCACTTGTCTGTCCTAGGCAAAGCTGGGCCACGCTGTGACCCAGGCTAACTCTGGGTCCTGCCCTCTTGGGCTCAGTCTGCTAGGGGGCGACAGATCTGTCCCCAGGTGGTCATGACTCCTTGTGGGTGGGGCTGAGGGGCTCAGGATGGTGCTTGACTCTGCCTAGGGGGACAGCTTCCTGGAGACAGTGGAGCTGGAGCTTGGAGGCAGGTGCAGAAGATTCTAGGCTGAGGGAGAGCACACACGTGAGGGGCGGAGGCAAGGGCGCCCTCAGGAGGCTGGAGCTCGGGGAGTCCGTGTGCTCTCGAGGCTTGGCTCTCGGCTGCGTCCTGCCTGGGGCCCTCCTGGCTCACGGGCTCCCCCGCCCCAGGCTGGCGGAGAAGAAGGCTTCCATTGGCTACACCTACGAGGACAGCACTGTGGCTGAAGTGGAGAAGGCGGCGGAGAAGCCAGAGGAGGAGGAGTCACCTGCCGAGGAGGAGAGCAACTCGGACGAAGATGAGGTCATCCCCGACATCGGTGGGGTCCCCTCTCTGCCCTCCCCCACCCCGCAGTCCCTGGGCATCGTTTTCGTGTCTTGTTCCTCCTCCTCTGTGGGGCGCCCCGCACTGACGAGCCCCGTCTCTCCCGCCCCTGCTCTGGGGCACTCCAGCCTGTGCCGTCCTCCCGTCTCACTCACGTGCTCCTCTGTGCCAGCCTCCCTCTCTGTATCTCTCCTCTCATTTCTAGGGCACTGCTTTCATGATACTGTCCCCACTTGGGTTCTGTTTCCGTTCTCTTCTGCTTGGGTCAGCCTCTCTGTCTCTCTCATTTTCTGTCTCCTCTGGAGAACAAGTGTTCATTCAGTTCCAGAACCATCCCTCCTCCTCCCCAACCCTGCCATTCCCCCCCTACCCAAATACCCATGGCCCCAGCCATCCACCTGTCTCCCTGCCTCCGGTCAGCCAGCTGCTGCTTAGCACACATCTGGAAGGCGTCCGTCCCCCCTTCCGCTTGCTCACAGCGGATCTGGCTCCCCAACACCTGTGACCACCACTCCCCCGCCTCCTGCCCACCCTCACCCGCCCCCCCATCTGTCCCCATCCACACGTCGTACGTCGCTCTGTCCACTGGTCTCGGCTGTCCACCCTGGTGCTCACTTGGGCCCTCACCGTCGCATCTTCTCCCCCCACCCCCCGCCGGCCCCTGCCGATGGTCGCGCTCGTCTCCGGCCAAGCCCCGTGCCAGCCTGGGGATGCCGAGATGAGCTGACTCGTTCCCTGCCTGCAGAGGCCTCCAGTCTGGTGGGCATCCCCCCGTGCCCCCATCTCCCGGGGCGCTGCCCCCTCTCCCTGGTCCTCTCGCTCGGCTTTGGCCCCTGACAGCCGTTCTCTTGGTGCAGACGTGGAGGTGGATGTGGACGAACTGAACCAGGAACAGGTGGCAGATCTCAACAAGCAGGCCACGACCTATGGCATGGCCGACGGCGACTTTGTCAGGTGAGTCCTGCCGGCAGGCGCTCCTCCGCGCTCGGGGCCTGGCGCCCGTCGTCACCCCTGCTGCGGATAGCCGCCTCGCTCCTCAGCACGAGAGCTTCACGTACACAGGCTCCTGAGCCCCTGGGATGGGGACCGACCCCCACGCCGCGCGGCCGCAGAAACAGGCTGCGCCCTGCTCGTGTGACCTGTGGCCCTCTGACCCCTCAGAGCTCCTCCGAGCCCCGGGGTCTCCTGGCCTGGTGGACAGCACCCCCTGGTGGAGAGGAGGCTCGTTCCCTGGGCCACACCCTGTGCAGGTCCCATACAGCAACCTCCGCTGAGGAGTGATCCCATCTGCACCCGGACCCCCCACGACGCCCCGGCACTCGGGCAGCCGGAGTCCTTACCTCGGCCACGACGTCCTGCCTGTCTGGCCGTCAGCTCCTCTACCCACGGCTCCACCCCTGCGTGGCCTCCAGGCCTCCGCGCTCCCGGCCACCCCTCCGCCCCAGACTTCCCGCCGCCGCGTTGGCTCTGCTGGCGTCTGTGTTGCTTATTCCCTCAGTCCCCTGACCTCCCTGTTGAAAGCTGGAGCACGTCCACCCATCCCCGGCCCTTCCTCCCCTATCTTCAGTGCATCTTCCCGGCCAGGTGTTCACCGTTTAACTTAGTATGCGTCACGTTCCCTGGGTCGTTGTCTTCTTGCAGAACATAAGCCCACGAGGCCCAGAATATCTGTTTATTTTCAGTAGCGAATCCCCTGTCTGTAAGATAGCATCTGCATGCAGTAGGTGCTCAGTAATTATGCTGAACGAATAAGAGACCCCAGGATGGCATGGGATCTCTCCCTTCCTGCGACGATTCTGCCTGTGGCCTGCCCCCGCTCCGTTGTGACCCGCTCTCCTTCTGCAGGATGCTCCGGAAAGACAAGGAGGAGGCGGAGGCGATCAAGCACGCCAAGGCCCTTGAGGAAGAGAAGGCCATGTACTCGGTGAGGGCTGGGCCAGGGTGGGGGGCGGGGGGAGCGCGCCTCGGGGAGGGCATGTCCCTCACCCACGGGGTGGCCACCCTCCTCCAGGGCCGTCGGTCCCGGCGCCAGCGGAGGGAGTTCCGGGAGAAGCGACTGAGGGGCCGGAAGATCAGCCCACCCAGGTACGCTGGGCTCTCCCCTGTGCCCCTGCCCTGCCCGCCTCATTCGGGGCTCTGGGCGAGGGGCTGGGGTTGGAGGAGACTCTTTGGGATCAGGCTTGGGCTTGCGAACAGAGTCTCCCTGGTAGGGCAGGAAACAGGGAAGGGTTAAGGTAGGGACAGCCTCTTGGACACCCTGCCCTGCTAGCCACTCCCCTCACCCTTCTGGACTTGGATTCTTGCCAGGCATCCCAGGCACCAGTGGGGAGGCGGTGTGGGGCAGCCGAAGGCTGGAGGGCAGAGTCAAGGGGGATGGCCCTGTCCCTGAAGTCCTTCCTGGTTCACCTCTTGGGCCATGTCCTTGTTAGATTTGGAGCAAGTGACTTCCCTCGAGTTTCAGTTTCTTTCTTTGGAAAAGGGGCACCGACACCTCCCAAGATCGGGGGCACACCAGTGCCCAATTGCGGTCTGGGGCGGGTTGGGAGGAAGCTGTCCGGTGTGGTGCGGAGAATCTGCCTAGAGTGGCCTCCAGACGAGCCTGCCGCTGCCTCTTAGCCCTGAACACTGAGTGCAAACCCAGGCCTCTTTGCTCCTCCACCTCCGGGCAAGGAGAGTCCCTGAGGGTAGCTGTGGGGCTTAAGCAGCCTGATGTGGGCTCTGGGCTTGGCGCGGGGTCCGGGAAAGCTGCTCTGATTCTTGCCGTCGTCCTCCTCCCCATGGGGGTACGGTCAGTGTAGCGCGTAAAGGCGTTGGCTCAGGGCCGCAGGGCCTGGCTTGGGAGCCCAGCTCCTTCGTCGAGGAGCTGTGCCACGCTGGGCACGTGACTCTACCGCTCTGGACCTTCGTGTCCTGAGCTCTGAGCTGTGAATGACCCCAGCAGCCGCGTGAGAGTTGTCACGAAGAGCGGCTGTGTTCGCGCAAGTCAAGAGCTCAGTGCCTGGCACTTGGTGAGCATCTGAGACATCGTGGCGTTTGTAGTTTTATCATCGCTCTCGTGAATGAGCCGGGACCCAGGTTGCAGGACCAGGGACTTGGAGCGGCAGGAGGGATGCTTCCGTCTGGGGTCCAGAGCCCAAGCAGGACTCAGGCTGCTGAAGCCCCTATTGGTCAGGGTTGGGAGGGGCCCAGGACATTGTTTGCGGGGTGTGGCCAAGTCCAGGCTTTGCACACATCAGAGGTGAGGTGGCCAGAAGGATCAAGGCAGGGCCTAGAACCCGGCCGGCAGCCCCCTCCTCAAAGTGCCCAGTACCTGACCGTGGGCTCTTTGGTTGGGTGAGTGGGCGTGAGTGGGCCCGATTTTCTACCCACTTGGATCCCAAGCCCCCACTTGTCCTACCCTGTTCTTCTCTCTATAGTTATGCCCGCCGAGACAGCCCCACCTACGACCCCTATAAGCGGTGAGTTCTCAGGGCTCAAGGAGGGGCAGCCCACAAGCCTGGTGGGAGGGCCAGGGCTGGGGAGAAGGGCGGGGGACTGGGTCTCAGCTTCCGCTGTCGTTTGTGGGTCTGGATCGTTTTTCTGATTTCCAGAACGTTACTCTGCTTTCCCAGTCTTTTTCTTTAAACGTGAACCATCTTTAATTTTCTGAATTAAACACAGTGTAATCGTGTATTAAAAATGATCAAGCGTGGTAGAAAGGTCTGCTAGAGAAATCAGAAGTCTCTTTGATCGAAACTCCCAGAAATGAGCAATGAGAGAGATTGCACAGAAGGGATTGGCCTTGCACACATGTGTGTCCGGGATGTGGGCGCGATGGGGCAGGGGCCTTGAGTGGGGACAGACATTAGCCTGACCACGGTGCCCTCTTCAGAATGCAGTGGGAGGGGCTGCCTCTCTGGGCTCTTGGGAGGACAGGAGACGAGGCTGGTACCTTTGGGTACAAGGTCAGCGCAGGTGGACATTCGATCCAAGGACATGGGCATTTTCCTTTTATAACAACGGAATTGTGCTGCGCTTAATATTGTAGAACTTGCGTGATGGACTTCTATTCTGGTGATCTTTCCAGGTTAAATCTGTAGATTTGCTCATCCGTCTTTAATAGCTACATGAAATCAGTGCAGCTTGCTGTTGCTTCCTTTCTTGTGTACTTTGTGGAGGCTCCGTGGCTGAGTCGAGCCCTTGTATAGCTGGGTTCCTTTCTGCGCTTCGGTCGGGTTCGTTCGTGCTGGGTGTCCAACGGTGTTCATCTCTGCGGCTCTGCACCGTGCGTGGTCAGCCCGCGGGCTCCCAGGGAGCCGGGCAGCTGAGTCTCCTCTTCCCTGCCCCGTAGGTCACCCTCCGAGTCCAGCTCCGAGTCCCGCTCCCGCTCCCGCTCCCCAACCCCAGGCCGTGAGGAGAAGATCACGTTCATCACCAGCTTTGGGGGCAGCGACGAGGAGGCAGCTGCAGCCGCAGCGGCAGCAGCCGCGTCAGGGGCCACCACAGGGAAGCCCCCCGCACCCCCCCAGCCCGGCGGCCCCGCACCGGGACGTAATGCCAGCGCCCGGTCGGTAACGCTCACGCTGCCCGCCCTACGCCCCGGCCACCGTGGGGGGGACGCGGGGCAGTGGGGGGCTCTGGCCCAGGCCTGTGCTGACCGGCCCTCCGTGCCCCGCCTGCAGCCGCCGCTCCTCCTCCTCCTCCTCCTCCTCCTCTTCTGCCTCGAGGACCTCCAGCTCCCGCTCCAGCTCCCGCTCCAGCTCCCGCTCCCGCCGTGGCGGGGGCTACTACCGCTCGGGCCGCCACGCACGCTCCCGCTCCCGGTCCTGGTCCCGCTCTCGGTCCCGCTCCCGGCGCTATTCACGGTCCCGTAGCCGCGGCCGGCGGCACTCCGGCGGGGGCTCCCGAGACGGACACCGGTACTCCCGCTCGCCCGCCCGGCGCGGTGGTTATGGGCCCCGGCGCAGAAGCAGGTGTGTGGCGCCGACGGGTGGCGGGGGCACAGACCCGGCTCCGAAGGAGGGGACTGGGCCACTGCCATGGTGCGGGGAGGTGTGTCCCCTCTGCTCCCTGCGCGTGGGGACGTGGGACGGGCTGGGGTACAGCCCCGGTCTCGGGGGACTGAGCCGGTCCTCTCGCGGGGCATTCCCGGCGGGGGCCTAGAGCGCTGTGTGGATGCTCCAGGGTGCGTGGGGCTTGCAGCGGGGACCTGGCTGGCGTCCAGGGCTGGGGTGCTTTGCGGTAGAGAGGAGCTGCAGACGGGGTAGGAAACGAGTCATGCGGGAGCGGAGCGGCCTTCCTGGGCTCTTGCTTGGTGGGGTCGGGGCCGCCTCGTGGCAGCGTGCCTTGGTGGGTGAGCCTGGCTTCGAATCCTGGCCCTGCTCGGAAACTTCCTGCTTGTTCACGGGTAAAGTCAGGGTAGCGTCCCCTTTGTGGGGTTGTTGTGGAGGTGGGACAAGCGATGCAGGAGAATGCTGGGTACAGGGCCCGGCACTGGGCGAGTGCTGCCGCCGCCGGCCTTGTCCCTTGTTTGGTGGCCCGCGCTGCAGCGTCAGCTTCCTGCAGGGGCTGGCAGGTAAAATAAAGGGGCCAGTTGGGCCCCAGCGGATGGGGGCCCACGTGTCCCCTCCAGTTGGGTAGTCGACTGTGCAGTGGCAGGCCCGGCGTCGCCCTATTTGGTTTTCTCAAGAGAAGTTGGGAGTCAGTTTTTAAAGGGTAGTTCATTTTCTCAACGTTGCCCCCAAGTTTGAGTTTTGTAAAAACTTGGCCAACCCCAGCAGATCGTGTGTGGCCTAGACTTGGCTTCTGGCTCGTTCGCTGTAGCATGACCCAAGGTGACCCCAGGAGAAGCCTTGGGGGTGGGAGGGGGCGTGGCCCCATCTCGAACCCCAGCCTGGGGACGAGCCCTTGCTGAGGAGCCCTCAGGGTCCCGAGCAGAGAATGGATGGGGCTTCACGTGCCCCGACGGGGTCTCGTGGGTCCGTGCTATGGATGGGTGGGGAGAGTGGACAAGAGGTGGTCCCCACTGGACCCCAGCAAAAGGTGAGGAGGTGCTGGGGTGTGGATGAGGCCCCAGCTCTTGGGAGCCCAGAGCCGGGCACCATGTGTAAAGGGTCAGCCGGGTCACCTCCCAGGGGAGCAGGGGAGTGTGCGTGTCCCGGTGGTTGTATCTGGAGGGCGGGCTCTGTGTAGACACGGAGTGAGGCCAGGGAGCGGGAGGGGAGCCGGAGGCGGGAGGGGAGCGGGCGGTCACACCCGGGGCTTCCGCAGAGCCCAGCGGGAGGGCTGTAGCTTCGGAACCAGGTCCGGGCGGCGTGCGGAGGGGGTCCCCGGCTCCTCACAGCCCCCCTCCTGCCCCGCCGTGCCCCAGGAGCCGCTCCCGCTCCGGGGACCGGTACCGGCGGGGTGGCCGGGGCCCCCGGCACCACAGCAGTAGCCGCAGCCGCAGCAGCTGGTCCCTCAGCCCGTCCCGCAGCCGCAGCCTGAGCCGCAGCCGCAGCCCCAGCCCCAGCCGCAGCCGCAGCCCCAGCCGCAGCCGCAGCCGCAGCCCGAGCCGCTCGCCATCGCCCCCGAGGGAGAAGCTGACCAGGCCGGCGGCGTCCCCCGCTGTGGGCGAGAAGCTGAAAAAGTGAGCAGGCAGCCTTGGGGAGGGTGGCGGAGCTTCCCTGTTCTCTTTTGGAAGAGAGCTCGGTCCTGCCTCGGGAGGTCTGAGGGAGCGTGGCCTCACCGTGGTTGAGGGTTCGGGGACACGGCCTCGTCCTGAGGGATCCGAGAGGGGCACGCTCCCTCCCTGGGGGCCGTGCTGAGGCGACGTGGGGTCGGAGGTGGCAGCTGTCCTTTCTTCCTCCCAGGACCGAACCTGCCGCTGGTAAAGAGACAGGAGCTGCCAAAGTCAGTAAGAATTTGGAACTCGCCCGTCTAATTCCCGCCAGCAGCAGTGCCCGAGAGCTGGGCCCGGTGGGCCTGCAGGGGGGACCCGGGGGGGCCGGGAGATCCAGCCCTGGGATTGGAGCGGGCCGAGAATGCTCTGCCCCGTGAGGTCCGTGTCCTCCCCCACTCCTCACTGCCCGCTGGGGCTCCAGCTGTCCCCAGGTCTCCCAGACGCTTGTGGCGGGCGTCTGCGGCCGGTCCCTCCTCCCCACGTTTCCCCACAAGGGCCAGGCTCTTGGATGAGGTGGGTGGTGGGAGCTCCGGACACCCACCCCCTCTCCCGCCTCTTCTCCCCCTTCCCCAGCCCAAGCTGACGCCGCAGGAGAAGCTGAAGTTAAGGATGCAGAAAGCACTGAACAGGCAGTGTATGTCCCCCCACCCCCCGTGTGTCTCTCCACCCCTGTGTCCCTGGTCTCCGCTCCTCTGCCCGCCAGTCCGGCCTGGGGGGCCCGCTCCCCGCCAGGCAGGCGTCAGTGTGGAGGCTCTTTGCGGGGGGTCGGTGTGCACGCCATTCTGTCCCCCCTGCCGAGGGCCGTGGCTGTCTGGTTGGTCTCTCTGGGTTCACTCGGTATCTGGGAAGGGGGTTGCTTTTGAGGGCACCCCTCAGCCACCACGACGTCTTTCCTTTCTCGCAGTCAAGGCGGATAAGAAGGCGGCCCAGGAGAAGATGATCCAGCAAGAGCATGAGCGACAGGTAAGGGCGGCGGTGCGGGCCGGGCCGGACCGGGGCGGGGTGCCAGCTGGCCTGCTCTCACGGCCACGTCCACCCACAGGAGCGAGAGGACGAGCTTCGAGCCATGGCCCGCAAGATCCGCATGAAGTAAGACCATCACGCTCCCTGTATCTGGGCCGCAGCCCCCAATTTCCGGGCTGCTCCCTCTTCCTAGCTGGCTCCTAGCCCTGCCGCCTGCACCAGCTCTCGGGGTGGGAGAAAGGCCGAGTGCCTGTCTGGCCTTGCCAGCCTGCTGGCTCCGGCTGCCGTGGCTCCTCCCGGTGCTGGCCCGGATGCACGGGGCCTCTGTGTTCTCCTCCCTGGCTTCCCTCATTGGGGGCCCTACCTGACCATCCTGTCCGGAGTAGCACCCGAAAACCCGTCATCCTGTCAGTCTGCTGTTTTATTCAGGGCACTGACCTCCACCTGGCACACCCTGCTTGTTCCCTTACTTGTGGGTAATGTCACCCGGGAGGGGACGAGAGGGCAGGTCCGGCTGCGAGCTTCCTGCCGTGTGCCCAGCCCCACGGTGGCTTCTTCCTGCTCCCTTTCCGTTTCAAGGGGACGGTCTTGCATCCTGGACCATGTAGCCGTGGAGTCCGGTCGCGGCTCTGCGTCTCTGGGACTGGGGGGCCCGGGGTGGGCCCTGGCCCTCTCAGGCCTCACTTCATTCTCTGCAGCCAGGACAGACCTTGGTGACGACCTCGCAGGGTAGCCGGGGCAAGAGTGCTCCGAGAGCCCGGGCCTGCTGGGGGCCGGTGGGCGGAACTGGAGGCCCGAGTGCTTGGGGCTGGCGAGGACGAGGGCCCGTCCGTCAGCGGCACGGCCGTGTCTTCGGCTGCTTGCTTGTGGGCCCTCGCACGGGCAGCCTCACGACTCTGAGCCGAGACTCCTTCCTCTGCCTCTCCTGGGGACCCTGCCGCCCGGCTTCCTGCGCAGGGCCCAGCGTGTCGTCGTCACCGCATCTGCTTAGCACACGCCTGCCTCCGTCAGCTGGGGACGCAGAGCGCCTGGGGACTCGGCACCGCGCTCGGTCGGAGCCGGGTTCTGAGCCCGCCTCCGCTGCCCCCCAGCTGTGGCCTCCTGTCTGGGCCGCAGTTAGCTCTTCAGCTGAGCGGGGATGGAGTAGTTGCCCCAGCTCACAGCCGTGGTGCGCGGGTTCAGGCCGATCTGGGCCAGGCGAGCAGAAGGGGCCGCGTCAGTACAGCCCTTGGGGTCGCGGGTCCCGGGCATCCTCACAAAGGCAGATGAAGCCCTTAGCGCGTCAGTTCCCGTGGTTAAGACGGCCTGAGTGTGATGGGAGAGGGTTGAACTTTTCCGCTCGATCTCGTATGTTCGTTCACGCCTTTCAAAGCGAAGCCCACCGAGATTCCAGTCCCGGCTCTGCCCAGCCGGTGTTCCTGGGAGCCCAGTGCTCTGGTGTCCGAGCAAGGACAGCAGCACCATCTGGCCGCGGGTTGCTCTGCCGCTTGGACGGAATGTTGGAAGCACCTGCTCTGGGCCGGCGATCCAGCCGCGCCCTCCAGTTCCGTGTTCTCACGGCATGCTCATGCCTGCCCCTGGGTGGCCTCCCTTTCCCCCTGCAGGGAGCGGGAACGCAGAGAGAAGGAGCGAGAAGAATGGGAACGTCAGTACAGCCGGCAGAGCCGCTCACCCTCCCCCCGTTACAGTGAGTATCCGTGCAGCCGCCCGGCCCAGAACGCCAGATCTCAGCCAGGCGGCGGGAAACGCTGGTGCCTTTTCTGCCAGAGCTCTCAGTGGGTTAGCGTTCTTAAGACACGCTTGCTCAACGTGGTGGCTTAGGCGTAGGGAATGGCAGGCGTTAGAAGCAATGCTCCGTTGCCAGGCCCTGGGCGGGGAGGGAACTGGTTAGAGGCACAGGGGTCGCCTCAGCCAGAGGCAGTCCCGAGTGTGTCCCCTTGAGCGGAGGCTTTGTTCTCTTTTCAGGTCGAGAATACAGCTCTTCCCGAAGGTAAGCCCACCAGCCCAGCTCCCTGGAGGTTGACCTTGTCCCTGCCCTGATTCTTCCGTCTCCGCCCCGCAGCCCTGCAGTTGCACAGGCTGGCCTGACCCTTGTTAACGTCCCTCTCTCTGTAGCATGCTCCCCCATCACCGACGCCACAGGGGTCACGAGCTTGTAGGTGTGCGCCCGGAGTGGCTGCTTCCGCCCAGCCCTCACGGGGGTCCCTCTCTCTCTGCAGGCGCTCAAGGTCCCGATCTCGAAGTCCCCATTACCGACATTAGGCAGAAGCGTGGGGGGCAGGGGGCAGGGGGCGGGGTGAGGGCTCAGGCTGTGTTGCTGCTGGTTTTATCTCTAATGAAATAAAATCACTCGTTATTTAATTCCCTTGACCTGGCCTCCGTTGTCATCTGTGGGGTCCGTGAGGGCCAGCCACCAGGGGCAGCTGGGGAGGGAGCTGGCTCAGGGACGGCAGCCAACACCGCGAGCCTCTGCGGCAAGTACTGCCCCGACGTGGGTGTCTGGGTGGCGGCTCCCACCGCAGCTCGGGGAGGGCAGGGGCTGGCCGGCCAGGAAGGGCCCAGCACCCAGCATGTGGAGGCCGAGCCGGGACTTTGCCCAGGGGCCTCTGGTGACAGGTCCAGGCTTCTCCCCGCCCTCGCCTCAGCCCCTGCCCCGGCCTCGCCCACACTGGGAACCGGGAGCACGGCTTTCTGTGCCAGTCCAGCTGTGCCCGGGGCGCTGGGGGCTGGCCTTTCCCCTCCCCCCATCCAAACCGGTCTGTCCGGCCGTCCACCCCAAGGAGGGAAGCCACCCGCCCCGCCTCAAGACACCCCAAGAAAGCCAGAGTCCACACGCGTGTATAACCAGGCGGGACAATTTACTCGCAGCAGGGGAAGACCAAGGGCGCGCGCCCAGGGGCGGTCCCCGGGGTCCCAGGAGCGGCAGGGGGGCGCCCAGGCGACTCAGGCCTCCCCGCCCGCGCCGGGGTGCTTCTGGCGCAGGTGTTTGTCCAGGGTGGCGCGCAGGCCGAAGGGCACGCAGCAGTGGGGACACTCGAAGCGCGTGCTGCCAGGCCCGGGGCCGTGCATGCGGCGGTGGCGGTTGAGCTTGCTGCTCTGCGCGCAGGCGTAGGAGCAGAGCTCGCAGGCGTAGGGCCGCTCGCCGGTGTGCGAGCGCCGGTGCACCGTCAGGTTGCTGCTATTGCTGAAGTGCTTCCCGCAGAACTCGCAGCTGCCCCCGGGCCCGCGGCTCTTGCTTGGCGGCTTGGGCGTCTTCTTGGGGGACGGCTGGCCCTTGGCAGGCTCGGTTCTCTGTTCCTTGGGAGCAGGCCCCCAGCTGGCCCCGCCGCCGGGTGCCCCGGGCTCCTGGACGCCCGCCGTGGCCGCGGCCCCCGCGCCCTCCCCGCTGCTGCACGGGAGGGTGCTGGCCGGGGCGGCAGCGTGCGCGGCGGGCTCTGGAGGGGCGGCGGCCGAGGCCTGCTCCCCGCCGCCCATGGACCTGCAGGGGCTCTGAGGCAGCGGCTGCCGGTGCGTCTTCTTGTGGCGGTTGAGCTTGCTACTCTGGGTGCAGGTGTAGGGACACTGGTCGCAGGCGTAGGGCCGCTCGCCGGTGTGCGAGCGCATGTGCACCTTGAGGTTACTGAAAGAGCTGAGGGTCTTGGTGCACACAGGGCAGGTGGGGCTCCGCCGGGGCAGGATGCTCACCCGCGCGCCCTTGGCCTCTGCTTCCGGCCCCACCACCGCTGACACGGCGGCGGCCACCTCTGCCAGGCCCAGCAGCGGGGCCTCGGGGGCCTCGGGCTCCGTCTGATAGATGGACAGTCCGTGGTCCCACTGGGCGTGGCGCAGCAGTTTCCAGGCCCCGGTGAACTGTCTCCCGCAGCGGAAGCAGCTCAGGGCCTTGGGGTCCTTGCGCTCTGCGGAGAGAAGGGCTGGGCGTTAGGGAGATGGAGGAAAGCCGTGGGCGCCACGCACACCTGCCAGCCGGTCGCCTTCTGCAGGAAAGGCCCTGTTCGGGGGCTGAGAAGGTGCCGCAGGGAGACGAACTCCCTGTCCTCAGAAGCCGAGGGACAGACGTGGGCGGACAGACAAGGAAAATCTGTGGAGGGGACAATGAAGACCTGGGGATTCTCTGTGTCAGAATCTTCCAGAAAAAAGGGAAAGCAGAGTGAGGGGTGGGAGGAGCGCGATTTTCTATTGGGGGGGAGGTCAGGAAGGCCTTACTGGAGACACGCCAGAATTCCGGGTGCTGGGGGCAGGCCCCACCCCCACTCAACTTCCCACCTAGACAAGAAACAAAACCTGTTTTCCAGATGGGAAAACTGAGGCAGACACACTTCTCCAAGGTCACAAGCTTAGAAGCGTGGACTTGGGGTTCCAATCCAGAAACTTGGGGCGGGCGAGACAGATTTTCAAAAAAGACTGTTGGCATGATTACTGAGCGGGCTCCTGTGCCAGGCTCCGAGTTCATGGGTTCCACATGTGGTCTCCTATTCCCTGCCTTATAGAAGAGGGGGCCAAGGCCTAAGTGAGGAGAAGGCTAAGCAGCCACCTAGAGATCGGGGTGAGGCAGTGAGGTCCCCCTCCCTCCTGCTGGACCCCAAATTAAGAGCCCTCCGAATTGGACGTTTTCTCTAGACCCTCCAGCTACTACCAGTAAAGTACTTGCCTTTACTTTTCAAATTCCAGACAGTCTGGGACCGGGTGGCTTTCCTGAAGCACCACCAGGGTTAGGAGCCCAGATGACCCAGAGTGCCAGCCTAGCCTGACTTCCAGCTGGTTCTCTGGCTCCCTAGTTGTGTGACCTTGGGCGAGAAACACTCCTCTCTGGCCCTCAGTTTTCTCACTTGTCAGAATATGGGGATCCGGGGGATCCTTTCCCTTTTAGGGTTGCTGTGACCACGAATGGAGAAAAAGAGTTCTGGTCCATGTCAGCCCTCAGTAAACATGAGCTGAGCCCACGGGGCTGAGGTGCCCACACGATTCCTCCAAGTCCAAGCACCTGGGAGTGTTCAGTGATTCCATCAAGGCCCCTCCCTGGGCCACCAGACCACCAGCTGGCTTCAAGTCTACAGCTAATTCACAGTCCCTCTTTCCCCTCCCCCACTATGGGATCTCCCCCCAGCCCAGGCCTGAATACAATTCCATCTCAAATATCCCAGGAGCACATGGGCCAGGGGATGGAAATGTGCAGGTTCAGAGGAACCTCAGCCTGCAATGACCAAAAGCTCACACTGAGTCTAGTACCATGTCCAGGGCTTTCATTCCCTCCCATGAGAAGCGACCCAGGTGTCCAGACACCCAGGACCTGGCCCAAACCAGGGGTTTCCCAGCGTGCAGGGCTGGGAGATTCCATCAGAGAGGGAAGCCAGAGGCCCCCTCCCTGGCTCTGAGCAAATGCACCAGCGTCTCAAATCAGAAGTTATCAAGAGATGGGACAGGGTGGCCACGCCACGCTTCCAGCTGGCCTCAGCTTCCCCTCCCCCAGGTTGCTGCCCTCCCCAGAGGTCCCCCTACTGCCACACAGGTCCAGCCACCTGGCCAGTTATTTCTGGCCAAGGGGAAGGAGAAGTGAAACCAGATTGGGGGGGAGTGTGTGTGGCAAATCCCCAGACCCGTCTTCAGGGGCTGGCCACACCCTGTGGGCGGCCCTCCGCAGGCCCAGCCCCGCCCCCACCCCTACCCCCCCACCACTAGTCCCAGCCCTAGGACAGGGCCGGCCCTGGCCACGCCTAGGCTACACCCGAAGGGGAGCGAGAAAGGGGAAGTAGTGCTCCCTGCCCCGCCTGTCCAGCTCAGCCCCTTCTCCCACAGGAAGCCGGGCCCTTGAACTTGAGAGGGGGACTGCATCCCCGCTTGACTCACCTGATCCCAGGCAGGGGCTGGGGCCTTTGAAAAGCTGACAGTCCACCTTCTTGTGGTCCATGAAAGCAGTGATGGCCTCCAACGGAAAGGTCTGCAGGCAACGGCCGCAGGTCAACAGATCTGGGTGTTTGTCGGTCCAGGGCTGGCGGTCTGCTGGGAGGAAGCGGGTGGTAAGCGTGGGGTGGGGCCAGGATGGGGCCTGGGGGTTCCGAGGGAGAGGGAAAACCCGAAGGTCAGAATGGGGGCTGGAGGCCAGGAGCAGGCAACAGAAATGAGGCAGGGCCGAGGTTGGGAGTGAGCGCCTGGAGGAGGGCGTCCCACCCCACACCCCCCACTCCCGAGTGAAAGGGGAGAGAGGCGGGGCAGGGGTAGGGGGCGCTCACCGAGAGGGCTGAGGCTCAGTGGCGTCCACAGCGCCCATTGGTTCCGCGCGCCCAGTGCGTGGAGAGGGCTCCCGGCCGGCGCGAGGCCCGGGGAGTGGCGGGGCTCGTCCTCGAACCGCCCCGGCGCGGGCACTTCCTTCGGGTAGAAGGGCCCCAGCCCCGGGGCCTGTAGGGGCCGCGCGTCTGGCTCGGGCTTCACTTCGATGACGAGGTCCGGCATCTCCATCTCGTCGTCTGTGTTGGAGGCGGGCGCGGGGTCTACTCGGCGGGGCGTGCAGCCGGCCTTGCGGCGGGACATGGGTCGAGGGCCGGGCGGGCTGGCGGGCTGGCGGGCTGGCGGGCGGAGGACGCGCGGGCCGTGCGCGCTCAGTCCGAGGCGCTCAGGTGAGTGACTGCGGCGACCGGCCGCGAACTCTTACACGTGCTGGCCCGGCCCGTGGCTCCGCCCCCGGGGGCGGGGCCTGACGGGAGAGGACGGGGCGGCCCCCGCAGGGGCCACGGGCAGCCGCCAAACTCGATCAAAGCCGAGCCCACTGCGTTTTCTTAGGGACCAAACCTTAACGACGCCGAGGCCACACGAGCACGCGTGCAAACAGCTATTCCTGATCCGGTCTTGAGGCGGGTGTAACTGAGGCACAGGGTGCCCACACCCACCCCCAAGAGAGAAAAACAGTAGGGGCCACGTTTCTCGCTAGGCGCCTATGAGTAATCGGGACTGTTTCATTAAATGCATTACAATAAAAAAAAATTCAGTGGGCAAACATTTATTGAGCCTTTACTGTGCACTGGGTTCTGTTCTAAGCATTGAGGTTACCGCAGTGAACAAGACAGAAAATAATCCTCGGCCTCGGGCAGTTTCTTTGTCGGGGAGTTGGACTCAGAACAAGGTAACTGCAAAATGTAAGTCCCTCCCAGGATGACAAGTGCAATGGGGCAAAAGAAAGCTAGGAGGGGTTACAAAGGGACAGGCCTGCTGCGGTGGGGTTGGGAGGGTCCATTCTCTCCAGGGCAGAGCCTGGTGGAACTGAGACCTGATAGAGGTGAGGGGGGGTGCCAGCCGGCCGTGAGAATAACAAAGAAGGGGGATGGGCTTGGGGAGAGGCGTGGGTGATTGAGTTTTCTGAGAAAATGAGGTCAGACCCAAGAGGGTCTTCGGATCACTTTAAGGTCTTCCATTTCCTGAGACCAGAGCCGTGAGGGGCCGTTTAAGGCAAGGAGGGTTGTGATCCTATAGATCTCTGGTCTGGAATCACCATTAAAACCAAACAGGCGACTGTCTCACCGACTGCCCCCCCCTCCAACTCGGGCCTCCTTGAACTTCCCTCCACAAAGCAGCTCACTCTGATCGCTGTTTGAAGTGGCACCGACACCCTGCCCCACCCTCCAACCCTGACGAGTTTCTCTTTCTTCCTGGCACCGGCCACATCAGAACGTAGACCTATTTGTTGACTGTCCTCTCTTCCCTCCCCACCCCCACTCCACACAAGCCCCCTGAGGTCAGGGCCAGGGTCTGTCCTCCCCTGCGTTGGCCCAGCTCAGTGAATTTTACATGCTAATCTCCCCAGAGTACTGCTCCAGGCTAGACGGTTCCTCATATTGTTATTCAGGGCCAAGCTTGATTGTCCTCCCCAGATCGGAGGACCTCCCTGACCACTGTATCTAAGGTAGCCCCACCCTGCTGGAGGCCTCAGGACCGTGACCTCCATCTGTCCTCACTGCTTTCCTGGTCCTCAGCTTCCTGGTTGGTACATAAGGGGGCTTCTTCATGGCCACCTCCTTTGACCACCCCATTAAAGAAGATTCCCCCAACTCTGCCAACATGACCCTTATTTTATTCCTTCTAGATCACTCATCACAAGCCCTGTAGAATCTTGTGTTTGCCCCTGGAGACCCTGTATCCGCCCTTCCCGGCCCTCCTAGAATGTAGGTTCTAAGCGGGCAGCAGCAGAGTCAGCCTTAGTTCAGTTAGTTCATAGTTCAGTTAACAAATGCACATTGAGCTCCTGCTCTGCACGGTTTCTTTCCTTTTATTTTTTTTTTAAGATTTATTTATTTATTTGAGAGAGAGCGAGCGAGCACCAGAGAGTGAGAGGGAGAAGCAGATTCCCACTGAGCAGAGAGCCCAACATGGGACTTGATCCCAGGACCCTAGGATCATGACCTGAGCTCAAGGCAGACTCTTAACCGACTGAGCCACCCAGGCGCTGGGCAGAGTCTTCCAAAAGATATGGCAGAGCGCCTATGCGCCAGGGGATCTGGTGGGGTGGACAGGTCGCGAAGCATCCGCCTTACTGAAAAAGTGTGGCAGAAGGTAATTCTGTCTGAGCCCAGAGGAGCGAGGCTCCCGAGCCCTTCAGGCCACACATTCCATCTTTCAAGGCCTATTTCCTCCTTTATAAAGGGGGGGGGGGGTTGCTGCCGGGAGGTGTGCGAGACAGAACCACCAACACCGGGGTGCCATCCCAGCAGCAGCGCTCTCCAAGCCTCTTTCCTGCCGTATGGCTGCGCTGGGTTTCAAGGAAAGGGGAGGCTGGGGTCTGGGCGGCAGGTGAAGGGTAGGAGTGTGCACGTGTAGGGGCGCGGGGGTGCAAACACCAAGCGCCGCGCTTAACTCAGCCGGGAGGAAGTCTTCTTTCTGCACCTCGATTTCTTCTTCCGCGAAGTGGGCATCCCGGACAGGCCCCACCTCGCTGGGGGTGGCTCCGAGGGCAGCGCGGGGCCAGGCCGCGGGCGGGGTGGGACGCCTGGCAGCGCCGGCTTCCGAGCGCGAGAGCCCGCCTGCCACCACGTGGGGCGCTGGCGGCGGCGGCGGCGCGGGCGGAACCCAGGCTGAGCGGCTCTCGACCCGGACGAGCCTCTGCAGCCGGGACGCCGGCGGAAGTGCAAGCGCAAGTTGCCGCGGACCTGGGTGAGTGCGGGGTGGTGGCGGGTGAGTCGGACCTGGTTGAGTCCGGTGGCGGGGCGTGAGCACCCGCCCGCGTGCGAAGCCGGGAGTGGCGGGAAAGGGGCAGGTCCGCGCCTGCCACGCCGGCCGTGGGGGACGTTCCGGTCCGTCCCCCCCCCCCCCCGCCCGCGAGCTCCCGCACCCGGACTCCAGTCGGGGCAGCGCGCAGTGCCCCCTCCCCCCACCCTCCGGGAAGATGATAGCGACGTCGGTCAGGGCAGCGAACGCGGCCGCAATCCTGACGCCCGGCGGTGGTGGGACGGACTCGCTGGCCAGATCCCAGCCGGGAGGACATCCAGCGCGGACGGAGTGGGGAATGGACGCCCGGGGGCCGGGAGGACCCATTTAGTATAAGAAAAGGCTAGCGGTGGGTGGCCAGGGCGGAATTGAAAGGAAACTGACCGGCCCAGGGGGCAGGGGGGGGGGGGGGAAGGACTCCGTGCTGGAGCTTCTGGAGGCCGGGGTGGGCGGGGGGTCGTGTGTGGACTTGTCAGCCGCTTGGTTCATTCGCCGGGGTCGGGGGTCTTCGCCGTGAACCTGGTAAGCCGGCTACTTCCCTGCCCTGGCGACGGAAGGGTTAGCGAAGCGTTTGTTCACTGAACGGATCCATTGCCATTTCCTTGGAAGTCAGCTCCGAGGCCCCTAGATGGGAGGTCTGCGAATCTGCCGCCCTCGCCCACGACCCAAGTGATGGGCTCTGGAGTCTTTAGCTATGCAAATCGTTTTCCAAGTCGTGGGGGATGGGTTTGGACATTTTTCTGAAATCCGGGGGGAAATCCTTGGCTTGGAGACTGAAAAGATTAAGGGTTCTGGAGCTTGATCACCAGGGAGCATGGATAATGCCCACTTTTGCCTTCTTGAGCACCCCCTGTGGGACCTTTCCTAAACTAGTTTTTTATGGGATCACACCTTGGTCCCAAAACCTCCAATGGTCCCCCTGTGCTGTCTCAGGACACAGCTGGCCTGCAGGGAGCAGGGGTGATGGGCGGGATCTCTTGTCAGACCAACCTGGGTTTGCTCCCTTTTCCTGCCCCTCAGCCAGCTCGCAACCCATAAATGATTTGGCATTTCCCAGTCCTAGTTTCCTCCTCGGGAAAATAGGATCCTGTGGCCTGACCAAATCTCTGTTTGTTCTCCCCTAATGGAGAAAGCAAGTCTGTACATTGGTCCACCCTGGCTTTTTTGTTTTATCCAGGGATTTAACATCATTGTGGCCATTTGATTAATTCCCATGGATCCTTTATTTAGTAACAGCCCTAGAGACTAGGGTGTTTCTCTTAAATCACTCAAGAGTTAACGTAGGTTGCAGGAGAGCCCTAGGGGCTGATGATTCTTTTTTTTTTTTTTTTTTTTTAAGATTTTATTTATTTATTTGAGATAGAGACAGAGAGAGAGAGCATGAGATGGGAGAAGGTCAGAGGGAGAAGCAGACTCCCCATGGAGCTGGGAGCCCAATGTGGGACTCGATCCCAGGACTCCAGGATCATGACCTGAGCCCGAAGGCAGTTGCTCAACCAACTGAGCCACCCAGGCACCCAGGGCTGATGATTCTTGACCGAGCTTGGACTGCAGTGGTCAGATAAGTTAGAAAATGTGTACGTCCCCGAGTCCCATGTGCAGTGGTAGTAGTCAAATAGAGAAAACGTATATTGTACACCTGAAACTAATATCACAGTGTGTATTAACTAACTGGGATTAAAATAAAAACGCAAAACAAAACAAAAAACAAAAAAAAATGCGAAAGAAAAAAAGAAGAAAATGTATATATCCCACAAATCCCATTTACTGTGGTCTTCCCCATCAGGGAAAACGCTGAGAGTCTGCCTTGGTCCTCCACTCAGCAAATAGTGAGGGCTTTCCACCTTCAACGTAAATCCTGATCTGATCACTTTTCCCCACCTGCGCGACCCTCAGCCTGCCCCAAGCACCGTCATCCTCTGCCTGCCTGGGCCACTGCGGTGGCTTCCTCACTGGGCTCCCTGCTTCTCCCTCTGTGTCCCTCACAGTCCACTGTGCCCGTGCAGCAGGCAGAGGGATCCTGTGAAAATCCAAGTCCCGCCCTATCAGTCCCTCCTAAGAGTAGAAAGCCAGGTCCTCACCTCGGTCTTCAAGGCCCCTCCCTGCATGATCGGCCCCTGCTCCTGCCTCCTCCACGCCGGCCTCCCTGCCATGGGCTTTGCATTTGCTGTTCCTACTGACTGGAATGCTTTTCCCCCAAATCGCTGCATGACTGTGCCTTATTCCATTTGGGTCTGTGCGCAAGTGCGACAGACTTCCTGGCCAGCTCCCTCTCTCACCCCCCAGGCTGGGCCAGGCGCCCCCTCTGGGCACCTGAGGCCTCCCCGCCTCCTTCCTTCCAGCCCTGCCCTCTCTGGGACAGCATCGCCTGGAGGCAAGTCAGGTGGGCTGGAGACCGAGCAGGGCCTTAGAGAACGCAGATGGGTGAATCTTTTCATTCCTTCAACAAATATTGACTGAGCTCCCCCTGTTTGCCCGGCTCAGGGGTGGGGATGGGGTGGGGTTGTGAAGTAATTGGACATAGTCTTTCTCTCAAAGTCCTGTGTCCTGTGGCGGAAGAGACAAGATGTAGGTAAACGCTTAATGTGCGTATGATCAGGAGAATGTGGTGTGAAGGGGCTACTGTTCCTCCCCCCCCCCCCCCCCCCCCGTAAAGGTGACCATTTGAGCAGCAACCTGAGTACAGTGGGGGGGGAGGGAAGATGAGCCCTGGATCCGGAAATGTATAAAAGTCTCCCCCATGTGGAAGAGGGTTCCAGGCAAGAATATCCTTTTTTTTTTTTAAGGTTTTATTTTTTTTTAAATTTTTTTAAAGATTTTATTTATTTATTTGACAGAGAGAGAGAGATCACAAGTAGGCAGAGAGTCAGGCCGAGAGAGCGGGGGAAGCAGGCTCCCCGCTCAGCAGAGAGCCCGACGCGGGGCTCGATCCCAGGCCCCTGAGATCATGACCTGAGCCGAAGGCAGAGGCTGTAACCCACTGAGCCACCCAGGCGCCCCTACATTTTATTTTAAGTAGTCTCCACACACCACCCTGAGATCAAGAGTTGTGCACACTCTACCAGATGAGCCAGCCAGAGGCCCCAGGAATCTAAGATTTTTTTTTTAAAAAGAATTTATTTATTAATTTGAGAGAGAGGGAGAGAGCTAGAGCATAAGTGAGGATGGGGAAGGTGGCAGGGAGAGGGAGAAGCAGGCCCCCCACTGAGCGGGGGCTCCATCCGGGGACCCAGGACCCTGGGAATTATGACCTGAGCCAAACACTTAACCGACAACTGAGCCACCTTGGCGCCCCAGAATCTAACATATGTGGAGGGACATGGGAGCATTACAATATGCCCCTTCCTTCTCGAAATTAGAATTAAAAAATTACTTTCATGCCGCCCCTGGCTGGCTCAGTCGGTAGAGCATGTGATTCTTGATCTCCAGGTTGATCTCCGAGTTCCAGCCCCATGTTGGGTCTAGAGATGAGCGGAATAAAATAAATATCTTAAAAAGAAAAATTACTTTGACTAGTACGGACTGTGAAAGGCATTAAAAAGGTCGACAGTTTGAAGACCCCTGCCCTGAGCTCTCCGGGGGCTGAATGACCAGCAGCGTTTGCAGTGTTGGCGGTGCGGTCACTGCCGGTCTGTGACGCTGTCTAACTTACGCCCTCAGTCCCGAGGGACGGAAGGAGCGTCTCCATAGCTGCACCGATGCAGTGCCTCGTCAGCCTTCAGTGTTCCCCGGGTCTGGGAGGGGAAGAGTCTTACAGCATTGGAGCTTTAATTTACATTTATTTCCCTGGTTCTCTGTGAGGTCGTGAATATGTTCAGGAGTGGAGTAGTTGAGTAGCTGTCTTTATACCCTCCCCCCCAACCTGTTTGTCTAACACTAGTGGTTCTCAACTAGAGACGTTTTTGATTTTGTTCCCTCCAGGGACATTGGGCCATATAGGGAGAGCTTTTTTTTTTTTTTTTTTTAAAGGAGAAGCAGACTCCCTCCTGAGCAGGGAGCCCAGTGCCAATGAGATCCTGGGACTCCAGGATCCTGACCTGAGCCCAAGGCAGATGCTTAACGACTGAGTCATCCAGCCACCACCCCCCCACCCCTGCCCCCACCTTTTTTTTTTTTTTTTTTGGTAGAAATCATTTCTTAGAATATATACACTAAATTTTAAAAACATTTTTATGGAGTAAAGCACACATAACCTTTGCCTCTTTACCTAGTTTTTTTTAAAGATTTTTATTTATTGGGGCGCCTGGGTGGCTCAGTGAGTTAAAGCCTCTACCTTCAGCTCAGGTCATGATCTCAGGGTCCTGGGATCGACCCCCCACATCAGGCTCTCTGCTCAGCAGGGAGCCTCCTTCCCCCTCTCTCTCTGCCTGCCTCTCTGCCTACTTGTGATCTCTCTCTCTCTGTCAAATAAATAAATAAAATCTTTAAAAAACTAAATAAGATTTTTATTTATTTATCTGGGAGACAGAGAGAGAGAGAGATAGAGCTCACACAAACAAGGGGAGGGGCAGAGGGATAGGGAGAAGCAGACTATCTCCTGAGCTGGGAGCCCCATGTGGGGCTCAATCCCAGGACCCTGAGATCATGACCTGAGCTGAAGGCAGACGCTTAACTGACTGAGCCACCCAGGCATACCACCACTTTACCTATTTTATTTTATTTTATTTTATTTTACTTTACTCCATTTCATTTCATTTCATTTCATTTCATTTCATTTCATTTCATTTCATTTCATGTAATCTCTACTTCCAGCATGGGGCTGGAATTTATGACCATGAGATCAAGAATTTCATGCTACCGACTAAGCTAGCCATACACCCCAGTATATGGAGAACTTGATAAAAAAGGCTGCATGGGGTGCCTGGCTGGCTTAGTCAGTACAGCATGCAACTCTTGATCTTGGGGTTGTAAGTTCAAGCCCCATACTAGGTATAGCGATTACTTTAAAAAATTAAAATCTTTTTTTTTTTAAGGTTATTTATCAGAGAGAGAGAGAGAGAAGCAGGCACAAGCAAGGGGAGTAGCAGGCAGAGGGAGAAGCAGGCTCCCCGCTGAGCAAGGAGCCCAATTCGGGGCTCGAACCCAGGACTCTGGGATCATGACCCAAGCCAAAGGCAGATGCTTAACCAACTGAGTCACTCAGGCGCCCTCCCCCCCAATAAAACCTTAAAAAAAAGGCTTTATTGAGGTGTAATTCTCATACTGTACCATTCACACAGTGGGAGACAATTTTGGGACTCACGGCTTGGGTCGGGGGGGGGGGATGTTACAAGTGTCTCGTGGGCAGAGGCTAGTACTACTGCTAAAATCCCACACCTCTGCACCGTACAGCGCCCCACAGCAGGACAAAGAGTGGCCCCGCCCCAAACATCAACGATGCCCAGGTTGAAAACCCTCATCTGTGGCCTTGGCCCATTTCTTTGCAGGATTCTTTCTTGCCAGGAGCCCACGGGTGAGCTGCAGAGACAGGAAGAGCCTACCGAGAGGAAAAGGGTCATCTCAATCTCCCTCCTACTGTGAGTGGCCCGGGGATGGGACACTGGGTGCCTAAGATCTGCCGTCACTTTAGAGAGGACTGAGCCACAGTTTCAGCTGCCTGAAACCTGGGTCCCTCTCTGTCTTTCTTGCTCACAGAACCAGCTCTTCCCTGTATGTATGCAGCCAGCATCGTAATGGTGCCTCATGTGTTCCAAGGCTGTGCTGAACACTGTGATTGTGACTTTAGTCCCCAGGCCAGCCCTGTGCGGTTGGTCCTCTTACCACCCCTATTTCACCGATGGGGAACCCAAGGCACAGACCGGTTAAGCAACTTACCCCAGTCACACAGCAATAGTAATAACAATCGTAACTCAACTTTTTTAGAGAAGCTATAGGAGCCTGTCGCGTCCTGATGATACGCTGAGGGCGGGGGGCTCTAGGTGCCATTTCTCCATACAAGGGAAGCAGAAACTGTCTCTCGCTGGAGGTCACCCAGGGAAGCTGGCCTGGGAGCTCCATCTCCACTGCATTCATTCCAGCAGGAGCGATGTTTAAGGGGCCAGGTTTCTGTGTCCCGGCCCCACAGGGTTCCAGGAGCTGAGGATACAGCAGAAGGCAAGAAGCAAGGCGCTGCCCATGGGGGAGGCAGGCTAGCAGGGCACAAAGGCCAAGCAGAATGATAAATATACAGTGTGCTAGAAGAGTTCCGTGTGCTGTGGAGGACCATGAAGCTGAGGAAGGCCAGAAGGGACGTGGAGTGGGCCTTGAACGTGGGGTGGGCCTCGAACGTGGGGTGCTGGGCGGGTCCGGAGCCTGCAGGGCTGCTGAGGGCGGTGGTGAGAACTTTGGCTTTAACTCTGCAAGGCGGAAGCCGGGGGCGGGCTCTCAGCGAGGATGGGCGTGGCCTGGCGCGGGTGATAGATGGTGGGTGTCAGGTGTTAAGCAGGTCCCTCCAACTGTGTGGGTGGGGACAGACTCGGGGAAAAGGGGACCGTGAAGGTGGAAGCCAGGGGCCCAGGGAGGAGGTGACTTCAGTTGTCCATGCGGGAAGCGGCAGTGTGGACCAAGATGTGGGCAGTGGAGAAGCCTTAGGCTCAGAGTACAAAAACAGCAGTTGAGGGGCGCCCCGGTGGCTCAGTTGTTTAGCATCTGCCTTCCGCTCAGTTCATGATGCTAGGGTCCTGGGATGGAGCCCGGCATCAGCCTCCCTGCCCTCCCTGCGGCGGGAAGCCTGCTTCCTCCTCTCTCACTTCCCCTGCTTGTGTTCCCTCTCTCCCTGTGTCTCTCTCTGTAAAATAAATAGATAAAATCTTTAAAAGAAGAGAGAAAAAAAAACCCCAGCACTTGATCCTTGAACAACACGGGTTTGGACTGCATCGGTCCCCTTATACGCAGATTTCTTTCTATAAATATGGTACGATACTGTAAATGTATTTTCTCTTCCTTAAGATTTTCTTCATAAAATTTGCTTTTCTCTAGCTTACCTTAATGTAAGATACAGCATATGATGCCTACGACACACGAAGTACGGATTAATCAGCTGCTCATGTTATCAGTAAGGCTTCTAGTCAGCAGTAGGCTACTAGTAGTTATGTTTTTGGGGAATTACAGCTTGTACCTGCATTCTCAATCGTGCGGGGGGGGGGGGCAGTGCTCTAACTCCCATGTTGTTCAAGGGTCAATTACATACATTTTTCCCCCTCAGGCTTTTCTTGTCTTTTATGACCTTGATTTTTTTTTTAAAGGGCAAAGAGAATGCACTTCACAGATTTTGTTTGTCACAGAGAGAGAGCAAGAGGGCGCAAGCAGGGGCAGAGGCAGAGGGAGAAGCAGGCTCCCCACTGAGCAGGGAGCCCGATGCGGGGCTCGATCCCAGGACCCCGGGATGATGACCTGAGCCGAAGACAGATGCTTAACTGACTGAGCCCCCCAGGCGCCCAGCAGGCTCTTTTTTATAGAGTGTCCCTCAATTTGAGTTTCCCGACGATGAGATTTAAGTAATGCATTTTTGGGAGGAATACCATAGAGGCAGTTCCCTGTCGTCAGTGCATCACCTCAGGAGGCCCGTGGGGTCCATTTGTCCCATTACAGCACATGATGGCTTTGATGTCTAAGTTAAGGTAGCGTCCACCAGGTTCCTCCATTACAAACTTACTGTTTACGACAAGTAAGTATTTTGTGGAAGTACTTTAAGGGAAGTACTTTAAGACTGGCTACGCTGACCCTCGCCCAACACTCATCCACAAATTTCAGTGTCCATTGGATTTTACCTCCTTCAAGGGACTCACGGATTTCCATTTTATTCAGTGGGTTATAATCTGTAACTATCGCTTTTTGTTTATTCTAAGATTTTATTTTTAAGTAATCTCTACACCCAACGTGGGCCTCGAACTTACAACCCCGAGATCGAGAATCCCACGCTCTGCCGACCGAGCCAGCCAGGTGCCCTGTGTGACTGTCATTGTTGTAATGTTCCCATCATTCCAGAGCTGGGCCCCGGAAGCGGTCGTAAGCTGGCCCCTGTGTGATTGGGAATGCATGCGGAAGACAGCATTTCCCTATGGATTTGATGGGCTGTGCGTGAGAGGGGAGAGGAGGCTGGAGTTTGTTCCTTCAGCAAATATTTATCGCCCGGGACTAGGAATAAAACAGTGATAAAAACAGTCAAAAGTTCCTGCTCTCGTGGACCTTGAGAACGGTGGTAGCGGCTCCTGGGGAGGGGGTAACCGGTGGAGGGAGGGCACAGAGTCGAGGAGGAGAATCCAGAACCGGGTTTTGGACAAGTTGAGTCGAGGCGGGTTAGACAGACGCCTCTTGTCGCCGTCGCACGGTCCCTGTGTAATGGCTTCTTGTTTTCTTCACCCAGCAGCCAAGATAATGCAGACTCCACTGACCATCCCTGTGTCTGTGCTCCGGCTCCCTCGGGGCCCGGATGGCCTGAGCCGAGGCTTCGCCCCTGATGGACGCAGAGCCCCCCCAACACCAGAGGGTCCCAAAACTCCGGGGTCTGCAGTAGTTCAAGAGTCTCGGGAATCCCAGGAACAGCAGGCACGAGCCGTGCTCCGGGAGCGGTACCTCCGCAGCTTGCTGGCCATGGTGGGTCACCAGGTGAGCTTCACATTGCACGAGGGCGTGCATGTGACTGCCCACTTCGGAGCCACGGACCTGGACGTGGCCAACTTCTACGTGTCGCAGCTGCAGACGCCCATAGGTGTGCAGGCTGAGGCCCTACTGCGGTGTAGTGACATTATTGCCTACACCTTCAAGCCATGAAGACGTTACCACGTTCACCTTTCTGCTTTGAGCCCAGCCAAGGGGCCCCAGCCCCCGCCCCCACGTGGTCATGGGCCCCACAGAGTTTGAAACTCCCTTGGAATTCTGAGCGGAGCTCCAAGCAACTCTGGCTTCTTGGGACCTCCAGGGTGTAGTGGGTAAAATTCTGCAACCCCAGGAGTTCTAGAACCCGCTGACATGAATGCTCTACCTCACAGAACTCTATAAACTCTAAAATAGGGCCTCTTGCCAGTTCCTGAAGACTGGGGATTGGGGGTGGAAGGCAAATGGCCGAGCAGGAAATTGTTTCCTGAAGTTGCAAAGTTCAGCCACCTACTAAAGAACCATGTATCCTAGGAAAATTCGCCTCCTGTTTTGTTTTGTTTTGTTTTGTTTTGTTTTTTGTTTTAAAGTGTAGCACGCAGGGATGGAGCCAGATTTTGGAAGTGGAGGGGTGGCTAGCCAAGGGCTGAACCTGGTGGATCTGGGCCAAGAAGAGGGCACATCACGGGGCTGGGAGGAACTCGGATGAAGACGGAGATTGGCTTGGTCCGGGAATGGCTGGAGCTACCTGAACGCCGGGTTTGGGACATTTGGACTCGATTTCTTTTTTTCGGCTGGGCGGGAGTGTTCCCAGCCTGGGGCGTGGCTCGCACCCCGTTACCTGGTCACCGGGCCATAGAGCAGTGTGGACCTCACTCTAGAGACCGCAGCTTCGCTTCCCCGTCCTCTTCGGAAGGGGTCGGACACTGTGCAGCGGCGCCACTGAGGCCAGGCTGAGGACCGGGTTTTGGGGTGAAGCTTCACCCTCTCTCCGTTTCGCTCCAGCTGTGTGGCCATCCAGATCATTCGCTTCCCTTGTCCCTGTCACTACTGTCTTTCAGCACATTCGCTTTAAAAAAGTAATTGCTGGCCCCTTTGTAGTCCCATCAACTTTAGAATGCAAGTGAAGATCCCATTAAATAGAGAAAGAGATTTGCTTTGTTCGTTTGCAGTCGCGAAAGTGCGGCGACAAGAGAAGCTGAATGGGGCAGGCGGAGATCCTCAGCTCCCATAGGTCCGTTCGCGACTCCGCCTCCAGCGAGTACGGGGCCTCGCTCTCCAGTTGTCTTGGCGACGACATCGTTCGCTCCTCCCCGAATGCCCCCTGCCTTTTAGTCTTAGCCCCGCCCCCGTCGCTGGCCGCGCTTCGAAAGCCTGGCGAAAGTGCGGAGGCGAAAATTAAGGGATTGGCTTTGGGGGGGAGGGTCGAGGGCTTGGGCTCACGCCAGTTCGCTCCGGGCTTGGGGATCTACCTGCTCCATCGCCCGATTATTTTGGTTGGCAGATTCATCTCTTGGTTTTGGAATTTCTTCCCTCTTCCGGTTTTTTCTTTTTTTAATCGGGACTATGATACTCCCATGGGCTCATATTTATTTGAGTCTTTTAACTTAAATTGTATTTCACTCAACGAATACAGAGAACTATTGATGAAATTGCTGTTTGCAAATGGAGGGCTAGAGAGCAAGTAGCAAAGAGGCACAGCCTTCGTCTCCAGGTAGAGGATCCGTCTGTCAGCATCCACACATTTAGTACGGCTGATATCGCCTTTCTTTTCAAGTTCTCTGTTCCTTTGCCTCTCTCCTTATCAGCTGGCCTAGTCCCGCCGAGCAGATGTTTTTATTTTTATCAACTCCACTTCCCCCTCCGTGGCCCGAGCTCGTGACGAATGTGTGCGAGTGTGAACGTTATCTAGATTGAGGCGGGGAGGGGGGAGTGGGGGCGGCTCAGGTTCGCGCTTGCGCGCTGCTCCGGGAGACGGCGTCCACCTCACCCCGCCCCTCGTGTTCTGCAGTTCCGGCTCTGCCGATTCACTGCTCACGTTTCTTTTTCTCGTGGCTCTTTCTGCCTCTTATCACCCGTTTCAACAACCCGGCTGACAAGTCTACCCGCAGATAGCTTAAAGTGATTTTCTGCTTTCCTTAGTCCGCGACGGGCGCACCGGCTCTTAACGAAAGTGCGGCCGCGAACGAGCAGGCGCGCGCGAGGCTCGGGGGAGGCGCGCTCGAGCTCCCGGCGGCGACGACTACGACGACCAGGAGAGCGGTCGGAGGCGGCGCCTGAAGCAGCGGCGGAGCCCATGCCCCGGGACGGCGGGCGGACCCGGAGAGACAAGCCCGGGGCCCGGGACATGTCCCCGGGGCCCCCGTGAGGAGGCGGCGGCGGCGGCGGGGGCGATGGAGATCCCGCCGCAGGAGGCGCCGCCCGGGCCGGGCGCGGATGGCGACACCGAGGAGGCCCCCGCCGAGGCCCGATCTCCCAGCCCCGTGTCTTCCCCCGCGGACGGGCGCCTCAAGGCTGCGGCCAAGCGCGTCACGTTCCCCTCCGACGAGGATATCGTGTCCGGAGCGGTGGAACCCAAAGACCCCTGGAGACATGGTAGCTACCGCTGGGGCGCGGGGGCGGGCTCGTGGCTGACCGGGAGTCAGTGCAGCTCTCGGCTCGGAGGTGGTGCCCATTAAGTTGCACCTAATGATGATTTAAGGGAACTGTCGTCAGTTCAGAGCTGCAAGATGTCAGAGACGGGTGCGTTTTGGGTTAGGAAGATGAAAAGTAGCTGAGTTTTGCCCGCCCCCCAACCCTCCCTTTTCCGACTCCGAAGGTGGCCGTTTTAGGAATTAAGACGATAAACAATTAAGTTTGGAGGCTTGGGAGATTGGTAGGGCGGTAGTCTTTGAGTTTCTAGCCCCCCCCGCTCCCCAGAAGGATAAAGAGAGCAATCGGGGAAGAAAGAGTGGGTCAGCATTGGCGTTGAAAGGGCAGATGGAGTTCGATGGGCTCATAGGGATGGAAAGAAGTTTAAGTTGCTGATCTGCAAACCTTGGGACAAGGGGTAGTCCTGTTGCTCACTTTTTTTGGCTGTAAGGAGAAAGAGGAATAAACCAGCCTGGCCCGTGGCTGCCGAGTTGGTAAATCCTGGGGTTGGGAAAAGGGAGTCAAGATACACAAACTCCCAGGAAAGGAGCAGAGGTGATGGTCACTTTGGAGGTGGGTGAGATAATCGGAGGAGGTGTTAGATCTTGACATTTAAAAGAAAAGTCACTGCATGCTTCCTGTTCTTCCTAAAAGGGAAGCAAAGCAATATCAGTCATTAAGGAGCAGGCGAACTTGGGAGTCTGGGTATAGAAGGGTGTCTTAAAAAAAAATTTTTTTTTTTTCCCTGAGAAAGAGTTGGGGAATTGACAGTTGGTGGTCGCCAGAAGGTGAATGCCTGAAGAAGTTTGCTGGCTTGAGATGTTGGGAGAGGGAGCAAGTCTGCAGATCTAGGTCCCTTGAAGGTCAGATTCATGTTGGAACTGAAAGGACAGCTGGAGGAGTGTGTGTGTTTCACCTAGAGGGCTAATGTTGGAGAGTCACTCAGTAGATGAGTGGCAGTGTTGAGTCTGTTTCTTTGCTGGAGAGGTCTGTCTTGCCAGGTTGGAGCCCACGAAGAGCGGGGTCACAGAGTGGTCCCGGCTCAGAAGTTGATCACTTGGCCCCAGAAAAGAGGCGGCACTGTTACGTGCAGTGGAGGAATTGTGGCTTTTCTGTGAGAGTGGGAAACATGGTAACTAGAAGCTGAGAACATAGGTAGCCTGTCATAAACGCCAGTTTGGCGAGTTCTCGTTAAAGAGACAATTTATGATTGTTGGTGTCGAGAGCCAGCCGCGTCTTGGGCCCTGGGCCCCAGGGATAGGTGTCACTTTTGGGTTGGAGGACTTAGGCTGGGGAGGGGAAGAGTCAGATGGGGCCCTGGCTATAGCATGGTACCCAATTCAGGGAGTTGAGAGCAGGAGGAGAGAAAGACCTGGATGAGCAGATGATGGAGAGCAGAGATTCCAGGTCAAATCCTGACTCCCATTTACCCACTTCATGACCTCAGGCTGCTTATCTTAACTCGGAGTCTCAGTTTTCCTGACTGTGAAGTGGGTGGTAATACCCCTGTGAAGGCTTTAAGGAAGGACTAAATACAGGTGTGTATGAAAAGTAATTGGCCAGGATCAGCTTTCATGAAGTTGCAGTTATTGGTCATTTTCAGGGTGATGCTGGGTGATATTAGTTATTTCAGGGGCCGGTCTAGAGGGGGTCCGTTCATGTGCTTGGGACCTGGATGTTTCTGGTTCCCAAGCCTTTGGGATAGGGACAGAGATGGTGGTCAGTTTGTGTGCCCGGGGTGAGCAGAAGGGAAGTGGAGCAGTTGGTGGGCTGGGGGTCCGTGGTGGGGGCAGGGGGAGAGTAGGCACGGGGGCGGGGCTGGGAGCTAGGTTCTGGTGTGCAGGTTCCCAGAAGAGGAACAGCTGTGTGTAACCAGCTGTTTGATTTTGAGTAAGCTGTTTTTCCTCCCTGCGCCTCTTGTTTCTTCCTCTGCAAATGGAGGTGCTAATTTCTACGGCGGGTAGTTGCGAGGATTAAATAAAATAGTCCTTGTAAATTCTTGCCACAGAAATAGCAGCTGCTGTTACCCAGGCAGTGAAGGAGTTTGAGGAGAGGGAAGAATGACAAGAAAGAGGGGTCACTTGGAGTCTGGCTGGGAGGAGCTGAGGGGACAGTTGCTGATTGGTCTTCCCGGGTAGGAGGAGGTGGGAACAGCTTCCAGGTTGGGGGAAGTCTCTCGTTTCTGGAAGTTTAAAGAGGGACAGCAGGGACTGGTCACACCCTGGAGGAGTCAGTGGGTCTGAGGTAGGGCGGTGATGACACGGAGAAGTTGAGAAATCGGTTTATGGGCTGGCGGAGTGGGTCTGTCTTGGCTGGGGAGAGGGGCTGAGGGCTTGGCCTGGCAGTGAGGGAGCTGGGGGATTTGGGTCCCCAAGCAGAGGAGCGATCATGGGTGACGTTGGTGAGGTTAGACAGTGGGATTTGCAGGACAGGACATTGGAAGGCTTGTCGGTGCTGAGGGGCAGGTGGCTAGCCTCTGTGCCTGGGGAGGACAGTGAGTTGCTGCCTGGCTTGGGACCAGGGAAGGTGGAGTCTTGCCAGGTAGAGAAAGTTGGGCCAAGGGGATTACTTAGTTGGGACGCCAAAGAGTCTTCGTTGGGGTCTGTGGGGAGGACTTAGCTGGGCTTAGAGGAGGGGCAGGAGGTATGTTGAACTTGGTCTTCAAGCTGCGAGAAAGCACAGGGGGTGTTATTCGAGCTGTGGACCTAGTGGGAAGGGTGATTGAGGAGTCACTCTGGGGCCTGCTGCACTGATGTGACCCTAAGGTCAAGGGCGAGGGGAGAGTTGACCAGTTTCGTGGGAGAGAGGTCACTCCGAAGCTGCTCTTCCATCGTAGAGGTGGGGAAGTTGCCTGAGCCAGGAGGTGCAGGAGCATCCCCGAACTAGAGGACTTGGGGGGCCCCGGCACAGGTGACCATTCAGGGAGGAGAGCTGGGCCAGGCCCGGACTGGAGTGGTGGCCCAGCTGGGTGGGAGCCTCTGGGGGTGTCTGCCTGAGGGTGAGAGCCCCATCAGGCCCTGCCTGAGGTCATGTGTTGGGAGTCTCTACAGGTGAGACGACCTGGCGTGGGTGAGGGGGATCCCAGGCCTCTGGAGGTGCAGCCCAAAGCAGTGCTCAGAGGGGCCTTGCCTGGCTCCCATCTCTCATAGTGTCCCCGCCCGCCTGCCCCCAACCCTTACTTTCCTCGGGGCACTAGTGGCCCTCTGCTGTTACCTCGCATGCTCGTTTTCATGCTGGGGGTCTCTCTCCCCCACTGAAACGGGAGAGCAGACACTGTCCATCCTGTTTCCACTTCCTCGGCCTCTCAGAGGGCACACGGCAATCGTGGTTGAATGAGCGCCGGGGGGCCTGTGTGCAGCTCTTCTGGAAGGGGTTACAGCAGGCCACACGTGGGACCTGTGCAGCCAGAGCGTGCTTCCCGGCCAGCCCTGGCGGCCATGTGCCGGGGCCTCCAGCAAGGCCCTTGTTCTTGCTGAGCTTGTTTGTTTCCTCATCTGTGAAGTCCTGATCCCTGCCCTGCTGACCACCCAGGCCGTCTGAGCAGATGGGATGAACCAGTGGGTGGGGGGGCGGGCCTCCTCCATAAGCCAGTTGTGCGGGGATGGGAAGTGGAGCTTGGGGAGGAGGCGGGGTGGAAACTGAGAGCGGGAGATGCTGCCTCAGAGCTGCCGGCCTGGCCACCTGTGGGCTCCACTGTCCCTGGGGGTAGAAGTGGGCCCCGGGGGGAGGAGGGGCTGGCTGGCTGCACCCCAGCTCCTGGTGGCAGGCCCTGGGGTCCCAGCTCTCCTGAGGGACTTGTGCCAGGGACCCTTACAGACCAAACTGCAGGAATCTTCCCAGTCCCATGAGCACCGTGTGGGGAGGAGATGTGGGCTCTGCAAGACTGGCGGCGGCGAGCACATGACGCCGGCCACGCTCTGGGAGGTTCGTCTCCCCTCCCTCCAGTCCTGCCAGTGACTCATTCCGCACTCCCGGACCTCTGGCCCAAGAGAGTCCGTCCTGGAGTGGGGGGGAGTTTTGTCCACCAGGAAACTCCTCCTGGGACGTATCTGCAGGGTGAGGGGGCCCCAAAGATGAGGCCACCTCTGGCCACCCAAGTTTGGGGGTTGGGAGGGGCGGTGGGGGCAGTGGCCCTGGTGTTCTCAAATGGGGATCAAAGAGGATGGGCACGCTTTACTGTTGGTTCTCGTTGAAATCTGTGCTGTAGATTTAGTCCTTGAAACTGGTTTGACAGGTAGAAACGCACCTGTGGGTGGTAGAAAGCGGCCCTGCGTTAAAAGGCTCAGCTCAAGGGGTTCCTGACTGGCTCAGTTGGTGGAGAGTGTGATTTTTAATCTTGGGGTCATGAGTTCGAGCCCCATATTGGACGTAGAGGTTAAAATAAATAAATAAACTAAAAGAGAGAGAGAGAGTCTCGGCTCAATTTAGCCTGAGTGGTGGTATTGCTGGAGAGCTGGGGATGGGGTCGTGAGGGGGCAGCTTTTGATGCTTTTGCCCAGATTTCCGTCTGGGCCCGGCTTCACATCCTACTGCCGGCGTTGGCGTATAACCTGCCGTGTGACTTTGGCCGATTGTTCTTCCTGCCCGAGATTTTTCTGTCTCTAAAATGTGGCTGACAGTGGTACCTCCTCATAGGGTGACCGAGAGGATTAAGTAAGATAACAGAGTCCATAGCGCGTGCTCATCAGATGTCTCCCTCGTTTTCCCTGCCATCGCCGGGCCCCACCAGCTTCCTGTCTCTGCTGGGTGTTTGCACTCGTCTTTCGCCCCAGCATCTCCGCCATCAGAGCCCTGCTGTCCTGACTCTGACCTGGCATGGGAAAGACCTCAGGCTCCAGGCCTGATCCGTCTGTTACACAAAGCTGGGTGACCCTGGGCTAGTTGCCCAACCTCTCTGAACTGAAACCAGGTCAGCCTGTCTTGGCCCACTAGCCCGAGAGGCCGCAAGGGTACCCAGATTCGAGACTCGAAGCGTTAGTTAGCCTGTCCGGATATCGGCCGATGACCTTGGACAAATTACACCTCCTCCCTGAGCCTTAGTCCCGCCTGGAGTGTGGACACGCCACCCCCCCCCCCCCCGAGCCCTCTGTGCTCTCGGGCGCTGGACTGGGGGTGCTGCTGCGCCAGGGCGGCCCTTTGCACACTCAGAACTCAGGCCGACTGCCCTCCTTGCCCCCTCTAACTGTTTGTGTTCGCATCGTATTTCCCCTTCAAGGGCGAAGACTGTGAGTCACCTCTGTGACCTCTGCCTGGCGCATGAGAGGGCCCGGGCACGGGGTGAACGTCCGAGGAGGGAGACTGTCCTACATCTAATAGCCGGCGGCGGTATTTGGGAGAAGCTTTCTGAGTGATTAATCCAGCCTGTGCCGGGGGCTCTTCCTCAGAGATCTGCAGGCTGGCTTTGGTGCCCCTCACGAGCCCCCAGAAAGAGCACGCACACTTAGCGGGCAGGAGGCAGTAGCTAGTCCTTGAGTGAGTGAGTCAGTGCAGGTGCACATGGGCGTGTTTCTGGGAGCGAGGCACCGGTGCGTGGCTCTCCTCCGTCTCATGCTCCGAAAGTTAGGAGCTGTGGAGCCATGCCCCACGCTGGACTGGCTGTGGCTGAGGCAGCCCTCTGGAAATGGGGGCCAGGAATTTGTGTTTCTAGAAAGCTCCCCAGGTGGTTCCGACAGCCAGCTTTGGCTGTCCTTCTGCTCAGGGCTCAGCCCATTCAGTGCTCAAATCCCAAGACTGCCTTTCAGCCCGGGGTTCAGGGGTGGCTGGGGTTGTGCTGGTTTGGAGCACCCCGACTTGTCTGACTTGAGGGAACTGCAGAAACTCGAGGGGGGAAGGCAGCCTGCTGCGGTAGCGCACAGAGGGGCCCGGGTCGAAATCCCTGTTCTCTGGATGACCTTACTGGTCACCACTCACTGCCTGCCATGTGCCCCATGTGGTGATGGGTCTTGTCTCGGTTGCTCTCACAACCACCCCGGGAGGTAGGGGCTGTCTTTCCAACTTGCAGATGAGGAGGTTGAGGCACAGAGAGGTGATGTGACTGACCTGAAGTCACAGAGCCCACAGGCGGCGGAGCAGGGATTCAGGGCGGGCCGTCCTCTGCCGTGTCCCCCGCCCCGTGTACTGGCTGCGAGAGCTCTGGCACGTTGCTGCGCTCAGTTCTGTGGCCGTACAGGTTCTTCGTTTGAAACCCAGAACCGTTTATGAAGTGGGGATGGCAGTTCTCGCCGTGCACAGTAGTGCTGGGATGAGAAACCGACCGAGTGAAGGGCCCGGCCCAGGTGACAACTCAGGACAGGGGTTCCCTGTGGTGCTTGGTGGCTCCAGACTCCTGGGAGGTCCACTTAGCTCTCCTGTCCCCAGCATTAGGGCCTTGTTCTGACCCTTGACCCAAGCTCTCCCTGTGCCGCAGTGTCTGGTACTTGGTGGGTACTCGGTACCGCCTGGCTGAGTGTGTGACTCGGTTACCCCATGGGCAACCGTTCATTTAGCACGGCGTGGCCTTGCCAAGTGTTGGGGGGCGGGGAGTGAGGTCTACTCCTTGCCGCCCTGGAGGTCATAGTCAAGTAAGGGAGCCCCACGGTAAACAATTCTAATCGGACCAGGTGCCCAGGACTCTGATCAGGAAGAGCTCCCAGGTGTCCTTGGGCAGGCAGGCGGCCAAAGGCGGCTTCCCGGAGTGTGGGCCGTGTGAGGCCTGGAGATCACCGGAGTCGGCCAGGTGAGCAGCAGCCGGAAACAGGCACCAAGGGCTGGAGGCAGACAGTGAGCCGGGCGCATCTGAGAAACGGGAGGAACAGCCAGTCTTCCTGGAGGTGGAGGCAGGAGGGTCAGAGGTGAGGTGGACGAGGCAGGAGAGAGACCACCCAGCTGGGGCTTCGTAGGCTGGGTTAGCCTCAGGGCTGCGGGGAGCCAGCCGAGGGCTTTAAGAATGGGGATGCTTGGTTGGTATTTTTAGCAAAACTTTCTGGGTGGTGTGAAGGGGGTGAGACCGAGGCTTAGAGACCAGGGAGGTGGGCCCTGTTCGAGCCGATAGCTGACGTTTTACTTCACTGATACAATTGTCGGCTTTATCTGAACTTCCTCTGCCCCCCGAAGGTTTTGCCATTGCTGGTGGTTCCGTGACAGTTTTCCCCCACCCATTCTCTTCCGGGGTCTCTGAGCACCCTACACACACACACACACACACACACACACACACACAGTCAATTCACCCTGCCCTCGGGTGGGGTGGTGGGCAGCTTCTAGGCTGCGTGTTCAGAAGCCTATACCACCTCCCCTGTGTGGCCTCTGCAAGGGGCTTCACCTGCACAGTCCCTTTAGACCCCACGTTTCCCAGATCCAGAAAGTTCTAAAAGCTGTCCCAGACCCTGTTGGGGTCTTAGCATAATAGAGCTGTCCCATGCCTCTTCTAAAATCCAGAAAGTTCTGAATCCAGAACGCCTCTGGCCCAGGGGCCTCCAGTTGGAGACCATGGAGTCCTTAGTGGGCCTCATTCCCCAAAATGGGAAATGGTAGCAATCTGAGAGGCCTCCTGGGGCTCGGGCTTTGGAGCCCACTCGTCCAGTCCAGCTCTGCCCCTCGGTGAATCACTCAGCTTCTCTGCGTCTGTGTCCCCATTTGTATGGGGATTGAGGATTAGATTTTTCCGTACTTGGTAAGTGACTGGCACAGTACTGGCTATTACAGACCGTCAGTAAAGATTTGGTGAAGTGCAGGGAGGTCATGCCCCTGGCGTGCGCCTGCCCTGGCTCCCTCCTCTCTCAAAGCAGGAGCACAGCCCCCCTCCCCAGGCTGGAGGGCAGGGGCCCAGGTGTGGGGTCGGCTGTGTGGATGTGGGCGTGTCCCCATTGGCGAAGCCATTTTGGCAGGCGAGTCTCTTTCAGAGCTTTCAGCCTCCCCGGGAAAAGAGCCAGGCCCAGGGCAGCACAACCCGGCGTCAGGCAGCTCCCGGGCGGGTGCCGGCACTGCCCGTCCTGACCCCGGGTGCTGCTCGTGTGATGGAGCCCGCGGCCCCTCTGGCAGCCGGGAGAGATTTGGGGCAGCCCTCCATGGCTGGAGTGGCACAGGGGGCCGGAGCCCGGCATGAGCGTGGGAGAGGTGGAGGGCTCCCCGGTTCCAGGAGGGGGTTCAGAGGTTGGACGTTGTGCCCCGGTTATGTTTCCCCCCGTTTGGAATACAGCTCCGTGAAGGCGGGGGCCGTCTCAGGTGGGCTCCCCTCGCGTCCCAAGGCCCCTTGGCGCTGCCTGGCACTGGGCAGACCGTCCGCTCAGATAGATTATGGTGGGTGGAGGCGCGCAGTAGGCGCTCTGAGGTTATCCTCACCCGCTTCCTTACTGTGCAGCGGGCACGGAGCTGTTGCCCCAGGCGGGGGCGGCGGTGGGGAAGTGACTTGCCCGCGCCCCCTTCCTTTCCAGCCAGAGCCTGAGTCCAGAGCCTTGCGGTCTGATGCTCTGGGAACGGGCTTGTTGGGTCCCAGCTGGGATGTCCTCCCTGGCCGGGTGGGCAGGCCCCTCCTGGAGCCCGCTGGGGTCAGACTTGTGTGCCACTGTCACACCCACCCCTGCATCTCTCCGTTGTCGTCAGTCACGTCGTGGCGGAGCTGCTGGCGCTCCGTGCAGTGAGTGCTCCCCTTGCTGCAGAGCAAAGCAGCTTCGTGTGAACTCACCGCCTTCCTCAAAGCCGCAGGGCGGCTGGGAGGGGCCACCAGGAGACAAGGCAAACACCAGGGACATGACCCAGTGGTCAACCCTGGACGATGGCGGTGGTGATAATCGCAGCTCGCTCTCACAGGGCCCTTCCCAGGTCTCGGGGGCCCTTCCCAGGTCTCAGTTCTTCACGTGCATCTACTCATTTAATCTTTGCAGCAGCTGGAAGGCGAAAGCCAAGTCTCGGGTGGGGGAGGGGAGAGCTATGTTCAAACCAAAAGGAATGGTTCTCATCCTCTGCTGTGTTCCCAGAAAGCCTCTGAGGACCCCTCATAACCGTAGGATGGTGTCCGCTCCTCTGAGCCTGCTGGGGGGCCCCCTCTCCCTCCCTCCCAACCCAGGGACCCCGAGTCCCTCTGCTCGCGTGCCCCTAGCTAGCCCCCTGCCTTTCCTCACCGACTCCTGCTCACCCTTCCCCAGCTGGCTCAGACGTCACCTCCTTGGCGCCGTCATCCTTGGTCCCCAGAAGGAGCGCTACTGCGCTTGCCCAGGATCCTGTGATGCCTCGGGCTGTTGTTATTTGTTTGGGTCCCTCTCGCCCGACTGGACTCAGACGCTGCGTGGGGGACCACGTCTTGTCCATCTGGCTTCCCAGAGGAGGCACACCACTCCGCACACCTGGGCACCTTAGGGACCCAGGCAAAGCGGGCCTGCTAATGAGTGGCCTGGGTGCCTCAGAGTCCTTGAAACCCGGTCGCCGGGCCCTCAGAGTGGCGGGGGCCCTGAAGGGCATCGCGGAAGGAAGATGCCTGTCGAGGGGTCATTTGTTCACCCACTCGTGTGGTCATTCCTCACGGGCACACACTCACCATACCTGTAGGGCGCCAGGTAGAGAGGGGTCCTGACTGCGGCCTCTGCTCTCTCACGCTCCCCCTGCATGCTCAGGAGGGCTGACATGTGCCTCTCTCGCTTCAAGTCATGCTCTCTGACCTGCAACCCCCTGTCCAGAGTCCCTGCACCAGCTTCGGAAGCCTGGCCCCTGCCACCCTCACTGACCATGGCTGTGATCGCCCTTCCTCGTGTCCTCCCTGGGTTCAAGTGTGGTGGCTTCCTTTCAGTTCCCAGAACAGGCGAGGAACTTCCCACATCCTGGCCTGGAACGCTGGCCTTGCTGTCCCCGTTCTAGTTTGTCCTTTGTTCCTGGCCCTCTGAACCCCCGTCAGGTGGTCTAGCGACCTGTGGGCCTGCTCATATTCTCTGTCGCCCCCCGAGACCGGGAGCGGCACTGACGCACGGCGGGTTTGGGCTGTGCTGCCGCGTCCCCGGGCCCCACACCGTGTGGCGCCGTGCCTGGCTCTGAGCAGGGGCTCGTATGCAGGTGCGGAAGGAGGCAGGATGCGGTGGGGGTCTTGGACGCTAGACAGGCCCTGCCCTCCTGTAGCCCAGGTCCAGAAAAGGAAGTGTGAAGAGGGGCAGGTGCCTCTGGTGTCCCCCTGCCGGACTTGTAGACCCCAAAGCCAGCCAGTCTGGTAGAGTGCAGGAAATCCGGGTTTACTGTTGACTTGCTGTGTGTTGGAGGCCAAGGCACTGCCCTCTCCGTGCAGCAAGATGGTGTCCGAGGTCCTTTCCCACTGTGTGTCTTTCCCCATCTCTCTGCATAGACCAGCCCCGGCATTGAGGGAACCAGATCATGGCATGGAGCCGAGAGAGCCTGGGTTCTGGTAACTTGGTCTGCCTTTCCACCTTTGTGGCAGGCGAGCCGATTCCCTGTCCTTCCAACAACAAGGTGTGACAGGAGGGAGGTGAGGACGTCAGTGGCAGGCAGCCACCCAGCTCAGGCCTCCATCCCCCCTTCTTCCCCCCTCGGACTCTTTGTTCTGTAATTCCCTTCTTTCCCTGGTGGGCTCCTTGCTTCCTGATCTAGCTCTCCCCACTTCAATCAGAACACAGGAAGTGCTGTGTCCCCTTGGGGAGCCTCCTTCCTTGCTGGGCCTGGGCTCAGCCCTCAGGATCTGCAGTGCTGTGTTCTTCTGGGCTCCCCGGCCCGGCCCTGCCTGCTCTGGGTCCTCCCTGTCCGGTGATGGTCCGTCGCCCCCCGTGGACCGTGAGCCGTGGCGGGGCTGGGGCTGTCTCAATCACTGCTGTGTCTCCGGCGCCGGGCGGGTGCTCAGGGAATGTCATAACGTTAGGATGGAGGGGGTGGGCAGAGGCTATGGGCAGGACCCCAAGAGGATGCCCTCGTGCAGCCCTGCTTAGAGCGGCCAGGTCTGACAGCAGTCTGACTGGTCCCGGGGAAGACATCCGAAGCCGGCGAGCCCAGTGGGTGGAACAGGCGTCCCAAGGCAGCCGTCTGACTTCCTGCGCCACTGCCAGCTCTTGGGTCCAACACACGTCTGCTCACTAACCAGCCCGCCGAGAGAATCCAGGGGTAGCGCAGGCCCCTTCCCCACCTCCAGAGTACAGATCGTGGGGGGGGGGGGGCTGGGGGGGAACCTTCTTGCTTTATAGAGGAGGCAGCAGGCCAGAGAGAAAAGGCCTGGAACTCAGGACAGGGCTCCTGCTGCTCTCCTCAGCCACCTCTGTAGCTTTGAGGGGCAGAGTGGCTTATTCTGGGAGCAGTCAGGGAGACCTGCCTTGTGCGCCTGGGTCCCCCCAACTGGCTGTGTGAAGTTGGTATTTAGAGAAAGGATTGGTGCTCTGGGCAGATGGAGGTTCTCCATCTCTAGCCCAGCCTGGAGCCCTGGGAGCTTGTTGGCTGCCAGGGTCTTGGTTTTCTCCTCTCCTGTCGTGGAGCTGATAAGGGGACTTGGGGGGAGGGCCGTGCAGTCACCCTGGAGACTGATGACGGTTGTCACAAGGAGAGGGTCCCCCCCCCCCGATCCCGACTTTAAAAGTGAGGTATGTATATTGTACAAAACCAAACGAACTTGGAAAGTCTAATGAAGAAAATAAAAAAAACACTTGTTAATTTCACCATCTGGAATTTCTTAAGGGCTCCACTGAGCTGTAATTCACACATATTTCACCCATTTAAAGGCTTTTAGTTCTTCACTGAGCTGTACGTCTATCATCACCGTCGATTTTAGAACATTTCATTCCCCTCCCCCCACCATAGAAACCCTGCACCCCTTAGCCATCACCCTCCCCAACTCGGGCAACGGCCGATCTGCTGTCTGTTTAGATTCCGGACATTTCATATAAATGGAATCACGCACTCCGCAGCCTTTTGTGTCTGGCTTTTTTCATTTCGCCTGATGTTTTTGGAGCTCACCCACATTGTGGCCTGTGTCAGAACCTCGCCCTTCACCACTGAAGAACATTCCACTGTGTGGCTGCACCTCGTTTTACTCCTCTCTTCATCTGTCCGCGCACATTTGGGTTGTTTCCACTTCCTGGCTATGACGAACAATAATGCTCTTGATGCTAAGGTACGAGTTTTTGTGTGCACGCGTGTTTCTTCTTCTCCAGGAATGAAATGGCTGGGTCGTGTGGCAGGATTTGCCACGTTTTAACCATTTGAGCCACTGCCACACTTGCTATTGCCCTCGACGGCGTGTGACGGTTCCGATTCCTCCACATCCTGGTTAACGTCTGTCTTCTTCTTCTTCTTCTTTCTACTCCTGACGTGGGGCTCAGACTCCAGCCCTGAGTTCAGGAGTGATCAGGGGTCTCCTGCTCCAGTGACTGAGCTAGCCTGGCACCCCAGTTGTCCCTTTGGTTCTAGCCAGCTCAGAGGGTGTGAAGTGGCCGTTGGCTCTGGTTTTGATTTGCATTTCCCTTCATGGCTCATGATGTCCTGAACGTCTTTTCACGTGCTCATCAGGCACTTGTGTATCTCCTTTGGAGAAATGTCTGTTCAGATCCTTTGCCCATTTTAAAATTGGATTGTTTGTCTTTTTATTACTGAGTTGTAAGAGTTCTATATATATTCTAGATGCAGAACTGTTATTGGGGAAATGATTTGCACCACCTGGAATGTTTTCAGCATTAAATGCCAGAGCATTTCCTTTCCATCTCTTTTCTATGGCTGGATGCACTGCCACAGATAGATAAAAATAAAACTGGGAGGATACTCCGTATCCATTTGAATAGCCTGTTTTCACTTCATTTTCTCATTTTTTAAAAAGGATTAAAATACATCATTGGGCCATTGTAATTACTTGTAGCCGTTTCCACATTGCCGAGCATTTGGGTCCTTTCCCATTTTCAGTAGCATAAATAATGCAGTGATGTTCATCCTCGTCCATAAATCTTTATGTTCATTATGGGGCGCTTTCTCAGAAGAAATTCTTAGAAGGTGGTTTTACCAGGTCAGAGGGTAGGAACGGTTGAAACCTTAGATAAGGTACCATCTGCACCCGCCTGGAACTGTAAGCCTTGAGTGACAGGACTTGGTTTTATCTCTTGATTTGCTTTTTTGGATGAATGAAGAATAATAATTGCATTGGGGTATCTTGATGCCAAGATGGTTTCTTCTTCTTTTTTTTTTTTTTAAAGATTTTATTTATTTATTTGACAGAGACAGCGAGAGAGGGAACACAAGCAGGGGGGAACGGGAGAGGGAGAAGCAGGCTTCCCACTGAGCAGGGAGCCTGATGCGGGGCTCAATCCCAGGTCTCCGGGATCATGACAGATGCCCAAGGACTGAGCCACCCAGGCACCCCTTATTTTTTGTTTTTGGGGGTTTTTGAGAGAGAGAGAGAGAGAGTGTGAGGGGGACAGGCAGCGGCAGAGGGAGAGAGAATCTTAAGCAGGCTCCAGGCTATGTGTGGAACCTGCTACAGGGTTTGATATCACAACTCTGAGATCACAACCCAAGCCAAGATCAAGAGTCAAGAGGCCCAGCTGACTGGGCCACCCAGGTGCCCCAATGGTGTCTTGCTTTATTTATTGTTTATTTATTTGTTAGAGGGAGACACAGTGAGAAAGGGAACATAAGCAGGAGGAGTGGGAGAGGGAGAAGCAGGCCGGAAGCCCGACGCGGGGCTCGATCCCAGGACCTCGAGATCATGACCTTAGCCAAAGGCGGCCGCCTAATGACTGAGTCACCCAAGCACCCCTGGTGTCTTGTTTTAATGAGCATTCCTTTGGCAGTTAAACCTATTTATTGTTACCTTGTTACATTCTTTGGGAGTTCCTTCTTCATGCTCTTTGCCCATTTTTGTTTGGGGCCTTTTGTAAGGACTCCTTCCCTATTGAAGATAATTGGCTCTTTGGAATTTTATTGTACTGGTGTATATTTTTCTTCATGTATCATTGGCCTTGCCGGAAAGGGTAGGGAACAGAGCAGGACGTCTTCTTTCCTTCTCTCTCTCTTTCCCTCTCTCTCTCTCTCTCTTTTTTTTAAAGCTTTTATTTATTTATTTATTAGGAAAGAGAGAGAGCGAGAGTGAGCATGAGAAAGGAGAAGGTCAGAGTGAGAAGCGGACTCCCCATTGAGCTGGGATTCCGATGTGGGACTCGATCTCGGGACTCCGGGATCATGACCTGAGCCGAAGGCAGTTGCTTAATCAACTGAGCCACCCAGGCGCCCCTCTTTTTTTTTTTTTTTTTTTTTTTTAGAGATTTTATTTTTAAGTAATCTCTACACCCAATGTGGGACTCACACTTAAAACCTCAAGATCAAGAGTTGCATGTTCTACCCACTGAGCCAGCCAGGCGCCCCTCTTTCCTTCTTAAAAAGAATCTTTGTCTCTCTTGCGCTTTCACTGATCTGCATAGCAGGGCGGCCGTCCCAGCTGGAGCGGCTCCTGGAGGAGGAGCTCTGGTGGCCAGGTCCAAGAGGGGACAGGTGTTATCAGCCTGAGTCCTTGGGGCTGTGCAGCGTGAGAGGAGGGCGCTTCCATGGCGACCAGGCCGGGGCCAAGCAACAGTAGATTATAAAGAAGATCCCTGTTAACACAACTGCAGCCACTGTTTGGTGAGCACCAGGCTGATGGACCTGGTGAAGCTGGTGGGGCCCTTCATTTTGTGACCTGGAGCCATCAGTCGCTTCCTGGGGTCATGCACCTTTGCAGAAGGTGATGGAAGTTCAGAGCAGCCCTGTCTTGGTCCCTGGACACATCCAGTTTGCCACAGTGACAGCGCCTCAGCAAGTCCCAGAAGCCGAGAGTTCAGCTCCTCCTGCAGCCAGGGCCCCCGTGTTGTCAGCACCCCACGGGGGCGGGGCCTTTTTCTCATACGCCAGCACCCCTGGGCAGCTCCCCGATCCCTGCAGAATACCACCTCCTGGCCCCGTGGGATGTGTTCCCACTCACGGCTCCTGCCTTGTCTCACGCCGCCCCCTTTATCTGTGGGTTTCGCTCCACATGCCAGGCCTCTGCGCTGCCTCTTTCCTCTGCCTGGGAGGGTTTCCCCAACTCTGGCGTGTTTGTTTATATCTGCTCATTGTCTTCTGCACACCCCCGTCCCCGTCCCCGTCCCCGATGTAAGCGGCTTGGGGGGGGGGGGTGGTGACCTGGCATCCAGAACAGGGCCTGGCCCAGAATAGGCACTAGAGGAGTATTTGAAGGAATGAATCTCTGACTCTTACTCATCTTTTAGATTTCAGCTTACACAGGTTTGTCCTAGCTTCTCCTTCCAGTCTGTGTGCATGCTCTTATTTTTCCTACAAGAGTGTTTTCTTCTAATAACTTGCTGTTTTTAATTGTATGTGTACTTGTCTGTCTTCCTAGCAATTACTCCCTGGGGGCAGGGATCAGAATGTTTTGTTCTCCGTTGTCTGCCCAGCCTACGTCATTTAGTAGAAAACTGAGGAATAAATACATCCTTTAGTTCCCAAACAGACCTCAGGGAGGTAAGCAGTATTGCTCTCCTTCTATAGATGGAGAAACTCTGGTTGGGCCACGAGAAGTTCCAGGCACCCAGTTTCCATCCCTGGAGCCTTTGCCGGACCTGTGAGGAGCTCACAGTAACTCGATTTTAATTCTAACCTCAGACTCCCCCAGCGCCTCCGCACCCAGCTGGCCATCTGGTGCCCCCGACCGGAAGCCCGAGGCGGGCAGCCTGAAATAGCCCGCTTGGTTCTGGCAGCGCTGGTCGTTCCCTGATGGGCACCCACTTTCTCAGAGGTCCCCTTCACCGAGCTTGGCCCATAGCCTACCTGGGATTTTAGTGGGTGGCAGTGATGAGAAGTCGTGAGCCGCTGGGGGACTCGCAGTCCTTTCTCAGGCACGTTGGTGCCCCCAGCCCTGTGCTGGGTTCCTTGCCCAATTGCTTCATTTGACCCTCACGGTGACCTTCAGTTCCCATCAGAAGCACCATCAGCTCTGTCTCCCCAGAGTTTTTGCGAGCACTGTTCCCTCTGCTGCTACGCTCTTCTCCCTCCCTCTGCTTTTTAAATTATTGTTATTAAATTCCTTTCTGGGCATATGAACCATACATGTAATATACACCTAAGTGTTAAGGTGTAATGGAATGAGGACTTCTGAGCCTGCCTTCCAGCTTAGGGCCGAGAACATTGCCATTAACTCACTTCTCCTTCTGGGTGGGCGGGGGGAGCACAGAGCTCCGAGACGACTATCCTGAATGTCTGAATGGTATGACTGGCATGCCTTGAGGGGTTTGGTTTTTGTTTTTGGTTTTTTTTTAGGATTTTATTTTTTAAGTAAGCTCCACATCCAATGTGAGGTTCGAACTCACAACTCCAAGATCAAGAGTCACACGCTTCTCTGACCGAGCCAGCTGGGCTTCCCTTTTTTAAGTTTTAGTGTGTATGTGTGTGCACGCACACACACACACACACACACACACACACACACACTGAAAAGTATGGTGTTGAGTTTTGCTTGTTTTCGAGTTTTATAAAAGTGGTGTTGCATCGTGAGTGGACTCCTGGGTCTTGCTTTTCCTCTCAACATGATGTTTCCCAGTTTCATCCGTGTAGGTGGTCTAGAATCTTCCACTGTCTGGCCATGCCTCAGATTGTCCGTTGTGCTGTTTCTGCTTTTCCGTATTACAGACCGGTGCGGCTGGGAACGTTCTGGTACCTGACACCTGGGTTGTGAGCAGGAATTTGGCAAGGGCACAGCCGTGGGGGTGGGATTGCTGCTTGTGGCTGGTGGGTCCTCGCGGCTTTCCAGGTCGTGCAGGCTCTCTGGTGGCTCTTCCTCTGTTACTTGGCTCTCCTGCCCACGTGTCTGGGGGGGCACCTGCCAGGTGCCGGGTACAGCGTGCTCTGGAGCGCAGTGGCGAAGGACACGCGGTCCCTGCACGTGCATGACCAGTGGCATTGGGTAGCCCCTCCCCCACGAAGCCCTGTCTGACCCCCAGACGGGGTTAGGCTCTCTCCTGGGCTCCCCTGCCCCGGCTCTGCCCACGTGGGGTCATCACTGAAGACGGGGCTCTCCCCGCTGCTGGCCTGGGAGCCCCCCGGGCACAGGGGTGGAGGCTGTCGTGGATGCTGCGTGCAGCCTCGCTCCGCACAGCGGGGCGCACAGCAGGGGTTCCGTGGGGGATCTGCGCAGTTACTGCTCAGACGCTCGCCCTCGAGGCGGGCGGGACAAAGAGGAAGACATGGTGGGGCGCCCGGCTGACCCAGTTGGTGGAGCGTGTGGCTCTTGATCTTGGGGTCGTGAGTTTGAGCCCCATGGTAGGTGTAGAGCTTACTTAAAAATTCAAAACAAAAGAGAGGACGAAATGGAGTCCAGGATCCGGTACGTGTTGGAGGTGGACCTGAGCCCCAGGCCCATTTGGCCCAAAGCCCAGCATGTCTCCAGGGGGCCGAGCACACAAGATACTTGGACGTGTGCTCGGCCCTGTGGTAGATAGAGAGGGGATGCAGCCTTGGCAGCTGAGGGTCAAGTCACTGTTGGGCCGCTGGCTTCCCTGCCGGCGTGCAGGGCTGGGGCAGAGGTGCCTGGACACGTGTGAGGTCTGCCCGGTCCTCTGGGAGTTCGAATGCAGGCATGGGTGTTCTCTTGAGGAGGGCTGTATGAGCCCTCACACCAAGTGGACAAGGCAGGAGTCGTGCCGTCCCAGAGGACTGTTGGCGCTGGGCAGGGTCCCTGTGGCCCGAAGATCACTAACAACCAGAATCATCCCGTGCTGCTCGTGGTGTTCGCTGAGCGCTCTGTGTGCTGTGGCTCGTTCTCTCCTTCCCGTATCCTGTGAGGGAGGTAGGATCGTGGCCTCATCTCACAGACGAGGGGGGACCCTGAGATGCAGAGGGTAAGTCCAGCTCACCCGGGCCGCCCCCCCGCCCCCGTGCCGCACTCCGGGGGGGCCTGCCGCCTCCCGCGGAGCCGTGAGATCGGAAGCAGCGGCTCCCTTTTATAGACAGGTAGACCGAGGAACAGAGCTGCAAGGCCCCCAGCGCCGCAGGCACACGTGAGTGGGAGGCAGTGAGCCCGGGTGGGTCCTCCACCTCCTCCAACCCTGTGCCTGCTTTCTGGCCACCCTGTTGGTGCTCGCTTGTCCCCAAGTCTTCACTTTAGCGCCCCCGGGAGCCCAGCCCTGGGTAAATATTTGCCGACGGGCCGGTGGGAGCATGTGTCACCGGTGTTTCTGAGCCTTCTGAGCCGGGTGGCAGGGGACAGGTGGAGGCAGCGAGTGAGGGGGCAGGCGCGCCGTGAGCCTCTGGCTGGAGCTGATGGCTTTGTTTGCTCTTTGCTCGTGGGGCCCCCGTTCCGAGCTATTGCCGAGGTGTCAGGCCCTGGCCCGGTGATGACAGCGGCCCCTGTTTACCAAGCAGCAACTAACCCCAGGGCCAGATGTTTTACACACGTGATCTCAGTGGTTGCTTCTGGAAGCCTCTGTGGCTGTGTGTCTCGGTCTCATTGGCTCCATTTTCCAGATGAGAAGACTCAACCATAGGAGATTGGTGCCCTCTCCTGGGACAGTGGGGGCCGTTTAAGTTGTCAGCGCCAGGATTCACTTGGACCTGCGTGAGGCAAACGAGGGCGTCCATTGGGAGGACATGGGGCCCTCCGCCCGTCCCCAGAGATTCTGAAAGCCAACAGGAACCAGACTGGTACCAGCCGCCTGGGGCACTTGTACTTCTGACTCGTCTCTTTTTATCTGGCCGTGGGCCAAAGACGCCTGGCCGTCCAGGTGCCCGCCCCGGGCGCTTCGTGCGGCCTTAGCAAAAATCCACATCCTTCCTGTCAGGCGGGGCCTGGGAGCGCCCATGTCTCCTTGTGGGGGCCGGGGGCAGGTCTGAGAGGAGAGTGCCCAGGCCACACCCTCACCGTGTGCTGAGAAGGTGGAAGGTCATCAGTGTCTTCGTAGGCACACATCCCCTCGGGGAGCCCCTTCCCGCGGGGGGCTCACGGAGGCCACAGAGGACCCCCACATACATCCCAGCAGAATGCCCTTGGTTAGCGCGCGGTCGTGGGCACTTGTGTTTTGCAGGTGTCATTAGCCTCTGCTCGCCGTGGGTTTGGGTGCGTTTTCTCGGTCCCGACAGTCATCAGCCAGTACAGAGCTCTGTGGCGGGGCCTGTGCTGGGGACCCAGCGGCGGCCAGGACGGACCGGCCCTGCCTCACAGGCTCGCTGTCCAGAGGGGAGCTGGGAGAGACAAGTTGGCCAAGCAGCCAGCATGGCCATCAGAGACTGACAGGAGCGTGTAGAAGGAAATGAGCCAAGGGCTGGGATAGAGAAGAAAGTGAGGCCGATGGGGGGTACCTGGCCTGCTTAAGAGTACCGGCCGTCGACCGTCGCGCCTGTCCAGGGGCTGCGCCACCCCTCCCCACGCCGGCTGAACTGAGCTGTGAAGGCAGGCCTGCCTGCACGGTCCTCTCTGTCCTAGCTGTGTGTCTTTGGCAAGTTTCTCCCCCACCCCCACCCGGCCTCGGTTTCCTTTTCTGGAAAGGGTGGGGGAGGGGTATCTGCACCCTAAATGGTGCTTGTTGTGATCAGAAAGATGGCAAAGCGTGTTAAATAAGCAAGGACTGTGGAGCCAGCCTGTTGGACTTGAATCCTACCCCCTCCCTTTATTGGCTCTGTGACCATGGGCAGGCTTCTTAATTTTCCCCTGCCTCAGTTTCCCATTTGAAAAATAGGGATAATCGATCTCCGAGGGTTGTTGGGAGCAGTAAATGAAGTAGCATATATAAGATGCTACACCCGTGTCGGCTATGGTTAGTAGTGATGATTTAGAATTAAAAGTTGCTTGTCCCACAGCTGGGCGTGGGTGTTTAGTGTGCCCTGTGCTCCTGGGGACCCCGGGACTGGGGCCTTGACATCCCCCTTCATCCAAGAGCACCCCGGCCTTATCAAGCTCCTGCTGTGTGTGAGGCTCCATAGGGGCCTGAGGTCCTGCGATCTGCCTCCTTCCTCTGCGCCAAGAGACTCAGAAAGCTGCAGGCGTCTGCTGATCTCACGTGGACCGGGATCTTCATTCAGTTGGGTCATGTGGCCTGGAAGGCCAGGATAGGGGGCGGGGGGAGTGGGGCAGGCGCACGGCACCTGCCATGGGTGCCTGTCACTGGAGTGAAGCTTCTCCTGGGGCCCTGCCAGCCCCACCCGGCCTGCCCCCTGCAGCTGGCCGGCCTCATGCAGCTCCCAGCAGGCACAGGCAGCGTGGAGAAGAGCCACTTGCCTCCCAGGAGGGGCCGGGGAAGAGCATGAATCACCCACAAGCTGAGGCCGCGTCCTGTCCAGTGCAGTTGGGGTGTCCTCCCCTTTGTCCCGCGGGTCCCTGGGGAGAAGGGGAGCCTGCTGCACCTACAGAGCCTTCGCATTCAGCGTGCGTTTGTTTGCAGTCACTTACTGCAGCGAGGCCCCTGGAGCACGTGTCAGTGGGAAGGGCGCGCTCTGCTGGGGACCGTGCAGCAGCGTGACCTGCTCGAAACCCTGGTCTCTCCGAGTTACTGAAAGGCTGATGGGGATGGAGGAAGCTTGAATGATTGTTCGCTGGGAAGAATCGCTCATGACCAGTGTGCCTTCGATTTTCTGGGGAGTCACAGACAGAGGTTTTTCTGAATAGGTGGAGCTGCCGGAAGTCCCCACCTGGCCCTCTATCTGCGGGCAGAGGCAGCTGCTCCCCTTCCCTCTGTCTGGGCTGTGTCCCTGCCCCACCGTGTGTCCAGGCCCCTTGGCACCCAGTGGCCGTCCCCCAGAGTCCCCTTCGGTATGCTGATCTATGCCAGGCCCTGGAAGGAGCTCCCAGCCTGGCAGAATAGGGGATCGTCCCCCAGGAGCAGCGGCTTCAGAGCCAAGGCCGTTAGGGGTTGTTACTGACGCGGGCAAGGGCGCACTTCACTTTCTACTGTGGCTTTGGGGGTGACCAAGGGGCCCAGTGAAGGGCCAGAGCGCCTTCTCTCTCGGGTTCCTGAGCTGCTTCACTTGCTGCTCCAGCTGTGTGTGTGTGTGTGTGTGTGTGTGTGTGTGTGTGTGTGTGTGTGTGTGTTTTAAGTAGTCACTACATCAGACATAGGGCTTTAACTCACGACCCCGAGATCAAGAGTCTCACGCTCCACGGACTGAGCCGGCCTGGCGCTGCTGTGTTAGTTTGCTTTTTAACAGTGAGCACAGAGTTTTATTTTCTCTTTCATAATAGGTAGCATTCACCGGCATGCTGTTCTGCACCTAGCTTTTTTTCCATTGAGTGTATCCTGGCTGTTGTTCCCTGTCGGCTCAGAGCAAGTGTCCTCATTCTCTGTGGCTGCAGAGCGTTCCGGTGCCTGAGTGGCCCGGGCCTCTGTCAGCTGCTCCCCATTGACGGCCAGTGCCTGTTGGGTCCCCTTCCACAGGCACAGGCGGCCCTGCGGTGAGTCACCTGAGAGCAGTGTGACTTTGCACCTTTGCGAGGGTCTCCGGAGGCTGCGTCTCCAAGGGTGGGATGGCAGGGTCAAAGGATATCTGCGATTGGGTTTCGGAATTCTGACTGGTATTGCCCGATCTCCTGCGGGAGGGCTCCTACCGGTCGGCATATTCAGCAGCCGCTTGAGGGCACGCCTGCTTCCCAGCATCGCCAGTACTTGCTGTCCAGTGCGGGGGCCTTGGCCTGTCCCATAGGTAGGAAATGGTGTTGGCTTACTTTTGTTTCATTTGCATCTTCCCTTACTCTGAGATCACGGAGTGTTGAAGGGTTTTAAAACTCAGCGTTCTGCTCTGGGGAACAGACCGCAGGAGGCTGTGCTGGCGGCTGGCCTGGAGCCATAGGGCAGAGCCCACAGCCCAGCCAGCCCAGTGGTCAGGAGGGCAGGCGTGGACACTGGCAGATGAGGGCCAGACCCTCCCTCTGCTTTCAGCTGGAAAAGCGTCCCTGGGCGAGTCACTTCCCACCTCTAGACCTCGTCTGGAAAGCTTCCCGGGGCTGTTGGGAGGCACAAATGAGATCAGGCTTGTAAATCAGTCTGGGAACAGGGGCAAGGCGCTGGCTCCTTGGAACCACAGAGAGGCTCCTCAGACTGCCCATGTGCCCAGAGGGGCGTGGGGAGGGGCTTGGAATTGGGAGCTGGGCAGCTCTGTGTGCCCGTGGGCAGCATGAGACGCCTGACTCTGAGAGGACAGAGCCCATACGGCAGAGGTAGGGGGTCCTCGGGCGCCTGGGGCGCTGCCTCCTCTCTGCATCAGGCTCCAGGAGGCTTTGCGTTGCTCTGTCCCCCTGCTGCCCCCCTGCCCCACCTTTGGGGCACCCAAGGGTGTGTGTGGCATTTCAGGAGTGCAGGAAGGAACTAGGTGCCTGACAAAAATGCCTGGAGGGCATTTGCCCTGGTCAGCTTGGGGCTAAGCATGTGCCCATCCGTGAGCTCATCACAGCTGCATCCTCGCTGCCTCCCTGAGGTGCCTGAGAGGGAGGGAACCTTCCCTGAGTCCACCCAGCTGGCCCGAGTGGAGCTGGGGACTCAGACTCCTGTTCTTTTGACTCTAGAAACCCACTCTTTGGCCCACCTCTGTTCATTTGTCCCAGCACCAAATGCTTATTGTGCACCTACAGCGTGCCCTGCGGGTACCCTCCTGGGGATACTTCAGTGAGCAGAAGCAGTAAAATCCTTTTCATTGTCTCGTAAGCCCACAAATAGAGTATAAAGCTTTGTTGAGAAATGCCACACCGAAAATGCAGCAGGATACAGGGACGGGCAGTGACAAAGGGGAGTGTTTGTCTAGGGTAGTCAGGGAAGGCTTCTGAGGAGGCGATGTTGGAGCAGAGACCCCAGACAGGCGGCGGGGGGAGGGGGAGAACAGAGCTGTGGAGACAGAAGGTAGAAGAGCATTCTGGGCACAGGGGCAGCAGGTGCAAAGGCCCTGAGGCCTTATGAACAGATGACTCTGTCACTGATAAGGATTGAGTAGGGACCTTGACTACTGGACCATTTCTGCTCTCCTTCTTCTCCGTGTAGGCTTTGCCACCCACAGCTCTAGGATGACACCCCTCTCCCATACTTGGTGACTGAGACCCTCTGTGGGTACCCCTACCTCCTCTCTCATACCCTAGGCCCTCCTGATCATGTGGCTCCCTGCCCAGGTGCATTGTGCAGTCTCCATGCCTGGACCCGTTCGTGAAGTTCTCTCTGCCCCAGATGCCTTTCTCTCTGCTGTCTCACTCTTCAAGTCCTCTCTGAGACTTTTCTAGGTGTTCCCTTCCAGCAGATCCCAGTCTGCCCATCCTCCCTGCTTCCGTGGTCCCTCCCTACCCTCTGTGATGGCCTGTGAGGCTCCTCTGTGACTGTTTTCGGCTCTGTCTCCCTGACTGTGCAGAGAGGCTCTGGGATAGGGCCGGGAGATCGGTGGCTACTTGGGTAGGGGGATGGAGGGGGGAGGGCAGCCCCCAGATGACATGACTGTCCTGACTGTCTCATCTTAGCTCAGTGTGGAGCGTTTGCATTGCCCTCCTGGGGCATACCTGCCTGCACCCCACAGTGAGAGCCCCCAGGGGGCGGGGGTCAGCTCAGAGCTCTGCACCCCCTCTCCGGTGCAGCACAGAGCTTGGCACGTGCTGGGCTTCGGGAGGTATTTGCTAAATGCATGGCAGAAGGCACCTAGGCTGGAATCCTCCCAGAGCAGAAGCTGAACTCCAGGGGGCTGAAGGAGAAAGGGAGAATTTGTGGGATAGGGAGTTGAGGAATCCTGAGGCTTCAGGCCTGGCTGGGTCCAGGGTCTCAAATGTCTGAGCTCACCTTTCCTCTCAGTTGCCTGGGGAGGCCCTCTCCTCCTGGTGGATGCCAGGATGGCCACCAACAGCTCCAGAAATGAGAGCTCAGCCTCACCCCTGCAGGGGAGAGCTCTTCTTTCTTGAGAATTCCAGTGTGGCCCCGGGACTGGCTGTGGCTGGTTCCATGAGGGCAGCCTCAGCCCGTCACTGTGACAGGGGCTGTGGACAGACTGCTGTCCACCCCTGGAACCTTTGTGGAGGCCAGTGGGGAGTGAGGTCATGTGGATGGTCCTCCTGGGGTCCCAGGATGCCATCGGGAGGGCAGCCGGGGAAGCGGGCCATTCTGTACTTGGACCGGCGTCGAGGCCAAGGCAGCAGTCCCTGCAAGGACGGGTTGTGTGTCTGACACAAAGTCTGCCGCCCCAAGTCCACAGTGCGGCTGTGGCTTTGTAGGCCTCCCTGGGCCTTAACCCTAGCCGGGTCCCTTCTGAGCCAGCCGTGTGCTCCGAAGCTGTGAGCCCAGAGTGGCCTGGTTAGGGCAGGATGGCGGTCCACAGACCTCACGCCGTGGGAGCACCCAACCCAAGCCTGGGGAGTCGTGCGGGAGACAGGCCTGAGGCCCGGTTCCCGGGCCCCGCACAGAGAACTGCCATCCCGCTGGGGCCAGGCCACCCACCTGCCTCGCCGTTCCGGGTTTCCTGTCTGTCGAGTGCGTGGTTGTGATTGTGTCCCTCCCTCGCGGGGTAGGAAGAGCGCGGCGGGCAGCCTCCCACGGTAGGCCCTGCCGATGCTGCAGGCCACCCTGGGTGGTCACGGCCAAGTGCTGTGAGCTAATGGGGGGATTCGGAAGGGGAATAGAACCCAGGCCCCCCTGGCTCTGGGCTGCCCCATGCTCTTAAACGTCACTTGTCTCCTCTGGTGTCCCCACCCTCACAGGCTTCTTGTTACTGGACACGGTGGGCTCCCCGCCTAGGTCTCCAGGAGACCCCATTCCTACCGAATAGAATCCTCCCCTCCTCCCTGGGCCTCGAGTAGCTCCTGTCACTGCGCCGCGCCCAGCCCTGTGGGCTCCTGTCTCTGGCAGAGAGCAGAGTCCTCCCCTCCCACCCCTGCCCTCACATGCACTGCCTCTTGCTGCCCTGGATCCTGCCGGGCCTACTCCCACCCTGTTACCCCTGCCCCTCCTGGGGGGCGCTGCCCACTGCTCTATGACTGTCTTGTCCATGTGAATGAAGCCCAGCAGCGAGAGCGGGGCCCCTACTCCTCGCCCCTTCTCTCCCCCCCACACTGTTGCTTCCTGGTTTTTGACTCCCACTGGGATGACTGTGTCTCCTCTCTCCCACCGGCTCCAGGCTGGCAGGGATGGCCTGAGTCATTGCCGCCTCCTGGTGCCCCGCCTCTCCTTGCGTCACCTGTGTGCCGACAAGAGCCCCGACAAGAGAGACCAGAGAAAGATGTCGCTCTGCCTGTCACCCGAGGCCTGGCATCGGGTTTCTCTCCCTCCCTTTGTGAGGGCCAGCGCAGCTGGGAGGGGGAGGCAGGCTCTGCGTGCCTCACCGCCTCTTCCTGGGAGACTGGCAAGCTGCAGAGCCTCATCCCTGCAGGAGGTCCCGCCCACCTACTGCCGCACCACGGCGTCCCTCCCCAGAGCTCGCACCTTGCCCCACCCGGAGTCCGGGGCCCCCGCAGCCTGCCTGTGCCCCTAGTTTCTTTGTCCTCAGGCCGGAGTAGTAGGAGGAGCCATGGTCCATATCTGGCGCTGGTCTGGCTGTGTGTTCCAGTCCCGCCTCTCCTGGCTCTGGGACCTCGCACAGACCACTTGCCCTCCCTGAGCTGGCCTCCCTTCCTAAAAATGGAGTCATGACTCTGCCAGCTTGGGATCTCCGAGCTGGCTAAGAGAACCTGTGCCTAGAGAGTCCTCAGCGCTGTGCCTCCCACGGAGTGAGTTCCCAGTGCCTGGAAGCGGGGCCGCCATCCGCGTCCCTGCGGTCCGGTCGTGCCTCCTGCCCCGTCAGGAGCTTGCTTATTAGCAAGCAGCCTCCCGTCCCATCTCCTGGGACCCTGCAGGTGCCCCTCTCAGAGGGGAAGCAGTGATCTGGGTTGTTGATCACAGCCTCGCCAGGCCAACCTCTGGGTCCCCCTGCCCTGCAGAACAAGCCCGACTCTCCCTTACTCAGCGCCGTCACTCCTCGCTGACAGCCACTTGAACTCCAGCTCCTGCTTGAGTGGGGCCTTCAGGGCACTGGACTTGGGAGCTGAGCGAACATGGTTGAGCCCTGACCTGACCCCTACGCGCGCGTGTGCGCGTGTCCCCCTGCTCCCACACACGTGTGTCCACGCGGCCTCGCCAGCCAATCCATAATGGACAGGTGTCTTCTGGGTCCCTGCCCTCCAGTGGGAGGAAACACAGCCGTGAGGGCTGGTGGTTCGAGCGCACCGTGAGGATGCTAGGCGCCCGTCTGGGGGATGAAGTCGTACTCAGTCACCACAGGTAGCCGAGGATTCAGTCACCCTCGCCCCAGTTTAGGGATAAGGCGATGGAGGCACAGAGGTGAAATCGCTTTGCTCAGGGTCAGAGTTGTAAATTAGGAGTCAGGATCTGGCCCCAGGCACTCTGGTTCCAGAGCCTGTGTTCTTCTTTTTTTAAAATATTATTTTATTTATTTATTTGTTTGTTTGTTTGTTTGTTTGTTTGTTTGTTTATTATTAATATATAACGTATTCCTTGCCCCACGGTACATGTCTGTGAATCGTCAGGCTTACACATTTCACAGCACTTAGCATAGCACATACCCTCCCCAGTGTCCATCACCCAGCCACCCTGTCCCTATCCCCCCACCCCCCCAGCCACCCTCAGTTTGTTTCGTGAGTTTAGGAGTCTTTTATGGTTTGTCTCCTTCCTGATCCCATCTTGTTTCATTTCCCTCCCCCACCCTCCTGCCCTGACTCTCAAATTCTTCATATCAGAGAGATCATATGGTAATTGACTTATTTTGCTTAGCATAATACTCTCTAGTTCCATCCACATCGTCGCAAATGGCAAGATTTTGTTTCTCTTGTAGTATGCCATTGTGTATATATATACCACATCTTCTTTATCCATTCATCTGTTGATGGACCTCTAGGTTCTTTCCATAGTTTGGCTATTGTGGACATTGCTGCTATAAACATTCGGGTGCACATGCCCCTTCGGATCCCTACATTTGTATCTTTGGGGTAAATACCCAGTAGTGCAATTGCTGGGTCATAGGGTAGCTCTATTTTCAACTTTTTGAGGAACCTCCATACTGTTTTCCAGAGTGGCTGCATCAACTTGCATTCCCACCAACCGTGTAGGAAGCTTCCCCTTTCTCCACATCCTCACCAACATCTGTCGTTCCCTGACTTGTCAATTTTAGCCATTCTGACCAGTGTGAGGTGGTATCTCACTGTGGTTTTGATTTGTATTTCCCTGATGCCCAGTGATGTTGAGCACTTTTTCATGCGTCTGTTGGCCATTTGGAGGTCTTCTTTGCAGAAATGTCTGTTCATATCTTCTGCCCATTTCTTTTTTTTTTTTTTTCCCTGCCCATTTCTTGATTGGATTATTTGTTCTTTGGGAGTTGAGTTTGAGAAGTTCTTTATAGATTTTGGATATTAGCCCTTTCTCTGATATGTCATTTGCGAATATCTTCTCCCATTCTGTCAGTTGTCTTTTGGTTTTGTTGACTGTTTCCTTTGCTGTGTTAAAGCTTTTGATCTTGATGAAGTCCCAATAGTTCATTTTTGCCCTTGCCTCCCTTGCCTTTGGTGATGTTTCTAGGAAGAAGTTGCTGCGGCTGAGGTCGAAGAGGTTGCTGCCCGTGTTCTCAAGGATTTTTGATGGATTCCTGTCTCACATTGAGGTCTTTCATCCATTTTTGAGTCTATTTTTGTGTGTGGTGTAAGGAAATGGTCCAGTTTCATTCTTATGCATGTGGCCAGAGCCCCTGTTCTTACCCACTTTGCGAGATCCCGGGGCTCCGATGGGGAGCCATGGGTGCCCCACCCAAGAGGACGGGGAGGGGGCAGCGAGGATTCAGGGCCGGGTCACTTCAGACAGCAGCTGTGCCCTCACTCCTCCACAGCCTCTGGGCCGGCGGGGGGCGCTGCTTGCTGACTTGCGCCCGCCCTGTGGCGCTGCAAGGGCAGTGGTGAGGCCTGTGTGTTGCTTAAGCCTGTGGAAGCCCTGTGGTGGATGACCCCAGGCAGAAGACCCCACACCAGGTCTGGGGAACTTTGTCTGTCTCAGTCCACGGCCCTCAGACCTGCACCGTGGTCTTCCCATTTCGCTGCCACATCACGAACGAACAGATGTGCGGAGGGGCCGGTCCTGGAGTTCCGCTGGCGTATGAAGAGCCGGTCATGGGGCCCGGCACAGCGTGAGCGCTGTCTGAATACCGCACGATACTTCTCGGGACCACCTGTGCTGCTGTTTCCTTACCACTTTTTCTTAAATTGGGTCAGTTTTGTTTTCCTTGAATACGTTTCATCTCATTCCCAAGCAAGACAGTAGTTCCCTTTTGTTAGTATGTGTACAAAGCCCGTATACGTAATGATTCCTGTGAGGTCACTGTCCAGCCACCTGACGCGCTCGTGTTCCCGCTGGTGCCACACCAGGCCTTGGAGCACACTTGTGGTGCTGTTGGGGTCATCGAGGTGGGGCGGAGGTGCCTTTAGGCTGCCGTGGGCTGGCTGAACACCTCCCCACCCCCACTCTTCTGCCTTTAGTGTCTTTCCCCAGTGCTCTCCCTGCTAGGAAGTGTCTGCATCAGAGAAGATAGGCAAAGCTGCAGTTGTTACTCCTGTCACCAGGGGGCGCTAAGTCCCTCTGGGCCTTAGGGGCTCCCCGACTTCTGGGAATATGTCCATTCTTCCTGGTCTGTTCTGTTTCCCCTTCTGTAAATGACTGGGCGGATGCGATCTCTGTGAGCTTTGGCTGTGACCTTGTGTGAGTATGTGCTGCCTGCAAACCCCATGGACGCCTCGTGCAGGGGTGGCCGGATGGCAGCTGTGGCTGGGTGTGGAGCTGGCCAGGTTAGAGATCCTCGGCATCAGAACAAAGACCGACCCAGCGGACAGGGCTGGGATTCTGGATCTCCAGTGACTTCGGGAGCCTGGACAGTCAGGGAGAGCTTCCTGGAGGAAGGGACGTCAGAACTGAACACCTAAAGGGTTGATTGCAGCTTGAGAGTTTCCTTATGAGTCTTATTTCCTGTAGGCTCTAGGACGCTGGGAACCCCTAGTGATGGCCCCCCGTGTGCCCAGGCCCTCCATTCCCATCTGATGTGACCAGGCCAACCCAGCCTTAGCCCAGGGGCCTTTGGTGAAGGGAGCTTGTTCAGGGTAGCATCTGATAAAGGCCGTGCACCCCTTCTCAGAGTGGTGATTTTGTTTTAATTTTTTTTTAAGTGAGCTCTGCGCCCAGTGTGGGGCTTGAACTCACCACCCTGATATCAAGAGTCACTTGCTTTGCCAACTGAGCCCGTCAGGTGCCCCTTGGAGTGATTTTTTTTTTTAAAAGACTTTATTTATTTATTTATTTTTGAAGATTTTATTTATTTTACAGAGAGAGACACAGCGATAGAGGGAACACAAGCAAGGAGAGCAGCAGAGGGAGAGGGAGAAGCAGGCTTCCCGGAAGAGCAGGGAGCCTGATGTGGGACTCGATCCCAGGACCCTGGGATCATGACCTGAGCCGAAGGCAGACGCTTAACGACTGAGCCACTCAGGCGCCCAAGACTTTATTTATTTTTAAAGATTGATTTATTTCTTAGAAAGAGGCAGGAGAAAGAGTCTCAAGCCAGTTCCATGCTGAGTGCTGAGGCAGATGGGGGTCTCGATCTCACGACCCTGAGATCATGACCTGAGCTGAAACCAGGAATCGGACGCTTAACTGACTGAGCCCCCCAGGTGCCCCTGAAGTGATGATATATTTTTTAAGGTTTTTGTTTATTTGACAGAGAGAGACAGCACAAGCAGGGGGAGAGGGAGAACCAGGCTCCCCACTGAACAAGGACCCCGATGTGGGGCTCGATCCTAGACCCCGGGATCATGACCTGAGCCAAAGGCAGATGCTTAATGACTGAGCCCCCCAGGCGTCCCCTGAAGTGATGATTTTAAAAGGCAAAAAATAATAATAATAAAAAGGCAAAAAATCAGAGTTAAGTAGGCTTACAAAGGATATCAGAATACAGTTAGCTAAAAAAATTGCTTAAAGTGCAGCCTAGTGTGTCTGTTCTTCCTCACTGGCACGGGCAAGAGCAGGCTGGAGCAGTGACTCTGACGACTGCCATCTGCAGGGTGGTGATGCGCGGGCACAGGGGCTGTAACTGTCGCGTGATGTGGGAGCACCTGCCATTCCTGTTGATGACGAAGTCGCAGGGTCTGCTAAGCACTGATTCCCTCTCCCCCTCCCCCTCCCCCTCCGTGCTTGCTCCCGTTAATAAGAAGGAAGAGCTGCATTTCACTGCAGTTCACTTAGTGGAAGCAGAGAAATGGTTTCTCCTCCCTCACGTGTGCGGCGTCCGCGGGGCGCAGCAGACCCAGTGTGGGTGGACTCCTCGGGGCAGCTGCCCGAGCCCCAGGGGAGGGGGCTGCCTTCCCTGGCAGGGCTGGCTCCCGAGGTGGGGAAGCTGCTGGTCACCTGCAGCTCCGCTCAGGGAGGAAGCGAGGGGGGAAGCTGGGACCTCTTTTTGCTTCTTTCTTCCGGCACAGTGGAGAGAAAACTCTGGAGCCGAGTGCACGACTCCGCCCTGTACCAGCTGCCCAGCCTCGGGGAGGCAGCTTTCCTTCCCTGGACCTCGGTTTCCTCCCCTAGAAAACAGGGTAGTGCTTGATGTGATCTGGAAAGAGAGCCCCCTGGGAGATGTTTACCCGGAAGCTTCCCGAGGGGCTCCTGCCGGCTCCCAGGGGCCAGGCCAGGCCAGCGGCAGGGTGAGGGGAGGCCAAGGTCTGCCAGAAGGCCCTCTTCCTGCTTCCTTCCTTGCTCCCCCTGTTGTCCCCATGCCCACTCCGTGTGCTGACGCCAAGAGCTTTCTCCACCGAGCCGGACTCTGCCCCTCCCCTGCTCAGAGACTTCCCTTCCTGGTCGCCCGGCTGCCCGGGGATGGAATCCAGTGTTTCAGAGACAGACCCCGAAAACGGTACGAATGTCTTATCCAGTGAACAGATAAACAGAATGTATACATCAGACATTTACTGTGCAGCCTTGTAAAAGGGCCAAAACTCAAAATCCTTGTGCTCCATGAAAGAGGCTAGCTGCAAAAGGCCATATACTGTTTATCTCCGTTTCCAGGGAATGTGCACAGAAGGCACATCGGTGCAGGCCGGCCAGCCTTGCCTGGAGCCTGGTGATGGGCCGGGGCCTCTCGGGGGCTGTGCCGTGCAGCCGCTGGGTCTGGGCTGCATCCTTCATTCTGTGAGCACCACCTGCTCCCCTGGGCTTCCAGGCCGCGCCCCGTCTTCTCCGCTGCTGTGTCCCCTATACTGGACGCCCCACGCTGAGTGGCTGTCGGGGATGTTTTTTGCTGTTGAGGGTGTTTCAGGGGTTGGCAGTCTGAGAGGCCACATGCATCAGAGTTAAGAGCAGAGTTCAGTTCCCTGTTCTACCACTTACCGGCTGTGTGACCTTGGGCCAGGGGCTTCACCTCTCTGGGCTCAACTTCTTCATAGCATCAAAGTTCAGATTCATCTCTCATCCAGAAAGAACAAATTGAACATCCGGCCCTGGGCCGGCCAGTGTTGGGACAGGGTGGCGACCGGGACAGACTCAGCCGTGCCCTCCCCGTCTAGTGGGGGGGATGACTGACGAGCAGAACTGTGTGATGTTAGTTGTGCGCCGTGTGTGCAGAACTACTCGAGGAGCCTTGGGGTGTTCGGGCAGGCCTGGCTGGTTTGGGGGCCCCAGGGCAGCAGCGGCAACGAGGGCCCCCCTCCCCCGGGAGGACAGAACTCAGTGTGCCTTCAGAAGGGGCGTTTTGTTGTGGAGGCTCGGCGTGGGGGTCGGGGTGACGGGCGCCCAGGTGCAGAGCGTCATAGGCCTGGGTCCTCTGTGCCCGCAGCCCAGAACGTGACCGTGGATGAGGTCATCAGTGCCTACAAGCAAGCCTGCCAGAAGCTGAACTGCAGACAGATCCCCAAGCTCCTCCGGCAGCTCCAGGTACCCGGGCAGGGGTGGGGCATGCTCGGAGGGGGGGCCGGGCGGCCAGAGCGGTGGTCCCTGGGCTGAAGCTTTGCTCCCCCCCCATCCACCCCCGGCAGCCTCCAGGCCTCTGGGGTCTGTCCTGGGCAGGGAAGGGTGCACAGAGCCCCCCTGGCCACGTAGCCCGGTGCCCACGTAAACACATCCTTGAAAATCCTCTGTTCGGTCGTAAAAGTGATCAGGCTCTTCATGAATATTTAAACTGTATGGAATGATATAGAGTAAGAATTAGAGCTGTCTGTCACTCCCCAGAGAAAGTCGGGTCCCCGGGGGAAAAGCCATATACTCGTTTATTCCTTAGGATCTCTAGATCTCTCTACGTTCTGTATATGATTTTTTTAAAGTTAAAATGCCACAGGCCTGAAAAGCAGAATCTACTTCTTATTCGAGTCCCATTTCCCGGGAGTCCCGCTGTTGACAGCTGGAGGTTTTCATCCTGTGGCCCTGCCTGTGCGTCTGCTAGGGGGCAGCTCGCAGTCAAGAAGCACACACACCCGACGACAGGTTCTCTGTCTACGGAACGGCGTGCTGCTGTGCCCGTGGCATGTCCCCTGATGCTGTGTCCCACTGGTGCCTTTCCTGCCGCCTGCCCGGCCTGGGCAAGTTGGTAAAGCACCACCTTAGTGCCTTCCCTCTGGATGGTTCATTCCAGAATGCTCTGAGGTTGCTTGTTTCTAGGGTTGTCGCTCCCTCAGACGGCACTGCTCTGAGCAGTCACGCTTGCCACCCAGCTCTGCCCCCCGGGGTGAAGGGTTCTCAGGGGAAGTGCCCAGGAGGGCCTGTGGGCAGCTTCAGAGAGAGACGGCCATGCAGTGTGGTAGCCAGGAGTGTGGGTCCTGGGGCCCGCCAGCCGGGTCAGACCGGCCTGTCCCTCACCAGCAAATGGACTTAGGCAAGGCTGGCCCATGGCCTGCGGTGCGTACATGGCTTTGTCACAGCATATGCCACGCGGGTGAGTGTGTGCGAGGCCCAGAGAACCTGGCGCCCGGTAGGGGTGGGGCTGGGCTCAGAGCCAGCGAGGGCCGGGCAGGCGTCTGCCCTGTGCCTTTGCTCCTCTTTACTGAGTGCTCGCCGTGCGGGGCCCGGTGCCCGGCTGGCACCCCCAGGTCTGCCAGCCCTCCTCACCTTCGTGGCTGCTCCGTGGCCTTTGTGCTGGCGGCTCCTTCCTGCCTGGAACGCTCCATCCGGCGGGGGTGGAGCCCGCGGGTACAGAACGCCGGCTCTGGGAGGCCCCGCGTGCTGCCCTCACCCCGAAGCACCACCTACCTCGGCAGCGGCCGCGGAGTCAGATCAGACCCCCGCCTGCCCCGCAGTCGGTCCAGCCGGCTCCTGAGGGTGCCTTCCTGCCTTCAGCACTGACCTCTCTGTTCTCCCAGGAGTTCACGGACCTCGGACACCGCATCGACTGTCTGGACCTGAAAGGTGCGTGTCTGGGCGGAGGCCGGGACCGCTGGGGGGCGGGCAGGGCCAGAGCCTCCCCGAGGTGGGTGTGGGCTGGCAGGTCCTGCCGCGAGAGCTGGTTAGCCAGGGGCAGTGGGGGTCCCGAGGGGAGGCAGGCGCAGCGAGCCCTCCCTCCTTCCCTCTGCCCGGAGCCCCCGTTTCCAGCCACCCCCCCAGGCACACGAGCATGCACAGAGGGGCACTGGACCCATCTCGTCGCAGGTGAGAAACTCGACTACAAGACCTGCGAGGCCCTGGAAGAGGTCTTCAAGAGGCTGCAGTTCAGGGTCGTGGATCTGGAGCAGACGAACCTGGATGAAGATGTGAGCAGACCCTGCCGCCGCCCTGATCTGTTCCCCCAGCTCCCTGGCCCCTTTGAGGTTTAGGGGGTGGGGGCGCCCCAGGACAGACGCTGGGCGGGGCCTCTTGAAGGACAGCATGAGGAGACAGCCATTGTGACCAGAGTGGATGTGGGGGATATTGGGGCTCTGCGGCAGAGCCCAGAAAAGGGGTCTCATAGACCCACCCCAGAGGCATGGAAGGACTTGGGGAGCTGAGCCTTAGTGTGTGGGACGGGTGTGTGGCCCCAGAAACCTTTTCAGGAACCCCCGCTAGAGATCACAGCACTTGTAAGGGAGAGTTTGAGAAACTTACAGGAAGCAGCCTCCCCATTAAGGCCCAGGTGTCCTCACCTCCCCAGACTCGGGAGACCACCAGGAGACCCAGGGGGTGGGGTCATGGAGAACTGAGGCCCGGGCACGCCAGGGGCCCATCCTGGATCTGGGTCCGCCTGCTGGCGGGGGGTAGGATGACAAGTTAAGAGAAAGCAGATGGCCTCCAGCAGGAAGGGTGAAGTTAGTTCCTGGAGCCCAGAGGTGCTGGGGCATCATCAGGGCCCTCCCCATCCCTTAGTTGCTTGACCCCCACCTCCTGGCCTCCTAGGTGTGCCTCAGCCTGAGTCTAAACCCCCTTGTCAGGGCGCCTGGGTGGCTCAGTCACTTAAGCGTCTGCCTTCAGCTCGGGTCATGATCCCGGGGTCCTGGGATCGAACCCCCCATCGGGCTCCCTGCTCGACTGGGAGTCTGCTTCTCCTGCCTCTGCTATGCCCCCCGCTTGTGCTCTCTTTCTGTCTCTCATATAAATAAATAAAATCCTTTTTAAAAATAACGAAACCCCCATTGCCTCGGCCCCCAGGGTGCTTCGGCCCTCTTCGACATGATCGAGTACTATGAGTCGGCCACCCACCTCAACATCTCCTTCAACAAGCACATCGGCACCCGGGGCTGGCAGGCTGCTGCCCACATGATGCGCAAGGTGGGCACCGCTCATCTGTGCCCTCCCTGGGGGGCACAGGGGTTCAGCCACAGGGGGTCCGGGTCCTTTCCCAGGACACATGTGCCTTAGGGCCTGGTTTCCTGAGCCCCCAGTGTGGCCTGTTGTCCCAGTGCCAAGGGGTGCCCTACCTCAGGCCAACCCTGGCTCTTTGTCTCCCTTCAAGCATCTTTCCCTCTTCCTTCACTGGCCTATAACCTGTCCCTGGGAGGCGGCTGTGGTTGCTCCCCTGCCACATGTCCAGGACATCTGCCGCACGGGGGTCTGGGAGCCCAGCTGTCACCAGCCCTGCCCGCTTACCTGCAGGACTCCAGGCCGGGCCATCCTTCATAGACACAGTTGCCCTGCCGTTCGTTGGGATGGGGAAGTGGGACAGGGGGTGGGGCGGTAGGAGGGGGCGTCCCCTGGGGTCCAGCAGGGCTGGGCCAGCCTGTCCCAGCCCTGCCCTGCCCCAGCAGACGAGCTGCCTGCAGTACTTGGACGCCCGAAACACGCCCCTGCTGGACCACTCGGCGCCTTTCGTGGCCCGCGCCCTGCGCATCCGCAGCAGCCTGGCGGTGCTGCATCTGGAAAACGCCAGCCTGTCGGGGCGGCCTCTCATGCTGCTTGGTGAGCTCCGGGGCCTGGGGAGGTGGTAACGTGCCGCCCGCGGGGGCTCGGCGTTCGGCCAGTCACCGCGCTCCTCCCGCACCCCCAGCCACGGCACTGAAGATGAACGTCAATCTGCGGGAGCTCTACCTGGCCGACAACAAGCTCAACGGCCTGCAGGACTCGGCCCAGCTGGGCAACCTGCTCAAGTTCAACTCCTCCCTGCAGATCCTGGACCTCCGGAACAACCACGTGCTGGACTCAGGTGTGTGAGCGGCCTGCCCACCCCCACCCCACGCCCAGCCAGGGGCCCCACAGTGCTGGAGACACGGTGGTGGCCAGGATGATCTCAGCCCTGCCCTCATGGGGCTCACCGTCCAGGAGGGAGGGCAGACTATCCCCAGGCAGCGACAACTCCAGCTGGGCAGGGCTGGGCTGTGGGAGCCCAGGGAGGGCGTCCTAGAGGAGGGTGCCGCTCAGCGAAGACCTGCAGGAGGAAGGGAGGTATTGAAGAGATAACTAAAATAACTATCCTCTGGGAAGAGTGTCCTGAAGGAAACAAGGTTGTTGGGACAGAGGGTCAGTCAGAGGCTATTTAAGACGGTGCAGGGAGGTGACCTCTGGGCGGCAATGAGGAGGGCAAGAATGAAACCAGCCCTTTTAAAAGCCTGGGAAAGGGCGTCTGGGTGGTGCAGTTGGAGCTTCCAACTCTTGGTTTTGGCTCAGGTTTCCCACATCAGGTTCCGTGCTCAGCATGGTGTCGGCTTAAGATTCTCTTTTCTTCTCCCCTGCTCCACCCCACCTTCTTTCTCTCTCAAATAAATGAATCTTAAAAACAAACAAACAAAAAAAAACCTGGGAAAAGAATCCAGGCAGAATGAATAGCAAGTGCAAAGGCCCTGAGCCTGAGGTGGGAACGAGCCTAGATGTTGGATATTTGCGGGGGAAGGGGAGCCATGGTGGGTCAGAAGGTAAATGGGAAGGGAGAGGAAGTAGCTGGTGGTAGGAACTCCCATTTCCTCCTGGTTCACTGTGGAGCAGAGTCTCCGGGCCTCAGCGTGAGGAGAGGGCTGGGGGGGCGGCGTCAGGCATCCAGGCCAGTCCCTTTCCCCAGGGTGGCCGGGCTCACAGACACCACGTTTACTGAACACCTAGCACGTGCTGGGCTTGTGGAGGCCGAGATCTCTGCCCTCGGGAGACACACTGCCAAGATAAATTACTAGAATATGTGGTCTGTGAGTTGTGCTCTGGAGAGAACGGAAGTAGCGGCAGCGGCGGCCGAGCTGGCTGGGGAGTGTGGCGCAAGGTGATAGTGGAGCAGAGATCTGAAGCAGATGGAGGAAAGTTCCGGGCCTGGGCCCCAGAGAGCCGTGGGTGCTGGGCCAAGGCAGGAGGTGGCCGGGCGAGTCAGTGGGGGGTGGGGGGGCACCCGCTAGGGAGGTTCTGTCCCGCCCTGGGCGGCAGTGGCTCCCACGCTACTGTCCCCTGGAGAAGCGCTCGGTCCACAGCGGGGACTTGCCCACGGGTCCCCTCCAGGTCTGGCCTACATCTGCGAGGGCCTCAAGGAGCAGAAGAAGGGGCTGGAGACCCTGGTGCTGTGGAACAACCAGCTGACACACACGGGCATGGCCTTCCTGGGCATGACGCTGGTGAGTCGGGCGCGGAGTGGGAGGGGGCCGCGGCTCCACCCCCGCCGCTCCGCTCGTCCTCTGCCCCCCCCCCATCGCGCTCACCCTGCCGCAGCTCAGGGACCCTTCGCAGGCGTCCTTTCGGCACTGGGTGCCCTCCCTCCGCTTCCCCAGCCTCTCTGTCCTGAGGAAAGTAGCCTTTCTCACATCGTCCTTGTCCCACGTCCCACACGATGGCCTAGTGTCACGTTGCACACAAGGTGAAAATGTTTTGCATAGAAAGCTAAATTTTCTGGAAGTCTTCAGTACATTTTAAATCTTTTTACCTAAATACATGGTATTTAAAGCAAGGCCACAGGTTACAAAGACTCACGTCCAATAATTAACGGCCAGGTGTGTGCCCTGAGCCCTCGGGATGCTGGCCGGGCCCGGGCTCGGGGGTGGACGGAGCAGCTGGCCCCGGGGCGACTCTGTGTCCCCGAAGCATCTGGCCTTAAGCAGGACTGTTGGGGCGGCACTGCAGTGCTGCGGTTTGCCTCTTTTCTGATTGGCCTTCCAGGCCTTTCCTCACTCACGCACCGCCCCCTCCAGCCACACACACACAGCCTGGAGACGCTGAACCTGGGCCACAACCCCATCGGGAACGAGGGTGTGCGGAACCTCAAGAACGGTCTCATCAGCAACCGCAGCGTCCTGCGCCTCGGCCTGACCTCCACCAAGCTCACGTGCGAGGGTAGGGCGCAGGGCCGGGCGTGGGGAGCGGTGCAGGCGGGCTTGGTGGGCGGCTAGCCCGAGGCCAGCCCCTGCGGACCGCTGCGGACCACCCTCCCAGGCGCGGTGGCTGTGGCAGAGTTCATCGCCGAGAGCCCCCGCCTCCTGAGACTGGACCTTCGGGAGAACGAGATCAAGACAGGCGGGCTCATGGCACTGTCCTTGGCCCTCAAGGTGAACCACTCACTGCTGCGCCTCGACCTCGACCGTGAGCCCAAGAAGGAGGCGGTGAGCTGAGTGGGCTCTTTCCTGAGGCCTCTGGCGGGGGCCGGGGGGGGGGGTGGAGGGGGTGCCGGCCCGGGGGCGACCGCAGGCTCCACCGCAGGGTCCGGCTGTCCAGAGCCCTAGCCAGGCCCACTCCGCCCGCAGGTGAAGAGCTTCATCGAGACGCAGAAGGCACTGCTCGCGGAGATCCAGAAGGGCTGCAAGCAGAACTTCGTGCTGGCGCGCGAGCAGGAGGAGAAGGAGCAGCGGCTGCAGCTCTCCGCCTCCATGCCCGAGATCACTGTCACCGAGCCTCAGCCTGACGAGGAGCCCGGGGACGAGCCCGCCACCAGGGCCCAGGAGAACGGGGCCACGGGCCCCAGCACCAGGCCAGACTCAGACTCAGACTCGGACTCCGAGGAGGAGGAAGGGGAGGAGGAGGATGGGGAGAGGGCTGCGGCCCCCTGCCCCGCCCTGGTGCCCCCCTCGGACTCCCGGGGCCCTGGGGACAGGAGCCCCCCAGGCAGCCCCTCCTCCCCCACCGAGCAGCGTATTTCTGTGTCCAGCCCGGGCCGGGGCCACAAAGTGTTTGTGGTGACTCGGGTGGAGAGCCCGCCCGAGAGGGCAGAACCCCTGGTGCCCCCCGCCCCTCCTACCCCCCCTGCTCCTGCTCATCCTCCCTCCCCACCTGCTTTATTCTCCCCACCCACGTCACCTGCCCTGCCACCAGCTGAGGCCGTCAGCACTCAGGAGCCAGGGGTGTCAGAGCCTCAGTCACGGCTGGAGCCACCTCAGTCAGGGCCACCGCTGCCCAACGGCCTGAAGCCTGAGTTTGCCCTCGCACTGCCCCCAGAGCCACCCCCGGGGCCTGAGGCCAAGGCGGGCAGCTGTGGCCTGGAACATGGTGAGTGGGGCTCCGGGGCAGGGTGACAACGGGCCCTGGGTGCTGGTGTGACCCCAGGCAAGCACCTGCCCCTCGGGGGCTTCAGTGCTCCCCGGGAATGGGGAGGAGCGAGGACGACTTGATTCTCGGCCCCCACCTGGCTTCCCTTGGGTCCCTGGGAGCTCTCCCTGGAGAGGGAAGAGCAGGCAAGATGTGCTGACTGGTCTCAGTGGTACCCGGGCCCTCTGCTGCCCTGAGGGTCAGACTTGGGCAGGGCTGGCGGGGATGGCCTGGGGTCTCCCCATGCCTGCCTGCCTGACCGGAAGTTGCTTGACCTTTCTCCCCTCGCAGAACTAAGCTGCTCCAAGAACGAGAAGGAGCTGGAGCAGCTGCTTCTGGAAGCCAGTCAGGAATCCGGGCAGGAGACACTGTGACACTTTAGGTGAGGTGAGGCCCAGGGCCAGAGGGCAGGGGTTCTGGGGTGCCGGCAGTAGAGCCCCTGGCTCTGACAAACCCTCCCCCAATCTCTTCTCCCCAAGTTCCTTTTTTCCGGTCAGTCTTCGATGAGCTGAGGCCAGAGCCATGAGAATCTGCTCACCCTCACCCTCAGCCTTCCTGAGGCCTGGGCTACCAGGGGCGTGGGGGGCCTTTCTGGGGACCCCTGCCCCCCACAGCAACACTACACAGAGCGCAGGAGCCGCAGGGACTGCCCTTCCCGCCCTGACTTAAGCACTATCTCTGTGTCCGGCACTCACAGGCTCTGGGCTGGGGGGACGGGAGGAGGAGTTCTCTCCCAGAGGACATCAGCCACGAGGCTGGACGCCTTTTCCAGACGGCCTGTCCGGCCCGGCTTGCCCCATGGAGGGCAGGAGTCCTGGGTGGTGGTGGGATGCCCCCGCCCCCCTCCGGTGTCCCCGGGTGCCGAGCCGGGCAGGAAGCATGATGAGGGAGGGGTGGTGAGTGGTGGTGGAGGAAGTTGGTAGAGCAGCCCCAGGCAGGGAGAGGGCCAGGGCTGGGGGAGGGGGGGGCTGGGAGCAGAGAATCAGAGCTTTCTTTTTCTTAAGTGCAATAAATCTATCAGGGAGCTGGGGTGGGCAGCAGCCAGGACTCTAGAGACCCTGCTGTCCAGGCCCCTTGAAGCTGCGCCCTGAGAGGCACTACAACCCGGGGGGGCGGCGCGGGTGTGGGGTACGGGTGGGCAGGGGCGGGGAGGGGCTACTCCTGTCGGTGCAACTCTGTTCACACCTTTTCTAATAAACCAGAGCTGGGTTCACCACATGCGCCTGGTCTCTGCTTGTGCCGATCCGCAAGGTGGGGGGCGCCCCCTGCGGGAGCTGTGGACATCGGGAGCAGGGAGGGCAGGGGCCAGCCAGTCCCGGGACCATGTGCGGGGCTCGTGCCAGGGGTCCCCCAGAGGAAAGCGGGGAGGCTGGCGAGGCAAGAGCCACGTTTCCCACCACACTCCCTGTCCCGGGGCCCCGCCCGTTTTTTTGCCATGTCTGTGCTCCTGTATCTCCCTGACATCCGGTTCATAGTCCTGTTTCTCCAGAGGGAAACAACCCCCAAAATATCTTCCAGCATCAGGCCTCGGCTCCCAGGGCGTGATGGAGATGAGCCACCACGGTTCAGGGGGACTAGGCCCCAGCTTTTCCCCCAGTGGCCCCAGGCACTCCACGTTTCCAGGGACATGTGGCCCCACAGACACCCTTTCAGATTTGGAGCCTGAGAACCGAGAGAACACATTTCTGTGCTAAGCCACCCAAGTTGTGGGACTTGGTCCTGGCGGCCCCAGGGCCAACTGTGCGGTGCTCCTGATTTTCCAACTGGATCCTGGATCAGTCTGGGATCACAGTAGGGGGGATCTCCTCGGCGAAGTGTTATCTTCCTGTTGGCCTTCTGCCACCCAGACATCCCTGGAGCTCGTGAAGACACGCTGCGTCCCTTCTAATACCGGGCCAGACGCCGTGCCCAGTAGTAAAGATCTCGGTGCCGCAGCGCGGGAGACGGTGTTGCCACGCTCCTCCCCAGGGCCTGGGGGCCACAGCCTTGTTCCTGGCCGGCAGCGTCTGCTGGCTGGTTAGCGCCTGCCTGCTCCCGCTGCTAGTCCGTGTGAGCCTGGACCGGAGCTGGTGAGAAACGGAAGCCCGAGCCAGATGGACTGAAGGGAGGCCAAAGGGAAGGGACCCACTGGCCCCAGGACGACACCTGCAGACACCGACCTGTCACGGGCCGCATGTCTTTGGAGGGCGTCCTTCTCGGGCACGCTCCCCGCTGCCGTTGGAGACTCTCCGGGCAGGTGCAGGTTTGTCCCTCTGGCCTGGCCACGCAGCGAAGCTGGCCGCCCCCGCGGAAGTCACAGGCCGGCTGTCTGCCCTGTGTCCGCTTGGAGGATCCCTGGCCCGTGGAGCAGAGCTGCCAGCGAGCCCTAATTAATTCATCACACCAGGCCGGAGCCACCCCTCGAGTGGAGCAACCTGCTGAGGTCACCGGGACGCCGCCCCCGGAAATGCCAGCTCCTGCCCTGCCTGCACGGGGGCAGGCCAGGGCGTGGGGACAAGGACCTGGATGCCCTGAGGCTTAGGCGCTCTCTGTTGCCTGAGTCAACCCTGCACATCCGTCCTCCCCTGCCTCCGTGGCCTCACCCTCCACCCCCGCGACGACTGCTGCCACCAGGGATGCCAGCAATGAGGCCGCCTGCTCAGGCCGCCCGACTCCCTGGGGTTGATGGGGCTTGGAGGGTTCACAGTCCCTGCCAGGCCAGGGAGCCCAGGACACGGAGACCAACGGGGGCTTTCACATCATTTATTGCACTTGAATTTCTTCACTTGGGTTCTTCACTGGTCCTCTGGCACCAGCTATGACGCTGGCTCCAAACGCTGCTACCGCCAACCTGTCTCCGTGGCTCATAGGTTCACATGGGGGGTGTGGCCACCACAGGCCTCCCTGCAGACCCCCAGGGCCCAGTCACCCTCCTTGCCCCCCTCATTCGGGCAGACAGAGGAGCAGTTCCCTCTCGCTGCTCCCGGGGTACTCTTTCAAGGCCCACCTGGGCTGTAAGGATTCTCAGGCCACGGGTCTTGGCTTGCCCCCGAGTGCCCGGTCCCGGGGCTGGTGGGCTTCGTTGGCGTGCGCCGGGACGTGCCCGGCGCCCTGACCAGGCTGGAAGGCCCCGGGGGCATGGTTGGCTCCGCCGGCGTCGTGGGGGGCGTAGTGGGCCGGGGACTTGGGCGGGCTGGGCGGCTTGAGCGCGCTGACCGCCCGGATGAGGCCCATGCGGCGGCGGATGGAGTGGTCCAGGTTCACGGTACAGCGCAGCAGGCTCTGCGCCTCGGCCACGGTGAAAGGGAAGTCGGCGCCCAGGAAGCGTTCGAAAAGCTCGGGGTCGCCGTCCAAGTCCAGCACGTTCTGCAGCGCCTTGGTCATGGAGTGCAGCTCGCGGCTGTTGTCGCAGAACACGTCCCAGAGGCGCGCGCCGGCCTCGGGCGCGCCCCCCGCCTGCTGCCGGTCCTCCAGGCACTGCAGCGCCCAGCTGAGGCGGCACGGCCACTGGTTGGCCAGCACGACCCAAGCCACGGCCTGGCGTGGCGTGGGGCCCGCGAAGTCCCCGTCCTGCTGCTGCAGCAGGCGCACGGTGATGGGCACGGTGTTGACGATGCGGCGCATGGACACCACGTTGTCCGGCACGTACTCGTAGAGGCAGTCGCGCTCGTCGTGCAGGCAGAAGAGCGCCTCCTGGATGCGGCGCGCCGCCTCGGCGTCTATGCGGCTCTGCGCGCGCCCTGCGGCCGCCTGCGTCTCCACCGCCAGGAGCTGCGCGCCCTCGCCGCCGCCCCCGCCCCCGGCCCCGCCCCCGACTGGCCGCAGCTTGCGCGTCATCTCGCGGTAGAGCAGGTCGTCGCGGCTCTGCACGGCGTCGTGCAGGAACTGCAGCTTGGTGCGGCGGCCCATGATGGGCACGGAGAAGGGCAGCGTGACGGTGCGGTTGAGGAAGAGGTAGCCGTTGTCGGCCGTGCCCTTCATGGAGCCGGCGCTCTCGAGGCACGCGGCCAGGATGCTGGGGTCCACCACCAGGATGAAGATGAAGGGCGCATGGCTGTCGGACAGCAGCGTGTTGATGGCGTTGAGCACGCCCACCACGCGCTCCGGGTAGCACGTGTCCAGCCCGGTGACCTCGAGCACGACGCGCAGCCGCCGCCGCTGGTAGATCTCCAGGAAGCACAGGAAGTCGGTGAGCAGCTCCACCTCCTTCTTCACCTCGCACATGAAGCCCAGCTGGCTGCCGAACTTCTCGCGCGACACCAGCCGCTCGATCTTCTTGCGCTGGCTCACGAACAGGTGCTTGCCCACCGAGTACACGGCCATGAGCAGCCCCGAGCCCGACAGCGTGGTGGCCGCGCCGCCGAACACCCGCAGCAGGCTGCCGCCGGCGGCGCCGTGGCCCGGGGCGCGGGCGCCCACCGACAGGTAGAGCAGGCCCACGCCGAGGCCGAGCGCCGCCAGCAGCGCCAGCAGCGCCAGGCACACGCGGCGCCGGCAGTGCCACTCGCGCTGGCAGAAGCCCGGCGTGGCGGCCGGCTTGTTGCCCAGCACCGAGTACACGCTGAAGGGCAGCGCGCCGTAGTGGTGGCGGATGCCCTCGCACAGCGTGGTCACCAGGCCGGCCCACAGCTTGTCCGTGCCCGCGTACTGCCAGGCGCTGAAGCGGATGAAGAGGAACTTGACGTTCTTGCGGCGCAGGTGCAGCTCGGTAATGACGGGCTGCAGGAACACCAGGTACCACAGCAGCTGCGGGAACCCCCAGCCGCGCACGGGCCGCGGCTGCCACCGCACGCGCCGCAGCTCCTCGGCCTCGCGCTGCGCCGCCTCCTGCTGCATCAGCGCTGCGGGGAGGGAAGCGGGAGGAGGGCGCGCGTGAGCCGTGGGGTCGGGGGCCGGTCTGGGAGGGGTCTGGCCCGACGTCAGCGGTGGGCCGAAGCGGAGCTGGGAGGGGGGAGGCTCTCAGGAAGGAAAGCATGCGTGCAAGGTGCTGAGGAAGCGAAAGGCTGGGCAGCAGAGTACAGCCCGGGGTCTGATCTTCCTGGCTTAATGCTTCTCCTCCAGGAAGCCCCCCTGATCCCCAGGCTGGGTCGCTTGCCCCCTGGGCTCCCCCACCCCAACCCTACCCACTGTTGGGTCATCACTCTCTGGGGCCAGGTCTGTCTCCCTCTCTGGCCTGTGAGGCCAGGAAGGGCAGGGCTCTGGTCGTCTTGGTCATCCTGTGTCCCTTGGGCACCAAGGAAGGGCTGGGGGAATGTCTGAACGATGGATCACGAGAGGCTGGGGGCAGGGTCCATCTGCTATTGAGGTCAGTGAATGAATGAGTGGGAACGTGTCAGAGTCGCCCTGCTCGGAGGAGGAGGTCCAGAATGCTGTTGGCTTTTGTCTTGCAGCCGGGGGTTTTGTCCCGTGACCTTGTCTATCGCTCTGTGACAACATAGGGGCGGACGGAGGCTTGTTTGGTAGGTGCTCCGAGTGGCCTCCAGCCCCTCTGGCCGCAGTCGGGGCTGGGGTCTGAGCAGGGCTTGAACCAGGTGGGAGCCGCTCTGCCCCTGGCCACGTTTCAGCCCGTGTGATTGGTTCAGCTCTATCTGTTGGGGCTCCTGTGGGCACCAGGCCCTGTGGCCAGTGCTGAGAAGAGATGGGTCTGGGGGGCAAAGGAGGGACTCTGCAGGAGCCAGTGAGAAACCTGGGCTTCCTCCCTAGAGTGCTGGGGAGCCATGGAAGGCTTTTGAACAGGGGAAGGACAGAGTTAGATCTGTATCTTTTTTTTTTTTAAGATGTATTTATTTGAGCAAGAGATCAGGGGGAAGAGCAGAGGGAGAGGGAGAGAGAGCATCCCAAGCAGACTCCCTACCGAGCTGGGAGCCCAATGCGGGGCTCCATCCCACGACCCCAAGATTGTGATGTGAGCGGAAATCGGGAGTTGGACATTTGACCGACTGGGCCACCCAGGCGCCCCACCAGAGCTGTATCTTAAAAAGACTCCTTGGCATGGATCTGGCAGGGGAGAGGATGGGACTGTTGGCCAGGAGGCCAGAGAAGGAACAAGCAGGGACCTGGGGACAGAGGCTGTGGGCGTGAGGAGGGACCTGGTTAAAACTGACTTAGAGGCATCTGGACTGGGGCCTGGCTGGCCTCGGGAGCGCGCGGGGATGGGGGTAGCTGGACGCTGGCAGGCACCAGGGGCTCCGTTTCCCTTACTCCCACCTCCCCCAACACACTCAGCCTCACCAGTGATCTTGTCCAGCATCATGTGCAGGCGGCAGCCAAAGGGGGCATAGAAACCCACGGTCACAGGGACAGGCACGTGGCAGAGGGTCTTGGCCAGACAGCTGCAGTAGACGTCATCTTCTGTCAGGATATCTGGGGGCCAGGGTTGGGGGAGGGGTGGAGGAGGGAAACTGAGTCACTGAGGCTGGCCAAGCACCACCCTCCTCCCGTCCGCCCTCCAGAGAGCCTGCCCTCAGCGCCTCCCTCCGCCGGCATCCCTCTGCCCCACTCCCCGAGCTGGCTCAGGTCAAGCCTGCAGTTGGAGGTTTCTGGGGCAGTAGGCACGCAACCCCCTTCTCCGGGGTCCTCTGAGCACCCCCGGAGGAGCCCACCCCAGATCCACCAGGTCAAGGCTAGGAGGCTAGACTCCCCACCGACCCGCAGCACAGAGGCCCAAGGGATTTGGCCCTAGGTCACTAGGCTCAGCCACTAGCCTGTGGTTTCCCCAGAAAATTCCCATGGGCCTCTCTTGGGACTCGAGGCCCCCCTGGCATGTCCCAGAAGCTTGTCGTGTCTGTTCCTACCTGTGCCACCTTTTCTGCAGGAGCCTGGAGAGCCTCTGCCCCCCCCTCTGGAGAGGGGGTGCAGAGACACCAGGCCGCATGGACCCCAAAGGGTCGGGCCCTGGGTGGGCCCTCGGTCAATGCCATGGTCTGGAATGACCGTTTAGGGAGCAGATTCAGGTTGAAGTCCAAGCATCATCCACTGGGCTGAGAGTGTCCTGCCCCCCCGAAACCTCCCGATGAGCTACTATTTGGACTGGAGTTGGGGCACCAAAAAGGGAGGGTTCAGCTGTGGGCAGCACTGGGCCAGCCTCCCAGTGCGTGGTGGGGATACACACCCGACTTCCCCAGGGGCCTGGAGGCTGCGGGATCCCTCTCTCCGGGAGGGTCAGGGCCCGGCCGGGAGGCACAGAGGGCAGCAGGAGGACCCAGCAAGGTCGGCCAAGGGGGATGGTCCCGGGCGGCTCTGACCCCGCTCTTAGTGGTGGCCAGATGACCTCACCTCGCTGGGCCTCTGCTTCTGGGTCTGAAATGAGCGGCAGGGCCCCGAGCCTGCAGGGGCGAGGGGTTGCTTGACCTGGAGCCCGAGTCCCTGCTTCGCGGCTGCTCTACTTTCAAGGCAGATCTGGAAACCCGCCGTGTGTGTGTGTGTGTGTGTGTGTGTGTGTGTGTGTGTGTGTCCCCACCCCCCACTAGCACCTCTCCCTGAGACTCCTGCTTCCTGCGCTCCACGCTCCTGTTAGATCCCACGCCAGCTCACGTCCCTCAGGGCTCCCGCCTGCCCCAGGGGCCAAAGCCCCAGCCCTCACAAGGGGCCCTGGGGTACAGCCCCATCTGGCCCTCCCCACACGAGGCCCTCGTCACGGTCCCGGTCCTGGGAACAGGCCCATCCTGCCGCCACCTTGCTCAGATGTTGCCCTAACGGCGGTTCGCCTGATCGGTGACCCGATTTAATTTGCAAACCCTGTCACGCCCTTACCTCCGCTGCCTGCTGTTTGTCCCCAATGAGGTTGTCCGTGGGTGACACATTGAGACTCGCCTTCCTTACCTGGCTTTCTGTACCCATCTCCCCAACCGCCCCCCTCTGGGAGGACAGCAGTCGCTGCCCTGCCCCCTACAGCCCCCAACCCCCCAGTAGGCATCCAATACCTAGTCACGGGGTGGACAGATGGATGGATGAATGAATGAATGAGTGAGTGAGCGAAGGGACCTCTCCCCTTGCCACATTGCTCTCTCCAGCCTCCAGGCCACTCCCCCACCGCTGCCCCCTCCCCCACCCCGGAGCTGGCCAGCAAGCTTGGTGCCTGTCACCGCCCTGCCCCAAGTCCTCTCTGGCTCCCTGGGCTGGGGGTGCAGGCCGGGAGGGCCGGGGAGAGAGAAAGCAGAGCCAGGCTGTCAGCAGAGGGAGACAGCTGGGGCCCGGACCCCCCACTGGCAGCTTTGGACAGGTGGAGTGACAGCTGCCCAGGGGGGCCCAGGGTCAGGGACGAGCACCCTCCCAGACAGGAAGCAGAGCGAGGAGAGCAGGCCGAGGGGCCGGAGCCCCGGGCGGGGAGAGAGGCAGCGAGGACAGCCCGCGGGAAGGCTGGGTGAGCACCGGAGCTGAAGGTGAAGTGGCCGCAGGCCGCTGGGGCAGGCAGGGGGCGGGTGGCCGGAGGCCTGCTGGGTTCCAGGAGGGTGCCGGCTGCGGAGGGCGGGGCCGGGCCGCTGCTGGCCTTGGCAGGTGCTGTGGGGGGCGAGATGGTGGGCTCGGGGGGCAGCTGGGGGGCGTTGGCTGGCTGCCTGGAGGCCGCAGCGGTGGCAGGGGGCCCCTTCCGGGCCCCTGGACCGGAGCAGAGCCGCTGCCGCAGGGGGCTGGGAGGCGGGAGCTGGGGCTGCCGCTGCTGCTGCAGGCTGGGGGGCTGGGGGCCCCGGTGGCAGCCGCTGACACCCCCCCGGTGGCTGTGGTAGGCCAGCTGCCAGCACACCTGCGGGGGCAGCCGACAGGGCCCGTGGGCGCGAAGGGCCGCTAGGTCACGGCACCACTGGTGACAGCACCCTGGAAGGAAGGAAGTGGGGGTGACTGGGCCTGGGTCCCTGGCCCCTGGGGGACACTGGCAGGAACCAGGTCGAGGCTTCAAGTGGAGGTTGGGGATGGTCCCTCCGTGGAGGCCCCGGAGAAGTCAGAGCAAACGAGGAGGGGATGTGGGTTGGGGGAGCAGTCTCTGTGCTCTCCTGTTGGGGGGTCGCGGGCCTGGGCTTAGCCAGGTGAGGGGCTGGAGTGGGGACAATGCCTTGGAGTCCTGGGGGGGCATCCCTGGGGTTGGAGGGCAGAAAGGAACCCATCAGGAACTGGCCTGGTAGGTCCAGAGGAGGCTGGGGGGATGGGAGGTGACCATGGAGAGGGGGCGTGGTGGGGACTGAGAAGGGGGCACCCGGGCCTCATATCCAGAATTGGGCAAGGCTGGTGGGAAAGGGGGCCTGCCCTGGGCCTTAAGAGGCTGAACTGGCCCCACCCCGACCCCCCCAGCAGGAGCACCTGTGGTCACCACCCCCCGGAAGGTGTCCCCCCACTCATCCACACTCAGTGGTCGGGGAAGCTTGCTCTCTCCACGCTGCTCCCCCCAGGTTGGGGTGAAGTCCTCACAGGCCTGGCGATTTGGGGTGGGGGAATTCTAGCCATGCTGCGGGAAGGGCTAGGCTGGGTGGGCCCCCTGCTGACATCTCCATCCTGGGCTCCCACTTTTGGGCTCCCCGGGCCCTGTGCGCCCCCCACCACGGCCCCTTTATGTGGGGAGAGCTGGGAGCTCCTCTCCCCTGGGGCCTGAGGTTCCCCTTCTGCTCAACCGTCCATTCAGCAGCCCCCCACTCACAGGCCACGCTCCCTGCCAGGACCTCCCCCCAAGCCAAACCCCTACCTTTTTGCTGCCCCAACTCCGGGTCCAAGAAGTAGCGCTCAGCGGGGGCCCGAAGGGGCAGGGCGCTCTTGGCGAAGCGGACGGTGTAGTGTCTGTGCATGGCCACGGCCGGGGGCCTGCTCCGGGGAGGGCGGGGGTAGGCTCAGTGCCCTGCGCCCTTGGGTGCCGGCCAGAGAGAGCCCACCCCCGGGATGTGACCTGGGACAGGCGGGAGACCCCGTCCCTGATGTTGGGGTCCTGGGTCGCCAGGTGGGGTGGTGGTGCGCTTCAGAGTAAAAGTGAGTGGTCAGGACCAGGGAAGGACAGCGAGATGGGGGAGAATGGAGAAGGGTTACGGGGGCGCTCGGGGCTAATTTGGGGTGCATGAGATTTCCCAGGTTAGGGACTGGATGTTTGGGAGCCCCTGGGGGGTTCCAAGAGGCCAGGACAATGGGGGTGCTGAGCAGCTGTGGGGAAACACAGGAGCCCGGGGGTGGCAGAGTAAACTTAGGGGACCACTAGGTATTGGGGGTGCACTGTGGGAGGCACAGGCTGGCGCCGCGGGTCGGGACATGTAACCAGCGCCGGGAGAGCCGGGAGCCCCGAGCCACCGCCACCATCGCTACCGAGTGGCTGAAATTTCAGGGCCGGTACATCTTAGGGCCTGAAGGAGGGCGGGAGCAGGGAGGGGAATTCTGGGGGAGCACATTCGATCAGGGTGGTCCAATTGGGGAAGAGGCTCAGCAAACTCAGGGCGAGACGGGGTGCGCGGGTTTAAAACGTGAAGAGTCGAAAGCAGAAGTGAGGGAAGGATGCTGTGTGTTGGGGGAGGCGGGCAAAGCCAAAGAGCAGAGGAAAGGGGGTGAGTTGGAGCCCAGTGAGGGTTGGGGGGCCCTGCCCGCCCGCCCCTTGCCTGGGGTCCCCCAGACCTACCTGACGGCAGCCTCTCGGCCCCACTGCCCGTCAGCACAGGCCCCACTGGAAAGAGGCCCTGCGCCAGTGCCAGCCAGCCGCCCGACCGGTTTGCCCGCCCTGTCCCCGCCCCGTCCCCGAGCGCCCGCCTTGCCCAGGCGCACTCCGCTCTCGAGGACTGGGGGCTCCCCCGGGCGCGGTACCCCAGGTCAGGGAGGGAGATGGCCAGCGGGGGCGGGGGTTGTACTCTTCAGACTCTTTCCCCGGGGCCACAGGACCCGGGGGCGGGGGGCGCGGGGGGGGGGAGGGTTAGCTGGCACCGGGATCAAGAGTCCAGGGCTGAGAGAAGACAACAAGCCCGGGTTCGGATGCTGGTTCCTCCAGGGCCCAGCTGTGTGACCTCAGGCAAGTGACTTCACCTTTCTGAGCCTTGGCTTCCTCATTGCTGAGTGGACCAGGGACAACCACCGTCCCCTAGTTGTCAGGAGGAGTCCGCTGAGCACAGCGCCAGGCACTTAGGAATGCCTGCAGCTAACGTGTGCGGGCACAGACTGACCCATTTACCAGGCTGCTCTAGATGCTTCTCATAGAAGGACGCCGGCACGCAGGCAAAGGCTCCCCAGGGACTGCACACGGTTTTTGCACTTGTCCCCCAGTTACCCCCTTTCTCACCACACCCCAGCGGGGCAGCTGTGATGCCCTCGTTACAGGTGAGGAAACTGAGGCCCCGAGAGCTGAAGTCCCTTGCCCCAGGTCCCGTGGAGGCAGAGTGGGGCTTCTGGAAGTGGGGGGAGGGGTTCCGCCTCCTGCCTGCTGGGTGCCTCGCAGATTTTTCTAGGAGCAGTGAGAGTAGGGGCAGGGCTGAGTAAGGGGGGCTTTCAGTTGTGTGTGTGTGGGGGGGGTCTCCAGACCCCTGTGTCCCTTCAGTTGCTGGCACGATGGGGCAAATAGTCACTGCCCGGGGAGCTGGGTGATCTGGTGGGGATGAGGGAGGCTACCGCCAAAGAGCCCCCCGGGACAAAGGGGTTCAGGACAAGCGAGAAGGGACCCCATGGGGTCCAGCAGGATGCCCCTCTAGGGGTTCTGTCTGGGTGACCAGACCCTGCCCTCTGTGGCCAGAGCCAAGCATCCTTCCGTCCACTGGGGGCCGGTTCCGGCTCTCCCCACAAGTCTTCAAGCTGCTTTTCCAGGGAAGGCTTCCTCCCTGCCCTCTGCCAGCTGGGCACTCTGCCCAACCTCCCCCCACAGCAGTCCTGCCAAGTGGGGATTGAGCGTGGGGGGGATCCTCCAGGATGAGCCTGGGAGCTTCCTGAGGGCAGGAGGGGGCTGACCCTCTGCGCCCCCTGCCCACCTGCGCACACGGTTTAGCTGAATAACCAGTTCATTCGGGAAACATCTGCCAGGCTCTGTACTGGGCAGAGGGACCCGGATGGACCTGAGAAGTGCAATGGAGCATAAGGAAACAGCATAGGGCAGGAAGAAGCTGTCTACGGGTCCCCCTTGGGGCTGTGGGCGCAGACAGAGGGGGGCAGTGGCCAGCAGAGGCCGGGGGGCTACTGGATGCCTCAGAGGGGGCGGGAGTCTGGGGAGGGGGTGCAGCGAATGTGGGGTGCAGCTTTCTGGGCTGGGGGTGGATGGGTGTCTTCACAGGGCTCCGTCGAGGCAGGGGGAACCCCCACCTGATGGTGGGGTTTGAGGCAAGGAGACCCTTTCTCCCAGGGTGTCTGGCCCATTTTCCCCCTCTGTCCCCCGTGATCCTGGCAGCCCCAGGCCTGCCCCTGCCCACGCTCTGGGTGGCCCCAAGCCCGCTCCCAGGGAGAGGGCCATTCCGTGCGCCCCACCAGGTGGAGGACGGCCCCAGACTTGCTGAGGCTGGCAGGGCTGCTGGGGCCCGGGGCCACCCTCCCCAAACAGGGGAGCAAAAGGGCGGGAGGCGGCGAGCACCAGGGCTCAGGCCACAGGGCCGGGGACGCAAGGGGCCTGCAAGGAGCGGGAATGAGGGGTGGGGAGCCACACCTCACACAATGAGGGAGGGGGCTCAGCTCCCCCCACCCCTGCGGGACCTGTGAGAGTCGCTTCACAGATGCCCCCTCCCCCTCAGCACTCAGGGTGACCCCCCATCTTCCACTTCACATTTGGTCCCACACACAGAACCTTTATTGGGCAGCTGCTGTGCAGAGCGAAGGGCCTGATGTAGGGATCCCTTCACACTGGCCCCATCTTGGGCCACTTTGATCCCAGGACACCCCGACCTCCCTGTGACACCCGCCTGGGGAACACATGTGATGCCCTAGAGTGGTTGGACCCCTGCACCCCCTCCCTTGTCCATCACCCATAGAGCCTGGGGTCCCCAGCACGAGCCCTCCGGGCCAGCGGTGGCTGTGAGGCTTAGTAGGGTCGGGTGTGGGCCAGGGGTTTCTCAGGTTTTCTGGATCACCACCTGGAACTTACCTGGAAGAGAAAGGCAGGCTTCAGCTCGAGGCTGGGATACGAGGGGCGAGGCAGAAAGTGCCCGCATAGCTCACAGTGGCTCAAGGCTGCGCCTCCCGGCCCTGCGCCCGCAGACTGGGTGGCCTCGGGCTGGGCCTCAGGGTGCTCTAAGGGGGTGCTGCTCCCCGCCCATCTGGCCCGCATCCCAGCGCCATGTGGGTGACAAGAGGAGCAGGAAGGTCAAGCATGCAGGCTGCTGAGGGGCCCGGCACCGCCTCCCAGAGCGGTGGGAGCAGGGAGAGGAGAGGGGAGAACCCCACCTCACTGGAGCGACGGGGAGGGCCCCTCCCCTACGACTCACAGGTGGGCAGGGATGCCACAGAGGCGGTGACCAGGCTCTTGATGCCCAGGGTGCTGAGGGCGCCGCGCAGGAGGCCGCAGGTGAAGGCCAGGAACTGGGGACAGGGTGTGTGTGGGGGAAACATGTCACTCAAGGAAACGCGGGGGCAAAACCCAGGCCCGGGGCTCCATGGTGGGGGCAGCTCCTTCCCTGGGTCCTGGGCCATGGCCAGCCCTCCAGCCTGAGGAGAGGCCCACCTTCACAGGGGAGGTCAAGTCCAAGTACCCTCCCTACCTTGGGTGCTTCCTCCAGATACTGCAGGCCGGAGGCCATCCGGATGAGGAGGGGGAAGCTGTTATCCAGCAGGACGTAGGTCCCCTGGGGACAGAGAAGAACCCAGTGGGGGCGGGGGGGGCATCTGTGCATTTGTAGTGGGGGACGGAAGGCCAGGACCCAGGGTCCCTTGCCCCGTAGGGCTGCGGGCTGGAAGGACCCGGGCTTCAGAACCCCTGTCGTCGTTGGCCCCATCCTTCCGAGCTCCAGATGGGCCCAGGGGCTTCCCGAGCTGGGCCGGGGATCCCCCGATGCGGTGTGTGGGTCCTGCCCCTCTAGTGGCCTGAATTCCGGAGGAAACAGCGGAACAGGCCCTCCCTCCTGGGGATGCAGTGAGAAGCTGCAGGACGGGGCACAGCGTGGGCCCCTAGCGGGGACTCAGGCCAGCTCGAGACCCGCTCCCGTGCCTGGAGAGACGCTCCCGACCATGGGAGAGCCTATTTACTGCCCAGCCCGGGCCCCATCCTGGGAGGCTTGTGGACATTCTGGAAATAGCTGTGACCCCCCTCCCCATTGCACCCTCCTGGGTCTCCTCAGAGGAATGGGCAGTGACCCTGAGAGGGGCGGTGTTGCCAGTCAGGAAACCTGGCTATTGCCGATGGGCTTAGGCAGCCCCCCACTGCCCCCCCAGCGATGGCCGGCTGCTGCACCCTCCCTCCGGGAGGGCTCTCCGCCTGCCTCCTCTCGGCGTCAGGCTCCGCCGGCAGTTGGGAAGCCGGGCCCGGGTGCGCAGCACACCTGGTGGTTGGTGCGGAGGCTGTCCATCTGCTTCTGGAACACGGCCACCCACAGGTCTTTGCACAGGAACTTGAGGACATCCAGCTCCTCCCTGAAGGCCAGCGTCTCCTGCGGCAGCCTGGGGGGCAGGGGCAGCCGCTTGGGCCCGGCCGATGCTGTGGGGCCGGGAGGGGCCGGGATGGGGAGCCCAGGGTGAGGAAGACGGAGGAAGCCAGGCCAGGCTCCCCTCTGGAGCAACACCGCCCTCCCCAGCCAGCATGCCCAGGAAGGGACTCGACCTCAGCTCTTGCCCGCCTCTGGCCAAGGGCTGCAGGCGCCGGCTCTCACCTCTCGCCCAGGGCCTGGCCCACACGGAAGCCCATGCCTTCCAGGACACACAGGCTCATCTTCTGTCCCTAAAAGGTCAGGGAAGAGAGGCTCAGGGGCCTGCGGCCACCTCCATCTGGGAGCCGCCCAGGATAACAGCCGCAGAGGGTACTCTAAGACCAGCGTGCCCATCCCTGCCCGCTCAGGGTGAGGCGAGCCAAGAGGGAGCACCTTCCGGGGTCAGGTGCGGGCCTTCGGATGCCTTCAGTCCCTCAACATGCCCCGCAGATGCCATCAGCCCTTGAGACCAGAGCCCCCTTGCCTCAGGAAAATAGGGGTGTTCCCCAGGCTCAGCCTTAGCCTGCTTGTCAGCTTTTTCCTGAGAAAGATGCGGGAGGCACCACAACGACCAGGAAGCACAGGAAGGGAGGCGCCGTGCTCCTTGGAGAAGATTGGCGGAGCCTGGGGGCTGGGGGGGCAGCAGTCCCCCAGCCTGAGCTTTCTGGGTCGGATAGGCCATCAGCGCAGCCATCCCAGTGGTAGACAGATCTGTCCGGCCACGTCCAGCTCTGAGACGCTGTCCTGGCCTCCTCAGCAGGCTTTGATGGCCTTCCTTCCTTCCGGGACCCAGCTGTCCCTCCACCGTCCTCTGCCCTGCCCCCCGGGGACAGCCTCCCTTAGTCCCGGAGAGGGGCCCCTCCACTCACTCATGGAGCTCATGGGGCCCACAGGGCCCGTCCCCACGCCCGGAGGCTGCCCTTCTCCCCTCCCCCGGCCCAGGCTAGGTCCCCGGTCCCCTCCCTGGCCCGTCTGTGCAAGGGGCCTCAGCTCTGTGGGGACCGGGGCTGGCCCTCCGCCGTCAGCGCTGGCCTCGGCACATTGGCGCCACTCAGCGGCCCAACAAAGTGACAAGAGGGGATTCGAGCGCGCACCGGGCGCGGGCTGCTTTGTGCAAACCTCTGGTTTAATCTGCAGCACCCTGCAAGGGAGGTCGTAGCTCACGCCCGGAAACCTGGGCTTGGAGGAGCGCGGTGACAGGTACCTGCGGCCACGGGGCCGCCTTTCAAACCTGGGCATGGCTGGCTCCCAAGCCTAGATGGCCAGGGGGACACCCCCGGCTGGAGGCCAGGGATGTGGCCCACCTCCGGGGAAGTGCTGGGAGTAGGGAGGCCCCAGCAGAGGTCGCCCGTGTCCTCGAGCAAGGTGGCCCTCTTCTCGGCCAGGCCGCCGGCTCCTAGGCCCTTGCGCGCCATTCCGTGCTCCTCCTGCAGGGACCAGACCTGGGGAGGACACAGCTTCCTGCTGGCTGACGCTGGCCAGCCCTCTGGTCCCTCATCAGCGCGCCTCTGGCGTGAGCGACAGTGAGGGGGACACGGGCCCTGTGCCCCGGCCTCCTCCCGGGGACAGAGAGGATAGCGTTAGCCCTGCTACCTCCCTCCGTGTCCTCGTGAGCATTAAATGTGGCCCAAGCGCTCCCAGCCGGGCTTGGCAAGTGTTATAGTCCCCGTCACTCACCGCCTCTGCGTCTGTCAAGCCGGGTGGCCGGTCCCGGGCAGAAGGGAAGCCCCAGGAAGGAGGGGCTCTGTGCCATGGGCCGACTCTGCTTGGCACCCAAAGCGCTGCCTGCCGCGCCCTCAGCTAGCCCTCGCTGCCAGGTGGCGGGGTGGCCACCCTCCCGCGTCCCCTCCCTTCTGGAGGTGAGCGCCTCAAAGAGGCGGGGCCAGCCTCCACTCTGACCAAGCACATCTGTGTCCCTGAGGCCTGTCCGACACGTGGGGACTTTCTCATTCATTCCACAGACATTTCCTAGTGGCCCCTAGGGGCTGGCCACTGGGCCTGGGACGGGGGGTGACAGGTGACAACCCAAATGCAAGGGGAGCAGGGCAGCGCAGAGCAGGGCAGAGCCAGCTCCCCCAGGAGGGGGTCCCCAGGGTGCCTCGCAGAGGAGGGGGCCGGGAAGGGGAGGGGACTCCCAGCAGAGGCTGTGCGCCAAAGCAAGGAGGCAGGGAGAGGGGTGGGGGTGCGGCTCCGGCCATGAGAGTGGGAGACTGCGGAGAGAGGTGGGGATGGGGGAGGAGGGGCCTGCAGACCAGGCTGAGGGGGGCGCCGTGGGAGAGGGCGCACCAGTCTCTGCTCCGACCGCGGGGGCTAATGGCGTTAGTGGCTTCAGCCCAGGCGGGGACATCACCAGGACAAAAGCCGCGGTCTGGGTGCTCCTCCGGGGCCAAGTGGGAAGCAGGTGGGGCAGCACCGCCAGCACGGGTCGCAGCCAGGACAGCGGCCCTCAGCGGACTGCCGGGGACTCAGCAGGGTCCTCAGCCGGGCCAGGGAGCTCCAGGGGTGGGCAGCCGTCTGGAAAGGATTCCCTTGAGTGAACTTCAGACTGCCAGGGTTCAAGGCCTGGCTCCGCTGCTGACTGACCTAGGGCAAGCCATCTCATGTCCCCGGGGCCTCAGTTTCCCCATGTGTAAAATGGGCCTGACGGCAGGCCCTACCTCACAGCGGTGGTGTGACCCGCACCGGGCAACAGCGGTAGCACCGCCGGACTCTGGCCGCGCGAGAGGCCGGGGCCATCTGTGCTGAACTGGAAAGATCCAGGCGGTGGGGACAGGAACAACAGGAAAAGGAGGGGAGAGAAGCAGTGTGCGGGAGGGGCCGAGGATGAGCAGGTGACGGGGGAAGAGGGTGGAGGAGGAAGGGAGCAGAAGCCTCACGACTCTATCACCGCCCGCCTCCCCCAGTCCCTACAAAAGCTCTTCGGGGATTAGAGGTTTATCATTCTCATGAAAGCCTGGGCGGGACTCTCATCCTCCTAGCCCGGCCCAGCCCGGAGCCCTTCTGGGCTCCCACCACCCTCCTCCCCGCCAACGCCAAATGAGTTTGCACCACGGCCCACTGGGAGGAAACGAGATGGTGCGGGAACAGAGGGGAGCCCCCCGCCCAGAAGGCCCTCCTAGCGTCCCCCCAGCTGCATGGGAGCTGGGAGGAACGGGCAGTCGGAGGGGCAGCCCTGGAAAATGGGGCGTATGGCAGCCAAAATAACAAAGGGAGCGGACAGACAGACAGACAGACACATCTGTAAGGGGGATGAAGCCTCCCAGGTTGTCAAGGAAAAAACGCAGAGAAGTTCTAAGTCCCATGGAAGGGACCCAGATGGTCCGATGCTCATCTGAGGGCCAAGAAGACATGCCGGAACCATGTGAAGGATCGCAGAGACAGAGAAGAGGGTGCTCCCTGCAGGGAGGGCCAAGTGTTCAGATGGAAAGGCGCCACCAAGCCCCGACCCCCACGCCCCGCCCCGGGAGGAGGATGAGGATGGGGAAAGAAACGAACGGAGCCTCCCCTCCGCCCCAAGCAACCTGAGCCCTGGACTCTCAGAGAGCATCCTGGGTTGAAGGCGGGGAGTGTGCAGGGGACCCCGTGCCGGGCTCCTTCCCATCTCTTCCGCTGCCCTGGGCCTCGCTGATCTGTGCAGGCCCAGCTGGGGGACCTGGGGGACGAGCTGCCCAGGCTCCTGCCTTAAGAGGAGCACGGCGAGAGGGGACGTCCTCACTCCCCCAGCCGCATGGCCCCAGGAGACCCAGAAGCGTGGAGAGGGAATGGGAGAGTAAGAACGAGCATGCCTCCCACCCTGTGGCCCTGGACTCACCTCCCACATCTGCCCAGGTGGTCCCAGACACTCCCAGGTCCTGCCTTCTCCTCCCAACACTCCCAAAGCACCCCCGGACTTAATTCCTCCCACCCCCGGTGGAGTGCCTATCTGTGCCCCAGGCCTTTTGTCGCGTGTCCCTTCAGGCTCATTCACGTGGCCTGGAAGCCTGTTCTAAAAAGTAGGCCTGCACCCAGCGCCCCTCAGCTTAAACTTTCTATGGCTCCCACCGCTCTCAGGACGGAGCTAGCTCCTGGCCTCAAGTGCACGGCGCCCCCTCCAGGGCTCTGTCCCCAGGGGGTCCACTCTGCCAGGAATGGAGGGGGCTCCCACGCTCTCGCTGAGGGCACTGCATCTGATTGCTGCCCAGGCTCGCACGGGCACAGGCTGGGCCTGGGCGGAGGACGGTCTGGCCCCGGCAGGGCTGCTCCCGGGCCACCTGCCAGGGCTCCCAGTAGTGGGTGACTGAAGCTCTCTGCTCTGCGGGGGAATGAACCCCTCCGAGTTCCTTATCTTTAAAGCTGCTGAGGTGGAGAAGCCACAGCCAGTTCCTCCCCGGGGACTTCCTGCTAAGATAACAGAGGGCCTTTGACCTCCGGGCTCCTTGGGCTAGTCTTCCACTCCACCTGGAACCGTCCAGGAAAATCCCTTCAGCAGCCACAGATGGCCACCATACCAGGCAGGACATGGAAATCTCCAAGACTCCTGGGCATGTTGCTCTGGGGACAGAGGATCAAGCCACCATCCCTGCGCTCCAGGAACTTGGCAGCTGGTGGAAGGGGAAGACCAGAAGAAGCCACAGGCAGGCTTCGGAGCCGGAAGCCTGAGTCCTGACTTTCCCCTCTGACTCTCACCAGTGCGGCCCAGGGAAAGCCCCCCCCTCTGGTGCCTCAGTCCCTCCTCTGTAAAATGGGATGGCAGTGTCTACCTTGCAAGGCCGTTCTGAGGACTAAATCTGACAGAATATGGTGCTGGGGACACCAGAAGTGCCCAACAGGAGGCCTGCATTTGGTTCAGACGGGATACTTGTTAGACCAAAGAGAATGAACAGAAAGAGGAAGAGGGAGGAGGGGCTGGGAGTGGGCTGAGCAAACAGCAGTTCTCTCTTTTTTAAATTTCACTTATTTATTTGGCAGAGAGAGACACAGAGTGAGAGGGAACACAAGCAAAATAAGTGGAATAGGGAGAAGTAGGCATCCCGCCGAGCAGGGAGCCTGAAGCGGGGCTCGATCCCAGAACCCCAGGATCATGACCCGAGCCGAAGGCAGATGCCTAACGACTGAGCCACCTAAGCCCAGTTCTCTCGTTTTTTGGTTTTTTTTTTAAGATTTTATTTATTTATTAGAGAGAGAGAGACTGAGAATGAGAGGGGAGAAGGTCAGAGGGAGAAGCAGACTTCCCGCAGAGCCGGGAGTCCGATATGGGACTCGATCCCGGGACTCCGGGATCATGACCTGAGCCGAAGGCAGTCGCTTAACCAACTGAGCCACCCAGGCGCCCTCTCGTTTTTTTTTTTTTTAAAAGATTTTATTTATTTGAGAGAGAGAGAGCATGAGGGGCAGGGGCAGAGGGAGAGGGAGAAGCAGGCTTTCCGCTGAGCAGGGAGTCCGACTTGGGGCTCACTCCCAGGACCCTGGGATCATGACCTGAGCTGAAGGCAGATACTCAACCGACTGAGCCACATAGGTGCCCCCAAACAGCAGTTCTCCTGCTATGGCCCTGAAGATGGGGCTCCCAGGTGGCAGGCATGGGGGGAACTGCTGTGGACCTTGCCCCTGGCTGCACCCTGGAAGCACTGGGGAGCTGTGGGGCTGGACCCCAGCACGGGGGGAATCCTAGCGGCAGCTGGGTCCTGGGCATGTTCGTGTGCTTTGAAAGCCCATGGTGAGCACAGCTGAGTAACCTGGTACTTCCCACACTTGCTTGACCACAGAAACCCATTAAAATGCTCCCAGAGAGGGCCAAGGAAGGGGCACTGAGCAACGTGGGCCAGCGTTTACACAGCGTGGGCTTTGGAGGTGGGAGGCCTAGTTACATTCCTGACTGCCACTTGAGAGCCAGCACTCCCGTCCATCAAAGCCTCAGTTTCTCAGGCTCCAAAGCCGACACAGCGGGAAGGATCGTGCTGACCTCTGTGGGCCGGTAGGAGGATCAGATGAAATCAGGAGTGGGAAGCCCAGGAGCATGCACAGGAAACATTCATTTGTGGTAGGCACGCTTATCGTTACAAATCCTAGTCCCCACCCCAGCCTTCCACGGCTGGGGGGGGGGGGGAGGGCTGCGTCTACTTCAACAAACAACACGCTGAGGACCTACTGTGTGTACAGGACCTACTGTGCGGTCATCATCGCAGCCCTGGTCCTAGCCTACACAGTGCACGGTCTGGATGGGGAGTGGGAGGACGGATGTGAATCGAAGGCTCACATGGACCCATAATTCGGATACATATTTGGGCGTGATAGGGCTGCCGCGGACAAATGGGAGGGGGCTGCAAGAATACCACAAGGACACCTGACTTGGGCTGGGGGCTCAGGGAAGGCTTCCCCGAGGAAGGGGCATTTGAGCCAAGGTCCAAAGGATTAATCCATGTGAAAGCAGTGAAGATATGACAGGTGAAGTGAGCTGAGACACGAGGGAGGAAGTTGGTAAAGGGGCAGAGAGGGGCCTGGACTCCAGGGCAGGGGTGGGGAGAAGTGGCACACATGTTTGGAGAGAATGGGCAGGGCCCGGTTGGGGGCTGCTGGTGGGGGAGAGAAGGCTGATGTCGGGGCTACCAGAGTTTCTGGCTTGAAAACCAGGCTGGATGGGGTACCTTGACACTTCAGCTCCCCACCCCCCAACACACAGGCCAATGGGCATTCCCCAACCCATGCTTTATCTTTCTCATGGCATTTCCTTAACAGTCTAGACTTTATTCATTTACCTTAGTGCCCCCCCCCCACTCCAGGAGGGCCAGTTTTGTAGGGTTCACTGAGGAACTCCCGGAGCCTACCACAGGGCCTGACACTGGGTAGGTTTGAGGTGAAGTGTGTAGAAGGAATGAATGAACTGGAAACTGCTGAGATGAGAAGCAACACCCTCCTCGGGGATCCTAAACCAGAAAAACTAAGCCAGGAGAAACGTCTTGTATATTGATGATGATGATTATGTTAAGAATAATAATGAAAAAAAAAAGGGGGTGCCTGGGTGACTCAGTGGGTTAAAGCCTCTGCCTTCGGTTCAGGTCATGATCTCAGGGTCCTGGGATCGAGCCCCGCATCGGGCTCTCTGCTCAGCAGGGAGCCTTCTTCCTCCTCCCTCTCTGCCTGCCTGTCTGCCTACTTGTGATCTCTCTCTCTGTCAAATAAATAAATAAAATCTTTAAAGAAAAATAATGAAAAAAAAATCTGATCAGAGCGCTCACTTCTCAAGCACCTTACTCTCTCCCCCAGCCTTTCTTTTTGGTAACAGATTTTATAACAGGAGCGCTGGAGGTTCTGGGGGCGAATTAGGTGCTTGACATCACCCTAAGTGCTTTAAAGTTTGAGTCATTTTATTCCTCAGAAGAACCAACTTCCAAAATGCCAAGCACACTCCTACCTCCGGGCTTTGCACCTGTTGTTCCTTTCCTTCTGGAATGCGCTCCACCCACCCCCACCCTGCCTTAACCACAGGGCTAACTTCCTACAGTTTGTTCCTTGGGAAGACTTTCCTCCACCATCAATCACTCCATCCCTATTCTTTTCATGACTCTATGTAAGTTTTGGGGGTTTTTTTTTAAGATTTTATTTATTTATCTGAGACAGAGCGCAAGCGAGAGAGCACAAGCAGGGGGAGCGGCAGAGGGGGAAGCAGGCTCCCCGCTGAGCAGGGCGCCTGAAGTGGGAATTGATTCCAGGACCCTGGGATCCTGACCTGAGCCAAAGGGAGGCGCCTAATGGACTGAACCACCCAGGCGCTCCTCTATGGAAGTTTTCTTTATGGAACTTCTCACTAGGTAGTGGCATATTTTTGTTTGACTCTAAGTTTCTCAAGGACAGGGAAACAGTGCCTGGAATACAATAGGCGCCTAACAAGTGTTTGTTGGACAAGTATATGTCCCTCTCTGAGACTGAGGTGCTGTTATAATGCCCATTTTACTAACGAGGAAACAAGCACACGAGCTTGAGTCACTGGCTCTCACACCTAGTTAGTGGAGCAGGCGGGATTCAACCCCGGCAGTAAGTCCTTGGTACACGTCCAATAATAGTAATTATCATAATTACTACCTGCTGACTCTGTGCGAGGCCTTGAGCTAAGCTTTACCCGGAGTTGCCTCGCTCACTTTACGGAGGAGGAAGCCAGCGCCCAGCGAGGCAGGGGGCGGGGGGGCGGGGTTCGACCCGGGCCGTTGACCCGCCCTCCGCGCTGCCCAGGGCCTCGATCCGCCCTTCCCGCCGCGGCCCGCGCCTCCTCCCCCCGGGGCCCGGCGCTCACCCCAGGGCCAGGGTCGGAGTGGTGCGCACACAGCTCCGCCACCATCTCCGTATGCAGAAACTCGAACAGCGCCGTGTCCGCCATGCGCCGGCCTCGCGCCCAACGACCGGCCAGCGCTTCGTGCTCTCATTGGCCCGGCTGGACAAGCCCCGCCTCCTGTGCCAGGCGCAAGCCCGCCCGCCCCCGCCTCCATTGGTGTTATAGTCTAGCTCCGCCTACAGAGCTCACATGGTGCGCGCGTGAACCCGAGAGGCTTAGAGGGAGGGCGTCTTTTCATTGGCCACACGTGACAGCGTCTCCGCCCTTCCCCTTCGTCTCCGGCCTGTTTCCGGGTTACCGAGCATTTCCATTGGCCAAATCGCTGGTTACCTGCGCCGAACCTCGCTTTTTAAAAATCTCTATTCGTCCACTCGCCAAGCAGCAGAATCCGGAAGCGCCCGCCAAGACGCTTTCTTATTGGTCGTACCTATACTCACGTGACTGTTTATTCCCTCCTCCCCCCGCACTGCTGGTTTTGAGGGCTTGCTTTCCTGGTAGGTAGCCGAGCGGCCCACGTGTTTGGCCGCCATGCCCGCCAGACGTGCTCCCCTATTGGTTGGGGCTGTCACTCTCCTCCCTCGGTAGAGACGGCGCCCTTCGGCTGCGTAGCGGATCCTACGGGCTCGGAGCTTCGGTAACCAGGTATGGTGTTCAGTGATAGCAGGCCCCCGTGCCCCCGCTCGTGCACCCTCCCCGGAGTCCAGCTGGGCTGTCACCCCTTCTATGACCCTGGCGCTGGTCTTAGAGCGGCTCGGGAGCCCGTGTGCTTCCGTATCTGACACAGGCTCCGAGAAAGGTGTGGAGGGTGTGGCCTCTGCTAGGAGGCAGCATCGGAGAGAGCTGGGGTTGGGTCTCTGGGAGCTCGGGTCTCAGAGGCTGCGTCCGTCTGGTCCTCAGTTTCCCCGTCAGTGCACAGAGAGGGTGTGTGTGGGGGGCGGTCCAGTGGCTCGCATTATCTCTGTCAGCAGGGATGATGAACCGTTTGCAGAAGCGGAAACCGGGGCCCAGGCGGGGGACTCAGATGGCCCCAAAGCATTCAGCTAGTCAGTGAAGGGGTTGGTAATTCGGAACCTGCGCCTTTGAACCACCGCCAGACGCCTCTCATGCGGTCCCTTCGCCCCTCTTCTCCCTAGTTCGGCGCCATGGCGTCCCAGGGTCGTCGGCGGAGGCCGCCGCAGAGGCCTGAGACGGTGGTGCCGGGGGAGGCGGCCGAGACGGACTCGGAGCTCTCTGCGTCCTCGTCGGAGGAGGAGCTGTACCTGGGTCCCTCGGGCCCGACGCGCGGCCGACCCACGGGGCTGCGGGTGGCCGGGGAGGCCGCGGAAACCGACTCGGACTCGGAGCCGACAGCCGCGCCCGGGGACCTGCCTCCGCTGGTGGTACAGCGAGACACGGCCGGGGAGGCCTGGGGCGCAGAGGAGACCCCGGCGCCGGCCCCCGCGCGCTCGTTGCTGCAGCTCCGGCTGGCCGAGAGCCAGGCGCGGCTGGACCATGACGTGGCGGCCGCCGTGAGCGGCGTGTACCGCCGCGCGGGCCGCGACGTGGCCGCCCTGGCCAGTAGGCTCGCGGCCGCCCAGGCGGCAGGGTTGGCGGCGGCCCACAGCGTGCGCCTGGCGCGGGGAGACCTCTGCGCGCTGGCCGAGCGTCTGGACATCGTGGCCGGCTGCCGCCTGCTGCCCGACATCCGTGGCGTGCCGGGGACCGACCCTGAGCAAGACCCGGGACCGCGGGCGTAGTGGGAACCCACTCCCCCCCTGACTCGGCGCCCTGGGAGTAGTCCTCGAGGCCTCTGGGCCCTGGTCCTGTACCCTGTGTAGCTCCCAGCGCATCTTGCCGTCTCGCTCCCTGGATGACAGTGCGTGTTGGGGGGTACGGGAAGGGAGTGGTGATACTGTGCGATTCTACCCTGCCTCTAGCATCTGGTTCCTCCCCCTGGCCCTGGCCGTTTCTGCTCTTTCGTTCCAAGCCTGTCCATGAGGCTTGGCTCCAGCCCCTGGTAACCAGTAGCTCCTTGATCTTTCTCCATTCTGGGGTTTCACCTTTCCTTGCGCTCTGCCTTTCTTGACTTCAGTTTCTGTTCAAGGGGGGCAGGTGTTGCTTCTTCCCATAGGAGACCCAGAATCTGGTGCAGATTCCATAGCATCGTCCTTCCCTCCCTTGGCTCTGCCTTTGGTCCTGGCCGCACCTCTGGAATTTTGCCCCCCTGAGCTGGGCCTTGGCCCCTGTTCCATCTCCTAGTCCTTGGTCTGCTGTCTCCTAGCTTCCAATCCCTGGCCTTCGCTCCACCCCCTGGGCCCGATCTCCTTTCCTGAGTCCAGCTGTAGCTTTAGGATTAGTTTTGCTTCTTTTGCCTTTCCCCTTCTGCTTGTACTACCTATGTGATCCTGAGCTTCACAGACACCCACCTGTGGTTTCCTTCTTCAGCCGGAAGCTGAGGCCCCCTCCTGACCCTAGGGAGTCCTCCCAGTTTTCCAGGCCCAAGAGAGCATCTTCTCCAGTCCCACCATACCAAGTTGTTATGTCCTCCCCACCCTCCAAGCCAAGGTGGCATTTTGTGTCCAAGCTCTAGATACAACTTGGGCCTCCTCCCGACTCTCCAGGCTGACAGTGGCACTTAGGGCCTGATGCATCTTTCCCAGGTACTTTTCCACTTTACAACACCGATTTGCAGATAAGGACCACACGCACAGTGCGGTGTCTGTTCCCGAGATCAGCCGCTGGAGGCTGCAGGGACTTGGATTTCTGGCTCGGCTCAGGGTCTGGGGTTAGCAGACTCTCTGCCCTCTCTTCTGTCCCCAGCCCTGGCCCCCAAGTCCCATTCACATTTATCCTCCTCCCCCACTTTGTAATCCCAACCTGAAGCTGAAATCTGAGCCCCCCACCCCCACCCTGGATAGAGAAGTGAAGAAGAGTGCTCTGTCCCCATCTCGTTAAAACTCCAAAAACGCAAAACAAAACAAAACAACTCAAAAAACGCTTACTGTTATGAAGAATCTGTCTTGTGTCCCCACCTAAGCAGGGGTAGGTGTGTTGATGATTTCTCTGAGAATGGGGGCCCCGAGAGATCTCTCATACCGGGCCTATCGAAGATGAGGCTGTGGCCGGGAAATCAGGACCCCTGGGTTTTTTTGCCAGTAAATGGTTCTGCATTTACTCCCATGTTGCTGACTCAGCACATGGTTGCCGAGCGCCTGCTCTGCGCCTGTCTCATGCTGGGGACCCACTGGGGGTTCCAGCAACCAGCCCAGGTCCTCCCAGAGCTTACAGCCCACTGGGGGAGACAGACGTGAATGAAATACTCTCCTAAATAAATGGCTAGTGTTCATGATTGCAGTGTATGCTTTAGCTATGATTTTTCTGGCACTGTGTTGAGCGCCGTGAAGACGTACAGGAGTTCCGTGAGGGCGGACCTTGTCTGGGCAGATGGGGGGAAGACACGTGGCTTCGCCGAGGAAGCGATGCGTGAGTTTGAGCTGAGCCCTGACGCTATAAACAAGTGAAACTGGATTGAGTGGAGAAGAGTTTCGGGGCAGTGGGGGGGAGGGGGACAGCATGTGCAAAGGCCCTGAGTCAGAAGGGAGCGTTACCTATTTAACAGAAAAAGGGAGCCATCTTCTGATGGAGAGAGCAGTAGGGCAGAGGTGGGAAGCAGGTGGGGTGAGTGGTGTTCCCAGCAGAAGCCAGATGAAGCTAGGCTTTTAAACCAGGTAAGGACCCAGCCTCTATCAAATGACCAATTAGCAGAGAATGGTGCCACCGAATGTGTGTTTCATGAAGAGTGTGGGACTGTGCTGCTTCTGTAGGGTGGCTGCCTCTGGAAAAATACCCAGAAATGCTGGTTAAAAGAAAATAAATGAACCGGGGTGCCTGAGCGACTCAGTTGGTTAAGCGTCTGCCTTCAGTTCAGGTCATGGTCCCGGGGTCCTGGGATCGAGTCCCACGTCAGGCTCCCTGCTCAGTGGGGAGCCTGCGTCTCCCTCTTCCTCTCCCTCTGCCCCTCTTTGTGCTGTCTCTCTCTTTCAAATAAATGAAATCTTAAAAAAAAAAAAACAAACAAACATCTGTGGGATTTCTAGATGTGTCAGGAGCACGGCAGACTCTAAAAGCACAGCCGGAATTGGTGTGGATGGTGACAGTTTTCTCCGTTTCCGCTGTGTGAGCTCCAGGGTGAGCTTCCTGCGGCCAGAGAGTAGCTATATGTTTCCAGTCCTCCGTGCGGGGCCACTGGGCCAGGCCAGCTCTGCTGACCTGCCAGTTGCGTGTGCAGGAGCCCTCATGAAATAGAAGCAGGTCTGGGGGGTTTGCGCGAGGCTAAGCGGTCCCCTGGTGGCCCGGAGACCCTTGGTACCATTGCAGTCGTGGTCGGAACAGGGACCCCCCAGCCGGGAGGGATAGGAGAGTGCCAGGTGTCAGGGTCACAGCCCCAGAAGATGATGGGTGGGGGGCACGGGGGTCACAGGTGGTCTGCCAGCCGAGTAGAGGTTATCGTGTCCTGTGAACTTGAAAGAGGGCAGGTGCTGCCTCGGGAGCATAGAGGTGACAGGGGCTCTACGGCGGAGTCCCCACTTTGTCAGCGTGGCCGCTGCCACTGGCAGGCCCAGGCCGTGCCTGATGCCACGGGGTCTGACACAAGACGTGGGCTCAGGACGCACCCGGGAGGAGAAGCTTGCCCGAGAGCGCCCGCCGCCCTTCCGCCATCCTCCGGGTAGCCTAGGCGGAAAGGTTTGTTACAGTCAGGGAGGCTGAGAGCCGGGGCTGCAAACCAGGCTCATTTTCAAGTTTCAAAGGCGGTCCCTGCCCCCCAAGGGCCGGGAAATGGGCTGTGAGTAGCATCTGGGAGGAGGGCACACAAAGGTTTGACAGGGCAGCAAAAATAGCCTTCCGTGGGCGGCAGTCCCTAGTTGTCCCTGGAGATTTATAAAGCCGCGGTTTTGGTTTGGGGAGAAAGATGGACAGAACTTGGGGGTGAGTTTTGGAGCCCGCTGCGACATCTCGGGGCCTAAGCAGGTGACAGCGGTTTGCGCCCACTGAGGGTCAGATCTGGAGGCATGATGGCCTCGTTCAGCTGGGGCGTTGAGGAAGACAAGGGAGTCTAAAGTTGGCCTGCCTAGTCTTGATTTCAGAGCACGAGGTCATCAGTGTATGGAACAAGGTCGGGGGAGGGGGTCCTGCCTGGGGGGCTCAGTCGGTGGAGCGTCCAGTTCTTGATTTCCACTCGGGTTATGATCTCATGGTGGTGGGATCGAGCCCCGCAGCAGGAGCTCAGCACGGAGCCTGCTTGTGCCTTTCCTCTGTCCCCCCTCACCCCCCCTTCTATCTCTAAAACACATAGAAAGATTTTATTCAGAAATACATATCCATGGGACGCCTGGGTGGCTCAGTTGGTTAAGCAGCTGCCTTCGGCTCGGGTCATGATCCCAGGGTCCTGGGATCGAGTCCCACATCGTGCTCCTTGCTCAGCAGGAAGCCTGCTTCTCCCTCTGCCTCTGCCTGCCACTCTGCCTGCTTGTGCGCTCTCTCTCTCTCTCTCTCTCTGACAAATAAATAAATAAAATCTTTAAAAAAAAAAAGAAATACATATCTATATTGAACAAGGGAGGTGAAAGCTGGGATAAAGATTACAAAGTCTAAGGCAGCTTTAAAGAATTGGGAAAATACGGGGGGATGCTCATAGCACCCCCAAGGGATGCAAGGCCCTGTTCAACATCTCCCCCTAAACGTGGACACGAAGGGAAATCCCGAGTGGGGAGGCAGTGGGCTGGGAAGAGAGCTGCGCCAGCAAGGATCCAGGTGACGATGGTGGCTGGGGTCAGGCCCACAGGGTCCCCGGAACATCGCCCATTCCTGGCTCGTGGAGGGAGGGGGAAAGGAAGGAGGGGGTAAGAAGGGGGAGATGGTCCCCCATGAGAAAGCTTCATTTCTTTTCCAGGCAATGAGTCTGGGTTCTACACTTAGTAATAATCCAGCTCTGTTTGTATATGAGGCCCAAAGACTAATTGGGACCTTCCCCCTGCCCAAGATTTTATTTTTGAATAATTCCTACCCCTGAAGTGGGGCTCGAACTCATAACTCCCAGATCAAGAGTCACATGCTCTACCGATTGAGCCAGCCTGGACCCTGAACTGGGACCTATTTTAAGGCTGAGTCCTCTTCAGAGGAATTTACATTGGCCTCTATCAGGGAGAGTGAGAGGTTGGAGGTCTCCTCTGAGAGCAGGACATAGAAGGTACCGTATTTCTTACAGTATATGGTGCCATTGCATTTACAGAACACACCTCTACCTGAACGATGATTTGCGGGGTGAGGAGTTGGAAAAACCACCAAGGCCTGGTGGGCGTAAGGCGGTCCCGAGGATCTCAGGGGGCCCAGAGGGAGGCAATGCAGCAGGCCGGCGGGGATGGAATTCGAGGTGGAGGCTCGCAGTGAGTGCCCCCGCCAGCAGTAGGCAGAGTTGCACCAGCGCCCATCAGGAAACCCAGCTCCCATCCTCTAAGTTAAGTAGCGGGGGCTGGGGTGTGACTGCGCTTGCCCCACGGAAGGGGGAGAATGGACCGTCCAAGGGGCTGGGGTCTCTGGAGGTCGTTAGTTAAGCTTCCCTTTGTTTCGAGTGTGGGATAGTTGTTTGCCCAGCGCCTCGGCCTTGGCCAAGAAGAAGAAGAGAGAGAGGGAGCACGAGCAGGGGGGAGGAGCAGAGGAAGAGGGAGAAGCAGACTCCCCGCTGAGCAGGACTCTGGGATCCGTGACCTGAACCACCGAGGCTCCCCTTGCCCTTGGCTTCTTGCCGTATCCGCAATGGTCTTGACCCCAGGAGGCGAGGCTCTGCAGTTGGCCAGAGAAACGGGTGGATTTCGAGTCACTCCTGGGCCCAACTTCTGCTTTTCTAAGGATTCAACGTGCCAGGCCAGGACCGCTGACTTTTAATTCCTTTTTCCCCCACTCCCGTGCAAGCTGTTTTCCAAGAATCGGGAAGCAGTGTCTATAACGGCGCTGCGAGGTGGTCCGGCCGGGCCCGGCCCGCCACACTCGTCTGGATTTGCCTCCTTATAACGGGGAAGATTGCCAACAAAAGCCGAAACGGGCCTGTGGCTGTATTGTGGGGTTTCCAAACGTGACGCAGTGCTTCTGAGAAGCCTGGAGAACACGTCCGCAAAGGCGCTGGGGCGCTCACCTTCTGAGGGTGCACACCTGAACCCCTGCATTTTGGGGGAAAGGTCTCTAGAATCAGTCCTCTCGGGCCTTCCTGGGGCGCCCACCTGTGTCACTTCCTGCTCAGTCGGAGGAGGGCTGGAGGGGCTTTGGCTCTCTGTTTCCCCAGGCTGGGGAGTTTTCTCCACGAGGTTTTGGCCTATGACCACTGTCTAATCATGGGTGGGAAGAACACGCTGTAAAAGCCAGTCAGGCTCCCGAAGAGCGGGTTACAAATGACCACGAATCTCCCCAACTTTCTTTTTTTTTTAAAGATTTTATTTATTTATTTGACAGAGATCACAAGCAGGCAGAGAGGCAGGCAGAGAGAGGGGAAGCAGGCTCCCTGCTGAGCAGAGAGCCCGATGTGGGGCTCGATCCAAGGACCCTGAGATCATGACTTGAGCCAAAGGCAGAGGCTGTAACCCACTGAGCCACCCAGGCGCCCCTCTCCCCAACTTTCTAAGTTAGGGGGCATCTTCTGACAGTGGGAGGAAAGGGGCTTTGTCCTTGCAAAGGTCTGCTGCTGTCCAGGGGCTAGAAGCTGTGTTCAGTGAGGCCTTAGGAAGGGCATCGCATGGGCAGGCCTGAAGCTGAAGGGTTTCCATTGTGGAGCCCTGGGAAGCAGGAGACAGCAGTGGCAGCAAGGACCACGTTCCCGGAGCCTCTTCCAAACTGTCTTCCTTTCCATCAGCGCTTTTGGGAGTGACCTGTGTCCCCTGGGCCCAGACATCAGGCCAGAGTGCTTTTTAGAATTCTCGCCGGGAAAGGAAAGTTCATGCTGGCTGCTGGGTGTTTGAGGGATTTTTCTGAGTAAGTCAGAGGAGTTTTAGGGCCTAAAGGAATTGGCTGAAGAGGTGAGGCCAGATTTGGAGGACGTGAGGGTTAGAGAGTCAGGGGCCCAGGTGACAGGGCGTTGGGGGTAAAGGGGCATAAGGAGGATGGAGAAGGGGAATTTACAGTGAATATAGATTATAATTTTTATCCTAAATCTGGTGTAGATTTCTGTTATTTAATCTTGCTAAGCGAGCCCCTAAGGCTAGCCCTGGTGCCCTTTTGTGTCTTCCTTTCACTTCGATCTTAGGAACTGTTAAAAAAAAACAAAATCCCCCCGGGGTAAACCTGAGGGTCTAATTGCCTTTATTAAATGCTTCGTGAGTCAGGCAGCATCCCATCCAGCAAGCAGAGGGGAGCTCCACTGAGCTGAAGGGAAGGAAAGGTTTATAAAAGCAGAGAGTAGGCATAAAATAATAATAATGAGGAGGAGGAGAAAAAGAAGAAGAAAAAGGAGAAGGAGAGGAAAAAGAAGGAGGAGGAAGAGAAAAAGGAGAAAAAGAAGAAGAAAAAGGAGAAGAAGGAGGAGAAAAGAGGAGGAGGAGGACGGCAGGGAGAAAGAGGAAGGAAGAGAGGAAGGATTTACTAGATGCCTTTGCTCAGTCAAGGTCATCCTCCTAAGGGGGCAGGTGTCTGGGGAATTGTCTCCATTCCCTCTCGGGGCTGGTTAAGCCTACATTTCTGAGGGAGTTCAAACTGCATGTAGGTTAAGTATTAAATCTTGATTTACTAATGTTGGGGGCCTCAAGCGGCTCCACAACGGGCCTGTGGTTTTCTTTTTAAAGGTACTAATCAGACATTCACACAGGATGAATGCCCGCCAGAACCTTTTCCCAGTGGACAAGTTTTTCCAAATCAAAAGGATCCCTCTCTGGCTATTGACAGGTAGGCTCGTCAGAGGTACACCGGGTCCAATACCGACTCCACCCAGTAAGGCCTTCCATGGAAAGACCCCGAGTTAACTTTTCTGAGTTAGAATGTTTAGCAGGAAAACAAGAGGTATCCCCAGGACAGGTGCAGAAGACGTAGCTGCCAAGATCCAAAAGGCTGCTCCAGAAGATGGCCAGGAGAGCAAAGAGCGTCACTGCCACGGGTGGTTTAAAAAAAAAAAAAAAAAAGCATTTATTCGCGTCTTTGGTCTCCGACAAAAATGAGTCACCTGCAGTCACAGGACTGATCATCTGGGACAACTAGGAAGTGATGCTGAGACGGGACTTTCCCAGCACCAACAGGACAGCGAGAGTAGAGATGACACAGCCCCTTGGGGACCAGGACCCCTTACTAAGACGAAGTCCCCCAAGGCCTGGCACTGTCCGAAATGCTGCCTGTCACTTGGCATCTCAGGTCCCTAGCCTGGTGGCGAGCCACGCAATACAAGCAGACAGCCTGCGCCAGCGGAAACCAGAGGGAGCATTCCTAGGGGTCGGAGTCCGGCTCTCAGGCTGAGACAGGAGGTGAGAGGAGCATCCGCTCCGGTTTGATTTTTTTTACTGGCGACCCACAGCAGGCTGGCGAGAACCGCGGACTTGCCAGGCTGTAAAGCCAGCTTGAGCATCAGGCCAGCAGGACCCGTGCCTTTGTCCTTGAGGAGCACGGTGGCCATCTCTAGAAGAGAAAGGATCAGGTACAAGCAAGAGCACCCCAACAAAATTCACAATTAAAAACTTTTGTTCATCAAAGAACACTATCAACAGAGTGAAAAGGCAACCCACAGAATGGAAGAACGTATTCACAAATCAGATATATGGTAGGGATTAGTATTCAGAATATATAAAGAACTCCTACAACCTGACAACAAAAAACAATCCGATTCAAATATTGTCAAAAGACCTGAATAGACATTGCTTCAAAGAAGATGTACAAATGGCCAATAAGCCCATGAAAAGATGTGCATTAGGGAAATGCAAATCCAAAGCACAGTGGGAGGGGTGCCTGGATGGCTCAGTCAGTAGAGCACAGGACTCTTGATCTTGAGGTCCTGAGTTCGAGCCCTGCAGTCAGTGGAGAGATTACTTAAAATCTTAAAAAAAAAAGCATAATGGGATACCACTTCACACCCACTAGGATGGTATTAAGAAAAACAACACCAGAAAATAACAAATGTTGGCAAGGATGTGGGGAAATTGGACCCCTCATGCGTTGTGGCGGGAATATAAAATGGTGTAGCTACTGTGGAGAAGAGTGTGGGGGTTCCTCAAGTAGTTAAGTGTAAAAGGACCATATGGTCCAGGAACTCCACATCGAGGTCTATGCCTCAGAAAAATTGAAACCAGGGGCTCAAATGGATGCTTGCCCACAAATGTTCATGGTAGCTTTGATCACCGTGGCCAAAAAGGTGAAAACAACCTAACGTCCAGCAACAGATGAACAAATAAACAAAATGGGATCAAGCCATACAAGGAAATCGTATCCAGCCTTAAAAGGGAATGGAGTTCTGGAACATTCCACAACAGGAACAAATGAAAACACTACACTAAGTGAATAAGCCAGACATTAAAGGACAGATACGTATGATTTCCCTCACGCAAGGCATCTAGAATTGGCAAATCCATCCAGACAGAAAGTAGAAGAGGGGTTATCGGGCTGGGGGAAGGAAGAATGGAGAATTATTGTTTAATGTTTGGGACCATGGGATATTTCTGGAACTAAATAGTGATGATGACACAACACTGTGAATACATTAATGTCCCTGAATTGTACCCCTAAATAGAGTTAAGGTGGTAAATTTCATGTTGTGTATATTTACACTAAGAATAATAAACACTAAGAACAGTGGGAGAAAAAATGGCATCTGGAAACAGGAAGTGTTTCCAGGTCACGTGGAAGGCCATTATAAGTGTTGTGGCTTTTACTCAGCCTGAGCAGAAAACCTGGAGGTCAAGTTTTTCCGACAAACTGTGTGTTGGCCAAACTCTTGTCATTGGTGTTGTCAGGTCGGGGCCCCACCAGCAGCCACGGTGAGTGCAGAGGACATCTGTCCCACTGCGGCACCCCGAGCCCCGGGAGGGCAGGGCGGTGTCTTGGCCACCGCCCCCCAGCCCAGGGCCAGGCACAAAGACGCTGGGCAAGTGTTTGTTGAGTGAACGAACGCCCTTCACACCATCACACAACATCAGACCCCTCAAGTGCGTGGAGTTGTTGAGATCGCTGTGTCCAGCCTCCCTCCAAAGCTGATGGGACACTCAGTCCCAGGTCCTCTGTCACCCTCAGACATGCGGCTGAGAGAGTCAGGGTCTGTCTGGAGGGGAAGGGCGTTGAGGGCAAAAGGGGCAGTATGAGCAAAGGTCCAGAGGCAGGAAAATTCAGGGGTCGCTTTTGGGGCTAGATGAGCTCTCTGCTCTAGGAGAGGCCAGAAGTTACAGCTGAAGACTCGGGCGGGAGCCAGGCCACTCAGGGCCAGGGTAAGGAGCGTGGTTTTGTCCCAGGGGCCCTGGGGAATCAGGGCAGGTTCTGAGCAGAAGAGAGGCTTATCTGTGTTTTGGAAAGAGCCCTCTGGCTGCTGAGCGGAGGGTGGAGGCGAGAAGAGACTGGGTCTGTTATGGGCCCCTTGTGTCCCCATCACCACCCAGCAAAGAGCAGGTGTATTTGGAATAAACGTACGAAGGAAGGAAGGAACACAAATTATTGGATTCTTATAAAAGCCAGAGCTTTTCCTGGGGCACTCGAGGCCCTGTGATCCGGTCCCTTGCCCTCCTGGCTGAGCTGCTGTAGAGCCAGCAGCATTGTCCAGGGTGCGCTGGACTCCATGCTGTTCTGTAATCCGCCAACCTTTGCACCAGGGCCTTTGCACGTGCTGCTCTGTCTCCCTGGAATACTCTTCCCCAGAGCACTGCCAGGGGGCAGTTGTTGGCTTTTCTGTTTTGCTCACCTCTGCGTCCACAGCACCTACGACCCTGTGCCATACTGAGCACAGTGAATTCCTGGCACAGTAGATTTGTGGAATTGGTGAATAAATGAAGGAGTGAGGTCTGCACATCTGCCTCATCAGTAGGAACCTGAGTGGGGTGGAGCGGGGGCCGAGGAGGCAGGTGTGAGAGCCTTGGCGGGGTGCAGGTGGAAGGGGGTATGTGGGGGCGTGGCCGAGGGCATGGCTATGGCGGAAGCACAGAGAGGAGGTTCCCCCTGCATCCAGGCTAGGGAAAGGGGGGACAGGTAGGGGGATGGGCACGTGGGTGGGGTTAAACCCGGAATGGGGTGGGATGGACGCTGCTGGGGTGGGACTGGATTCCAGCCAAGGGCCTGGCTTCCACAGCCCTGTTCTCAGAGAGGCTTTGTGGCAGGATCCGTCCTCCTGGCCGACTTCATCCAGAGCCTGGAGATCTGTGGGGCCACTGAGGCAGGACTGAAGGACCTGGAGATTGGAGAACTGGGTATGTCTCCGTGCCCGTTCCGAGGGGCTCTGCCCTAACTACCTCCTTGTCACCCTGACTCGGAGCCCTCCTGTGGTCGCCTTCCCTCGGCCCCCACCTGGTCTCCCTGAGACTGTTGGAGTGACACAAGCTATCTGTCCCCTCTCGCCCAGTGAAGTGTGCTGTGCCGTATGCACCCGGTTGGAAAACCGGCTCCTGTGTGCGGCCGGCCGGAGGGAGTGCCAAGCCCCTCCTGCTCACGCTGCTGCCCTCTGTTGGAAAACCCACACAGTCCACTAGCTTTGTTAGAACTAGGTCCTCTATTGCTTTCCGCTGGAAAATTGTTTTTTGTGGGTTTTTTTTAAAGATTTTATTTACTTATTTGACAGAGAGAGAAATTACAAGCAGGCATAGAGGCAGGCAGAGAAAGAGGGGGAAGCAGGCTGCCTGCTGAACAGAGAGCCTGATGCGGGGCTCAATCCCAGGACCCTAAGATCATGACCTGAGCCGAAGGCAGAGGCTTTAACCCACTGAGCCATCCAGGCGCCCCTGGAAAATTGTTTTAAAAAGCATCACAAATGTGTGATGTCCAGGACGTGGAGGAAGTCCCTTTCCATGGGGCGCCCTTGTGCAGTGCCCAACCGGCACAACTGTTCAAGCTGAGTTCTGGTTCCGCCCTTTTACATTCCTTGGTGCTAACTTTAAGGGGGCGATGACCCCCATGGGAAAACCAGTATCCAACATTTGGAGCGTGTGATTTTCTAAGCTTTTATTTGGTATCATTCTTGAATGGCTTATTTTCTCTTAATCACCTGTACACATATCCCCCATACCGACTGAGCCAGCCAGGCACCACTAGTTTTGTTGTTGTTATTTTTTTTTTTTAATAAAAATTATAAAGAGTCGACTAGTTCCAAGGGTTGTTAATGAACACAGCATTCCCCTTTCTCATTTCCTGTTCCAGAGAGCAGTGTTTCTCAACATTTGTCCTACTGACATTTAAGGCCAAAGATTCCCTGTTCTGGGGGCTATCTGTGCATTGTAGGATTCCTGGCCTCTACCCACTAGAACTGATATGTTTATAGTATGCATCTTGATTTGTCAGTTTTAGCCACATTAGTGATTACCCACAACCAAAGATAAGTATTATTTCCTGTTCACAGAGACCTGTGCCCAGACCACAAACACACACCCTCCCCGGCTTCCCATCCCCCAGTGCCTTTCATAGATGTGGCTGCATCACATCACCGTGCATATGAGGACACTGTCCATGGCCAATTTACTTCGTGGACTATGATGATCTTCTCCTTTCTTTAACAACTTTTTATTCTCCCTGGAGTTAGTCATTACCTTGATTTCTCATCTGCTTGGGTTGCTACCTACTTACTGCTACTTTAACTCCAAACTATTATCCGGGTATACAAAAAAGTTCAAGGAATTTCATCTTTTTTTTTTTTCAAGATAATTTTCTTGTTGTACATTGAACCATACAGTTGCACTAGAGAAATTTGTTTTTATTTATTTAGGTTTAAAGGTTTTATTTGTTTATTTGAGAGAGGGGGGAGCAAGGAAAGGGGCAGAGGGAGAGGGAGAGAGAGAATCCCAAGCAGACTCCATGCTGAGCTAGGAGCCCATCATGGGGCTGAACCCATGACCCCAAAATCATGACCTGAGCTGAAATCAAGAGTCAGATGCTTAACTAGCTGAGCCACACAGGCACTCCAGAAGTTTATTTATTTTTAAGTAATCTCTACGCCCAACATGGGGCTCGAACTCACAACCCCGAGATCAAGAGTTGCATTGTGTTCTGACTGAGCCAGCCAGGTGCCTTCCGTCCTCCTTCTGTCTGGACTGGTTACCTTCTGTGCTGTGAATCCTGGGACCCCCCCCTTCTCTTTTTCCTGGGAATCCCCTGTTTTCATGTGTCATATGACATACCACAGCATTTTTTGTTTTATGCCCTCATTTTGTTGGAGCATATCCTCCAGTAGCCTCCTGATAAAGGATGTATGGGTGGAGATACTTCAGCCTTATTTTCTATCAGTTATGTGACTTTGGTAAATGACTTCATTTCTCTTAGCCTCATTTTCAGAGCTATAAAGTGGGAATAAATGTTTTTGCTGTTTTGACAGTGGAATGAAATAATGCACATAAACCTAGGTTGTATGCTCTGTAAGTGTTGGCTACTGTTGTCAGATGTGGACCACACTTCCCCACTTCTGTGGGGAGCCTGCTTCTCCCTCCACCTCTCTCTCTGTCTCTGTCTCTCTTGAATAAGTGAATAAAATCTTTTAAAAAAATAAAATAAAAGATTAATTTATTTATTTAAGAGAGAGAGCACAAATGGGAGGGGCAGAGAGAGGGCAGGAGAATCTCAAGCAGACTCCACACTGTGCACAGAGCCCGACGAGGGGCTCGATCCCACGACCCTGAGATCACGCCCTGAGCCGAAACTAAGAGTCAGCCACTCAACCGACTGTGCCGCCAAGGTGCCCCTGGATAAAGTATTTTAAAAATAACTGCCTGGGGGCCCCTGGCTGGCTCAGTCGGTAGAGTGTGTGACTTTCTATCTGGGGATCATGAGTTTGAGCCCCACACTAGGTGTCAAGATTTGCTTAAATAAATAAACTTAAAAAAGAGAATGGTCTTTAAGAAGTTATAAAAACAAAACAAAAAAAAACCCAAAACACTGAAGATAGCTTAGAACTACAAAGGCAACGAAGACTCGCAGCACCAAGATGTGAGGGAGGAAAGAATCCAGGAAAGGCAAATCTGACATTTGGAGCAACATTTCCCTTCAAGGCAGCTGAGCGTTTAAGAAGCTAACCAGAACTTTCAACATACTCTTAGAGCTACAATAAATACTGTAGTTCAAAGTTTTGGAAAATACCCAAGGCTTTGGTTGGGACCCTGAATCTCAGAGTAAGGGTAGAGCGGAAACACGCTAGGTTTCACAGGAACTGAAGCTTGGTTTCAAAGGATCTCCAGCCCGGTGAGGACTAAGGGGATATGATATGTTAGTGCCCCCTAGTTTAGCTGCGGGGAAGAAGCCAAACACACATGTGCACGCAAAAACACCCCTTCTTTAGAGAAAAAACCATAAAGCCCAGATTTCCAGAGCTTTCTTATCCCAAACAGAAACTCTGGATCTAAGAAGCGGTAACCCCCATTCTTCCCTACTCCCGATCCTGGGTAACCTGTGTTTTACCTTCCGTGTCTGTGAACTTGCTGATTCTAGATACCTCATACGGGTGGAATTGTAGACCATTTTTCTGTCTGGCTCCTTTCACTTCAGCATTATGTTTCCAAGTTCATCCATGTTGTAGCGAGTATAGAAACTTCTTTGCTTTTACTTTCTTTACGTTTTATTTTTTTTATTTTCAAGGAGCCTCCATGCCCATGTGGGTCTTGAACTCACCACCCTGAGATCAAGAGTCACATGCTGGAGCACCTGGGTGGGTCAGTCGGGTAAGCATCTGACTCTCAATTTCAGCTCAGTTCATGATCTCAGGGTGGTAAGATCAAGCCCCGCGATGGGCTCTGCGCTAAATGTACATAATGTGAAATTTACCATTTGAGCTGTATTTAATGGTATGGTTCAGTGCCATTAAGTACATTCACATTGTCATGAAACCATCACCACCATCCCTCTCCAGAACCTTCTCAATGTCCCATGTTGAAATTCTTTACTCACTGAACAACAACTCCCCATTCCTCCATACCCCCAGCTCCTAGAAACTACCATTCCACTTTCTGTCTCTATGCATTTGACTACTCTCGGTACCTCTTATAAAGTGGGATCATACCATATCTTCCCTTTTGTGCCTGGCTTATTCCATTTAGCATATTTTCAAAATCCATCCATCTTGTAGAATGTGCCACAATTCCCTTCCTTTTTAAGGCTGAAGAATATTGCGTTGTATGTATGCACCAATGTTCATAAGGAGCATTGGTCTGTGGATCTATTTTCTTGTAGAGTCTGTCTGGCTTTGGAATCGGGACAATGCTGGCCTCATAGAAGAAGTTAGGAAGTTTTCCTCTCCTCTTCAGTTTTTGGGAAGAGTTTGGGAAGGATTGGTGTTATTTCTTCTTTTAATGTTTGGTAGAATTGATCAGTGAAGCCATCTGTCCGGGGATTTTCTTTCTTGGGAAGTTTTTGACTACTGATTCAACCTCTGCTAGTTTCAGATATATTCGAGTTTTCTATTTCTTCTTGATACAGTCCTGGTAGGTTTCATGTTCCTCGGAATTTGTCCATTTCATCTAGATGATTCAGTTTGTCGGTGTTCATAGTGCTCTCTTATTCTTTTATTTCTGCAGAATTGGTAGTAGTGTCCCATCTTCGTTTCTGAGTTTAATGATTTCAGTGTTTTCTCTTTTTTTCTTAATCACTATAGATAAGTGTCAATTTTCAAAGGACCAACATTTGGTTTCATTGTTTGCTTTATTATTTTTCTATTCTCTATTTTTCTCTAATCTTTATTTTTTATTTGCTTGTCTTAGTTTCTATTCCTTTCTTTTCTTTTCCTTTCTTTTCTTTTTTTTAAAGATTTTATTTATTTGGGGCCCCTGGGTGGCTCAGTTGGTTAAGCAACTGCCTTCGACTCAAGTCATGATTCCAGGGTCCTGGGATCGAGTCCCACATCGGGCTCTCTGCTCAGCGGGGGAGTCTGTTTCTCCCTCTGCCCGCTACTCCCCCTGCTTGTGCTCTCTCTCTATCAAATAAGTAAAAATAAAATCTTAAAAATATTTATTTATTTATTTGACAAAGAGAGACACAGAGAAAGGAAACACAAGCAAGGGGAGCAGGAGAGGGAGAAGCAGGCTTCCCACAGATCAGGGAGCCCAATGCTTGGTCCCAGGACCCTGGGATCATGACCTAAGCCAAAGGCAGACACTTAACGACTGAGCCACCCAGGCGCTCCTCTTCTCTTAGCTTTGAATTTAGTTTGTTCTTTTTTTTCTAGTTCCTTATAGTTGTTAATTTGAGATCCATTTTTTTTAAAGATTTTTATTTATTTATTTGTCAAAGAGCATACAGCAAGGGTAGTGGCAGGCAGAGGGAGAAGCAGGCTCCCACCTGATCAGGGAGCCCAATGCAAGACTCGATCCCAGGACCCTGAGATCATGACCCAAGCCAAAGGCAGACGCTTAACTGACTGAGCCACCCGGGCGCCTCCCCCTTTTTTCTTTTTTAAAATAAACATTGAGAGCTTTAAATTTCCTCCTTAAACAGTACTTTCACTACATGCCATAAATTTTGGTATGTGTTTTTATTTTCCCTTTATTTGTCTCTACATATTTTTACATTTCCTTCATGATTTCTTATGATTCTTTATGATTTCTTGTGTTTTCTCTCTCATTATCTCCATTAGTGTTTAAGAGCTGTAGATGTTCTTCATATAGTATAGATATTAATCTTTCATCACATGTATGATTTGCAGATATTTTCTGCCATTTTGTGAGTTGCCTTTTCACTCTGTTGATCGCATCTTTTAATTCACAAAAGGTCTTGATTTCACTGAAGTACAATGTATCTGTCTTTTGTTGCTTGTGCTTTTGCTGTCATAGCCAAGAAACCATTGCCAAAGCCAATGTCATGAAGCTTTCCCCCTATGATTTCTGTTAAGAGTTTTATGATTTTAGCTCTTACATTTAGGGCTTTGATCCATTTTGAGTTCGTGAATATTGTGTTTTGTTCCATATATTTGGGGGCTATAATGTAAGTATATATAATTGTCCTATTTTCTTGCTCCTTGAGCTTTTTTTTTTTTTAAAGATTTTATTTATTTATTTGACAGAGAACAGGCAGAGGGAGAGGGAGAGGACGGCTCCCCGCTGGGCTGGAAGCCTGATGTGGGGCTTGATCCCAGGAACCCAGGATCATGAGCTGAACCAGAGGCAGATGCTTGAGGACTGAGCCACCCAGGTGCCCAATTTACCTGTGTAGTTATCTTAATTTTTTTAAAAAGATTTTTTAATTTATTTGTTTATTTGGAGAGCACAGGCAAGGGGAGGGACCAAGGAAGAGGGGGAGAGAATCTTTTTTTTTTTTAAAGATTTTATTTATTTATTTATTAGGAAAGAGAGAGAGTGAGAGAGAGCATGAGAAGGGAGAAGGTCAGAGGGAGAAGCAGACTCCCCGTGGAGCTGGGAGCCCGATGCGGGACTCGATCTTGGGACTCCGAGATCATGACCTGAGCCGAAGGCAGTTGCTTAACCAACTGAGCCACCCAGGCGCCCGAGAGAGAGAATCTTAAGCAGACTCTATGCTGAATGCAAGAACCCCACGCGGGGCTCCATCTCACAACCCTGAGATCATGACCGGAGCCAAAATCAAGTCGGTCGCTTAACCAACTGAGCCACCCAGGCGCCCCTTACCGCTTTCTTTTCTAGTGTTGTTTTTTTTTTGTCTTTCTTTTTTTCATGTCAGCCTGAAAGACTCCCCTCAGCATTTCTTGTAGGGCAAGTCTACTGGTAATGATCTCCCTTAGCTTCTGTTTATGTGAGAATGTTTTAAATTTTTCCTTCATTCTCAAAGGATAATTTTGCTGGATGTGGAATTCTCAGTTGACAGGTGTTTCTCGCTTTCGTGTTTGCTTTTAGGATTTATGTCATCCCACTGTCTTCTGGCCTCTGTGGTTTCTGATGAGAAATCATCTGTTGACCCTACTGAGGAGTGTTTGTCTATGACAAGTCACCTCTCTCCAGGTTCAGATGTCCCTTTGTCCTCGTGTTTTCACAGTTTGACTATAATTTATCTTAATGTGGATCTCCTTGGTTTTATCCTGGTTGGTATTTGTGGAGCTTCTTGAATACATACATGTGTTTTGTCAGTCAGGGAAGCTTTCAGTCACTATTTCTTTAAATTTATTTCTGCTTTTTTCTCGCTCCTCCCTCCTTTATAGGGACTCTAAAATATGTGTCCTGTTTCATGGTGTCCCACAGTCCTTTAGGCTCTGTTCATGGTTCTATTTTCTTTTTCGCTCTTAAGACTGCATATCGTCAAGTGTCTTAGCTTCAAGAATGCTGACTTTTTCCCCCCCATCTTCCAAAATGTGCTTTTGAACTCCCCTTAGTGATTTTTTTTTATTTCAGTTGTTGAACTTTCCAGCTAGAGAACTTCTGTTTGCTTCCTTTTTATAGTGGCTCCCCCTTTATTGCTATTTTCATTTTGTTCCTATATCATTTTCCTGATTTACATTAGTTTTTTGTCTATGGTTTTCTTTAGCTCATGGAGCATATTTAAAACAGTTGACATAATATACTAAATTAGCTGTTCCAGTGTCTAGGTTTCCTCGGGATGGTTTCTGTGAAATTGGCGGGGGGTTTTTTTGTTTTTGGGGGGGTTTTTTTTGCTATTAACGGGCAATACTTTCCTCCTTCTTTGTAGGTTTTGTGAATTTTTTGTTGTTGAAAACCGGACACTCTGAATATCATATGTTAATTCTTGAAATCCGACTTTACCGCTTCTCAGAGATTGCTGATTTTTGCTTATTGAGGCTGGAGGTATTTGTGATTTTTCCAAACTATTTTTGCCAAGTGCATAGTTATTGTTGTGTGTGGTCACGGACATTTCTGTTCCATTACTTCTGTGATCATTCTGTGACCCGATAAAGATTTCCTTAAGTGTCCATCTCCATGGGGCGCCTGGGTGGTTCGGTGAGTTAAAGCCTTTGCCTTCAGCTCAGGTCATGATCTCAGGGTCCTGGGATCGAGCCCCACCTCAGGCTTCCTGCTCAGCGGGGAGCCTGCCTCCCCCTCTCCCTCCTGCTCATGTTCTCATTATCTCTCTCAAATAAATCTCGTTATCTCTCTCAAATAAATAAATAAAATCTTGAAAGAAAGAAAGAAAAAGAAAGAAAGAATCCGTACTACAAAACTCCTCACAGTAATAGTTAGTCTTGGAAGGTCAGTGTGTGGACACATACAGGGATGAGGGCTTCTCTGGAGCTAGAAATTCTGTTTTTAAAATCTGGGTGCTGGTTCTATGGCTACATCCAGTTTGAGGTAATCAAGATCTTATCCAGCTCTTCCAAAGACTAGGAAAAGAGTACATACCTTCAAACTCATTATATGAGGGCTTGTAACCATCACACCAAACCCTGACGAAGAAGTTCCAAGAAGGAAAAATTAGAGCCTGATAGCTTACAGGAACGTAAGTGCAAATATCCTAGTCAAAATAATTAGCTAACCAAGGCCTGTGATATATAAAAAGAATTACATATCATGATCAAGTGAACATTGTTCCAGGAATGCAAGGATGGTTCAGAGCATTAAAATCAGTCTAAATAATTTACCCTGTTAACAGGAAAAAAAGGAGAGAAAAACCATATGATTATCTGAATAGACACAGAAAAAAGTAAGAATTAATTCCTAAGAGCTGACATACCTTCATTATTTTTTAATTAATTTTTTCCTGGATGCCTGGGTGGCTCAGCCAGTGACATGTCTGCCTTCAGCTCAGACATGAAGTCCCAGGACTGAGCCCTGCATCAGGCTCCCTGCTCAGTGGGGAGTCTGCTTCTCCCTGTGCCCCTCTTCTGGCTCCTTCTCTCTCTCTCTCTCTCCCTCTCTCAAATAAATAAAATCTTTTAAAAATTAATTTATTATTATTATTATTATTATTATTTTAGTCATCTCTGCCCAGTGTGGGGCTCAAACTCACAATCCCAAGATCAAGAGTTGCTCGTTCCTCCAACTGGGCCACCTGGGTGCCCCACCTTCACTATTTTATAAGAAGCAAACTAGAAATAGAAGGAAACTGCCTTAATCTGATAAACAATCTCCAAAAAACCTGCCACTGACATCAGGCCTTATGGTGACACCGTGAGTGCTTTTTCTGTGAGGTTGGGAATGACACAGGATTTCTGCTCTGATCTCTTCTAGACCATTTTATGGCAGGTCCTAGCCAGTGGAAAAAAGTCAAAAAGTAAAGCAAACTTACAAGGCTCAGGAAAGTAAGAAATACGACTGTCATTATTATTTTTTTAATATTTTATTTATTTATTTGACAGAGAGAGATCACAAGTAGGCAGAGATGCAGGCGGAGGGAGAGGGGGAAGCAGGCTCCCTGCTGAGCAGGGAGCCCGATGCGGGGCTCAATCCCAGGACCCTGAGATCATGACCTGAGCCAAAGGCAGAAGCTTAAACCACTGAGCCCCCCGGGCATGCCACAATTGTCATTATTTGCAGATGACAAGACCATGTATGTAGAAAATCCAGAAGAATTTAGTAATAAATTTAGGGGATTTTATTTTTACCTGTAATGAACCATTATAAACCATTTATATTTACCTTTATATACCTGTAATGAACCATTAAAAAGTATTTTTTATTGATAAGATTTATGATAGCCGGAAGGGACGTCAAGTATCTCAGAAGTAGGGGCACCTGGGTAGCTCAGCAGGTTAAGCACCCAACTCTTGATTTCTGCTCAGATGGCGGTCTGAGGGTCCTGAGATGGGGCCCTGCATCAGGTTCCATGTTCAGCGAGGAGTCCTGCTTGAGATTCTCTCTCTCCCTCTCCCTCTGCCCTTCCCCCTGCTTGCACGTGCTCTCTCTAAATAGATAAAAAATCTAATATGTATATTATATATTTATAATAATATAACATTTTATATATAATATATAAAATTTATTTATTGATATATATTGTCAGTATATAATATATGTATTGACAAGCTGCTTGCAAAATTTACATGGAAATGTGGAAGGCCAAGAACATCGTGGAGAAAAACTCTACTGGAGGGCACCTGGGTGGCTCAGTTGGTTGGGCCACTGCCTTTGGCTCGGGTCGTGGTCCCAGAGCCCTGGGATCGAGTCCCACATCGGGCTCCCAACTCCACGGGGAGTCTGCTTCTTCCTCTGACCTTCTCCCCTCTCATGCTATCTCTCACTGTCTCTATCTCAAATAAATAAATAAAATCTTAAAAAAACAACTCTACTGGACAACAGGAATTATCACAAAGCTGTACGAGACATTGTGCTACTGATACAATGATAGAGGGACAGACCAAGTGAAACAGAAGAGAGTTCAGAAGTAGATGCCGACAGATGTGACACTGAAATTACGGCAAGATTATTACAGATCAGCAGAATTGGCAGGGAGATTATCTTCCTTTTTTTTTTTTTTAAGGATCTAATTTATTTGTCAGAGCACGAGGACAAGCACGGGGAGCAGCAGGCAGAGGGAGAAGCAGGCTCTCCACCAAGCAAGGAGCCCGGGACCATGACCTGAGCCGAAGGCAGATCCTTAACCTACTGAGCCACCCAGGCCCTAGATACATCTTTTTAAAATGCAAACGACCCAGTTCAAGAAACGGGAATCAGATTTGAATAGGCATCCTAACAAAAGAGGAAATCCAAGTGACCAGTAAACATATGGAGATGTTTTCTATCTTATTTTTTCCTTTGGAGAGAGAGCGTGCACAAGCAGGGGGTGTGGGCAGTGGGAGAGGGAGAGAAAAAGAACGCTAAGCAGGCTCCATGCCCAGTGCAGAGCCCCACGCAGGGCTCAATCTCACCACCCTGAGACCATGCCCTGAGCAGAAATCAAGAGTCAGACACGTAGCGGACTGAGCCACCCAGGTGCCTCTCAACCTTATTGTTACTGGGGAACTACAGCTTATAACCGGAGTAAGATGCAACCACACAGCCACAGAAAGTAGTTCACCCTAAAATTATTGACAGTACCAAATGCAGTTGGGGGTGTGGGACAACCCGAACTCTTAAGATTTGCTAGTGGGCATATACATTTGCAGGATGGGGGAAACTGGCGAGTACCCCCTAGAATCGGAAATACGCATACTCTGTGATCCCTCCATTTCACTCCTGGTTGTCTGTGAGTGCTCCGAGATAAATTATTTGTGACAGCCCCAAACCGGACACAACTGAAATGTCAATCGATAGTTGGGTAGCTAAATAAAGCATGCTGTTTTCACACAGTGGAAAATTACAGCAATGAACAGGAATGACCTTGTGTTGCACCCAGCGCAGATGAATCTTAGAAACATCACATTCAACAGAGGAGGCCGGAGATAAAAGTGTGTGTGCTGCTTGAGCCCCCTTACGTGAGGTTCAGAACTGGACGAAACGACTCCAGAGCGCGTTAGAGGTCAGGACAGTGGCGAACAACAGAGGAGGGGTGAGGGCTGACTGCAAGAGGGGGGCAATCTGGGAAACTGTCACTACCTTGTCTCCGTGTGGATAGAGGTTAAGGATTTGTGAACATTTTTTATGTTAAAGATCTGGGCACTTTGGTGTGTGTATCGTATGCTTTTATAAAAAGTTTATACATTAAAAAATCCAGAAAGAGGGGGCGCCTGGGTGGCTCAGTGGGTTAAAGCCTCTGCCTTCGGCTCAGGTCATGATCTCAGGGTCCTGGGATCGAGCCCCGCATCGGGCTCTCTGCTCAGCGGGGAGCCTGCTTCCTCGTCACTCTCTCTGTCTGCCTCTCTGCCTACTTGTGATCTCTTTCAGGTAGATGAATAAAATCTTAAAAAAAAAAAAAATCCAGAAAGAGAGGAGTGCCTGGGGGGCTCAGTTGGTTAAGCGTCTGCCTTCGGCTCGGGTCATGATCCCAGGGTCCTGGGATCGAGCCCGGCATCAGGCTTCCTGCTCTGCAGGGAGCCTGCTTCTCCCTCTCCTGCTTCCCCTCCTTGTGTTCCCTCTCTCATTGTGCTTCTCTCTGTCAAATACATAAAATCTTAAAAAAAAAAATCCAGAAAGAGAATTTTATGAAATGCAGGTGAAAATCCTTCTTTCCCTATTTCATTCCCTAAAAGTGACCCCCTGATTAAAAATGTGGTAGATTTTTTTCTCTATGCACATGGAAGTATGTGTGCATGTAGTATATATAATAGTATAATTCACATATTATATATTCTACACACGTCATGTTATACATGTATGTATATGTACATATACAAGTATATGTGATGGTATATATCATGCATTACACATCATTGTATATGTATGACATGACATGTTATTTATACGTATATATAAAAATATGTGTATAAATATATATAATCAACATGCCTACATAATATAGGTATATATTATATATGCGTAGTATGTATAAAATCTTTTAAAATATGCATTACATATTATGTACATATATATTGCATATGTATGATATACACTATATACATATATATGTCTATATATATAAAATCTGGAGGGCAGGCAGCTCCCTCTTCCGCACTTGCCTTTTACCATGTACGTATCTTGGGGATGGTTCTAAGCCAAATGAATGGCCGACCACCCCTGGTACCGGCTGCCCGGTGATCCATCAGGCTGGCTACACTGTGTAGTCACTCCTCCACTGATGAATATTCAGGATGTTTCCTGTTATGGGTGACTGCAAATAGTGTCACAACCAACATCTCTGGACATATTCATTTCCCACACGCGTATCTTGGAGAGCAATAAATTTCCTGAAGTGGAGTTTTTGACGGATCAAAGGACATGTGCATTTTAAATTCAAGCCGCTGCTCCTTTTTAGAAAATGTGTTCGGTGATCAAAGAAAAGTAAGCTTGGAAATACAAGAAATGGGAGTGGGGCAGGGCGGGTGAGGGGAAGGACTGGTTGGTTCTAGCTTCTTCCCCAGAGACGCTTGGATATTATAAACTGCAATACGGTGTCGGTGGTCCAGGTGAAACCGGGTGTTTAAGGACAGCCAAGCTCTGGTCTCTCTGCGGGGGACCCAGCCAGCAACCCTCAGTCCTGGGCCTGGTGTGGAGGAGATTCCTGGGGGGGGGGGGGTTGGAGGAGAGAGAAGGGAGTGAACTTGAGGAGGAAGGCAGGTGAAGGGATTGGAGAGGGAAAGATGTGGTGCTGGGGGCTCTTCTCTACTCAAGACTACAACCGCCCTGCTCCAAGGGGTCATCAGGTAAGATGCAGTCTCTTTCTCTTCCACTCTGGATCCTCCCCCACCCACCCTCTAGGCTTTTTCTATCCCCCCCCCATCCTTGTCCCTGTGACTCAACAGTAGGGCGGCGCTAAGGGATGGAGGTGCGGGAATCACCTGGATCCTCTGGTCCACGGTGGCGGTGACCACCTTCCAACTAAGGCTTCCTCTTTGCCAACACGTCTCCAGTGATTGACAGGAACCCCTGTGATATTGTTACTTGTTAGCAGTGCACTGCGACCCCGCAGACTCGGCCCAGGGCTGCCCTGTCTGGTTCGCCGAAAGCTGACGCTATAGCCCTTTGTTGTGGCATTGAAAGTTATGGTGCAAAGTCGCGCGGGCGCGCGTATGTGTGTGTGTGTGTGTTTAAAGTGCCACCTGCGTCTGGGGCTACTAATAGATCATACAGACATCTGGGGCACAGTCCAGTGAATAGGGCAGGCTTTGTTTGTTTGTTTAAAGAAATGCAGGAGGCTAGGGGTCAAGACGTGAGACTGGCCCAACTAGAAAGTTGGGTAGGTGTAAGGGAACAGGGGTAGGGCTTAGAACACGCAGACATTCAGGTGCTAAGGTGAGGACTTGGGTGATGAGTTTGGAGGCTTTCTGGAGCCACGCAGTGTTCTAGGATCAAGGATGGCGCTGGGCAGCAGCAGGCCGGAGGAGTCTGCGCCGGCAACGCTCTGGTCCTGGGACTCCCCCTGGTCCTGGGACTCCCCCTGGTCCTGGGACCCGCCCTGGTCCTGGGACCCGCCGTCTCCTTCCTCCGCAGGCCTTTACAGGAAGTTTCTTCACAGCAGTGGGCGCAGAATGCTACTGGGGAGGCGGGGGGAGGGCACCCTGCAGGGGCCCAGCCAGAGTGAGCAGCTCAGAAGGGAAGGGGCTCTGGCAGGGGTAGGAGCTTAGGAAAGGTGGAGGCTCAGGGGCTGGGGCGGGGGGTGTCTCAGAGAGGACGATGATGGTGATTCGGGAGGGCTTGGGTGGCGCCGCACTCCGGGAGGGTGGGTGGGTGGGTGGGTGAGTTCTCGAGGGGGCGTGGCCTCTGCGGGATGCGCCCCCCCTTGGGGCGTGGTCGACTGGGGGCGTGGTCTCGGGGGAGCTGGAAGACCCAGGGGCTGAGCCGCGGGTGGGTGGGACTCTGGGATTCTGAGAGGGCCCGGGAGCTCGGGCTGGCGGGGACCGGAGTTCTTCACCCCCTTTCTGCAGACGGTGAGCCCCTTTATGGCCGACGCAAAAATGGCCAGACACGTGCAGTACGGGCTGCTAGCATCTAGTCATATTCCCGAGACTGCTCGGCAGATGTTGGACACCCTTGGCCTTACCTCCCAAACCTCTGGGTTCCCCGGCCGCACTGCGCAGGTGCCTTCGTGGGCAGCCACCGGCAGAGAGCTGGACATTCCCTGGCCCAGCCCTGGTAGTCCTCAGAAGCAGGGGAGGGCCTCCACCTCGGGCTGGAGAGGAGAGGAGGAGACGGAGGGACCCAAGGGTGGGGTGTTCCTAATCCCTGGTACCTCTCTTTCCCAGCGTTTCTGGCTGCTCCTCCTCTTGCCCATTTGCCATTCTCTCGGGCGCTGTGAGTAAAGTTTGCAGCTTGGTGGATGAGCTCATATTAACACAAAGTTCTTTCATAAGAACCCCTTTTTTTTTTTAAGATTTTATTTATTTGACAGAGAGAAAGAGATCATAAGTAGGCAGAGAGGCAGGCAGAGGGAGAGGGGGAAGCAGGCTCCCCGCTGAGCAGAGAGCCGGACGCGGCCCTGGATCCCAGGACCCTGAGATCATGACCGGAGCCAAAGGCAGAGGCTTCAACCCACTGAGCCACCCAGGCGCCCCCTTTCTTAAGAACCCTTAAAGAGGCGTGGCCACGTGTCCCCCCTTCTCCCACCCAGGGCCAGGGCTGTTGTTAGCAAAGAAGTCCCACACGTGGCAATAGAGGGCCAAGCAAGGCAGATGGAACAAAACTAGACCCCCGCACCGCTGGCTATTTAGTGACAACTGGGACATCTCAGCCTCTGACAGAAAGACGGCGCTTTTACCATCTGGAGTCCAGACAACCAGACAGGCATTTGGAGAAAAACAAAATTATATATAGATCTAAAATTGCAGCGGTGGTAGTTGCAAAACTTTGCGAATATTTTGCAAACCGGTGAACTGTACATGCTTAAAGGGTGAATCTTATGGTAGGTGAATTATATCTTGATAAAAATAATTTTTAAAAATAGAGACACTCCCCCCACCAAGTGTATTGATGGCTGCAACTTACTTTGAAGTGCATTGAAAATTTAGGCGAATTAATGGATAGATAGAAGGATGCATAGAGTGGATAGAAATATGTGAAGACAAAAGCGGTAAAGTGTTAGTAACAGAATCCAAGTGGCAGACTCGTGGGTGTTCACATACATTTCTTTTAACTTCCCGGTGTGTTTGAAAATCTCGGTAATAAAAAGCTGGGGAAAATTCAGGGGCAATAGAATTAAATTTATAAACAAAACTCCTGAAGCGGATTCGGAAATGGTTAAGAAAATATGATGCTATAAGCAAAATAAAAACGTGACAATCTCAGAGAAAATATTTACAAGTCACAGCACACAAAAAATGTTTATCTCCTTAATACATAAGAAAAATACAAAAGCCCAAATGGTTTAAAATGTACTAGAGAAATGAACAGACAGTTAACAGAGAAGCAGGTATGAATGGTCCTTAACTATATGGAAAGATGCTCAGCTTCGCTCATAATAAGGACAATGCCAAGGGAAACTTCTCCAGAGTAGCCTTTCTCCCCTATGAAACTGGCCAAAAGTCAGAAGCCGGAAAGCACACTCTCGTGCATTTGCTGGTGGGGCATGCCCAATGATAACCTTCACGGGGAGAAATTTGACGATGGCTAAACAACATGTGCATTTGCTTTCCCACTTCTCTGTGCCCCTTCCAGGAAGATGCCGTGAAGACCCCCCCCCCCACCACCACCCCATGCCTAGGGACTGATGTGGGTTGAGAGCAGAGTCAAGCCGGATACCTTCAAAGACCAGAAAGGAGGCCCAGCATCTCTGGAACAGGTGGGGCTATTTTTAACTTTCTATTTTGAAGGTTGGTATCCTTATACTATTCACCTAGATTCACTGCTCGTTAATATTTGCTTAACTGGCTTTTCTCGCTCTCCATGCATATGTGATGATGATGATGGTGAATGGCCCATTTGAAAGTCCATTAAGACCTCATGGTCCTTTGCCTCTAAATGCTTTAGCGAGCAATTCCTAAGAACAAGGACATTATCCTAAAGGCAACAAGGCACTGAGGGAATTTAGGAAATTCATCATGGACAGGTACTATTTTTTTTTTGAGATTTTATTTTTAAGTAATCTCTGCACCCAATGTGGGACTTGAACCTACAACCCTGAGATCAAGCATCACAGGCTCCACCAACCGAACCGGCCAGGCTCTGAGACATGTACTATTTTTAATACTCAGTCTGTATTCCAAAATGTCCAAGTGTCACAAAAATGTCTTTTTTAGCCCTGTTGTTTTTTTTTTTTCCCCTGTCTGGGTTCCAGTTCAGGATCATACATTCCATTGAGTTGTCCTGTTTCTTTAGCCTCCTTTAATCTACAGCGCTTCTCATTCTTTCTTTGTGCTCGGTGACATGCACCTCTTTGAAGCGGAACTGTTTTGAGGTTGAAAAAACGCTGTGAATTTTGTGGAATCAGGGTTTTATTGTTGGAATAAGATCTTACGCAACTTGAGGACGATGGTGGGGAAAGAAGGTCCAGAGTGGGGCGTGGAGGGACAAGTGGAAAATCTCCAGCCAGCCCTTTTGAACCGTGGGCACAGGTGTACCAGTCAGAGTTTTCCGGAAAATCTGGGAAGCTGGGGAGCAGGGGTCACCCTTGGTCAGCCCGGCAGATGGCTGAGATGAACAGAGCTTGAGGGAGGTCCCATGCTTTTTGTCTGTGTGCCAGTCTGTCTGTCAGTCTCACTACAGCGGAGAGCAAGAATGAGCTGGAACCCAATGGCACAGCCATGTTTGTCTCTTGCCTTGTCTGAATGGAACCACCGCCCGGAAGCAATGACCAAGCTTCACCTTTCCCACTGAGTTTTCATGTGGTTTTCTCTGTGACCTGCTCTAACCTTGAACCACAGGGGAAAGGGATTCTGAGAAAGGTTGGCGCGGCCCAATTGACCCAGTCGAAAGTCACCCCAGGAGAGTGCCCTGTTTGCTCGACTTCTAGAAGAGCTTCTGTGAGCTTGGTTATTGGTTACATGTCTCGAAGATTTCACGTGAGACCATCTGGGCCCGGAATTTTGTGGGAAAGTTAATTTGGGGTTCAGTTTCTTTGATAGATGTAGACGATTTGGATTTCCTACTTCTCCTTGGGTCGATTGTGGTTAACTTTTCTTTTTCAAAGGATTTAGCCACTTCATCTGAGTTTTCAAATGCATTGACATGAGGTGGTTCTTAATGTCTTCTTATTTACCATTTTCATGCTTGTAGGGTCTTTAGTGATGGCTCATTTTAATTCTTGATATGGGTCATCTGTTTCTCTTTTTTTTTCCTTCATTGGCCTTAATAGGGATTTGTTGAGTATATTAACCTTTTATTTACTTATTTTATTTTTTTTTAAGATTTTATTTATTTATTTGACGGAGAGAAACGTAGCTAGAGAGGGAACGCAAGCAGGAGTGGGAGAGGGAGAAGCGGGGTTCCTGCCGAGCAGGGAGCCCGATGCAGGTCTCGATCCTGAGACCCAGGTGTCATAACCTGAGCTGAAGGCAGATACTTAACCGACTGAGCCAACCAGGCATCCCTGCAGGCAGTGCTCTGATTAATTCAAAAGTGATTGGAGAACACACATTGGGGAGGATGTGGAGGAAAAGGAACCTTCTTGCCCCAGTGGTGGGAATGCATATTGCTTCAGCCGCTGTGAAAGACAGTAGGGAGGGTCCTCAAAAAATTAAAAATAGAACTACCCCATGATCCAGTAATCACACTACTGGGTATTTACCCAAGTATATGAAAACACTAACTCGAGGGGATACATGCACCCCTGTGTTTACTGTAGTATTTACAATAGCCAAGGTATGGAAGCAGCCCATGTCCATTGAGAAATGAATGGAAAAAGAAGATGTGAGGTATATTTTTTTTCGGATGTGATCTATATATATTTTGTTATATATGTATATAACAAAGAATGAAATCTTGCCATTTGCAACAACATGGACAGATCTAGAGAGTATTATGCTAAGCAAAATAAGCCACTCAGAAGGATGCCTGGGTGACTCAGTGGGTTAAGTGTCTGCCTTTAGCTCAGGGTCCTGGGATCAAGTCCCAAATTAGGCTCCTTCCTCAGCAGGGAGCCTGCTTCTACCTGTGCCTGCTCATCCCATTGCTTGTGCCATCTCTCTCTCTCCCCCTCTCTCTCACAAATAAATAAATAAATAAATAAATAAATAAATAAATAAATAAATAAATAAAATCTTTAAAAAAAAATAAGCCAGTCAGAGAAAGACTAAATATCAGTGATCTCACTCATGTGTGGAATTTAAGACACAAAACAAAGGAACAAAAGGGAGGAAAAAAGGGGAGAAACCAAAAAACAGACTCTATAGGAGAACAATCTGAAGGTTACCAGAGGGGAGGTGGGGGGTGGGGAATGGTTGAAATTAGCAAAGAGGATTAAGAGGACACTTATCGTGATGAGCATTGGGTGATATATAGAATTGTTGAATCACTATACTGTATACCTGAAACTAATATAACACTGTACGTTAATTATACTGGAATTAAAATATGATAAGTTAAAAAGTGATTGGAGGATATATTCTATATAGTTGTAATCCCTTGAAATTTTTATTTTATTTTTCTAAAGGCTTATTTATTCATCTTGGGGGGGTGGAGGGGCAGAGGGAGAGGAAGAGAGAGTCTCAAGCAGACTCCCCGCTGAGTGTGGAGCCCGATGCGAAGATCTGTATCCGAAGACCCTGAGATCGTGACCTGAACTGAAGTCAGTTCTGAACTGAGCCACCCAAGCATCCCTCTATTTTATTTTTTAAAGATTATTTCAAAGATTATTTTTAAGTAATCTCTACACCCAGCATGGGGCTTGAACTCCTAACTCCGAGATTAAGCGTTTCACGCTCTACTGACTGAGCCAGCCAGGTGCCCTCCTCCTTTAAAATTTCTAAAGGCTTGATGATGGCCTGGAATATGGTGTCCTTTGGGCCGTATGTGATGCCCTTCTTTGTCCTCGATAACCTTCCTTGCTTTAAAGTCTGCTCTGTCTGAAATGAATATAGGTAGATCTACCGGGAGCACACGTATTACTAAAGATCCATTCAGTTCCTTTTACCCAGCACCTCACGTCTGGCTGTCAGGAAAAACTTACAAGGCATTTACTGAAAAGGAAAAAAAAAATACAGTTGGAAGAGACAGAGTGAGCATCGGAAGCAGGCAGGGCAGGGATGTTGGAATCATCAGACTGGGAATTTAAAACAACTCTGATTCATATGCTAAGGGCTGTCATGGATAAAATAGCGGGCAAGAACAGATGGGTAATGTCAGCAGAGAGACGGAAATCCTAAGAAAAAAACCCGAAAAGAAACGTCTGAGGTGTTGGGGGGGAGAGGAAGCGTTCTAGTCCTGTGATGAGCGAGTCTGCATCACTAGACTGTGAGCTTCTCAAGTGTTTTTAATTTTTTTCCCTCTCTCTGAAGTTGGACAGGACAGCTGGGATGGGCCGGAGGTGGGTTGGGCCCTCCCCCTAGGTGCGTTGGGTTCCCGGTAACTAGTTTCTCCTCGAGGTGAGAGCCGCGTTAAGAACAGAGTGCTGTGATGAATTTCAAAATAGTCCTTTTTCTCCTCTTCCTGCTAGCAGCACAAGTGGATTTTTCTCTAATATTTACTCCGGGAACCAGCTTGAGCTCCTGGAGGCAAATCTCATAAAACTGTGGGGTTCTCCAAGGACGGGGTCCCCCAGGCATTTTTAACTCTCAGAATTGTCCACACAAAGCTTCCAGCAATTCATCAAGGAGAGTTCCGGTGTTCCGGCGCCGGTCCCCCACGGCAGTTCCGGCCCACAAGTGGGCCCGGGGAAGTTATTCTCTGTATTCGCCTGTCAGTCTCTCCAGTCGTGGGGGCAGGGGTTGGCGCTGCGTCCTCACCTCTCTGAAGGATCCTAGTAGAGTTGTCGACTTTTCAGTCTGTTCAGCTTTTTATTTGGTGTTAAGATGGAGTAGTGACTTCCAAGTTCCTTACTTGTGAAACTGGAAAGCAGAAGCTACCTTAAAGAGCTATAAACACTTGGGGGGAAAAAAAAGTGTGTTTTGCAGTTGTTGGATATAGTGGTCTATAGGTGTCAATTAGTTCAAGTTGATTAATTGCATTATTCAAACCTACATTTTTTTCTGACTTTTTTTGCTTGTCCTATCAGTTACGGCATGAAGCATGCTAATATATCCAAATACGATTGTGAATTTGTCTCCTTCTCCTTTTGGTTCCGTTAGCTTTTGCTTTATGCTTTGAAGATGTGTTATTAGGTGCATGCAAGTTTAAGAGTATCATATGTTCCTCATCATTTTAAATTATGAAATATTCCTCTTAACTCCTGTAATACTTCTATCTAAAGTCTACTTTGTCTGGTATTAACATGGCCATACCAGCTTTCCTTCTTTTACTTAGTATGCATTGTGTGTATTTTCCCTTTCTTCTACTCTAATCCATCTGTGATTTTATATTTAAGGTAAAAAGAACAGGGGTGCCTGGCTGGCTCAGTCAGTGGAGCGTGCAACTCTTGATTTTGAGCCCCATGTTGGGGATAGAGACTACTTAATAGGGGCACCTGGGTGGCTCAGATGGTTAAACATCTGCCTTCGGTTCAGGTCCTGATCCCAGGGTCCTCCGTCTCCCTCTACTACTCCCCCTGCTTGTGCTCTCTCACTCTCTCCATCAAATAAATAAATAAAATCTTAAAAAAAAAAGACTACTTAATAAAAAACCATGTTTTTAACATAAAAAGTATAGGGGCACCCGTCTTGCTCAGTCAGAAGAGCGTGTGACCCTTGATCTTGGGGTTGTGCGTTTGAGTCTCATGTTGTGTGTAGAGGTTACTTAGAAATAAAACCTTAAAAAAACAAAACTGAAACATAAAAAGTATATAATAAGATCTTGTTTTTAATCCAGTTTGACAATGTTTTCCTTTAATTGGAGTGTTTATTTTCATTTACATTTAATATATTTAGGGATATGGTGTTTGAGATTTTTAAGGTTAGTTATCTATTGCTGTGTAGTAAATCACCCCCAAATTTATAGGCTTAAATCAAAAGTAATCATTTATTATCTCTAGTTTCTGTGGACTAAGAACTCCTGAGCAGCTCATCTATATGACTCAGAATCTACTACATCCTTGCCAACACTTGCTACTCTCGGTCCCCTTTTTTTTTTTTTTAAAGATTTTATTTATTTAATTGAGAGAGAGGAAGCATGAGAGGGAGAGGTCAGATGGAGAAGCAGACTCCCCGCTGAGGAGGGAGCCCGATGCGGGACTCGATCCATGGACTCCAGGATCATGACCTGAGCCGAAGGCAGTTGCTCAACAACTGAGCCACCCAGGCACCCTCTCTGTCCTTTTACTTAGAGCTGGCCTAGGGGATTGAAATGGTATCTCATTGTGGTTTTGACTTGCATTTTCCTAGTGACTAATGATTGTGAGCATCTTGTCATGGGTTTATTGGACACTTGAGTATGTTTTTTGAGAAATGTCTACTCAGATCCTTTGCCCATTTTAAAATTGAGTCCTCTTTTTATTATTGAATTGTAAGAGCTCTTTATATATTTTAGATACAAGTCTCTCATCAGATCTATGGTTTGCAAATATTTTCTTGCATTCTGTGTGTTCTTTTCACTTTCTTTATGCTATGCTCTGAAGGACAAACCTTTTTAATTTTAATGAAGTCCAGCTTATCTATTTTTTCCTTTGCTCCCTTTCATTTTTAAGGCTGTTATCACTGGTATAGAATTCTAGGGTAACAATTGCTTTTTCCTTTTGGTGCTTTAAACTTGTTATTCCATTGTCTTTTGGCATCTGTTATGGATTAAATTGTGCCCCCCCCCCAAAAAAAAAGACATGGTCCCCCCAGGACCTCAGAATGTGACCTTATTGGGAAATAGTGTTGCAGATGTAATTAGTTAAGATGCGGTCATACTGGAATAAGGCACATCTCTAATCCAATATGACTAGTGGCCTTATAAGAAGATGGCCATGTGAAGTCAGAGACTAAGGAAGGCCATGTGAACATGAAGGCAGAGATTGGAATTACGCGGCTATAAGCCAAGGAGTGCTAGCTGTCAAAAGCTAGAAAATGGCAAGAAAGGATTCTCTCTCTGTTTTGGGGGGGGGGGGGTTCTGCTAACACCTTGATTTCATACTCTATAGCCTTTAGAACAGAGACAATAAATTCTCACTTCAAGCTACCTACTTTGTGGTACTTTGTTGTGGCAGCCCTGGGAAACTGATCCTGCTACATAGTTTCCATTGAACATTTAGACACTCTTCTCCTTTTCCCCTTGAAAGTGATGTGACTTTGTCTTTTTGGATGCTTTCTATTATTTTTGTTTTCTTTGGTTTCAGTACTTCTATCAAAATGCCTAGGTGTTTCTTGCCCCCTCCCCTTGGTTTTTACCTCCCCTTGGTTTTTATAGTGTTTGGGGCTCATGGAGATTCTTTAATCTACGAGTTGATGTTTTTCATTCATTTTGGAAATTTCTCAAAAATTGCTTTTTAAAAAATTGCTCTGGGACCCGTGCTCTCTTTTCTCATCTGAAGCTACTCCAATTATACACATGACAGATAATTTAACAGTGTCCCCATCGTTCAGGCATCTCTTTTGTGGTTTTTTCCCTCCCACTCTTTTGTTTTAGAGCCTCATTGTGGATAATTCCTATTGACCTTCAAATTCACCGTCCTTCCTTTCTGTTATCTGTAGTCTCCTGTTAAATCTAACGAATGAATTATTTTAAAATCTACATTACAGGAGCACCTGAGTGGTTCAGTCAGTTAAGCATCTGATTCTTGGTTTTGGCTCAGGTAGTGATCTCAGGGTGGTGAGTTCAAGGCCTGTGCCAGGCTCTGTGCTCAGGGGTCCTCTCTTCCTCTACCTCCTCCTCCACCCCTCCCCTGCTTGTGGTCTCTTTCTTTCTAAAATAAATAAGTAAATACGTAAAATCTTTACAATAAATAACATCAACAGTATAGAAGTATAAGTTACATACGCTAAAATGCTTACGCCACACGTGTACAGTTCATTGAGTTCTGAAAAATATGTACACTTGTATGATCACCATACAAATCAAGGGGTAGGACATTTTTATTATTCCAGAAGGTCTTTTGTTCTTTCTAGCCAATTTTCTTTAACTCCTCCAGGCGATCACAGATCTGGGTTACATTATGATTGATTAGCTTTGCATAGACTAGAATTTCATCTACATGAAACAGTATTATCTGTCCACATCTGGGTCTGACTTCTTTCTTTCAGCATGATGGTTTTGGATTTACCAGTGTTGTTGCCTGGATGTAGCTTATTTATTTATTTATTTATTTTATCTATAAGTGGTATCCCTTGTATGACTATCCTGTGATTTCTTTCTAATGACCTATGAATAAACATTTGGATTATTTCCAGTTCTTTTGATATTATGGGTAAATCTTCCACGAATCTTCTTGTCGACATATGCTTTCCATTCTCCTGGTTAAAAACTCGGGAGGAATTCCTCCGTCATCAGATAAAACTGTGCTCACCTCGACAACAGACTGCCAACCTGTTTTTCAAAGTGGGGTTACGTGTTTACATTCCCTTCAGCAAATATGTGAGAGTTGCAGCTACTGCCCGTTTTTGCCAGGGTCCGGCACAATTTTAGCCTCCCTAGAACTCGCGTAGGGATACCGCTTTGTGGTATTAGTTTTAATTTCTCTGGTGATTGTAGATGTTGAATATCTTCGTGTGTCTGTTGGCCAGTCGTATATTTTCTTTTTGGAAGAGTTAAGGCTTTTGCTCACTTGGAAGTTGGATTTTTAAAATCTTTTTATTATTGGAGCACCTGGCCAGCTTAGTTGGTGAGACCTGCGACTCTTGAGCCGGGGGGTCACGAGTTCAAGCCCCACCTTGGGTGTAGAGATTACTTAAATAAATAATTTTTTAAAATCCTTTTATTATGGAGTTGTGCAGGTAATTTACGTATTCTGGATTCAGCTTCTCTGGCAGAAATACATATTGCAAATATTTCCTACCAGGTTCTGGCTTAGATGATCATTTCCTTCATTATGTCTTTTGAAGAACAGAAGTTTTTAATTTTTTTAGAAGATTTTTATTTTATTTATTTGACACAGAGAGAGAGAGAGAGAGAATAAGTAGGCAGAGCGGGGGGGGGGGGGGTGGGAACCAGGCTCCCTGCCGAGCAGAGAGCCTGATGTGGGACTCAGTCCCAGAACCCCGGGATCATGACCTGAGCCGAAGGCAGAGGCTTTAACCCACTGAGCCCCCCAGGCGCCCAGAAGTTTTTAATTTTGATGAAATCTCATTTATCTTTGTGTTTCTTTTCTTTAAGTTTGTTTGTTTGTTGTTTTTTACTCATCTCTACGCCCAACATGGGGCTTGAACCCATGACCTCAAGATCAAGAGTTGCTTACTGTTCCAACTGAGCTGGCCAGGGCCCCCTGCCCTTTTTTTTTCTTCTGTGGCTAGTGCTTTTCATCTCTTGTCTGCCGTAGCTTTGCCTGCTTATTTAAAAAATAGAATCTTAAAAAGTAAATAAAGTAAAATATCTTCACCTACCCCAGGTTCGCAAAGATTTTCTCCAGTGTTTTCTTCTAGAAATATAACTCTTTCTAGAAGAAAGGCTTATAGTTTTAGCCTTTATACTTAAGTCTGTGATTCATTTGAGGTAATTACTGTGTGCTGGGCCCTTGGGTGGCTGGGGGGGGTGGGGTTGAGCATCAGACTCTCGGTTTTAGCTCAGGTCGTGATCCCCCTGGGTCCAGGGGAGCCTGCTTCCCCCTCTCTCTCTACCTGCCTCTCTGCCTACTTGTGATCTCTCTCTCTCTCTCTGTCAAATAAATAAATAAAATCTTTAAAAAAAATTACTATGTGCTGTGTGTGCCAAATTCAGTTTTGCCCATGTACATATCCATTTTTTTCAGCACTTTTTATTGAAAAGACTATCTTTGCCTCCCATGAATTATACTGACATATTTATAGAAAATCAGTTTGAGATGTATTTTGGGCTCTTTATTCTGTTTGTATGATCTATATCCTATTACACTGTCTTGAATACTGTAGCTTTATAAAAAGTCTTGAAATCAAATAGTAGAGCTCTACATCTCTGATTTTTTTTTTTAAGATTTTATTTATTTTTTAAAGTGATGATCTCTACACCCATGTGGGGCCCGAATCTACAACCCTGGGATCAGGGTTGACTGACTGAGCCACCAAGCATCCCATCTCTAATATTTTAAGTCCTTGAATTTCTACATAAACTTTAGAATCAGTTTGTCATTTTCCCTAAAAAGATGCTGAGATTTTGATTGGGTAAATTCCTAGACTCTGTATTCTGTATCATTGATCTATTTTTCTGTCTTTTTGCCAACAACACACTGATTAGTTGCAAAATAAATCTTTTTTTTTAAGATTTTATTTATTTATTTGACAGAGAGAGATCACAAGTAGGCAGAGAGGCAGGCAGAGGGAGAGGGGGAAGCAGGCTCCCCGCTGAGCAGAGAGCCTGATGTGGGGCTCGATCCCAGGACCCTGAGATCATGACCAGGGCTCGATCCCAGGACCCTGAGATCATGAGCTGAGTTGAAGGCAGAGACTTTAACCTACTAAGCCACTCAGGTGCCCCTAAATTTCTAAATTTCTAAAAACAAACAAACAAACAAAAGGATAGCTGTAATTTTTATTGAGACTGCATTGAATCCATAGGTAAATTCGAGGAGAATTGACATCTTAACAATATGAGCTTTGCAATTCGTGAATATAGTCTATCTCTCCATTTACTTAGGTTTTCTTTTTTTTTTTTTAAAGATTTTATTTATTTATCTGACAGAGAGAGATCACAAGTATGCAGAGAGGCAAGCTGAGAGAGAGGAGGAAGCAGGCTCCCCGCCAAGCGGAGAGCCCGATGTGGGGCTCGATCCCAGGATCCTGGGATCATGACCCGAGCCAAAGGCAGAGGATTTAATCCACTGAGCCACCCAGGCGCCCCCATTTACTTAGGTTTTCATTAAATTCTTTCATTCATGTTTTATAGTTTTCAGTACCTACTTCCTGTCATATTTTATTAGCTTTAATATAAGTATTTTATGTTTTGTGGCACTATTGTAAATGATATCTTAAAATGTTATTTTACAACTGTTAGTAGTATCTAAAAATACAATTAATTTCTTATGTTTGCCTTGTATCTTGCAACTTTGTTAAAAACACTTATTAGTGCCAGTACTTTTTAATTTTTTTTTGCTAGAATATTTAGGATTTTCTATCTAAATAATCATGTCCTCACAAATGGAATTTTACGACCTCTTTTCCAATCTGTTGCCATTTATTTCTTTTTTATTGCCTTATTGCCCTGGCCAGGATCTCTATGATAATATTTAATAAAAGTAAGACAGTAGACATCCTGATCCTCTTCCTGATCCTAGCGGGAGGGTATTCAATCCTTCACAGTAAATAAAATGTTAGTGTAGCTCTTTGTAGATGCCTTTTCTTAAGTTAAGGAAATTTCACACTGTTTCTAGTATTTCTAGTCTAGGAATTTTTACTATGAATGCTGAATTATGTCACACTATTGTCATGTATTGAGATGATGTGGGTTCTCTCCAAAATCCTATTAATGGGGCTAATTCCAGTGATAGATTTATGATGCTTAAATCCACTTGGCAGTCTGGAATAAACCCCCATGGTCAGGAAGTATTTTCCTTTTTTATGTGTTGCTTTAGTAGATCTGTTAATATTTTGTTAAGGGTTTTCATATCTGTATTCCTAGGGGACGTTTGTTCTATTTTTTTTTTCTTTTACTGTAATGCTTTTGTCTGATTTTGATTTCAAGGTAATGTTGGTCCCATAGAATGAATTGGTAAGCACTCTATCCTCCTCGGTACTCTGGAAGAGTTTATGTGAGATTGATAAGACATCTTACTAAAATGTTTAATAGGATTCAACTGTGAAGCCATCTGCCTCTTATACTTTCTTTGTGGAAAGGTTTTTAACTATTAATTGATTTCTTTAATAGTTATAAGCCTGGGCGCCTGGGTGGCTCAGTTGGTTGAGTGACTGCCTTCAGCTCAGGTTATGATCCTGGAGTCCCAGGATCGAGTCCCACATTGGGCTCCCAGTGCAGGGGGGGGGGTCTGCTCCTCCCTCTGACCTTCCTCCTCTCGTGCTCTCTCTCTCTCATTCTCTCTCTCAAATAAGTAAAATCTTAAAAAAAAATGTTTTAAAAAAATAGTCAGAAGGCTATTGGGATATCCTAGTTCTTCTGTGTCAACTTTGGTAATTTGCATTTTTCAAGGAATTTATCCCTTTCAACAAACGTCAGATTACTGGCATAATATTGTTCATAATATTTTTTTTATGCTTTTAATTTCTTCAGTAGTGAAAGGTAGTGATGTCCTTTCTTCCCTTCCTGAATTTAGAAAATTTTATCATTTATTTTCTTGATTTGATCTGATGAGAAACCTATCAATTTTATTAACTTTCTCGAAGAGCCGACTTGTGCTTCTCCCTCTCCCTTCACCCCCCACCCCCGGCTTGTGCGTGTGCTCTTTCTCTCTCTCAAATAAATAAAGTGTTTAAAATAAATGAAGTATACTCCTTATAGGCAGCACACAGTTCATAACAGTCTGGCTTGAAAAGGTCTGTCTTATAATTGGGTGTTTCCATAATTTAGGTTCAGTGTCATTGGTATGATTAGGTGTAAATCTGTCGTCTTGATATAAAAAAAAAAAATCTGTCTGATGGGGTCCTTGTTCCCCTTTTCCACCTTTATTTGGATTGAGGTGGGGTTTTTTATTAATTAATTAATTTGACAGAGAGAGTGATCACAAGCAGGCGGAGAGGCAGGCAGAGAGAGAGGGGGAAGCAGGCTCCCCACCAAGCAGAGAGCCCGATGTGGGGCTCGATCCCAGGACCCTGAGATCATGACCTGAGCTGAAGGCAGAGGCTTTAACCCCCTGAGCCACCCAGGCGCCCCTGAGGGTTTTTTTTTTTAATATTTATTTATTTATTTATTTATTTATTTATTTATTTATTTAACAGAGAGAGAGATCACAAGTAGGCAGAGAGGCAGGCAGAGGGTGAGAGGGAAGCAGGCTCCCTGCTGAGCACAAAGTCCGATGCGGGGCTCCATCCCAAGACCCTGACATCATAACCTGAGCCGAAGGCAGAGGCTTTAACCCACTGAGCCACCCAGGTGCCCCTGGATTGAGTATTTTTTTATGATGCCATTTCATATGCTTTTAGGTTTATTAGCTATAGCTCTTTGTTCTTTTAGTGTTGGCTTAGAGTTTATGTTATAACATTAACTTATCACAGACTATGTTCAAGTGACCTACTAAAACTCACATAGTGCGTAAGAGCCTTGCAACAGGACCTTTGCACGTCTCCCCTCCCTAGATTTGTGCTCTTTTCATGCATTTTACTGTTACATATATTATATACACCACAACAACATTGTAATTAATTTTGGCTTACTCAATTGTCTATTAAAGAGATGTGAGGTGTGCCTGGGTGGCTCAGTCATTGGGCATCTGCCTTCAGCTCAGGTCATGATCCTGGGGTCCTGGGATCGAGCCTCACATTGGGCTCCCTGCTTGATGGGAAGCCTGCTTCTCCCTCTCCCACTCCCCCTGCTTGTGTTCCTTCTCTCGCTGTGTATCTGTCAAGTAAATAAATAAAATCTTAAAACCAGCTTGTGTACTTACCCACCGTTTCTGGTGGTTACTAAATAGTTACCATTTCTGGTGTTTCTCATTCCTTCATGTAGATCCAGATTTCCATCTGGTATCTTTTCCCTCCTGCTTGAAGGGCTTTCTGTAACATTTCCTATTTTGCGGGTCTGCTCGTGATAAATTCTTTAAGCTTTGGAATGTCAAAGTCTTTTTTGCCTTCAGTTTCTTAAAGTTTTTAAATTTTCAAAAATGGCAGTAAAATACACAGCACATAAAAGCGTCCAGCCTCACCATCTTTAAATGTGCATTCAATGGCATTAAGTACATTCACAGTGCTGGGCAACCTTCCCCACCATCCTCCCCCAGAACTTTTTTGTTATCCCAAATGGAAACTCTGTTCTCATTAAACAACAACTCCCCATTCCCTCCTGCCCCCCAGCCCCTGAAAAGCACTATTCTCCTTTCTGTCTCTATGAAATTGACTACTCAATATACCACATCTAGGTGGGATCATACAGTATTTGTTCTTTTGTGTCTGGCTTATTCCACTCAGTGTAATGTTTTTTGTTTTTTTTTTAGATTTTTTTTTTATTAATTTATTTGACAGAGAGAGAGGGATCACAAGCAGGCAGAGAGGCAGGCAGAGAAAGAGAGAGGGGAAGCAGGCTCCCCGCCGAGCAGAGAGCCCGATGCGGGGCTCGATCCCAGGACCCTGAGATCATGACCTGAGTCAGGCAGAGGCTTTAACCCACTGAGCCACCCAGGCGCCCCCAGTGTAATGTTTTTAAAGTTCCTCCATGCTGTGGCATGTATCACAATTTCCTTCCTTTTTAAGGCTGAGTAATACACCGTTGTATGGACATACCACATTTTGTTTATCCATTCATCTGCCGATGGATACCTGGACTGTTTCCACCTTTTGTCCATTGTGAATAATGGTGCTATGAACATCGATGTACAAGTACTGTTTGAGCCCCTTAATTTCCTGGGAGCATATAACTAGAAGTGGAAATGCTGGATCTTATGGTGATTCTCTGTTTAATTTCACAAGGAACCCCCATTCTGGTTTCCATAACTGCTGCCCCATTTTGAATTCCACAATGCACGTGGGTTCCAATTTCCCCACATCCTTGCCAACACTTGTTTTTTTTTTTCTTTTTTTGTTCAAAATTAATAGCCATCCTAGTGAGAGTGAAGTGATTATCTCATTGGCTTTTGATTTGCATTTCCCCAGTGAGCATCTTTTCATGGGCTTATTGGCCATTTGTACATCTTCCTTGAAGAAATGTCTTTTCGTTTGTTCGAATAGAACAAACAATTTTTTGTTTGTTTCTATTAAATTGTATTTAATAGAACAAATACAATTTTTTGGAGAAATATCTTTTCAAGTCCCTTGCCCATTTTTTTTTAAAGATTTTATTTATTTATTTGACAGAGAGAGAGAGAGAGATCACAAGTAGGCTGAGAGGCAGGCAGAGAGAGAGGGGAGAAGCAGGCTCCCTGATGAGCAGAGAGCCCGATGTCGGGCTTGATCCCAGGACCCTGAGATCATGACCTGAGCTGAAGGTGGAGGCTTTAACCCACTGAACCATCCAGGCACCCCATCCCTTACCCATTTTTGAATCAGGTTATCAGTTATCTTGTTGTTGAGTTATAGGATTCTTTTTTTTTTTTAAGATTTTTTATTTATTTTATTAGAGAGAGAGTGAGAATGAGAGGGGAGAAGGTCAGAGGGAGAAGCAGACTTCCCACAGAGCTGGGAGTCCTATATGGGACTCGATCCCAGGACTCCGGGATCATGACCTGAGCTGAAGGCAGCCACTCAACTAACTGAGCCACCCAGGCGCCCCTTTTTTTTTTTTTTAAGGTAGACTCCACCCAGTGTGGAGCCCAGCATGGGGCTTGAACTCACAATCCTGAGATCAAGACCTGAGCTGAGATCAAGAGTCAGATGCTTAACTAACTGAGCCACCCAGGCGCCCCACAGAGTTCTTTTTATATTCTGGATATGAATCCCCTATCACATGAAGCATTTGGGAATATTCTCTTCCATTCTGTGGATTGTCTTTTTACTCTTTTGATAGTGTCCTTTGATGCACAAAAGTTTTTAATTCAGGTGAAGGCCACTGGATCTATTAACAGTCAAAAAGTTAATCCAATCTATCTAATTTTTTAAAAAAATATATTTTATTTATTTATTTGACAGAGAGAGAGGTCACAAGTAGGCAGAGAGGCAGGCAGAGGCAGAGGGAGAAGCTGGCTCCCCACTGAGCAGAGAGCCCAATGTGGGGCTTGATCCCAGGACCCCGAGATCATGACCTGAGCCAAAGGCAGAGGCTTTAACCCACTGAGCCAGGTGCCCCAACCAGTCCATCTCATTAACAGATTAAGGAAGAAAACAATTGGATTGCCAAATAAGATACAGAAAAAGCATCAAGCATGCTTTATCCCCCATTCCTCGTAAAAACTCTCACCAAACCAGGACTAGAAGGGAGCTTCATGTGGCTGGGGCCTCTGTGAAAAGTCTTCTCCCCAGCTGGCTCCTCTCTCTTTATCCCCAGTGACAGGGCTGCTTGCCCACTTCCTGGCTGTGTGACTAGATAGAGTGACTGTCAGGGCTTGGGGACGTCAGTGGTCCACCAGGGACAATGACACCACCCATCTCCTGGGAGTGGTGGGGGAGGGTGGCCTGGTACCAGGAAGCAAGGTGCGGGGCACAGTCAGACACACGCTTAGCCTGGCACACAAGGGGCCTCGTGGATAGTGGCTGGGAGCTCTTGAAGTCCACCTGATTGGAGTTCAAGTCTCGGCCACTGCCTCTAACATACTGTCCCACAGCTGGTGTCTAACCTTCCGAGTCTGCTTCCTGCCTGAGATAAACAGTTCCTTCTCCCAGGGCCAGGAGGATAGTGCCGTGAGATGTTATCCATTTGGGACACACTCAAGAAGCTCATTCTCCTCTTTCCTTCTCACCCTCCTCCTCCTCCTCCTCCAATATTATGCAACAGTGAAAGGGAAGAATGTACTGACACAAGTTACAACCTCAAAAACATCATGCTATGTGAAAGAAGAGAGACACAAAAGACCACATGTTTATTCACAAATATCCTCCAAACTATGAAAAGAGCCCTCACGTCCATCACCAGATGAATGGATAAAGAAAGTGTGGTTTCTCCACACAATGGGATCATTCTCAGGCTGAAGAGAAGGAAATCCTAACCAACCCTTTGTGACAATAGGGATGGAGCTGGAAGACCCTCTGCTAAGCAAAACCTACCAGTCCCAGGAGGACAGATTCTGCATGCTTCCACTCCAGTGAGCTCTCTCAAATTCTCCAACTCACAGAAGTGGAGGAGAGGAGGGTGATTCCAGGGGAGGGGCTGGGTTGTATGGGGAGTTGTTCAGTGGAGATAAAGTTAGTTATACAAGATGAGTGAGCTCCAGAGTGCAACATTGTGCCTGTAGTTAACAATACTGTGTCATACACCTAAGGGGCTGGCTCAGTTGGAGGAGCATATATGACTCTTCATCTCGGCATCGCAAGTTCGAGCCCCACGTTGGGTGTTAATATTACTTAAATAAATCTTTTTAAAAATGTGTTAAGAGGGCAGATCTCATATTAAGCGTTCTTTTTTTTTTTTTTTTTAAGATTCTTATTTATTTCTTTGAGAAAGAGAGAGAGAGAGTATATGTGGGAGGGAGAGAGAGAGGGAATCTCAAGCCGACTCCATGCTGATCACAGAGCCCAAAGCGGGGCTTGATCCCAGGACCCTGAGATCACAACCTGAGCTGAAACCAAGAGTTGGACACTTAACCCACTGTGCCATCCAAGCACACCTCTCATGTTAAGTGTTCTTAACACACACACACACACACACACATATTCTATGATCCCACTTATATGAAATGTCCAAAATAGGCAAATCTGGAAAGACAAAAAGTAGACCAGTGGTCACCAGGGCCTGAGGGGGATAGACAGCTAAGGGGGAGAGGGTTTCTTTTGAGGGATGATGACAATGTTCTTAACATTGACTGTGGTGATGATTGCGCAACTCAGCGAATATACCAAGGGTGATTGAATCGGACCTTCAAAGGCATGAATGGTCTGGCATGCAGATCCTGTCTCCATAAAGCTGTTTTCAAATGGGGGGCCCAAATCTGGGAAGAATGCTGCCACACGGAGGTTCACAGGTCCTTCGTGAAATGCCTACAGATTGCAGCCCATTGTTCATTCTTCCTCTCCTCTGTTGTACATCAGTGACATTGAAGGTGGCCTCTTAGGAGTGGAAGCGAGGAGGGTGCGCCCTGTGGATGGCTCACCTTGGCCTGGGGAAAGAGAGGTTAAGCGCTTCCCCAGAGAGGGGCAGCTTCCTGCCTAAGGTCACACAGCTCAGAGGCTCCAAGAGTCCTGAGTCCCCACCTTCCTGAGTTCACATGTGGGTGAGGTTCCAACCCCAGCCCCAAAGCTGACCGTTGGCTGCCTCCTCCTTCCCACTTCTCAGGGAAACACACACACACGCACACACGCACACACACACACACACACACACCCCAGGAAGCATCCATCATAGGCTGTCCAACCAGGCCGGAGGGGCAGGGGTCAGCGGGGAGGTGACCTCAGGGTCTCCGTGGGGACCAGGATCCGGCGGGGCTGCGGGCGAGAGGCTGGAATTTTTCCCACCCTGAGATTTTCCTGCATCAACCCAGGAGGGCGCCCTGGATGCCGCCGGCCCTGCCCCCAACCTCCTTCCTCTCTTGACACAGCTTCCCGGCTAAGGATGGATGGAGGGGGGTGGGTGTGCCAAGGTGGAACCACCAGGCCCAGAAACGAGGGAGAGGCACTTTGGGATTGACGAAATGAGGGACCCTGCTGGAGAGTAGCCGAGGGCCTGCCCCGGAGTCCCGCGGCCTGGGGCCTCGGGGGTCAGTGGGATGAATTTGCCCGCTTCTGGCCCGCAGGACCCTCAGCCTCCACTGCCCTGCCCAGGAGTTGGACCCCAGCCCAGCCTCCGGCGTGTGAGAAGCCCTTGGCCCTGGGCCCTGCCCCCGGTCCTTCCTCCCCCACACACTGGGGACTCAGCCCTTCCTTGTGTTAAATAGAAACCTCTTTATTCTAAGTATCGTACATTCCTTAATACGTTGGACTGGGGCCAGACCTTGAGGTGAGGGGAAAGGGGGGGGGCCTGGGATACTTCTGTGGAGCCTTCCAAAACGCCCCCCACTGCACACTGGGCCGGGAGCTGGTGCTGGGAAGGAGCTTCGTGGCCTTGGGAAAGTCCTTGCTCCCTCCGGCCTGTTTCTCTTCTGTTTGGGGGGTCAGGGGTAGCCAAGAAGACCTCTGAGGATCTTTTTATCCCCCCCTGGGGGGGGCAGTCTGTGGTCCCAGGCAGGGAGTCAAGAGGGAGCCCGTACAGGAGGGCGGTTTATCAGCAGCAAAGATGGGGGGCACTGAGGTGGAGGGCTGGGAGAGCCTCAGCGTTGGGTAGGGGGCCGTGATGGAGACAGAGGCCGAAGTCGGGGCAGACAGGCCAAACCAGGCCGGGCCAGCCGGGAGAGGGGAAGGCGGCCTAGGAAGAGAGGGAGGCTGAGGCAGAAAGGTGGGCGGGGCACGGAGATGTCTGAGAAGAAGGCGCGGTCCCGAGGGGGTGACAGGGCTCCCCCCTCAGACAGCTCCAGGTCCCGGGCCACGGCCAGGATCTCCTGGCGGGCCGCTGTGTTGTGCAGGCCCCGGATGTCGAGGAGGGCCGCCACGTGCTTTCGCCTGGGGGGAGAGAGGAAGGGACAGGTGCATGGGGTTCTCGGAGCCAGACGCACACCAGCCCCCCTGGGAACCCCGCCCGGCCCCCATCCGTCGCAGAAGCCGCCTTAGCTCTGGAGCCCCTTTAAAGCCCCCTTCCAGGTCCTTTCCCCATACCAGCACCCCCCCCCCACCGCCCAGCCTCCAGTCCCTCCCCATTTCTAGTCCTCCCGGACCCTCCTCCTACCAGCAGGCCCCCCAGAACTTCACTCGCACCTCCAACAGCCCCCCACCGCCACTCAGATGCTGCACAGGAAGGCTCGCCCACCTTCCCCTCCAAACCCTCCCCCCCCCCCCGCCCCCGGCCAGGTCTGGAATCTTCTCCACCCCGGCAATTCCCGAGCCCGTATCCAAACCTGACCCCAACTCTCTCAACACAGAGCCCATCCACGACAGCACCTCCATTCCCGTGAGACACGCGCGTCACCCCGCCACCCCATCCCCAGAATAGTGTTCAACCGAAGTGCCACTCCCGGAACTCAAATTACCCTTGGGGGCAGGGGGCGGGGAGTCCTCACCTCAACCAGAAACTGTCTCAAAACGAACTCTATTTTCCAACCCTTGCCCTTAAATCCGACGCAACCGAGCCTTCCCTTCACCCCTATCTCCGCAACAGATTGCGGGTCCAACACCCAGACTCTCGCATTTCGACCTAGGAGCCTGAACCCAACAGTCATTTCCAGAACTTTCTTTTCAGACAGAGCCCTGGGGCCCCTTCCCTACTCCCCTTCAAACTTGGGCAGCTCAGCCTCTTCACCTCCCCACATCCCCGGTTCGGAATCACCACAGCTCCCAAATTTACTCATCCAAAAATGGGGCTCAAGAGCCTTCCAGCTCAGACAGGCTAGGCTCCAAAGTCGGCTTTGGAGCCACTCCAGAAGCTTGAGAGCTTTCAAACCGAGCTTCGAGTTCAAGTGCAGATTCCAAATCAGAAACCCCAATCCAGGAGAAAGGTTGGGACTCCCCCCCCCCCCAAGGACTCCAGGGCTTCGTCCTTCCCAAGGACATCCTGTCCATCCTGCTTCGCTTCCAGAATCCTCACCCTCCACCCCAAATCCTCAACCTCGGAGCCCAAAGCCTGCTGGGCCCTCACTCCCTGGTGGAGTGGGTTCTGTCTCTCCGAATGCAGAGTGGCCTCCAGCCTGAAGGGCCCTACAGGACTGTCACCACCATCCGCCTTTAGGGGGAGGGGTAATCAGGTCCAGCCTGCCCCCGGGGTTCAAGTCCCAGCTTGGCCACTGGCTAGCTGTGCCATTTGGGGTAATCTACTTAATTCCTGCCTGCCCCAGAATGCCAAGCATTTAGAACAGTGCCTTTTACTTGCATATCATTTTCTAAAATAACTTCCTTAGGTCTGACATAAGGACTCAAGAAACCAGCATTGGTTTTGGTCCTGCTGCCCCCGTGGATGACACAGGCCATGCTGGTGTTGACAGACGATGGAGAACCCCCCCCCAACAATCCCACGGGAAGAGTGCTCTTATCCCCCCTGAGAGAGGCTCGGAGAGGGTCCCACGGAGAAGAAATGGTCCACCGGGATCTGAGCGGCGCCTGCCGCTGTCCCGGTGCGTATGCGCCCGTGTGCCCGTGCGTGTCCCCGTGTCCCCCGCGGCTCCCCGGCTGGGCCGGCCCTTCCTGCCGCCAGCGGCCCCGCGCCCCCCTGCCCTGGGCTTCCTGTGACTGCCTGTTTGTTTGCGAGCCCTGGTGGCGGCGGCGGCGGCAGCGGCAGGAGAAGGAGGGAAATCGTATTAATAATGGCCCGGTTGCGGCAGGAAACGGCCGTCAGACACGCTCGCCGCCTCCCTCCCTCGCCCAAGAGCAGGAAACGCCGGGACGGATGCCAAGGCCGGGAGTCCTCGGCCTGGTGGCGGCGGCGGCAACACGGGCAACAAACGGCCAGGCCGGCGCGGGGGTGAGGGGTGGGGGGCTCTCACCTGATGTCCGGGTAGTCCCGCACCAGCACCCCCACCTCCACCTGGATGCTGGGCGTGTCTTCCAGCTGCAGGACTTCGGCCAAATGGGGCACCACGGAATCCAGCCACGAGGCCTGGGACTCCTGCAGGGGAAGGCCCCAGGCTCACGCTCTGGCCCCAGGTCCCCCTTCATGTAAACCGCACCCCTCCTGGCCTCCCTTCTCTCCGGAAAGCCGGGCAGAGGACAGGCCGTGATCCGAGGTTTGGAAGGACCTGGAAGCTTTGGAAATGTGAAGACAAATCCAGTCTAAACGTATCTATTCCCAGTTTGGCGGATCACCAGGGGCTTGGGGACATCCCTCCAAACCTAGTCGTCGTTTGCAAAAGGTGACCCTTAGGGGAAACTGGATTACTGTGCGCGAGGTCTCCCTGCCTGCGGTCTCCATAAAATGACACACCCTTCGCTCCCCCGTGATTCCAAGTACTGCAGACTAGAAAGTCCTGGAAATGCGGATGAGTGGAGCCCTTCCGATCCTGCTGATTACAACTGGGTACAGATAAGAGTTGGTCATTTTAAGTTCTTGGACTAGGAAGGGCCAGGATTCTTGAGTTTCTGTTGGCGTTTAGCGTCTCTGTGCTTAGAACACCTCCTGTTTTAGGGAGTGCGAGCTCCGTGCCAGGGAGGATCCTAATAAGCACTTAGGAGGGCTGAACTGATGGAATCCCCACCCCCAGGCCCGGGGGACCCGATGCCTGCTTGCGCCGGGGGAGGGGGGGGCAGCTCTTCCCGGGAGCAAGCCAATTTTTACGCGCGCCGGACCAGAATCAAAGCGTCACTGGGGACTGGAAGTTGGGTGTAAGGCCTTCTAAGCTCCCCGCCCCCGGCTCTCGGGCCCCGGGGGTACTCAGGAGCCCAGGTTTCGCATGGTTTCGGAGCTCCCCGCCCCGGGACCACACTGACCAGCCGCCGGAACAGCCGCTGCAGCTGCGCCGCGTCCTCCCGGAGCCTCCCGGCCACGCGGCTGCGAGTCCGCGCCGAGCGGCAGCGCAAGCGCCCGCGGAGCAGGGGCCGCACGTACTCCACCAACGCGCGTCGGTGCAGCTCGGCCACCAACGCCTGCGGACCAGGGGAGACGCGAGGGCTGATGAGCCGCCGGTGACACCCTCCCGGCTCCCCACCCGCCCCGCGCCCACCCCGGGCACCGCGCGGGAACCCCTCCCCTGCCCCCAGGGCGCCGCGCCCCCTCGTCGCCCCAGCCCCCTCCCCCAAGCAGCCCTCCCGACTCCCAACTGGGTGAGCTCTGTCCTGCCGGATGATACCCTCCTCTGCCCCCTGATCGGCTCGCCGACACCCCCTGCCGGCCCCCAAAGGGCACCCGGTCCCAGCTCTCTCCCCGCTCTCCGGAGTTCTACCTCCCGGGGGCCCTGACCCTGTGCGCGCCGTACCCGACGCCCCAGTACCCGCGTAGCTGCCTCCCCGCAGACCCCACGCAGAGCGCCGCCTATCTCACTTGAAGAGAGCTGCTCCGCGCCTCGAAGGGGTCTCCCCCTGAGGAGCGCTGGGCTCCCCCTCCCTCCCGCCCTGCCCCCCCCCGCCCCCCCCCCCGCAAGTCCAAGTCCGCGCACCTGGTAGGGCTCGTCCTGCATCCTGCGCAGTGCCAGGGCCTGAGCGCCCAGCGTGCCCACGATGCCATCCAGGGCCTCCGGGCTATTCAGCCACTTCCTGCGCATCAACTTGTTGAAGTGGGGCTGAGGGGGACAGAAGGGGGGGTGGTTTTAGCTCTCCTGCCTTCCACCCTCTTTCTCCACTCAGCAGTTCCACAGAACAGAGCGGGACCTGCAGGGCTGTGCTGTGCCCTCCTGGGACGCACGGTCCCGAGAGGGAGACAGACCATCCCCAACGATGGACCCAGAGCTGTCAGGGCTGGGACGACGGAATCCAGGAGTTAAGGAAGCCCCCAGCGGGTGCCTGAGTCAGCGCAGAGAGTCAAGGAGGGCTTCCTGGAGGAAGGGACACCAGAGCTGGTCCCGGAGGATGGTTGGTCCTAGTTAGCCAGATGAGGGGTGTGCGAGGGAGTGGCTCCATCAGCGGGAAGAGCCAGTGTGAGGGCCGCTGGGATTTCAGATGGGTTTTCAGGTCAGAGCATCAGAAAGAGGGTGAGTGTGGCTGGAAAGACCATCTGTATAATTTGAGGGGCCCAGTCCAAAATGAAAACGGAAGGCTCTTATTCAAGATTATTAATAGCTTCAAGACAGCAAGGACACGGTGGCACACCAAGCTTGGGCTCTTCGAAGCAGGGGGTCCCGTGTGACTGCCCGGTTCCACAGACCCCTGAAGCTGGGACAGATGACAGGGAGACGGGGCGATGGGGCTAAGAGGGTGGGGTTGGAGCACACAGAGCTGTAAGGAGCCCCAGCTTCCTCCTGAGGACACCGGGAAGCCGCTGCAGGTTGGGAGTAGGTGGAGAGGGTCAGGCTTATACATTAGGGAGCTCTGGATGGGAGGGGCGGGGCTAAGGCAAAAATGCGGATGAGGGGGGTTTGGACTGGAAGGAGAGGAAGGGGGGAAAGAAGTGAGTAACGGGGTGAGGAGGGAGAAAGAAGAACCCAGATAATAGATTTCCTAGGGTTTCTTTTGGGGGAGGGAGGGAAGCACTTGAGCGTGATCCAAGAGGTGGGACAGGCAGTGGGTCTGTCCCTGAGATGGATCTGGGGACAGTGGGGGGAGATGCTGCGGTCTGGGAGGACCCTGGGGGAGGTGAGGTGCCAGGGATATTCCGGGGATCGGCGTCCACAAGGATCTGAAGCAGGTCCTATCCCGCTCTGCCCCGCATCCACTTCCTGCGCTCCAATTCCCACGGTAACGCCGTGACCTGGCTGTCCGAACCTCCCAATTTGGGGCCTTTTGTAGAAAAGCAGGTGAATTATATGAGCCAATGCTCTTGCCGCAGAGCTCTGATCAGGGTGTGTCACTCTTACTATAAACCCTGTATTTTTAGGAAGATGCCAGCCGGTACCCGTTGCCCGGCACCAAGCTAAGCGCTCTATAGCCACGATCCCATTGCTTCCTCACAGCCGCCCCCGAGAAGCCTGGAATTCCTGTGCCCATTTTCCAGATGAGCAAACAGAAACCCCAAGAGGACAAGTAACTTGCCCCACGTCCCCCTACTTGAAAGCAGCGCAGCCAGGCCGGGAACAAAGACTGTACCCCCTGCGCGGCACCCTCATAACCGCTCGCTCGCTTTCACACACACACCCGTCATGTAGTCATTCAACTAACACTCTCCGAGCCCTTCCTATGGCTCAACCATGGAGAATGGAGAATGCTTGGGGGACACAGCACAGAATGAGACAAACAAAACTCCAAGCATTTGATCATCGTGAGCAGGTCAGGGGAATCCGAACACTCATCTGATATTTGCTGTATATTTACTGCATGTGTCTATATTGCATTTATCATATATGTGTGGCATATATGCAATATTGCATATTGCTACATATCTGTGTTAGATATGAAAACGGCATGGTGGTTATGTTCATTTAAAAAAAGATTTCTTATTGTTTGGAGATGCAGGCTGAAGTGTTGATGGATGATGGCAGGATGTAGGGGACCTGGGGGCAGAGGAGGGGGGAGACGGGGGAAAGGTGAAACAAGATTGGCCAGGCGTGGATAACTGGCTGGAGCTCGTCCACCAAGAGGCCATTCTGTCATTCTGTCTACCTTGGTGTATGTTTGAAATTTTCCATAATAAAAAGTTATTTTAGAAACATTCCAACAAACCCTGCCCTTGAGAAGCTAACATTCCAGTGGGAGGAGCTGGATGGGGGAGGGGGGGAAGGAAAAAAAAAGCAAAGGCCATAGCAGAATGCAGGTGGCCCTAAGTGTTTGGAGAAAAACATAGCAGGGAGGGCGGAAGGGAGTCTCCTCTTGGGACTTCTATTTTAACTAGGGCGGTCAGACAAGGTCTGAGTGAGAAGGCGACATGAGTCAAGGCTTGAAAGAGGGGAGAGGGGGAGTGATGTGGCTACTGGGTGTGGGGAGAGGGGTCCAAACAGAGGGATCAGCAAGTGCAAAGGAACTGGGCTGGGTCTGTCTGTGAAGGAACAGTGAGTAGGGGGCCGGTAGGGTGGGAGGAGGTGAGGTCGGAGACGGACAGAGAGGGAGGTGAGGTTAGATTCTCCAGGGACTTGGGGACCACGGCAAGGACTTTGGCTCTTGCTCGGAGTGAGCGGAGATGTAGGACATGGATTGAGCGTGCATTACACCCGGGCACACACACGCCCCTGTTCGTTCCCAGGCACTCCCGCTGCCCTCCCCACGAACTCTCACCCACCTCCCACCGGACCCTAGCCGCCTCTGGGCATGCACAGGAGCCTGGAGGCAAATAGGGCTCGGGGATCTAGGAGAGGCTGGGCACGGATCTGGGGGGGCCTCAGTGGGGATGGTCTCCACCCAATCCCCAAGGTCCCTTCTGCTGGTGGCTCTCCATCCTCCCCTTGACCATATCCTCCCCTCTCTTCCTTCCTGCACCCCCCTTTGCCCCCCCAAATGACCCAAATAAGCCATCACCCCCTACCCCCCTGCCCTCAGGCCTGCTTCCTGAACACTGAGTCATGGGCTGAAAGGAACTGCAGGTTGGCGGGGTGCTCCCCTGACCTGGCACCCCCACTCCATCCCACCAGCGCCCCGCCTCACTCACCTGCAGCTCCTGGAAGAGCAGGTCAGCCAGGACGCGGTGGCAGAGCCTGGTCACGCGGTCCAGGGCGCTGGCTGCAGCTTCCCGGGCCGGCTCACTTTCAGGGGGCCCCACCCGGGCCAGGCGCTCTGCCAGGGCCCTGTGGGGATCAGAGGAGCCAAAAGTCAGGGAGCCCCAATATTCAGACTCTATTGCATGAGCACAGGGGTGACAGGCCAGATGGGGAAGCTGGGGGAAGTCAGGGGCTCTGGGGAGAGTCTGGGGCTAAGCAATATCAGGGGATGTCTGGGAGGCTGGGGGGATGTGGAAACTCCGTGGAATGGGATTCTAAATATCTCTCATTCTAAAATCCTACCCTTCCCATTTCTCTTAATGATGACCCTCCATCCCTGAAAGGACGGTAACCTGGTGTGAGGGCAATTTGGCATTTTCTGCCCCAAATCCGGGCGGGTCCCGTTCCGGGCATGTGACCCTCAGAGTCCCCACGTTTGTGGGAATTGACAGGTGAGCCAGGTTTTTCCTCTGCCAAAGGATGGAGCCGGCTCTCCATTCATTGGGGACAGTAAATACAAGGTATATGCAAACAACGGAACACAGTTCAAGTCTTAAAAGGAAATGTGGGAACTCCACGTGCTAACGGGAAGGTCTCCAAGCTGTAAAGGGGAAAGGCACGAAAATGTGTTCAATAGTCTGCCATTTGTGGAGTTTTGTTTTTAAAGGAAAAGGAATACTATGTATGCACACAGTGAGATATAGTTACTTGTATATATATGGAATGTGCATATGAAATATGTATATGAACGTGCACAGATATGCATATGCATGAAGTATGCAAATGCACACATACACTTATTTACACATATTTACGGGTAAATATATCAAATGCCCCAGCAAAGATGTGGCAGACTCTAGCAATAAGGAAGGTGGGGAGAACATAGGAGGGAGGCATTGCACTGTATACCCTATTGTATCTCCAATTTTGAACCATGGCAATGCATTCCCGATTTGTCAAATGCATGAAAAATAAGTTAATAAAAAAGGAGAGTAAGATAAAAAGGCCAAAAAAAAAAAAAAAACCTCTGTAATTCCTAGAGTGTTTGAGTCTGGCTTCTGGGTTCCTATAATTAGAACATTCCAATGTTCCGATCGCTCCATAATTCTAGGGCTCTGTGATGCTGAGGTTCTTTCCAGGACTCCCTAGGGTTTTATGCTTCGAAGGCCCCATGCACCTGTCGCTCTGGACCAGCTCTGGGATCCCCGCCTGGGATGTGGGCACTCCAGTTCAGCTGGTCAGGACCACTGGCCCTCGCCCCCCTCCCCCCGCGCATGCGCACTCACACTGGGCGCTCTCACCTGAGCGGGGGCCCGCAATTGACCAGGGAGATGGTTCTGCTGATATAAGTGTCAGGTAGCAGCTCACGAACTCCGGGATTCTCATGGAATCGTTCCACCCGCTGCTGGAAGCTAGTGACCGAAGAAAGGGAGGGGCACGTGACAGATGGAGCCCTGCTGGAGGAGGGTCTCTTGCTGGGCCCTCAGCCCAGCAAAGCCTGTGATCCTCATTGATGTGCCCCTGCCTGTCCTTACTTGGTTCCCTTTCATCTCTCCTCTGTCTGTTGGATCCTGGGTACAGATGCCTCCCCCGCCCCCAGCCCCACGCCCCGGCATCGCCCCCCTGGATGCCGGGCCCCCTCCATACCTCTGCAGGAATTCCGCCAGCCCCCCCAGGCAGCAGTGGGCCATCCGCTCCCCAAACTCCTGGCTGATGCGGGGTGCTCGCTCTGTGTGCTCTTCCAGCAGCTGCGTGGTCCGTGGCAAGGAGAAGGGGTGAGGAGGGGGGAGGTCCTGCTTTCCCACCCAGGCACTGTTCCTGCTGGTTCTCCTTCCTCTTGCCCACCCCCTACCTCGCACACATCCTGTGCCAGGCTGCTGGGCCGGTCCTCGGTGCTCCCCCAGTGCTCCTCATTCTCCTGCAGCACCCGAAGCAGGGCTGCGCGCGTCTGAGCCTGGAGTGGGAAGGTGGGGGGAAAGGCAGGAGTCAGGGGCACCTGGGAGCCTCTCCTCCCATTTTCTCCCCGCCCCCCACCAGGGTCCCCACACCTTAGCCCCAAGCACATCTCGGTTCTACTCCCGAGCTTGTGAAGGTTATGCTGAGGAGGGAGGCTGGACCAGAAAACCTCTCCAGCCCTTTGCATCCCTAAGTCTATGATTTGGAGCTTGATATTAAGAGTCTGTAGTTTGGGGGCGGCTAGGTGGCTCTGTCCGTTAGGCATCTAATTTCGGCTTAGGTCATGATCCCAGAGTCCCATGATCGAGCCCTGCACGGGGCTCCCTGCTCAGTGGAGAGCCTGCTTCTCCCTCTGCCCTCTTGCCCCACTCGTGCTCTCTCTCGCTCTTGTTCACTCTCTCTCTCTCAAATAAATAAATAAAATCTAAAATTAAAAAAGAGAGAGATAGAGAGTCTGGAGTTTTACGCTTCCTCCATCTGATAGCCAGAGTCGGAGGGTCTGTTCTCTCATCATTTTTGGTCCCAGGGCTCTCCTCCCCAGCTTCTGCAAAACAGTTTGTTCAAGAGTCAGATTCTGTGATTCCCGAATCCCAAGGGTCTGGGATTCTAAGGTTTACGTGTTTCTGATTCTCTGGTCCATTGTTCCCTTCAGTGAACCTGAGAATCTAGGTATGCTGGAGTCTAAGAGTCTAGGCTCACAGGTTCCAAAGGTTCTGATTTCTGTGGCTGAGGTGGGACTGGCAAATAGGTGGGAAATAGCCCCGTAGCCGGGCTGGGTGTTTGTGGCTGGACCATTCTGCCGACCGGTGCCCACGCCTGGCCGGTTATTAGCCAGGCTGACCGCCCCGCTTGGGTGCAGAGATTGCTCTGATTCTCTCCTTCCGCGAGTCTTTGGGACTATGAGCTGAGCTTCTGCGACTGACTCTTGCTCTGAGATTCAAAGCATCGGATGTATGGAATTGCTGCGGCTCTCTATGCGTGGCCGGGTGCTTGGGTAACTGAAGCTAAGACAGAAGTGATCCGTGCGGGCTTACCTTTCAGTGTCTTTGGGGCAGAAGTCAGAAGTCCACAAGGGGAAAAGGGAAATGGGAGTAGCAAAAGGGGGAGAGGAGAGACCCCCAAGCCCAGGGCGACCCCTCCCTCCCTGCAGAGTGCCTCCTGCTCCAACGTCCCCCAGTACCTTAACATCTGTGACACATTCATCCTCCAAGCCTCTCAGGGTGCCGGGAGACAGAAGGGGCCCCAGCTCCCCATTCTCCAGGGCTACCAAGTCCACCAGCCCTAGGACCTCTCTGGGAGGGGACAAGAGACAGGGAGGTCCGTGAGAGGGGGATCTGGGCAACTGAACCCCTCCACACCCAGTGTGTTTGTGACCCTGGGCCACTCCCTTCCTCTCTAGGGGCCAGCTTTGCTCATCCCTCAAAGGAAGTCTCTGGAATGGTTGCTCTCCTGGCTCCAGCTCTCTGAGTCAGCTCCCTGATGAATGGTGTCCGGGCAAGACTTGCAGGGGTCAAGTCCAGGCTTGATGGTCTGGCACGTAAGACCTCACCCAGGATCAGCTTCACCAGACAGGAGTTTCCTCCCGCCTCCGTTCCTTGTCCCCACCACCTCACCTGGCCTTGGAGGCCTCCCTGGTCCTGCCCTTGCTCCCCGATACTACAGTCTTGCACACCTGGCCTGTGTGATGCCATCACTCTCCCTAGCCCCTCCCCCCCCACCCCCACCCCCACACACCCCAAGCTTTGGCCCGTCAGCCAGAAACACCATCTTCCTACTCCCACCCCGCCCCTTCCAGGAAGCCCTCCAGACTCCCTCTCTCATAGATGGTGTGAGAGTGTCCTTACCACATATTCCCAAGGGGGATCTAGGAAGTCAACAGCTGTCACCAGCTGTTGCTTTCCCATTCTGTTAGTGACTTTGAGGAAACACCCGCCCCCCACTCGCTCGCCAACACGTGGCTTCAGTGTGACCAGCTCCCCTTTCCCCGGACTGCATAGGTGACCCAGTCATGGATAATCATACCCCATGCCCTGGCCATAAAAATGGGTAGGTTTTACGATCCAAAAAGCCTCGACCACTTGACGATCTTAGGACCAGGAGCATCAAAGGTGCTCAGGTTCTAAGTGCTAAGGTTATAGAATTCAAGGGGCCAAGAGTGTTCCAGTCCTAACACTGGAAGGATCCACAGTATCAGAGGTCTAGGCTCTCAAGAGGGGATGAGGCTAAGGTTTAGGATTTGAAGTCTCATTGGTGCTACAGTTCTAGCATTGAAAGTGCCAGTGCTCGAGTTCTAAGATCTGAAGAATCAGCAGGGCTAATGCCCCAGGATTTAGAGAGAGAGAGAGAGAGAGCCGTGTAAGGGTTCTAGAATTCTGAGGGTCAACTATGCCAAGATTTTAGGGATGTTGGTGCTAAGGTTTTAGTGATTAAGAATCAGTGTATTTAAGAATCAGTCCTAAGGTACTAGGACGGGAAGGGTCAATAGTACAAAGGTTCTAGAACGAAAACGATTGACAGTGCTAAGTTCTAGGTCTGGAAGGGTGAATAGTACTGGTATACGTGTCAATGATGGGAAGGTTCCAGGCCGGGAAGGGTCTATGGTGCTAAGATTTTAAGAATGGAAAGATAACAACGCAAGGCTTCTAGAAGAGGGATCCACGGTGCTTAGATTCTAGGATGGGAAAGGTGAGCAGTGCTATGATTCCAAGAGTGGAAGTGTTGAGATGCTGAGGTCCTCCGGCAGGTGGTGCCGAGGTTTTAGAACTGGAAGGACTGACGTCCCTAAGGTTCTAGCGCGGAAGGGTGGACAGCGCTCAGATGCTGGGATCCGTCAATGTCGCGGTGCCGAGGACTGGAAGGATCCATGTGTTAAGGATGCAGGAGTGCAATGGTGCTGACGTTCTCAGACAGGAAAGGTCCACAGCACTAAGGTTCGAGGGGCGTAAGTGTCCACCATGCAAAGGTTCTAGATCTGGAAGGATTACCAGTGCCCGGATTCGAGGACTGGAAGAGGGGGGCGGTGCTACACGTCCAAGGGCGGAAGTGGGGGTGAGGCTGAGGTCTTCGGACCGGAAGGGTCTAGGGCCCTAAGGTTCTCACACTGCTAGGCGCTGAGGTTTTAGAACCGGAAGGCCCGATGTCGCTAAGGTTCTAGCACGGGCAGGGTGGACAGCGCGGGGAGGCTCGGACTGTCCATGTCACCTGTGCCGAGGGCCAGAAGGGTCAACGTTTTTAAGATTCTAGGACTGAAGAGTCAGCGGTTCCAAGGTCCTTGGCAACTGAAGAGGCCAGGGCTGGGGGAGCGTGTGTTGGGGGAGGGGAGGTTCTGGGCGACCCGGGGCGGCCGGCCCCGCCTCACCTGGGGTACACCTGGTTGTGCCAGTGCAGCAGCGCGTAGCGGTCGGTCAGCGGCAGCCTCCGGCGGGCGGCGACCCCGAGCCACTCGGCCAGCGCGCCGTGGTAGCCGCGCAGGTAGACGCCGAAGGCGCCCAGGCCGGCGGGGTAGGCGGGCGCCAGGCGGCCCCGCACCACGCCCATATCCTCCAGCAGCCGCGCCCGCAGCGCCTCCAGCTGCCCCGCCAGGCCCCCCGGCGCCCCGGGCGCCGCCGCCTCCAGGCGCTCCCGCGCCGCGCGCCCCACCGCCTCGGCCCAGCCGGCGCGCAGCTTGCGGGCGGCCCCCGGCCCCCGGCGCCCGTCGGCCGCCTCCTCCTGCAGCAGCACCTGGCCCAGCTGCGCCACGGCGCTCGCCCCGGCGCCCGCGCCCGGCCCGGGGCCCGCCAGCGTCTCGCGCACCAGCGCCCAGAGCTCGCGCTGCAGGGCCTCGTACAGCAGCGCCACGTCTCTCGCCCGGCGGCCCCCGCCCGCGCCCTCGGCCCCGGGCGGCCCGGGCGCGCCGCCGCCCCCCGACGACGCCAGCTCCTCGGCCTCCAGCTCCAAGATGTGCTCGTCGGCTCGCGCGAGCTCGCGCTGCTGGATCAGGCTCAGGATCTCCAGCACTGTGGGGGCAGAGCGGGAGGTCAGGGGGAGGTTATCGGGCGGGCAGGCGTGGGGGGGGGTGCGGAGGAGAAAGGGGTGATGGGAAGGGGGAGGTGACGGGCGGGGATGGGAGTCCTGCGATGTTCCAGGAGAAGGGGTTGAGAGAAGGGTGTCGGCGAGGGGGGGGCAGGGTAAGGGAGGAAGGAGGAAAAGGGAACCCCAGGGGTGTTGGTTGAGGAGAGTGGAGAGGGATAGGAGAGGAGAGGAGCTGGGAGAGAGGGGACACTGAGGAGGTGCGGGAGAGGGCCAGGACCAGGGGGAGAGGACAGGAGAGGGTTAGGGATGGACAGAGCCGGGTGGGCGATGGGATAGGTGTCTGGATAAGGGAAGTAGGTCAAGGGACCAGAGCAGCATCAGGAGACTAGGAAGAGGATGGGAGAGGGAGGTGGATGGGGAGAAGTCTAGGGAGTGGGGGTTAGGGATTGAGGCAGAAGGGAGAGCGTCAGGGGGCAGGGGACGGCAGAGGGTATTGGGGAGTGGCTTATGATATGGGAAGGGGTCAGGATATTTGAGGGGCGAGGCATCAGGAAAAGGGCATCAGAGCTAGAGAAAGGGATCCGGGCAATGAGAGGGCTGGGGGAAGACCAGTCTGAGCCAGGGAGGGGGAGAGGGTGGAGAGAAGCAGTGGATAGGGGGGCAGAGTGGAGGCTTGGAGGTTGGGAGAGGTTAGCAAGACCAATGATGGGGTCTTCTGGGGGGTGGGATCGCTGTGGGGGTGACCTGAGACTCTAGTTCAGACTCCCCCAAGGGCCAGCTCCCATGGGGTTGGGAGGCCTCTGAGTGAAGGCAAAGGGAGGGTCCCCGTGGCCCAGGGTTACCCCCGACACCTCCACCCCCCTCCACTTCCTCCCTGGCAGAGAAACTATTTCCTGGCCAGCGCTATTTCTGCCCATCCGTTTCCAGAAGGCGGGGGCTCCAGTCACCCCCTCCTCACCTCCCCGAAGTGCCCTCCCAGTCCCCAGGGAGCCGGGGCTGAAATAGCCTCTCTCACCAGGACATAGAAGATGCATAGAAAGGGCTCTCCTGAGGTCCTCGGTGCTGAGGCACATGCCTGGGGGGAGGGCCAGGAGTGCGGAGGGGGGCGAATGAAGGTGGGGAGATGGAGGCAGGGCTGGGGAGCCGAATGGAGTCTCCGAGATGGGACCGAAGGAAGGGATGAGGATGCGATTGGGGTGACATCTGCAGGGGGGACTGGAAAGCAGTTGCGAATGACATCTGGGGTTGGGGGGGCTGTGGAGACGAGGGTGGGTTTCAGTGATTGGGCAAGGATGAAAAGGCGGCGGAGATGGATGTGAGTTTGAAGATGAAATTTGGACTCGAGCTGGGACCAGGAACGTGGATGGAGGTTGGGAATGGGAGGTTCAGACGGGGACTCCGGGTTGGGGTGGAGATGGGATTAAGAATGAAGGGGGGAGGCTGGCTTGGGGTTGGGGTTGCAGGGGGTGCTGAGATGGGCCGGGGCCGGGGGTTGGGCAGGAGACTAAATTGGGGACTTCATTGCAGCTGTAGGCGGGACAGCACTGGCCCAGCACGCGGGCACTTGTCCTGGCATTGGGCACAGCGATGGTTAAAGGTGGCGTTTCGACAAAGGGATGGGTTAGCATTTAGCATGGGGATATGTCCCAAGAGGGAAATGGCCGATGGGGTTGGAATAAGTATGGGGTGGAAACCAAAAGGGCTGTGAAGAAGACACTGGGGATACGAATGGGGGTGATGTCTTGAGTTGAACCGCGTCCCCCCCAAACAAGAAAAAAGATGTGTGAAGTCCTAACCCACCCCCCGCCCCCGAATGGGGACCTTATCCGGAGACAGGTTCTCTATAGAGGTAATCAAGTTAAAGTGAGGTCATAGGGTAGGCTCCAGTGCAGCGTGGCTTGTGTTCTTAGCAAGCGGGAGATTTGGACACGGAGACAGACATACACAGAGGGAAGATGCTGTGACGTCACAGCGAGAAGGCCCTGTGGACACGAAGGAATAGGAGTGGGGCGACCACAAGCCAGGGAACCCCCAGGTTGAGGAAGGACTCCCTCTGAGTTTCCGAGGGTGTGAGGACCCACCGCAACACCTTGATTTCAGCCCCTCGAACTGAGAGAATAGACCTTGACAGTTTCAGCCACCCCGCTCGTGGGACTCGCTGACTGCGGCGGCCCCGGGAACTTGGGGGGCCACGGGCCTTGGGGGGTGCAGCCGGCAGATGCGGGTGGAAGGTAGGCACCGGGCACAGATAGCGGTGAGTCCGAGATGAGGCTTGGATGGGAGTTGAGGTAGGGATGAAGTGGCAGGTGGAGGCTTGGGGGTTTGGGACTGGGATGGAGTTAGGGTTGGGGTTTGGAGTGGGATGGAGAAGGAGAAGAGATTGGGGGTGAAGAAGGAGGTTGAGGTGGGCCTGGGGGTCTGGGGCTGGGGTTGAGGCTAGGGATGGGAAGGGGGTAGGGTATGGAGGTTACGGAGGGGCAGAAGGTCAAGGTTGGATGTGGATGCTTTGAAAGGAGATGGGCTGGAGGTTAAATTTAAAGGGAGGGAGGGAAGAAGGGTTGGAATTAGGGATTGGGAAGGAGGGGATGGGACCAAAGTTGGTGATTCACTTATCACAGAACTCGGGGGTGAGGTTGAAGCCGGTGGCGGGTGGTGAGCGGGCTGGATTGGAGGTGGGGCCCGAGACGGAGCTGGAGCCCGGGCGCAGTGATAGAGACGGGGACTGGAGGGGGATGGACTGATGTCCTACGTGGGGGTGGGCAGACAGACGTTGGAGAAGTGAATGGAGATGGGGTCCCAGGTGGAGGCCAGGTCTGGGCAGGGGCTCCCGACTCACCCGACAGAGGCTCCTTCATCTTTGGGGGCTCGGAGACCTTGGGCGGGGGCTCAGGGGCCGCCTCGCCTGCGGGCACCACCCTCTCGGCCAGTGACACGCGGCGGGGCTTGGGTCCGCGTCCCAGTCTCAGGAAGGCCAGTCGCCGGGCAACCTCCCCAGCTGCCTCCTCGTCGCCCTGGGCTCGGGTCCCCTGAAGCCTGGCCAGGAGGCCAAAGTCTGCCGAGCTCCTGCGTATCCCCGGTGTCAGCACGCGGCCCAGGAAGGAGCGCGGCTGTCCCTCTCCGGGGCTGCCTGCCCGCCTGCCGGGGGTCCAGCCCAGCCGGAAGGGGGCCAGGCCAGCCAGCTTCTCCAGGGTGGCACGGCGGCGACAAGATGTTCCGTTGGGCAGGTTCCCCAGCTCCCCGACCTCCTCTTCTTCCAATCCTGAAACTTCCTCAAAGGGATTCCGAGAGGACCTCAGGGGCAGGGTCCCCGCTCGGGGCACCTTGGAGTCTGCCACTCCTAGATTCTTCAGGATGGGCATTCTGACAGGCGGAGACCTGGGGAAAACATAACACACCCTCAGTGGGATTGACGGCAGTTGTGGGGGGTTTGGTGATGGGCCATCCTGCCTCTGCGTGCCGGGCCCTGGTCTGAGCACTCTCCGATCCCACACACGAGGTTAGTGCTATTATGATGCCCATTCTGCAGATGACGCCCAAGGTCCCACAGTGACTCAAGGGCGAAGCCAGTATTTGGACCCAGACCTGCCAATTCCGGGGCTGGAGTTCTTCCTCCCCCCCCCCAACCTCCCCGAAAATTGGCATTCAGACCCTTTCCCTGCCTTACTCCTGCCTGGAGTCTTCATCATCTTTGTGGACCCTCCCACCGCCTGAGGAAACAGACTCAGAGAAGGAAAGCGTCCTTCCCAAGCTGGCACAGCCCGTGAAGGGCAGAGGCTGCCTAGGGACTCAGGGCCCACCATCTACCCAGACAGCCAGTGACACACGTGGGCACCCGCCTCGTCTCCCCTGTCCCACCAGCACACGTGCCCGCTCTACCCCACCCTGCTCATTCTTTGAGGAAAGCTTCCTGGGAAATGTCCAGAACGGACGAATCTGTAGAGCTAGAAAGGAACTGAGCGTGAACAGGGGGGTCAGGGGCTGGGAGAGGGGGGCTGGGGAGTGACTGCTTCATGGGGACGGGTTTCCTTTTGGGAAGTGAAAATGTTCTGGAGGTACATAGTGGTGATAATTGAAAACAGTATGAAGGTACCACGTGCCCCTGAAATTTTATGTTATGCATACTTTACTACCCTTCCCCCCACCAAAAAAAAATTACTAAGTATTTGCCCGGTGAAGGCACTGGGGACACAGTGGTGGCCAAGGCAGACCCAGCTCTTACCCTCCTGGGGCTTGAAATCTCCCAAGATCTGCTCATCTCACCTCCTAAGTCTCTCATCTCCAACTCTCTCCATGACCCCCTGTCCCAGTCCAAGCGACCTCGGGCTTCCCCACTTCCTCCCTGGTCTCCGGGCTCTTGTCTTGCTCCCCCTCAGCCCACCTTGGAGGACCTTGTTAAGGCACAAACCTGCTCCCCCTCCTTTCTCTTCACTTTGCATGGCCCCCCAGTGCCCGTGGGACAAAATTCAGCTGCCCTCACCTGCCAGCTGTACCCCCACCAGCGCTATCCCTCATCCTCCTCCTCCTTGCTCCGGGCTCCTCGGGGTGTCAGCATTTGTGTTGATCCTTCTGCAGGGAAACCTGTTCTCCCCGCTCCATTCATGCTTTAGGACCCAGCTGCAAAGCCCCCTCCTCCAGGAAGCCCTCCCTGATGCCCAGGCTGAGTCAGGTCGCCCCCACCCCCATCGGGATTTCCCCCATCCCAGCCCTGTCCACCCTGAGTTGCCACTGTCTGGGGATGAGTCTATGTCCCCCTCAACTGGATTGTGAAGCCCCAAGAGGACAGGGTCAGTCTGTCTCAGTCACCACTGTGCCCCTAGCTCCCAGGGCTGGCACTCAGGAAATGAATGGGTGCTAAACAGGAAATGGAGGAGGGAAGGACCTCATTCCTCGTGGGTGAGGAGGAGTCAAGCTGGAGAGGTCAGTGAAGAGCAGGCCTCGAAGGGCCACGAGGAGGGCCTTGGGCTGTTTCCCAAGGACACTGGGGAGCCACGGAAGGGCGCTTTTTAAAATGATGAAATAGTTCAAATATTCAGAAATTCAGAAAAATTTAGAAAACAAACACCCCGTTATGCCTCCAATCCTAGCAGCATCTAATGCAAACATTCGCCCTATTTGGTTCAGGTTGACTTTTTTTTTTTTTTTTTGTAAAGAATCAAGCATTATGGACGCACCATAAGTCCCGGCCAGCACCCCCTCCCCCCATGCTCTAGCCCTCCTGCAAGGAAAGCACCACCGGGAATGCGAATCTCCCCATCCAAGCCCGACTTTCACTCTATGCCTCCACAGACTTGCAGCCAGAAACAATGTATTGTTACACGTGGTCTCACACTCTCTAAATGCTATCATGCTGTGCGAATCCAGCAGCTTGCTGTCCGCGGGCTGTTTCTTGGCTCTCAGGCGTGCGAGATGGACCCGCGCCCCGCTCTGCGGCTCTAGTTGATTTCCCTGAAGTGTTGCGTACTATTCCGCTGCAGGGGATGGCAAAGCCATGTGCGCTGCCGATCGCTGCCCTTGCAGGCTGTTGCGGGCTGGGACAGGTTCTGAGCAGGTGAGGGGCAGGGTCGGGACTGGGCAGGAGTCGGGGTGGTGCGTGGAGCTTCTGGAAGGGGGCCGGTGCTCCAAGGGGCCCTGAGTGGGCGGGGCCATGAGTGAGAGCATCGCCTTTCACGGTGAAGACCCCCTTCTTTCCTCCCTGACTTAAGCCTCTAGACCTCAGCTGTTGTTCCTCCAGCCTCTCTCCAGTCTCCATGGTCCCCTGTCCCCCAGGGAGGCAGTCACCATGGCAACCCTTGCCTGGAGCCCCCAGAGTGTGGACGATCGATGCTAGCCCCCCATACACACATACACACAGCGCGCGCGCGCGCAGGCGCCACATGCCGCTTTCTCTGTCTTTCGTTCTCCAAACAGGCTTCTCTGTGCTACGTCCCACAGATGGCTTCACCGTCCCCACAACTGTCTCTGTCATCTCCCCCCCAAACCCCATCTTCCCCTCAAAACAGGGGGTTCCAACTTCCCTCTAACAGAAGTCAACGTTACCCAAACTGGGTTTGCCACTCCCCCACCGGGTGCCACATCCATCCCGGGCCTGGGTCCCGTACCCCCAAACCATCCCCAACATCCTCAGACCCCATCGCAGCACCTTCTGAAAAGCGGCCCCCTGGGCTTTCCCCTTCCTGGCTCCAACACCGCCTCTGCAAACGGGCTCCGACATCCTGCCCCCGCTGGCCCCCTCATCTGCCTCCCGGTGCCCGGCCCCTGACTCACTTCCGAGGCATCCCTCAAGCCCCCAGCCTCCCGACCTCCCACAGGATGTCTTGGCCACCAGCTTCCCTCTCTGGGCTCCGGCTCCTCCCTCTCCCCCTCCCCCCTCCGCCTCCTCCGCTGCCAGCCTTTCCCCAAAGCCCTAAACCCTCCACCGGCAGCTTGACCCGTTTGCAGAACTCAGCACCTCTGGTCCCCAAGTCTGCATCAGAGAACAGCCATCACACTTTTTGCCCACGCTGGGCCCCAACCACACCACCTCCCCTGCAGACCGCGCCCCTAAACACTCCTGTCATCAGCCCAGCCTGTTTCAAGTTCATGCACACTTTCCTTCCGAACCCCACCTCTTGCTCTCTCCCTGTCCATCCCAGCCCCGTCTTGGCTCCCATCTCCAAGCCCCCATCTCTAGGGGACGGAGCAAAGCACCCATCCCTCCCTCTCTGGCCCGTCTTCCCGCCTGAACTCAGAGGGCATCAGACCCAGCCGTGGCTCACGTCTCGTCTCCCTGGATGGTCCAAGCTCTTCCTGCTTCTTCGAAGCTTCTCTGGATCCCCAGGGTCCCCAAATTCTTCCCTGCTCCCCGCTCCTCCTGCCCTCTCGCTGGCACCCTCCTGAGGTCAGACCCCACATTCTCTCTTCACCCCCTCCCCCTGGCCTCCTGGTCCAGCCCAGATCCAGCCGGCCAGGTCGGGGTAGGGGGTGGGTATGCGGGTCCTGCCCCCTCCTCCAGCACACTCACCTCCTCCTCGGTGCTTTCGTCCCTCTGTCCTTGCTGCTGCTGTCCTACCCTGAGGACACATGAGACAGAAATGCTGAGAGCTTGGAACTGGGGGGGGGGTTAGAGGAGGTCAATTTCCTGTCAGGAAACCCCTCCCTCTCTGGGGCCAGGGGCGGGAAGGACTCTTTATCTGTCTGCCCTTTTAGGCTGGGGTTGGGCTGGGAAGGACAAGGCCACAGTCCGGCCCCCACCCTCACCCCCACCCGGAATCTGCCCCCTCCTCCTGCCTGTTCTTCACGCCTTCCAAGGTGACAACACCATCCTGGGCACCCTGGGGAGACTCCCAACGCTGGACACAGGCCCAGAGCTCTCCTTCGGGGTCCTCACTCGGGAGTAGAGACATGGACGAACGTTCTGCTGGCCCAGAAGCTGGGATTTAGAGGCAGAAAGCGGGTGGCACTGGGCACGGCTTTGGAATTGTTCTCTCTGCGTGGCTCCCTCTTTCGACATTATCCTGACCTCAGCATCCGTTCCTCAAAGGAGACATTCCCTGAGCAGCAGAAGCTCTTCTCCATGACCCTCCTCTCATCCCCTCTCTTCCCCAGGGACTGGCTCTCTTCGGTCCATTCCTTTGTATCACCTTCCTCAATTTGAATAAGATTTCTCTGACTCCTTTGGAGGGTTCTTTTTTTTTTTTCTTTTAAGATTTTATTTATTTAGGGGCACCTGGGTGGTTCAGTCGTTAAGCGTCTATTTGACTCAGGTCATGATTTCGGGGTCCCGGGATCGACCCCCGCATCGGGCTCCCTGCTCAGTGGGGAGCCTGCTTCTCCCTCTCCCACTCCCCCTGCTTGTGTTCCCTCTCTAGCTGTCTCTCTCTCTCTGTCAAATAAATAAAATCTTTAAAAAAAAAAGATTTTATGTATTTATTTGACAGAGAGAGAGCGCACACAAGCAGGGGGAGCAGCAGGCAGAGGGAGAAGCAGGTTCCCGGCTGAACTAGGAGCCCCATGCGGGGTGGGGCTCCATCCCAGGACCTTGGGATCATGACCTGAGCTGAAGGCAGATGCTTAACTGACTGAGCCACCCAGGTGTCCCTTCTTTGTAGAGTTTCTGACTCTCCCATTGGAATGGAATTCAAAGCAGAGTTTGCTTAGCTTGTTCATCTTTATATCCCTAGATATGTGCTTTGCACATAGTAGGTGCTCACTAAAGAGTTATTAAGCAAGTGCACACGTGGGGATAGATGAGAGCTAAGGACCTCTAATCTGGAAGTTGGGGGTGCTTATGGCAGGTGCAGGGTGGGGCCGGGAATGGTCTGGGGTTTGGGTGGAGTTAGATGCAAGATTAGGGTTCTTCTTAAGGTTTTAGGTTTAGGTGGTCTTTCGGGAGCTCAGGCTAGCGTCCCAGGCATTAGGCCTGGGACAAGGGATCACTTGCCTAGGCATAGCTGGGGCTGGTGTGGGATTAGGGTCAGGACTGGGCTCCCGGATCCCTGCTTCTCCTCCAGCCCCAGGAAGGGTTCTGCAGGCACTGAGGCTAGGAGAAGTGGGTCAGGGGTTAAGATTCCAAGGTCCGAAGGCCTCAGATCAAGGACTGCATTTGCCAGACAATGGGCCCTGGGAAAGGAGCTGCTGGAGTGGCCAAGAGGGGAGGGGGAGGCTTTGTCCTCCGCAGGTCAGCGTGGATCATGGTAATCAGAAGAGGGTGAGTAGTTCTGGCTGAAATCAGAGGGTCTGTTGTGGGTGGTGATAGCTCCCCGAGCCCCTCCTCTTTTTTAAATTTAATTTTTTATAAAGATATAATTCACATGGCATAGAATTTGCCCTTTTCTGGGGGAGAGGCAGAAAGAGCTTTTTTTTTTTTTTTTTTTTTTTTTTAAGATTTTAATTTGTCAGAGACAGCACAAGCAGGGGGAGCGGCACACAGAAGGAGAAACAGGCTCCCGGCTAAGCAAGAAGCCCAAATCAGGACTCGATCCCAACACCCTGGGATCATGCCCTGAGCCACCGAGGCACCCCGGGGGCAGAGAGCGAAGCCGCACACAGGGCTCAATCTTACCACCCTGAGGTCATGACCAGAGCCAAACTCAAGAGTGGGTTGCTTAATGGAGCCACCCAGGCGCTCCTAAAATCCACCCTTTTGAAGGGCATAGTTCAGTGGTTTTGAGTATATTCACAAGGATGCAGCAACTGTCACCACTATCTAATTCCAGAACGTTTTCATAACCTCAGGAAGAAACCTGTAACCCCGTTAGCAGCCCCTCCCCATTCCCCTTTGCTTCCCTCCCCGTGGATTTCCCTATTCCGGACATTCCACAGAAAAGGAATCATACAGTAAGTGGTCTTTTGCGTCGGGCTACTTTCGTCAAGCATAGTGGTTTTAAGGTTCACCATTTTGAAGCCTTCCCCTCCCGCCGTCATTTAGCCTCAGAACCCCAGAGGGGTGCGACCAGGGTGGGGGCCTGAGGTGTGGTGGAGGGCAGGTGTGTGTAGGGAGGTGATCTGCTGCCCCCTCGTGGTGCCAGGGGAACTGCAGCTCTCCCTGCTAAGCCCGTGAGGGAGTGACTCAGCTCCCCCAACCCATCCCGAGACCCCACCCCTCATCCCAGAGTCCTTGGGATCTCAAAACTTCCAGAACACCAGCTTGAACTCCTCCCTCTCGGAGTCCCACCATCCCTGAGACTCCTTGGGCCCCATCTGCTGAGTAATAGTAATGTCATCTGCTTAGAAAGTTCTAATCTGTTCTCACGTATATAGTCTCATTAATTTACTGCACACTGGGGCACCTGGGTGGCTCAGTCCTTTAAGCGGCTGCATTTAGCTTGGGTCATGATCCCAGGGACCTGGGATCGAGTCCCACATCGGGCTCCCTGCTTGACGGGGAGCCTGCTTCTCCCTCCCCCTCTGTCTGCCACTCTGCCTACTTGTGCTATCTCTCTGTCAAATAAATAAAATATTTAAAAAAAAATTACTGCACACTGAGGTTGCTGCTATGATTTTGCAGGGACAGGAAGCCATAGTGGTTAAGAGCCCAAGTTCCAGATTTTGGAGACCCTCGGTTTCAAATCTCAGTCCTGCCGCTCACCAACCATGTGACCTTCAGCATGTGATTTTTTTTTTTTTTTTTTTTAATTCTTAGACTCTCTGTTTCCTCATGTGTAAGTAGGGCTGATAATCATGGTCCAGCCTCACAGGGTGGCAGAAAGGATAAAGGGCTCAGAGCGTGGCACAAAGGAAGCCTCTGTGAGTCTATGTAGCTGATAGCATCAGCCAGTGATGGATGAGCTGGTAAATGTTTCACAACCAGCTCTCTGGGGGGTTGGGGGCGGGGAGCCTTGATCTGTGGCGTTTGCCAATTTCCACGGTGTAAATATTCCCACCATGACTAATTGGAGCCTGAATTCAGTGATGTCAAGCTATGGTGATGTCACTCAAAGTGTTTTTGGGGGGAAGAGACGTGCGGTAGCACGTTACAGGGTTTTATCTCTATGAACATACGAGAGATGTAAATAACCTCAGGATCACAGATAATAGTAAAATGTAGTAAAACCATTAGGTTGTGATGAGTATTTATTACCTTTGTCTTCGATATAATTTATTTAATTACATGTTTGCATAATTTAATTTTTTATAATGGCAGTTTAACAACCAGTTCCAAAATTCCTGTGACTTTAACAGTAGGCTCACTCGGGCTGACTCCCAACACGCTGCTGTTAGCATCACACCCCTACTTTAGAAAGGGAAACTGAGGCTCGAGAAGATGATCAGTCAGACAGGGGCAGGGCAGGGACCCCATCCATCCAAGGGCTGTGGGATTCTAGAACCAGGACGGGCTATGCATTGCTCCTCTTTCTTTCATCCCACCCCGGTCTACAGGGCATGGGTGGTCCCCACAGTACTTACTGCATGACCTCAGCGAGGCCCTTGCCTTTCTGGTTTCAGTTTGCCCACCCCAGTAGTAGCTGCGCCCTGCAGGTGAATACTTACACAGGGCTCTTTGGCACCTGTTTCAGCCCTGCCAGGAAGTCAGCATGTCGATCCTTCGCCTCCCGTTATAGACTGGGAAACTGAGGTCTGTCCTGCATCACAGAGCTATAGGGGAGAGTCCTCAGACCCCCAGCTGGGGCGAACAGGAGAGGAACTGGCTGCTACAACCTTGGGCTCCGCAATGTTCTGGGAGGTGGGAGGCAGCATCGCCAGAGATAGTGGTCAGGCTTTGGCAGCGGCTCTGCCTGGCACACTATGCCCCCAGCACCCTTAGCCCTACGCTCCCAAGAACTTCCCGGGCCCCTCGACTGGAGACAGGGTGGGCTGGGAAGGAGAATGTGGACCGCGCTGTCTGCCTGGCTCTCGTCCCTGGGGGCTTCTCTGCCTCTGTCTCTGTCTCCATTCTCTTCACAGGTTTCTGAGTCTCGGTCTCTCTTTGTCTCTTTTTGCCTCTCCCTCCGTCTCCGTGTGCGTCTCTCACTCCGTGTCTCTGTTCCCTCTGAATCTCTGTCTCTCTGTGTGTGTCTCTTTCCCTGTGTTTTCTCTCTCTTTCTTTCTCTTATTGTCGCTCCGATCTTTTGGCTCCGTTGACATCTCTTTGTGTGTCTGGGCTTCTCCCCACCTCTGTCTCTCTCCCCCTGTGTCTCTCCCTATCTCTGCGTCTCTCGGTATCTTTCTCGGCGTCTCTGGCGCTCTGCCTCGGCGTTTCTTTCCGCTTCTCTTCCGGTGAGTCTCTGCTCTCCTGTGAGAACACGCTCCCTACCGACGCGCCTAGACCTGCCTCCACCCCCAGAGCTCTCGGCTAGTCCGGGCCTGCGCCTTTAAGGGCCGGCGGCAGAGGGCGGGGTCTCGGCGGCCCCGCCCTACCCGCCCCTCCCCCTGACGTCCCTTCCTCCCCGGCCCCTCCACCGCCTCCCTCCGCCGCCGCCCGGGCCGGCTCCGCGCCCCCTCCCCGGCCCCCGCCCGCCCGCCTGCCCGCCACCCCCATGGCGCCCCGGGCCCCCACTGCACGGGGCCACTAGGACCCTCGGCGTCCCTTTCCCCTCCCCGCCCTGCCCCCCCTCTCCCGCGGCGCGAACCCGGGTGTCCACGGCGCCCAGCTTTTGAGCTCGCGTCCCCAGGCCAGCGGGGGGGGAGGGGAAGAGAGGGGACCCCGGGACCCCCGCCCCCCCCACCCGGCCGCCCAGTCCCCCGGGACCCGGAGAAAATGTCTTCGCGGACGGCTCTGGCCCCGGGCAACGATCGGAACTCGGACACGGTGAGTGGGGCCCGGCCCCTTGGGGAGCGCCGCTCGGGTTCAGCCGCCGAACCCCTCGTCCTGGTGTGCCCCTCGCCGCGCGAGCTCCTACCTTCATTCCCCGGGCCCGGCCCGGCTTGCCACCTCCCGACCCCCGCCCGGACTTCCAGGCCTCTCAACCCTCCCCCACTCCAGCTCAGCCCGACCCCTGGGGGCGCCCCTCTCTCGGGACCCCTCTCTTGTCCCTTTGCAGACCGCTTCCGCTCGGGTCTCTTCCCTCCAGGAAGCCCCCTCCTCTGCCTTCCAGGAGCCCCTCCCTTCTCCGGCGTGTTCTTAAGCCCCTTCCCCTCCAGGCCGCCTGCATCCGACAACTCGCCCCCTCCCGGATTTGCAGGGCTCCTGACCCCAAGGCCCGGCCCTGGCCCTCTCCCAGAAAGGCCTGGCCCAGTCCCGCCTCTGGCTCGGCCTTCCCCATCTGGATGTGGGTGCCGGGCTCCCCAGGAGCCCCCCTCTTCTCATTCTCAGCCCTCCGCCCCTCTGGATCCTCCCGGATCCTGTGGGCACCCCCTCACAGGAAGCCGGTTTCCACCTTTTCCTGGGCCCAGGGCCCTTTCTAGCTTGTTCAAGGTCTCTCCACTCCCAGGCCTGGCCCCTATCCTCCAAACAGCCCTGTCCCTGGATTCCCAGTGAGGCGGGTACCCCCCACTGCCCCCCTGGACCCTCCCTGGGCTCTTCTCCCAGGCAGTCTTGGCCTCCAACTTCCAGGCCCCTAGCCTAGTCTGGGATTTCCAGGCCCCAGGCTAGTCTGACTCCAGGCCTCATCCTCCCTGTATGGGTCTTCAGCCTCAAGTCAAGCCCCCTCCCCAAGCCCCCAGCCCCTTGATCCCCTCCTAGACCGGAAGGTTCCTCCCAGGACACCACCTCTTCCCCTAATCCCCAGGTCCCCTCCCTCCTGCCCCAGGGCCTCCCTCTTCCTTGCCAGGGTGGTCTGGGCTCCCAGGGAAACCCCCTCCTCAGCTTCCGAGGCCTCTCCCAGCTCACAAGGCTGAGCCCCAGATCCTTCTTCCAGAAGACTCCTGGACTCAAAGCCTGGGGTCTTGCCCTGGCTGTAACCCCTCTTCTCTTGGGGTCTGTCTGCTGGAGACCTCCTCCCCAAGTCTCTAGGCCCTTTTGGCCTCCACGGGGCTCAGGCTTTCTTCTTCTGGGCCGCCCTCTGCCCAGAAGCCCCTTCTCCAGGACTTGCATGCTTCTGGACTTTACTCTGCTTCCAAAGACTAGAAACTCCTCGAAACCCCCTCTTTTAACTTCTAGGAGTTTCCTTGGCTCTTCTGAGTTCCACCGCCCCATTGACTTTAAACCTTCCCATGATTCCCAGACCCCCGTCCCTATAGCACAGTCCAGAACAGTCCTGGGAGAGCCCCCCATCTCTCCAGTTTCTGATTACTCTCAGCCCTTCTAAAGGGCCTCCCACCACCCCCAGCTGGGGTCTTTGTCCCTTTCCCCCAGGCCTCTGCCAGGTCCCCGCACCCCACGCAGCCCCCCTCACTCCAGATCCCCCACCCGGGGAAACTGATCTCCATCCCTTCCTCCTGCAAGACCCTCCCTCATAGGGAGCCCCACCCCCGCCACCGCCACAGTCCCCGTCCAAACGCTGGCTCTCTCTGCCAGCCCGTTAGCGCTGTGTCCTCAGACTACCGCTTCTTCCTTTCCGAGCCTCAGTTTCCTGCTCTGAAAAATGGGGATGATCCCTTGAGTCCCTCAGAGGGGGAAGCCTGGTCCCTGGGACACGCCTTCTCCACCTGGGGCTGTCCTCGGTCTGGAGCTCGCGGATCCCCTCCCTGCTCCAAGCCTCAGTTTATCTCGAAATAGGGTTGATGAGAGCAGCTCCCCGGGCTGTTTTGGGGAGCCAAGGAGATTATGTGAGTAAGAAGTGCTTGTCGCTGCACTCGGATCTTTGCTTCCGATAAGTATGGGTTCAAATCTAGTTTCTTTTTTTTTTTTTATTTTTTTTTATTTTTATTTTTTTTAAGATTTTATTTATTTATTTATTTGACACAGAGAGAGGAGAGAGATCACAAGTAGGCAAAGAAGCAGGCAGAGAGAGAGGGGGAAGCAGGCTCCCTGCTGAACAGAGAGCCCGATGTGGGGCTCAATCCCAGGACCGTGAGATCGTGACCTGAGCCGAAGGCAGAGGCCTCCACCCACTGAGCCACCCAGGCGCCCCTCAAATCTAGTTTCTGACCCTCCCTAGCTGTATGACCTCAGGCAAGTGATGTCCCCGCCATGAGCCTTGGTGTCCTCATCCATAAGACGGGGCTCATCCAAGCACGTCCTCCTCTTTCATGGTCCAGAATCATTCCTGGTGGGCATTTGAGGAGGGCCAGTCCCCTTCTGTCCTCTTGTCTCCTGTCCTCCCAACTCAGGTGTGAGTCCCGCTTGTCCATCCTGCCTGGGGCTCACCTCTCCCTCTGGAACTGGAGGTCGCGGGCTCCTCCCCTGCCCCCACCCCTTGCCCCGGTCACCACGATGTGTGGGGTCATGACCCCCACCCCAAGTTCCAGGCCTCTCCCCACCACCTCCGAACTCTCTGGAAGTTCCCTAGCAACAGGCCTCGTGGTTGGGGCGCCAGCCGGCCGGGAGGGAGCCGGGCCAGCTGGTGGTGCCGGCCAATTTTAGCTCCCGCCCCCGGCCCTGGGGGGCTCTGTCACCCACTGCCCCAACCGCCCCTTGCAGGGGTCCCTCAAGCATGCTGCTTTCAGTGGGGTGCCCGCCCGCCCCCAGTTTGGCTCCCCTGGTGCCACCTGATGGGGGTTCTTCTCCAAGCCCTTATCTCAGTGGGGATTAGCGAACCCCACCTCCCTGCCCGCCCTCCCACCCCGGGAGGAGACCTGGGGCCGTGAGCAGCTCAGTGGGATGTGGGAAAGAACTCAGCATTCATGAGCCAGCAAGCGAGGGATGGAGGGATCGAATCCCTGGCCATCTGCTTCTCTGCCCATGACCTTGGCCGAGGTGCTCACCCTGCCTCGGCCTTGGCGGGGGTGGGAGGGCCCCCCATCTGGAGAGCGTGGATGGTAACTGGACCTATGTGGGGGGCCCCCCGGTGGGGGCACCGTGGGTGGTGGTCCTTCTGTGCCTTGTGGGGGAACTGTGTGACCTTGACAGGGTACCTTCTCTCTGCAAGCCTCAGTTTCTCCTCTGGAGGGTGAGGAAGTAGGTTCCACCCTCACTGGGCTCCCATGGGAATTAAATGGAGGCGAGGTGCTTACTAGCCCGGGCCTTGGCCCGTACGTAGTAAAAGCAGTGTAATAAAAACACGTAGGAGTGTGAGTCAGTGTGATACGGAGATGGCAAGGGACAGGGACAGCAGCTCTGGGGTAAACTCTGTCCCGCTCCGGGCTTCAGTTTTCCTCCCTTAAGAAGGGGATGATGACCGTACTGGACGTCACCCCTGTTACCTACCTGGCCTTTCTCCTCCTCGGCTCCCTTTGTCTTCCTGCTTCCCACCCCTGCCCTGGGGAGGGTCCGGGGTCCGGTAGAGGGGGCAACCTGGGGTCTGAGCAGAGCCCCCTCGGCTGGGGCCTCTGGCTCCCTCCACCGCCCGCACCCTGGGCCCCAGCGCTGAAAGGGAGGCACAGTCCCTGGGGCTCACAATCAGGATAGGGCGGCCCGGAGCAGGCGGTGACCTGCGGGGGAGAGGCCCGGGAGGGACAGGACGGCAAGGACAGAACGTCGGGGACAGCCGGGAGCGCGGGCGTGGGAGACAGTGGGTCAGGAGCCACCTCGGTCCCAGGGTGGTGGGGGGGGTTCCATGGGGGAGGCCACAGTGTTTCCATGGGAGGAAGGTAACTGTGGGGCTGGAAGGTCAGGGCAGAATGACAGCATGTTGGCTAGTGTTTGGAGTGGAATTTGGGGCGAGGAGAATTGCAAGAAAATGTTAGGGGCAGTAAGCTAGTAATAAAATGCTGCTCTTGGGGTTCAGAGTAGAATGGGGGGGCGGACAGGGAGGTGATGGGTGACCCAGGATGTCGAGAGCAGCAAGAGAGACCGGGGGCGGAGTTGAACCCAGATTGAGGACACAGATTGGGATTGAGGGACACAGCATTTGGAATAAAATACTTCCTTTCCCAGCACCTGGAAAGGAAGTTGGGGGGAGACTGACTGTTGGGAGGGGAGCATGGAGGGGCCTGATGTCTGGGACCCCGGATGCTGCAGAGTTGGGGGGCCCCAGCCTTTGTGTTCTTGGAGGCATCTTCTTGTAGAGAGAGATGGGGGGCCCCCAAAGGCAGCGTGCTTCTCTCTGGCCTGGATTTGGGAAGGACCATGAAGGGGCTGGTGGCCGCGGCTGGAGTCAAGCGGCCCAGCCCCCGGGAGCCCCCGATGGCGGGATCGGTCGGGTGCTGCCCGCCACTCACGCTCATCTCCCCTGTCCAGCATGGCACCTTGGGCAGTGGCCGCTCCTCAGACAAGGGGCCGTCGTGGTCCAGCCGTTCCCTGGGTGCCCGCTGCCGAAACTCCATCGCCTCCTGTCCCGAGGAGCAGCCCCACGTGGGGAACTACCGCCTGCTGAGAACCATCGGGAAGGGCAACTTTGCCAAAGTCAAGCTGGCCCGGCACATCCTCACTGGCCGGGAGGTGAGTGGGGGAATGGGGGGCGGGGCGGGGCACCGGCGTGTGGGAGGAGGGGCGAGGTGAGACTCCTCCCTCGCTTTGCGTAGTGACCTCAGGTGACTCTCCCGGACAGGTCAGGGCATCTCAGATTTGTCCAGAAGAGTCCGAGTAGAATTGGGCTACTGTGGGAATTGAATGTAGATGAGGGCCTTATTGGCCCAGGACTTGGCCCATAGTAAAGGCTGTTTAATTAAAAAAAAAAAAAAAAAATGATGCAGGAGTGGGAGGGGATGATGAAGGACATCGGCTCTCGAGTGAACCACGTCCACCTCTGGGCCTCAGTTTCCCCCTCTCAAAAGAGGGATGATGGCGCAGTACTCATCAAATATCAGCCATTGTCCCTGGAATGGTCGGGAACTCTCAGATCGTAGGCGGAGCCGTGCGTTCTGTTTCTAAGAATTCACATGGCTTTTGTGTCTAAACCCGGGCCACCTCCCTGTCACAGTGGCGGCTTTTGGTTCCATCGGATCTTGCCGGATCTTCATGAGACCACACGGGAACTCACTGGAGTTCTCAACTCCCCACAACAGTCCCTTTCTCCTTGAACCGCGCCTACACAGACCTTGTGACCTAGATACAAAGCCTCTCACTCACACACGGGGTGGGGGGTATGACTCCTCTGTTCCCCTTTAATTTTAGAGGACACGGCCAGAGCGATTTCCCCCACCTCGGATGAACTCTCTGCTGTCCATACGCCATCCGCACCAGACACACAAAAGACACCAGGCCCCTATGGTTTTATAGGCATATTCTACCAAACATTCCGATTTTACGCCCATCGTTCCAGAGACTAACGAAGGCGGTCCCACTGCCCAGCTGATTGTAAGTTCTAGCTGGACGATGACCAAGACGTCAAAACAGGATACGAATGCCATTCCGGGCTGGCCCGACTTGTGAACATAGATCCAGAAATCTGAAACAAAATATCAGCAAAGAGCCCCGGCAGGTCGGTTAAAGAAAGCCGGGTGATGGCGGAGCTGGGTTTATCCTAGGAATGCACGGTTCTTTTGAAATCGACAATTCATTCACCTGCTTCGCCACATTCCCAGATTCACGGAGGGAAACCATAAGATTGTCTCAATACTGGCATGAAAGCGCTTGACAAAATCAAAAACCCGTTCGTGAGGATATGAGGAAAGCTAACGGGCCCCCTCCCGCACAGAGAACACGTCGCTCCCCTTGTGTGGATCTTGGACTTGATTCCACGGGCTTCCTAGAGGACCAGCTTCTAAGGAAACAGGGAAGGATTCTGTAATCCAGGGGATCTGGGGGTGGCCCCAAAACCTTTTGGGAAGGCTATAGAGCTGGAGGTGAGGCTTACTACTGAAAAACTTAAGTGCAATTCACTTGGCCCCAAAGTACAATTGAAAATAAAAATGTAACCCCACTGCAGAATACGTACAGGAGAGTTCATTAACTTTCTGATTCTTCCCCCATGGTGACTGCTCAAAGCTCTTTTAAAACCCGGGGCGCCTGGCTGGCTCAGTTGGAAGAGCATGCCGTTCTTGATCTTAGGGTCGTGAGTTCGAGCCCCATATTGGGTGTAGAGATTACTTTAAAAAAAATTTTTTTTAAATAAACTATATATTTTTTCTTCAGTTTTAAATGTTTAAGGGGTAAACCTAATCAGGCTGCCTGAGTTCAAATCCATGTAACCTTGACCGACTACCTAAACAGCTCCGTGCCTCAGTTTCCCAGTTTGTAAAATGGGGATAATCCTAGAACTCATACTATGAGGATCGAAGAAGTTCTTGTTTGTAAAGCACGTGGACCGAGGCCCGTGTGATGCAGAGTTGGGGGGCCCCAGTCCAAGGGGACTCCTTGGGAAATGTTAGCGACAGTTATTTATTGTTTCACAATTTACGTGCTCAAGACAAAGAAGACGTGATGGGTGAATGGTCTGAGGTGCCCTCACAAAGGGGCCCCCAAAAGGTCTCACTCTCGCACATGATCACACAGGTTCCTGGAGCAGCCCCACCCAGGCCCTGCTCTGGAATAGAGGATATTTCCCTGTAGAAATCAGAGAGCACTGGACACAATGGGAACTGCTTATGCAAAGGTCCTGAGGCCCAGATCTCCCACCCACCAGGGATGACCCTGATTGAGGGCTTCCTTTGAGAGGGGGCAGAGGAAGGACACCCCTGGGTGATCTGGGTTGAGAGGGCCTTTCCCAACTTGAACTCTTGGCTCCTTGATCTTTTATCCCTTCCTTCCACCTCCAGGTCGCCATCAAGATCATTGACAAAACCCAGCTGAACCCCAGCAGCCTGCAGAAAGTGAGGCCTAGGGAGAGGGAGGGGGTTTGGGACAAGGTTGGGAAGAGGGTCATCAAAACCGCCCACCCTCATCTTTCTCTTTCTTCTTTTCTGGCCATGCTCAGCTGTTTCGGGAAGTCCGCATCATGAAGGGCCTAAACCACCCCAACATCGGTGAGGAGGGGAAGAGTGTGGGCTCAGAGGCTACCAACTGGGGCACTTGTCAGAGGAGAGAGTTGGGGGACAGAAGAACCAGCAGTTTTCACAGTTAGAAAGACTTGTTTCCTCGGAGCAATATTGCTGCTCACTGGCTGTGTGACCTTGGGCAAGTCACTTAACCTCTCTGAGCTTCCTCCTCTGGAGTGGGGTTTACAGGAGGGCCTGCTTCAAGGTCACTGTGGGGATTGGATAAGATCGAGCATTCGGAACACTCCATTCAGAGCTCAGCTGGGGGAGCTGGTCTGATTACCATCAGCAGCGGCGAGCACTGCCCTTGCGTTCACGAGGCAGAGGGGAGACAGGATTTAGCCTGGCCTGGATGTGGCCACAGCATTTATCCATCCACGCGTTTGTTCACTCCGGAAGTGTTTATTGAGTGGCTGCTTTATGCCCCCAGCATCTGGCCTAAGCAGGGAAGAAAACAGACACAAATCTTGGCCTCATAGAGCTAACTTTCTTACGAGAGAGAAGGTAGGAAAGGTGGTGAAGCAAGGCTGAGGAGTTTGGAGAATCTTGCCATCAGTAGGGAGCCATGGAGTGTTCTGGAGTGAGGGGTGTTCTGGTCAGCACACGTGTAGTTACAGAATGTGGGTGGAGCTGGGGGTGGGGGGGTCTCTTCCCTCATAATCCTGCTCCCTCCTCCCCACCCCGGGTCCTCGCAGTGAAGCTCTTCGAGGTGATCGAGACGGAGAAGACGCTGTACCTGGTGATGGAATACGCAAGTGCCGGTGAGACGTCCTTCCCCGCCCCGCCCCCTGCGCGCCCCGCCCCCTGCGCGCCCCGCCCCCTGCGCGCCCCGCCCCCTGCGCGCCCCCCACCCCCCGCGCCCCTCCCTCACCCTAATCGGCCTCTGCCCTGCAGGAGAAGTGTTTGACTACCTCGTGTCCCACGGCCGCATGAAGGAGAAGGAAGCTCGAGCCAAGTTCCGACAGGTGGGGGCGGTCACGGCCGCGGGGGGAGGGGGGAGATCTGGGAACCTAAGTCCGGATGTCCGCGAGCCTGCAGGTGTGCGGGTGTCCGATGTGTGGGTGCGAGGGCGGGCACGGCGTGCAGGAGTGTGGCTGCCGGGCGCCAGGGTCCCGAAGCCTGTGAGCGGAGCAGTGTGGATGAGGCATGGGGAAACAGGTGTGTGTTTCACCTGGAAAACAGGAGCCCAGACACGTGGGGTGCAGAGGGTATGCCTCAGGGGGCCCAGGTGTCTGGCTAAGGGGTGTGAGGGTCTGATGGGGGCAGGGATTTGAGCCAGGGTGTTGGTCCCTGACTGTCCAGACGCCCCGATGGGGCCATACTGGGGGTGTTGGGGCCGAATGTCTCTGCGGGTATGCAGCGTTCTCGTGTGTTTCCAGAGGGGAAGGTCCAGAGAGGAAGGTCCAGAGGGGACTCGTCGTGACATCCTGGGTCTGAGGCCCCTGCTGGGAGGGTGTCCAGGGGTCTGAGCGGGGATGCCGGTCTCTGCGTGTCCTGCGGCGTTTCCCACTGTGATTAAATCGGAGCGTGAGGCCCCAGCATCTCAGCCTCGTGCCCAGGGGAGGCCTGGGGCCCTGGGTCTCGGCTGTGAGGAGGTTCATGGGGTCGGAGAGAGGTGGAGGGCTTTGGGGCCACCAATAACTGACCTCCTCTTCCCTCCCCTCCAGATTGTATCGGCCGTGCACTACTGTCACCAGAAAAACATTGTACACAGGGACCTGAAGGTGAGCCCCCACCCACCACCACCGCACTGCAAGGTCCCCACCTCAGCCCACAGACCCCCCTCCCCCACTTGTCCCCAGTCTCGCCTCCAGTCCCCCTGGGGATCCCCTATAGCCTCCACATTCCCCCCCCTTCTCTCCCCATGCTCCTCCCTCAGCATCCAGGGACCCTTTGACTCTTTCCCAAGCTTTTGTGGCAGAGGAAGGCCGGCAGATGGGGGAGCAGGTAGGGAGGTGGAAACAGGAGGAGAGAACAAAGGAAAAGAAACAAAATGTCCTAGGATGCCCCACATGATTACGTGGGTGCTGAACAAGGACATAGGACGCGATAAAGGGTTCACCCCTCTCAGAGCCTCTGGAACCTTGGCATCTCTCAGACTTTAGGACATTCAGGAACCTTCTAGAACTGAGGTTTCAGAGCCCCAGAGTCACGTGGCCTCTGGGTCTTAGCATTGCAGCCATCTCCGAACTGGAGAAGGAACTTTAAGAGAGAGAGAGATCGAGCCCCTAAGGCTAGCTCCAGGCAGGGAAGGGACTCAGCAAGCCCGGACCCCCCACCACCCCCCACTCCACACCTCCCATCCTGAGAGAACCACACGTCTCAGGGCTTCTCACCAGACAGGAGAGAGAAACTCTTGCCCTGAAGTGGAAAAAAAAATGTCCAAAATACAAAACCAATTTTTAAAATTATTATTACATTAAAAAAAGCTCATAAAAATCAATTGTCAAATCATAGAAGTTTCTAGACACACTCCCTCTGTTTTGTACTGACCCTCTGAGAAAGCCCCTCGGGGCTTGGGAGTTTGCCATCACCTGGAGGAGGCACGCCCCCTGGTGGACAGTTCTGGAAGTGGCTGAAAGGGACTTCAGGGATCTGGTTAGTGCACCCCCCCAGCTCTGGGGACCACATGGACCACATGGCCTAATAACGGCTAATGTTATATAGCGCCTACTGGGTGCAAAAGATTGTTCTAGACCTTTTAGGATTCACTTCCTCCTCAGACAGCCCTGAGAAGCTATGATTATCCTCCTCCTTTGGATGACGAAACCTAGGCCCAGACAGATAAAGGCACTGCCCAAGGGAGTAGGGTACCGGGCCTCTGTCAGTACCGGGTCGGGGGTGGGGGGAGGCTCCAGGGCCCGTGCTCCCATCCGCCACACTTGTCCACCTTCTACCCCCTCCCAGGCCGAGAACCTCTTGCTGGATGCTGAGGCCAACATCAAGATCGCCGACTTCGGCTTCAGCAACGAGTTTACGCTGGGCTCAAAGCTGGACACGTTCTGTGGGAGCCCCCCGTATGCCGCCCCGGAGCTCTTCCAGGGCAAGAAGTACGACGGGCCGGAGGTGGACATCTGGAGCCTCGGCGTCATCCTGTACACCCTTGTCAGCGGCTCCCTGCCCTTCGACGGGCACAACCTCAAGGTGCTGGGCGGGGCCGGCGTGGAGGTCTTAGTCTCCTGGGCGGGGTCTCCCCGCCCCAGCCCCTCCCACACCTGCTCTGTGGCCAGAGGGGTGGGGCTGGCCTGAGGTCACATAGCAGGACCTGGGTTCCCATGTTCAGCCGCGTGACCATCCCAGGTGGACTGTGCCGTGTTAGGGTCCAGGGCCCAGGCTTTGCAGCCAGCAGGCCTGGGCTCAAATCCTAGCTCCCTCGCTCATTCACTCAGGAAACATTTATTGCCCGCCATGGGGGGGACTGGGGGGGCGGGGTTAGGTTCTGTTACAGTGCGAACCAAAGACACAAAAATCTCTGCCTTCCGACGTGCTGGCCCTTGAGAGCCCACTAAGTGGAAAAACCCAACACGACGGCCATCCGTCGCGTGATGCCATTTCTGTGAAAAGTCTAGAACAAGCAAATCCAGAGGCAGGAAGCAGCTGAGGGGGGAGTTGGAGAACAGGCTTTCTCTGGGGGGGAGAGGGGGATGAAAACATTCTAGAACTGCCTGGTGATGGCCCCGTAACTCGGTGAACGGACTCACAACCTTTGACTCGGGCACTCCAAACGGAAAAATCCCTGCCCTCGCAGGAAAGGGCAGAGCCAGGCCGGAAACTAAATAAGCGAAATGCACGTCGTGTCAGAAACCTGCCAGTGCTCGTGGGGGGAAAGAGCTACCTTCCGGGAGACGCTCCGGCGAGGGTGGGGGTGCACCAGCCCTGTCGGTCTGTCTGGGCACGTCGTTACTGATGGAACGTTTGGGGCTTAGTCACAGAGCCATGTCCCTCTGTCCCTGAAGGGGACAGGTCATCTCCCAAGACGGGGTTACCTTCCTGTCCACAGCCACACTCCGGGACAACCGTGGTGACGCAGTCCTGGCCGCGCTCAGATGTCCCCGGCCATCCTGAGAGTGTCCTTGTAGCTCTTTCTCTCCCAGTGTTCTTGTTGAGGCTCCCGCGTTGTCCACAGCCGACCGGTGTCTTAAAAGTCCCCTTTCATCCTGAGCGGTTCCTCTGGCTTTCGTGGCCTGGCTTTGTGGAGCTTTGTGGCGCTTGGGCCACTTGTGCCGCAGGGCCTCCCCACTCGGTTTGGGATGAACGGCGCTTCCTCGCGACGGGGTTCCAGGGGTGGGAGCAGGAGCGCCCAGTCCTGCTCGAGGTGGCCCGCGAGGAGCACTCAGGAGGTCAGGGAAATCACTGCCAAGGACAGGCCACAAGAGCAGGGGGACCTGAGTGGTGAGGAGGAGGGAGCCCCTTCTCCACAACGGCCTCAGCCGAGCCGCCGACCCCTCTGAGCTTCAGGCTCCTGCTCTGTTCCGCGTCTCTAAGGTAACTGGCCCTGGAGCATCGATTCGAGGGTTCGCTGAGATCAGGCCTGCAAAGCGCGCGTGATCATAGGATAACCTGAACCCCAAGCAGGAAGCCAAGAGACCTTTTTGGAGGGCCAGGCCAGCGTCTCAGCTGACCCAGGCCCTTGTCACCTCCCGCTGTCCTGGTTTCCCCACCAGGCCTCCCGAAACCTTTCCGGGCGAAGGAGACAGGCAGCTGGAGGCAGGTCCCTGCTCTGTCACTTCTTGCGAAGCGACCGGGGACATAGCCCCGTTTCTGACCCTGTTTCCCCACCTATAAGATGGGGACGTTAAGAGGATCCACTTAGGGCCCAACTGGGTGTCTGAAGCCCGGCATCCAGCCGGGGCGTTAGACTCGGGAGCCGTGCCGATGGTGGTGGTGACAGCCCGGTGGCCGCTTCTCACCAGCTCGTGACGGGCGGTGTGGTGCGGGGTGGTGACACGGCGCAGGCTCCGGAGCTGGGCCGTCTGGGGTTGAGCCCCGGCCCTGCCACTTTCTGGCCACACGCTCCTTGTGCAAGTGACTTACCCTCCCTAGGCCTCAGTTTCCTTGTCTGAAAAATGGGCATCAGCTCTGCCCCACAGCTTCGTTGTGAGCACCCAGGTACCTTGCAAAAAGCACTTAGAACGCCGCCCGGCCCTGGGGGGAAGTGCTCTGCTCTGAAAGTGATAGTCATTGTTATTAAATATTTACGACCCCCAGCAGGCTCCCAGGCCAGTCCCCAGTCCCCAACAGAGAGCTCCACCCAGAGACCCTCCCCTCACCGGCCCCCCCACCCCCCGGGGACAGAAGGGGCTCTCTCTGGTCTGCTATGCGTTGGCGCATGGAATTCATTTTCTCTGTCTTGGCAGGACCCCTCCTAAAAGGTCCTTCGCCTAAAAAAGGTCTGCGTGTAGATCGGTTCTCGTTCTTTGAGACCACCAGGGTCCCATAGCTCTTTGGAAAGACAGGGATGCCTGGGAGGGGGGGGTCCGAGGGATGCGAGGCCAGCGGGCAGGATCCTGCTACCCCCCGCCCAAGTCTTCCTCCTTCATAAACCTCATATTGAAGTGGCGCTTACTCTGGGCCGGACACATCTGGGCATTTTACTTCAACTCACTCACACCCTGGCCTGGCCAGTGGGCGCTGGGACCCCCTGGGTCCAGAGAAGGAGACTGAGCCCCCGGATGCTGGCTCACATCTGACCTGGCTTGTAGACTCCGCCTTCTCTGTGAGGTTTCCTTGGAATCAAGTTGTATCCAGGGCTCCCATTTTACAGGAGCGGGGGGAGTTGCGGTCAGGAGAGAGGGCTGGGGTTTTGCCACCTGCTGCTTCCGTGAGGGGGTGGGGAGAAAAGATGTGAGTGGGTGTGATGGGTGGGCAGGTGGGGTGGCCCCTCCCCCAGTAACCCCGTCCCCCGCCCCCCAGGAGCTGCGGGAGCGAGTCCTCAGAGGGAAGTACCGGGTCCCTTTCTACATGTCAACAGACTGTGAGAGTATCCTGCGGAGATTTTTGGTGCTGAACCCAGCTAAACGCTGTACTCTCGAGGTGAGCCCCAGCCCCGCACGCCTCCCCTTTCAGCCTCGGTGCCCTCTCTTTTCTTCCCCTGCGTCCCGCTGCGTAAGGTCCTGGCTGGGAGGGGGAGGGGAGCCAGGCAGCCCGGGAAAAGGCTCCCAGGCCCGTCTCAGCGCCACCCCCAAAAGGCTTCGCCCACTCCCCGCCATGCCTGTAATTAGCTAATGAGCTCCTAGGCTGATTATAGGGTGCTGGGGACCCAGATGATGCGGAGGAGGGGGGTGACATCGGGAGGCTCCGGAAGGCGTGCGGGGCGTGTGGGTGAGGAGGCACTAGCTCTCAGGAAGCCCTCGACTCTGGGGCATTAGGTCTTGCAGGTGGGGGGCAGGGTAGGTTGCCCCGTGTGGGGGCCCGTCTGGGTGGCGGGGAACTGTATTTTCCCCCAGTTTCTTCTGACATCTGCCTCCTGCCTTCCCTCTCCTGCCTCCCGACTCCTGCAGCAAATCATGAAAGACAAATGGATCAACATTGGCTATGAGGGTGAGGAGTTGAAGCCATACACAGAGCCCGAGGAGGACTTCGGGGACACCAAGAGAATCGGTGAGAGTCGGGGAGAGCAGGTGCCCTAGCTCCTACGAGCGGCAGGCCCCGGAGCAGGGGTCAGAGCTTCCCAGCCTCTGGTCAGCACATGAAACAAGTTTGCAAGGCAATTAGGGAGAGCGGAGAAGTCTAGGCTCCCCTCCCCGTGCTGCCACATTCTAGCTGCGTGACCCTGGGCAAGTGGCTTCTCCTCTTGGTGCTTCTATTTCCTCATCCATAAAACGGGACAATCGTAGAACCTATCATAGGGTTATTGTGAATATATGAAATGAATTAGTCTATGTTCAGTACTTAGTTTTGACTGTTAAGACACAAAAAGAAATTACAGATCGCGCCTAGAAGTGTTTGGGCACAAGTCATTGGTAACCTGCCTATTTGGGGGGTACCCCCCTCACCCACCAACCCTTTGGTCCCAGATCCTCCAGCCTGGAGCCCTTGAACTCTTGATCCCTAAGCATTAACCCTTAGGAGCTATCCAGTAACCCTCAAGGCCACCATCAGAGTTGGCTGCATTAATCAGGACTTTTATGGTTGTACGGAAGAGAAAACCCAAGCCCTTCTAGCTTAAGCCAATAAGAATAATAATAGGCCGAACCATTTGAAACTGCCATTTTTATAGGTCAAAATTGTTAACGTCAGCAATTTTACATGGTTATAACCTAATCGTTGTAACCGATTCGTTCATGTAACTAAAAAGGCCAGGGTGTGCCGGCCTTCAGGCATGGCTGGATTCAGGTGCTCAGAGACAGTCGTTGGGAATCTTAGCGGTGGCTTCTTTCCCCGGCAGCTCTGGCCACGGGAACAAGCTGGCAACAGCATATTCTAGCATCCTGGACACCCCATCGAGAAGAGGAGCCACTTTCCTAAATGTTCCAATAGAAGCTCTAGGCTGGTGCCCATTGGCTACCCCTGAACCAATCGGTTTGGCCTTGGGGGTGGAATGCTCTGATTGTCCAGAGTCAGGTCCGATGCCCACCCTGAACCCATCAACGTGACTTTGGGTCTGGAGCATTCTGAATGGCCAGACATGGGTCATCTGCCCATCCTGAGCCAATCAGTGTGGCCTTGGGAATGGAAGACTCTGGTCACACCTCGGTCATATATCTACCCGCACTTGGGGCTTGGCGCAGGCAGGAGTCAGCCAGGTGATCTGAGCAGGAAAGAAATGTTCTTCTGAGGAAATCAGGGTGCTGCCGGCAGAAAGGGGAAGGGATACTGAACAGGCCAGAGAGCAGGTGTTGCTGTGTGATGCAGAAACGAGTGGAAGGGAAGGGTCTGGGGAGATTGAACGTCCTCTCCATCCCCCTCTCCCAGAGGTGATGGTGGGTATGGGCTACACGCGGGAAGAAATCAAAGAGGCCTTGACCAGCCAGAAGTACAACGAAGTGACCGCCACCTACCTCCTGCTGGGCAGGAAGACTGAGGTCAGAAGGCGCCGGCGCCAGGGGCATTTGGGATGCGCGATGCCCGGGGTGGAGGGACTTCTGGGGCAGAGGGGACCAAGGCTGAGGCTCCTCGTCTGTCATCCTCCTGCAGGAGGGTGGGGACCGGGGCACCCCGGGGCTGGCCCTGGCACGGGTGCGGGCGCCCAGCGACACCACCAACGGAACGAGCTCCAGCAAAGGCACCAGCCACAGCAAAGGACAACGGAGTGCCTCTTCCACCTACCACCGCCAGCGCAGGCATAGCGACTTCTGTGAGTATGGCCCCGCACCATCCCGGGCCCTGAGGCCTCCGACCTGCATTGCAACAGGGTTGTCTGGCCGACAGGCAACAAAAACCCCTGCTCGAGCCAGCTGCAGAGAAGGGAGGACTTTTGTATAACGGTGCAGGGACATTATAGGGAACTTGAAGGCGGGAACGCACAGCCAGGATCAGGAAGGGATTAGAAACTGAAAAAGCATACAGAGTAGATAGTCTCTGTTTCTTGCTTCCTCTCTGTTCCTCTGGCTTTTCCTTTCTCTCTTACGTATCTCGCCTTACCTTTTTAAACCCAATCTCTCCCCTTCTGTCTCCGTTTTAGAGAGCAGCCCAAGTGATAGCTGGAATCCCTTTGGTCCACTTGTCAGGGATAGAGCTCTCATGTCAGGGTCAGCTTGGGATTAAGCCACTGTGATCAGGACACAGGAGGACACATTGCACAAAGCAGCTGCTGAAAGCCTGCCCTCTGGCTCTCCTCTGCACCGAAAATTTGAAAGGCCCTTCCTGGTGGAAATGGGCTGAGCAGACACCTACCTGTACCCCACATTCTGTAACTGAAAGACATCACCCACAGAAGATAGAGCTGACCACCACCACCACAGATTAGGCATGGAAACTTCCAAGAGGTCTCTTACCCACACCCTCCTCAAATATGAATCCTCCCAACTATTCCTTTTTTTTTTTTTTTTTGAGATTTTACTTATTTATTTTTGTGAGAGTGTGCACACACTAGCAGGGGGGAGCAGCAGGCAGAAGGAGAAGCCGGCTCCCCACTGAGCAGGGAGCCCAATGCGGGACTCGATCCCAGGACCCTGGGATCATGACCTGAGCCGAAGGGAGAGGCTTAATGACTGAGCCACCCAGACACCCCCTCCCAACTATTCTTTAAACAGCTCCGTTGAGATATAATTCACATACCATACAATTCACCCGTTCAAAGTGGATGAGTCAGTGGTGTTAGTCTAGTCACAAGTTGTGCGGCCATTGCCACAATCCACTCTAGCACATTTTCATCACCCCAGGAAGAAACTCCACAAACCCTAGCTAGTCTTTGACCTTCAGACCCCCACCCACCCACCCCCGGCCCCCGACAACGACCAGTCCATTCCCTGTCTCTACAGATGCCCCTATCCTGGATGTTTCGTGTAAGAGGAATTAGACAGTATGTGGCCTTTTGTGTCCAGTTTCTTTCACTTGGGATAACGTTTTCATGCACGTTTTAGCACCTCCTCCCTTTTAATGGCCCGATAATATTCCACATCGTGGATCTACCACATTTCGTTTTTCTGTTCGTCAGCTGATGGCCATTGCATTGTTTTCGCCGTTTGGCGCTTGTGAATAACGTTGCTGCGAACGCTCGTGCACTGGGGTCCGTGTGGATATGTGTGTCCCTTTCTCTTGGGCACGTAGCTACGGGTCGAATTGCCAGGTGATGGGGTAGCACCGTGTTTAGCTATGTGAGGAGAGGCCAGCGCGGTATCCAGCTCCCCCCTTTTTTGCGGCCCTATTTTGCAGTGCTTTACTCTGGGACAGGTGCTAGCATGGGGACAGGGGGTGTCGGGGATACTCAAGCCTCGGTCCTAAGCAGAAAGTGTGGGATTCTGGATGGCCAAGCCATTTCCCATTCCCTGGATTTTCTTTTTCCACCTATGAAATAGCCAGATGGGTGCAGAAAGTCACTCAGAAGCTTGTGACTCGAACATCCCGCTGGTTAAAACACAGAACCTTAAAGAACGCCAACATGGAAACCTTCTGGGCTTCCAGGGTTCTCGGAGGATTGTCGGCGGGTGCCCTGTGCTCGTCAATACAGAGATTGTGAACGTTCTGGGACTTGGGAGCATGAAGGGTCCTGAGGACATGGCAGGTAGAAGTTTCGACTGCCCCGAGTTCGTGAACACGCTTAAACCCGCTGGTTCGAAGACCGTAATTTCCTAAGATGCTCCAGGGGGCCAGATTTGTTTGTTTTGTTTTTGAGATGAATACAGTCACATCCGTCAAAATTTGGCAGTACAAGGAGGGTAAACAGTAAAAAAGTTTTCGTTGAACACCCATCTCTAGTCCCCAGTTGTCCTTGGACGCAGCCACTGAGACCAGTTTGGGAGAAGCTGTTCATCCATAAAGAGTTAATCCCTGAACAAGGCAGGTTTGGGCACCAACCCCCTGTGCAGTCAAAAATCCACGTATAACTTCTGACTCCCCCCGCCCCGATGTAACTGCTAATAGCCCGCTGTTGACGGGGAGCCTCTCTGATAACACAGTCCGTCTGCACAGACTGTGCCATGTGTGTTACATTCCGTATTCTTACCAGGAAGCAAGCTGGAGAACAGACAGTATCCTTCAGAGAATCGTAGGGAAAAGACCTCTGCAGTACTGTACAGTATTTATCGAAAAACATCCTCTGGGGCGCCTGGGTGACTCAGTGGGTTAAAGCCTCTGCCTTCAGCTCAGGTCATGATCCCAAGGTCCTGGGATCAGGCCCCGCATCGGGCTCTCTGCTCAGCGGGGAGCCTGCTTCCCCCTCTCTCTCTGTCTGCTTCTCTGCCTGCTTGTGATCTCTCCCCCTCTGTTAAATAAATAAATAAAGTTTTTTAAAAAAGAGAGAGAGAGAGAAAAACATCCACATAGAAGTGGACCCATGGACTTCAAAGCCGTGTTTTCAAGGGTTGACTGTATATAAAGATAGATATGAAAAGGACATAGAGAAGAAGAAAAGAAACGTAGGGGCACCTGGGCGGCTCAGTTGCTTCAGCATCAGATTCTAGATTTCTCCTCTGGTCAGCTCAGGTCGTGAGATCAAGCCCTGCATCAGGCTACACGCTCAGCAGGGAGTGTGCTTGAAGAGTCTCTCTCCCTCTGCCCCTCCCCTCCCTAAAAAGAGTTAAGATAGATAGATAGATAGATAGATCCATAAATACAATACTAACATAATCACATACCATAAAGGTAATATTCTCACCTTTTAAGACAAATGATAGCTTCTTAAGATGTTCATGTATATAAGCAAGTAAATAGAGATAAATAGAAATCTGTACATTTCCCCCTATATAAATGACAGCACAGGTTAGACCTCGGGCCCTGCCTTTTCTGCTCTGCAGTCTGTCTTGGAGATCCCTGTGTCTTGGTACATAAGCAGCTTCCTCCTCGTAGCTGCAGAGGATCCCGTCCTACAGAAATAGCTTGACTTCATTTAGCCATTCCCGTCTTAAGGGGCACTTAGGCTGCTCCCAGTCTTTTGGCCTTAAAAAATGCGGGGTGCCTAGGTGGCTCAGTAGGTTAAGCGTCTACCTTCGGCTCAGGTCACGCTCTTGGGGTCCTGGGATCGAGCCCCACGTCGGGCTCCATGGTCAGTGCAAAGTCTGTGTGTCCCTCTTCCTCTGTCCCTCCCCCTGCTCATTCTGTCTCTCAAATAAATAAAATATTTTTAAAAAATAGAGATGCAGGGCACCTGGGTGGCTCAGTTGGTTAAGCGTCTGCCTTCGACTCAGGTCATGGTCTCCGTCCTAGGATCGAGCCCCACGTCAGGCTACCTGTTCAGTGGGAAGTCGGCTTCTCCCTCTCTGGCCCTCCCCGCCAACACGTGCTTTCTGTCTCTCCCCTAAATCAAATCTTAGGGAAAAAAATAGCGCTGCAGTGAATAACCTACAGGGGCATCAGGTCATTTCCGTGGAGCCGGGGGCTCCACGTGTGTGTCTGTCATTGGGATGGGTGGTGTCAACGTGGCCCATGCAGAGCTTGTAGCCTGTGTGAGGAATTCTGAGCTTCTAAGGATCCCCCAGAGTGGGTTCTGGCCTTTCCAGGTGACGTGAGCCCTAACTGTCCCCTCCCTCCACCAGGTGGCCCATCCCCCGCACCCTTGCACCCCAAGCGCAGCCCAACCAGCACCGGGGAGGCGGAGCTGAAGGAGGAGCGCCTGCCAGGCCGGAAGGCGAGCTGCAGTGCTGCCGGAAGCGGGAGCCGGGGGCTGCCCCCCTCCAGCCCCATGGTCAGCAGCGCCCACAACCCCAACAAGGCGGAGATCCCAGAGCGGCGGAAGGACAGCACGAGCACCCCTGTGAGTGGCCAGGGCTGGGGGTGTGACCGCCGCGTTCACACTTTTCGGACCCTGCTGTTCCCCAGACCACCACATGGGACTCCTTGTTCTGTCTGCTCATTGGTTCATCCCGCAGAGATTTGAGCGTGCTCTCTCTGCCCGAGCTTGTGCTGGATGCTAGCACATAAATTAGCCTTCAGCCTCAGAAAGCAGCACTGCCCTCACTTTAGGTAGGAAGGGTTTCATACATCGAAAGAGGTACTTACAAAGTTGGAGGAAGGGCTGGCGGGGCAGGCAATGGACTAGACCCACAGGAAGGACACATCAGCCTTGCGGAGCTGACCCACTGAGGGGGCTGCCACCGCTGGGGCACGGGTGAATTCCAGAACACATGGTCATGACTTTAATTCAAGACTCAGAAACTTTGTTCTCTATCAGAAGGGCCCCTCGACGCCAGGAACTCTAAAAGCAGGCACGGGGGCTCTGCTTTTAGGCAAAGACCCTCATCTCATGACCTTGCCCATGTAAGCAGAAGTCACAGGGAAGGAAGGCCACTGGTGCCCCATTGCCACTTTCCAGATCTTCCCAAGTGCAAAGATTGGCAGAACCCATTCATCCGCGGATCCTGAGGTGCGGAGGAGTCTGGGGAACGTGGTACTTGGCTCTCCTCCTGCAGCTCCTTAAGAGAGGAGGCTTTAAGACCAGAACTTGAATTGCATTGGTGAGCTGTGTGGCCTTGAGCAAGCGACTTCACCTCTCCGAGCCTCAGTATTCCGTCCTATGAAATGGGTTCATCGGAGGACTTGGATTGTTGTGAGGCTCTTGTAAGATCTTGGACATAAACTAACCGCCCATAGCAGCCAGCTCTAAACACTCAATACATGAAGGCTGTGGTGGTGGTGAAGGCAAACCCACGCCTTAAAAAGGTAGAAAAAGAACCACAAATCAGCTCCCCCAAAAGTAGAAAAAAGGAAATAATAGAAGTCAATAAAGGAACAAGTGGAGGCACACTAGAGAAAACCAACAAAGCCACAATCTGGTTCTTGAAAAGATTAATAGTCATTGAACCCCACAAATTACTAATAATCAGAGATGAAAAGGAAAACTCTGTCCCAACATAAAAAGACAGTAAGAAGCATTAGAAGCCACCTTATGCTGATAAAGTTGACATCTTAGATGAAATGGATAGATGTCTTTCAAAACACAAGTAACTAACCTTGCTTGAGAAGAAACAGAAAATCTGAACAGTCTTGGGTTCTTGTCCAAGACCTGGAATCCATAACTTAAAACTTTCGCAGAAAGAAAATTCCAGGCTCTAAGAGGTGGAATTCTGCCAAACACTGAAAGAAGGAATAACACGAATCTTAGAGAAACTTCCAGAGGATAGAAAATGAGGGCTCACTTCCCAGCACATTTGGAGAGGCGGCACAGTCCTGACGTGCACTCCCTGACCCGAGGGGAGTCACAGTCCAGGGCACGGTGGGGATGGGTAAGGGGACAGATATTGACGGTACAAAGTGATCGAGACGGCCGTGGGGGCCCCAGGGAGGCACCTGACTCAGTCGGCTGTATTATGAACCAACACCTGAAAGATACGTAGGTGTGAATTGAGGGGAGATGTGGGAGGACTATCCAAGCAGGTGGGCCAGCCGTGCAAAGGCTGGGAGGAGACACCAAGTGTGCCATGAATAAGTACGCTACAGAAAGCCTCACACGGCAGACCTGTACACAGGTGGGGCAGAGCTGGGAGAGGAGTGGGCAAGGCTGCCCCGTGGGCACTGTCCCTGACCCGCTGTCCCTCAGCACCCCTGTCTCACCTCCGTGGCCCTTAGCCAGAGTTGCCTGGATGGCTGGGTAACCTTTCCTTTGTCCCGGAGTAAACCACCACCTGCTCAGTCTTGGCCCCTGCCTCGATTGTAATGGGGGAGGCCAGGGAGGAGAAGTGGGGAGTTAAGGGGTGTCCTTCCGCCCCCTCACTCCCTCCTGGCCATGTCTCCCACAGAACAACCTCCCTCCCAGCATGATGACCCGCAGAAACACCTATGTTTGCACAGAACGCCCTGGGGCTGAGCGCCCATCCCTGTTGCCAAATGGCAAAGAGAACAGGTATGGGGGGAGCAGGAGCGGGGGGGGGGGGGGGGGGGGGGGGGCTACCCATTATGGGGAAGGGGCGCCATGGGGACGCGGGAGTGTGTCTGCCCTTCCCTTGTCAGAATCTACCCATGTCCTCTCCCCCACCCCACCCGACCCCCCTGAAAATCTTCCCCTCTTAATTAATTAGTCATCAGCCCCAAGAAAGCAGTCTGCCCTGTTCTCCGCCTACGAGCCTTGGGGAACTGAGTTGATTTTTTTTTTTTTTTGAATGATCAATTTTTAGAACTTGAGAGAAGCCCCAGAATGTCACAGCTTCAACATCCTCTTGTTGGCTGGCTGTCAAACTAGTTTTCCTGAGTCCGTTCCGTCTCTTTCAGCTGGCGTGTGAGGGAAACCAGTGCAGACTGGCTGGAGCATAAAAAGGGAATGAATTAGGGGCGCCTGGCTGGCTCAGGGGATAGAGCATGCGACTCTTGGGCTCAGGGTCGTGAGTTCGAGCCCCACATTGGGCGTGGAGCCTACTTTAAAAAAACGGGGGAGGGGGGAGGAGGGAGGAATTAGTTCACAATTCGAGTCCAGCAGGAGTGAGGAGTGGGGCGGGCTTCAGGATAATGACAGTCCCTCCCACTTGGACTCCAGGGTGCGACGCCAAGGTGCCCTCTCGGGAGCACTGGACAGATGCGTGTTCCTGTTTGGTGGGGACAAGATATGGAGTGGTTGAGAGCAGTGATTCTGTGGCTACTAAGTTCTAAGTTCAAATCTTGCCTCAGTACTGTGCTAGCAGCATGACCTTGAGTGAGTCTCTGAGCCTCTGTTTCCTCCTCTATAAGATGGGGCTGATGTTCTCTGCCTCCAGGCCCCGTTAGAGGGATCCGGTGGAGATCAGGTGCGTCCTGTGCCTGGCATCGAAGCGTGACAGCGAAGGCATTTGATGAGTGAGCACTTATCTTGTGGTAATTAAATAAAAAGAATAGCGACTATTCATCGAGCAGGAACTGTGTGCCAGGCCTTACTGTGTATTCGCTGGTTGAATGCCCCTAACGACTCTTTGAGGTAGATCCCAGTCTGTCCATTTTACAGCTGAGGAAATGAGGCTCAGAGAGGTTAAGTAAGTCGTCCAAGGCCACACAGCCGGTATGTCAAGGAGCAAAGATTCCTGACTCCAGCGTGTGTATTTGTAAACACTATAGCGCCTAGCCTTCCAGCTTTGGTCGAGAGACGGGGTAGCAGTTAGATTATAGACTCAGCTGGTGGAACAAGGAGACCTCAAGGGACGGTGGCTTAAGTGTGAAGGGGTTTAGTCCTCCCTGATAGAGCCATCCAGAGGTAGGCAGGCAGAGTCCTCCAAGGACTCAGATTGTTCCTGCCAAACTCAACCCGAGGCTCCAGCTCTGGGACTGAGGCCACTGCACCAGCTGCCACCGTTTCTCAACCAGCAAGAAGGATGGAAAGAGTGGAGCACAAGCTGCATGCTTTTTAAAGGCCTGACCCAGAAATGGGACAGAGTACTTCTGTTTGTTTCCCATTGGCCGGAGAGTAGTCACATGACCATCCTTAACTGCAAGGGAGCTGGGAAATGTAGTCTCTAGCTGGGTGGCCATGTGCAACGCTCATACTCAGGAAATTTGGTTACTGAGAGTAAAACAAGGAGGACGGATTCCAAGGGAGAGGTAGTGGCATCTGCCACAGTCAGGGTTCCCTCTTTGAGATCCAGGCTGGTCCTAGGGTCCTTGGAAGGATAGAAATTGTAGGTCTGGCCCCTCCTGTCAGGACTGGGAGGGTTTGGGGAGGGTCCTGGGATGCTGAAACCACCGCTGTCCACACAACATCTTGAGACAGTTAGGAAGAGGGTCCTTTCTCACCTGTCAAAAAATTATCATAGTGAGTTTAAGTACCTTTGATGTTCACATCTATTCCTAATCCGAGTTTGAATAATGAAAGTTCAGATAGCAGAGTATTTGCAAAGGTGATTTGGTTCCTGAGGTTTGGATGGCAAATGGCAAGGGATTCATCAAAAAATGTATCTGAAGGGCCCCTGGGTGGTTCAGTGGATTAAGCCTCTGCCTTCGGCTCAGGTCATGATCTCAGGGTCCTGGGATCGAGCCCCGCATCAGGTTCTCTGCTCAGTGGGGAGCCTGCTTCCCCCCTCTCTCTGCCTGCCTCTCTGCCTACTTGTGATCTCTCTCTGTCAGATAAATAAATAAATTCTTTAAAAAAAAATGTATCTGAGGGGCCCCTGGGTGGCGCAGTTGGTTGGGCGACTGCCTTCGGCTCAGGTCATGATCCCGGAGTCCCGGGATCGAGTCCCACATCGGGCTCCTAGCTCCACGGGGAGTCTGCTTCTCACCCTGACCTTCTCCCTTCTCATGCTCTCTCTCACTCTCTCTCTTTCCTAATAAATAAATAAATAAATAATCTTTAAAAAAAAATTAAAAAAAAATGTATCTGAACCTATTCAACTGCTGAGTTTAAAAAGAAGAGAGGATACATTTGGAGTGGGTAGGGTTTGAAGAAAGGACAGTCTGAAGGAGGATGACTTAGGAAGAAATGAAGAGTCAGTAAAATAGCTAGGGTTGTATAGTACACAGCCTGCCCAACTGTGCATGGCAGCCCTGTCTCTGAGCTCTAAGTTTTTTAATATTTCTGATCTCAAGACAGGAGAGTGAAGAGGGACTGGGGCCTTGCTCTGCCTTGAGGCCCCGCTCTGACTTGTCCTTTTCTGCCCACAGCTCGGGTACCCCACGGGTGCCCCCCGCCTCTCCCTCTAGTCACAGCCTGGCTCCCCCATCGGGGGAGCGGAGCCGCCTGGCACGCGGTTCCACCATCCGCAGCACCTTCCACGGTGGCCAGGTCCGGGACCGGAGGGCAGGGGGCGGGGGAGGCGGGGGTGTGCAGAACGGACCCCCCGCCTCTCCCACGCTGGCCCACGAGGCCACACCCCTGCCCACTGGGCGGCCCCGCCCTACCACCAACCTCTTCACCAAGCTGACCTCCAAACTGACCCGAAGGTGAGCCCCATGGGACGCAGGGGGTGGGGGTGCAGTGGGGGGCAGTGGGGCCTAACCTGTCTTCCACTCTGCTTTGCTTCCTGTACCCCCACATCATCTCCTCCTCGTCTTCTTTCTTCTCCTCCTCCGTCACCCTTCACCTCCCTCCTCACACTACAGGGTTACCCTCGATCCCTCTAAACGGCAGAACTCTAACCGCTGCGTTTCGGGCGCCTCTCTGCCCCAGGGATCCAAGATCAGTAAGTCGTGTCCACCCTCCACTGTCCCTGGCTCTGCCTCCCTGTCTGCATGTCTGACCCGTGCATACAGGGGTGGGGGAGGCAGACTGTGTGTGTGCGCGGGAGGAGGGCTGGTCGTGGGGTCTGGCTGTTCATTTTACTCATTTAATGAACATGGCCTCTGGAGCCAGACTCTTAAGGTTCAGACCCCAGCTCTGCTGAGTGACCTTGAGCAAGTCACTCAACCTCTCTGGGCCATGCTTTCCTCTTCTGTAAGGGGGAGATAGAAATAACAGTGCCTTCCTCCTAGGGGTGTCGTGTGGACTAAAGGAGGTGATATATGGACTGAGCTTAGAAGGCCGCCTTGGGAAATGATTTATGTTTATTCACTGAGGCCTGCTGTGTGCCTGGCCCTATCTTAAAACCTGGAGTAGAGTGAACAGAAAGTATAAAATCCCAGCCCAGGCAGAGCCGACATTCTCCTCGGAGATCCAGACAATAAATAAGTACTGAGAAGAAAACTAGAGCAGGGAAGAGAAGTGCAGTTTTAAATGGAGCAGGCCTCACTAAGGAGGTGCTGTCTGAGCAAAGCCTGAAGGAGGGGTGCGTGTGTGTGTCCGTGTCCCGCTATATATAGGTGTGTGTCTCTGCCCAGCTCCTTTCTCTTTCAATTTCCAAATTCTTCAGTATCTTTCCTCCAACCTGCACTAACCATTTCAGAAGGGACGCCCCTTCTGGGCATGGAGCGGGAGTTCAGATTCTGACTCTCAGCCCTCCCTAGCCCAGCTCCAGCCGGCAGGGAGGGATTGGTACCAGGGCTGAGGCAGGGGCTGCCCAGAGTCCTGGAGGTGGTGGGTTGGGGGAGGCAACACCGTATGTGCAGGTTAGACACTCTGCCCCCCTCCCCTCTTCTAGGGTCACAGACGAACCTGAGAGAATCGGGGGACCTGAGGTCACAAGGTGAGTGCCCGTTCCTACACTCTACACTGGGCCCTCCCTCCTTGGGAGCTTCAGCCCCTTCTTGTGTCTGCACCTCCCCTATCCACCACCCCCATACCGTTAAAGGGGACCTGAGCCTTGTCCTCCAGGCCGGCTTCCTGAACTCTCCCTGGAACCCTCCTTCCTCTGCCCGCAGGTCTTATGCCCCACCTCCCACGACTTCCTCTCGTTTCCACCACACACACCCCCCCTGCACACTGTCCCTTGACCATCCTTACCTGTTGCTGTTGACACCGCACCTCCTTCCCCCTCTCATCCAAGGAGGCAGCTGCTGTTGCAGCCGCTGGGTCACTACCTGTACAGCCCCACGTGGTAAATAGTTTAGGCTTTCGAGGGCCAGGTAATTTACCCTTGTCGCACAAAAGCAGCTGTATTCAGTACAAAAACTCATGGGCGTGGCGAGAGCCAGTAACGCTGATTTACAAAAGCTGGCAGCCCTGTACCTCGCCGGCCCTGCTTCAGTTTGATATAATCCACGTGTAAAGAACCCCTGTGCGAATAAAGGACCTCCCCCACCGGTCCCAAAGGTCCCAGGACTGACTCTCATTGGCTGGAACTGAGTCACATGGCCATCCCTAAACCAATGCCTGTGGCCAGAAGGGTGGAGTACTCTGATTGGTGGGACCTGATCATATGCTTCTCTTTGAACCAATCACAGCAGGCAGGGAGGTGGAACGCTCTCATTGGCCAGAACCGAGCCACGTGCTCAGCTTGGCACTGAGAGGCAGAGTCAGCCTCGTGTAAACCAGGAAGGCTAACTGTGCGGTAGTTCTCAAGAAGCGCGCTCTTGGTGCTTTAGGCGGGACGTTTCTTTGTTGTGCGGGGCCCTTTCACACCTTGCGGAACGTGTATCCTCCCTGAACCTAATAAGTGTCAGCGGCGCCCCCCTCCCAAGACATTGCCATAATCAAAAAGCTCCCAGAAGTCCAGATAGCCCTTGGGAGAAGGTGATGGAAGGAGCTTGCCCGCATCGCTTCCGCTCGCATCCAGGATTTGAGAGACAAGGCAGCGCCTGGCTGCCGCGGAGGCTGGGAAATGTAGTCTCCAGCTGGCCAGCGATCCGCACAGCTGAACCTCGGTCACCGTCCCTGGGGAGAGAGAGCGTGTCGGGCTGTGAGGGCCGTCTAGGAGTCTGTCCCCAGGTGGGAACAGTGGGTGCCCTTCCCCTCCTCTCCCGACTTTGACCGCTACTGTCTTCCCGCCCCAGTTGCCATCTACCTTGGGATCAAACGGAAACCGCCCCCCGGCTACTCCGATTCCCCTGGAGTGTGAAGCTGACCAGCTCACGCCCGCCCGAGGCCCTGATGGCAGCTCTGCGCCAGGCCACCGCGGCCGCCCGCTGCCGCTGCCGCCAGCCACAGCCGTTCCTGCTGGCCTGCCTGCACGGGGGTGCGGGCGGGCCCGAGCCCCTGTCCCACTTCGAAGTGGAGGTCTGCCAGCTGCCCCGGCCGGGCCTGCGGGGAGTTCTCTTCCGCCGCGTGGCGGGCACCGCCCTGGCCTTCCGCACCCTCGTCACCCGCATCTCCAACGACCTCGAGCTCTGAGCCACCACGGCCCGGGTCCCCTCCTCTTCTTCTCTTTCGTCCCCTTCGCCTCCACAGCAGGGAAAGGGGTCAGGGACGGGCGTCTCCCTCTGTCATCACCTCGGTTCCCGCGAATCTGACGTGGGAACAGAGGCTGTCCCCCACGCTGTTCTCCGGCGCCGTTGGGCATGAGAGAAGACTGATGGGGCCGAGCAGGGGGGAGCTGGCCCTTTCCTGGAGCCTCCAGCCGGTCCTGTCCTCCCTCACCCTACTGGGGGTCACCAAGGAGACTTTTGGGGGCAGGGCAGGGGCAGAAAGGGAAACTGAGGAAACTCTTCCATCCCCATACCCCCCACCCCCACCCCCGAGAGCTCAAGTATTAGGCCTTGGGCAGGGGCAGGAAGAGTTGCTGAGCCGAAAGACTGGAGAGTTCGGGGGGCTGGGAGTGGGAGTCAGAGAGACAGATTCCTTCCCCTCCCCTCCCCTCCCGCTCAAACCGCACACCCCCCCCTTCCTGCCCCAGGCTGGCGCGGGGCACTTTGTACAAATCCTTGTAAATACCCCCACACCCTCCCCTCTGCAGAGATCTCCCGAGGAGCTGTCGCTGTCACCTCCGGTTTTTAAGTTATTACACCCCTCCCTCCTCTTGTCAGCCCCCCTCACCTGCAGCCTGTCGCCCAATAAATCTAGGAGAGTCCCCCTCCCCCACGCTGACCCTGGGCTTTTCCTTCCCTGCCCTCACCTGCGAGGGAGTCAAGGAGGAGGTGGTGTGTGACTTTGGGCCAGTGGTGCCTCCTTTCTGAGCCTCGGTTTTCTCAGCTGCAGAATGGGTGTAGTGGGGGTGTGAGGGTCAAGGATGATGGTGGAGGAGGGCAGGACAGAACTCGGCCTCATCCACGAGGCCCCCAGTTCCTATATCGGTCCCCATTCATCCACTCACGTGCCCACCCACATGTTATACGGGACTCTAAGCCACTTCTTACTCCAGTAGTACATTTATTCAATAAACAGTCATTGACCTGTGCCTACTCCATGCCAGGCCCAGTGCTGGGCACGGAGACACAAGGAGCCCCTGTCTGTGGCGGGCGTGGGTTCTGACACCAGACACTAGAGAAATCGTTACTTTGTGGAGCCCTGAGGAGAGCGGGAGGGGAGCCGGGGAAACGATGCTAGAGTCGGGCTTTGAAGGATGAGTAGGAGTTGACCGGGTTTTGGGTACGCCCTGGGCAAAAGCCTCGGGGTGGAAGTGCATGATAGGCCTTCAGAAGACTGTGCGTAATTTCGACGTGGCTGCTATGTTGGGCGTGGTGGAGAATTCGCAAGAGAAATGCTGTATTAGGACTCATAATCCATCTACACTTAAGCAAAAAGTTTATTGTTTGCTTATGTTCCTTAAGAGTGTGGGGCCAGCCATCTCATCTCAGCTTTTTTCAGTGTGATTTGAATAGTTTCAGCCCGTAGTTTCATCAGACACTCCCCGATGGCAGAGATGATCCCAGCAGTTCCAACCTCCCCTCCCTTTGCCTAGTTTCTGCAGCAGAAAGTTCCTCATCCCCGACTTTTGGCAAAAGTCCCAAGAAGGACTCTTATTGGCCCAGAGAAGTCATGTGACCATCCTTGACCCAGGCACTGTTGCTCAGAAGCGGCCAGGCTCCTGCCTAGAGCTGGATTTAGAGGGGTTCCTCAGAGGAAAATCAAGGTGTCCTTAGCCAGAGGAAGGAAATAAAAGCTCAATAGAGCTAAGCAGTAGAGGATGGGGGTTGTTCACACAGGGCCTCATAGGCCAAAGGGCCAAAGCGACCGAGCTGGGCTTTCATCCAAGGGCACTAGGGAGCCATAGAGGGTTGTATGTAGGGATGAGGCTTACCTGTGCCTCAGGTACCCACTTGGGGCATGGTACAGTCATCCCTTGTCTTGTGTTCTTCTTGGGGCTGATAGCAAAGTCAAATGAGACATGAAGGATGGTAAGAACTCAATGGTCACTGTTGAAAAATTCAGAGTCTGGGGCAGAACCGCATTACTATCTTATATGAGTGAGGCCAGAATAAGGATCTGATGAAAGGTGTTTCTATTGAGTCAGGTGGCGGGCACCAGCCAATTCGAGAAATCCCAATCCCTAAGGGCTTCCTGTGTGCCCAGCCCTGTGCTGGGGACATAGCGGTGACCAAAGCAGCCCCAATCCTGCCCTCCAGGGACTCAGTCCAGTGTGGAGAAAGCTGGATTTAGCTGCATCAATGATGATCCAGAGTGGGCAGGGCTGGGGGCGGGGGAGCACGGGGCAGAGGCTGGGGAAGGCCAAGAGGGTGCCTGTCCCAGCCAGGAGGACTTCTTGGAGGAGGAACAGCCCAGTTGCCACTGGGAGAATGATGAACAGCTAGGCATGGCGGGTAGGGGGGCTTGTGTTCTAGGCAGACTGGACAGCTCGTATGATGCCTGGAAAGCAGGAGAGCGAGAGTACAGCAAATGGCATAAAAATTGCAGTGAGTAGAGTCTATGGGAGAGATCAGGCTGAGATGTTGGCAGGGCCCTGAAGGTCATGGAGAGGGGCCTGGGCTTTCTTCCAAGGACACTGGGAAGCCATGGTGAGGTTGTAAACAAGGGAGAGGCAGGGACAGGTTTATGCTGCAAAGGGAGGGAAAGAGACAGGTCAGGAGAGTAGGGAGGAGGTCGGAGAGGGACAGAGGTGGGGAGAGAAGGGGTGCATTTAAGGCTTATGAAGCAAGATGGGCAGGACAGGCATGGTCAAGGACAGTCGGATTTGGCTCCGACAGTCCCACTGGAGCACCTGTGGTCTGTGTGGCCTTGGGGGACGGGTAGGGAGTGGAGCTAGGGTTAGTGATGCAGTCTGCATCTGGGGACAGTGTTGTAAAGGACATTCTGACATCTGGAGAGGTCTTGTCTTTCCTACCCTTCCTGTTTCAGTAATCTCTGGGAATGCTTGGGGACATCCCCTGGCCTCAGTTTCCTCTCTATAAAACAGAGCACATCTCTTGATCTCTAAGGGCCCTTTACCTGAGTGACTTCAGGTTTGAAAAAGTGCCTCCTCCAGGTCTCTGGGGCTCTCTGTCTTCCACTTACTGCGCCTCACATTTCCTTCTGAAACCCTCCTCTTTTTGAGGCCACAAGGAAGCTCGTGCTGATGGAGGCCTCGGGGTATTGGGCCGAGTAGAGGTGATTGATGTGGCCAGCACCCAATACATATTCAGATGCTTCGGACTTCTATTACCTGCCCCTCCCGCCGCCCCTCCCCACCTCCTTCCTGGGATCAAGCTCTCCGAAAGGCGGATTCCTCAAGATTTCACTGGGATGCTAGGAGCCAAGCCCCAGTCTCGTGGGGGCAAAGAGCATGGGCAAAGACGTTAAGGTGGGAATCGCAGGGTGTAAGGAGCAAGAGTGTATAGAGGAATAATGGGGAAGGAACTGGAAAGATGAACCTTGAGCGAGTGGAGCAAATTTCAGTTTGCTCTTGAAGGATCGCAAATAATAGCACGTTCTAGATGTGGGGGGCGATGGCAGGTTCTGGAGCAAAGAAAAAGAAGTTTAGAGGAGTGGTAGCCGCTGTAGAGGGATGAAGTGAGAACACACAGAAGGAGGCCAGTGACGAATACAATGAGGTATGTGATGAGATTCACGGTAGGTCTCCAACTGGAAGCCAAAGTCAAGTCTCAGACTCTTGGTTTGGCTTAACGTTTCTCCCCCGTGTGGACCCTGCGTTTGAGATCTGAGTATGAATGATTGGGAAGGGGGCCGCACGACTCTGGGCCTCAGATTTCCTCATAGAACCGTATTGATTTGGAATTAGACTGTTCACTAACTTTGCCTCATTTTAGAGATGGGATAAAACATGACTAGGGAGGGCACGCCCCTTTGAGGTCGCACAGCAGCCGACTGCAAACGTCCCTTCTCCTCCTGCTCAGTAACTATCGCACAAAAGTTAGGGCCACCATTGCTTTTATTTGTTGCTTTGGGTGTAGAAAAAGCAGGAGCTCCAGAGGTGCTGGAGAGCCCTCCGTTAGCCAGAGCTCCTGGTGGGGGGCGGAGCTCTGGGAAGAGAGGAAGGTGTGAGGAGGTTCCTCATTGGCCAGAACTCAGAGGCTGACGCCCATTGGTTGGAACTCTGGTTGGAAATGGAATTCCGAGGTGGTCGGATAGAGCCCTAGGTGGCGGAAGTGGAGCTCTGGGGGGAACCAGGCGGGCCCCGGACCGGGCCGAGTCCTCCCTTTGGCTGGGGCTCCAGCAGTCGGCGGCGAGCGGGCCGGACGCCTATTTCTGGGCGGGGATCATGTCGTCGATGGACTGGCCCTTTTCCAGCTTCTTCTCCATCTCCACCATGAGCTTCACACCGTCCACCACCAGCTGCACCTGTTCGACTTCGGACGAGCCCAGCCGATCGGCGTTGGATATGTCGAACACTGAGCCCACAGCAGCTGTGTCCACACCCCCTGCAGGAGCAGAAGGCAGGGGCATAAGGAGGGAGCAGAGGTGCAGGAGTGGGGCCCGACGGAGATGGCCGCACGTAACGGGCGCCTACTGCGTAACCGGTTACGTGCAGAGTCTCCTAATTGCCTATTCGTGGGCTCACGTCGCCGGCTGATTTAGATACCTCGCCCCTCAACCATCCAACATAAATATATAGCATTGTGGGTAAGAGTGAGTCTGGAGCCCGGCTGCCTGGGGTTGAATCCTGACTGTCCTCTTCTTTACACATGGGAAACCGAGGTCCCTAGGGGGCAGGGGACATACACAATGTGTATCATATAGCCACGACGACCTATCGATTCCTATGAGACAAAGCGTGCGGACGCCCATTTACAGAGGAAGAAACTGAGGCTCAGGGAGGGGTAGCCCTTGTCCACCCCAGAGCCACGTGGATGCTCCGCCTCCCCTTCCGCACAGGGCCCGCCCCCGACGCCGCGGCGCGCCGGGGCAGACGCGCACCTGTGCCACGCTTCTGCAGGCGCAGACGGGTGAGGATCTCCTCGAACTTGGGGTGCTTGCTCAGGTGCGCCAGCTTGACATGCACGCCTCCACGCAGCCCGGTGCCCAGGTTGGACGGGCAGGTGAGCACGTAGCCCAGGTGCTCGTTCCACATGAAGGGGTGGCCGGCTTTCTTGAAGATCTCCTCAATCTGAGGTAAGGGGAGAGTAGTGGGGTCAGCGCCAGCGGGCGCCCCCAAATACACCCGCAACCGGGACGGGGTTGGAGGAAGACGGGGTGAGGACGTCGGTGGGGGGTGGGGTTGGAAAACCGCGAGCGCTGAGCTTCTGAAGGGAGGGGCCTGACCACCCAGGTGGTGCGAGATGCCGAGGGGGGTGGGCTTGAGGACGCTTCGGAGGCGGGCCCTTAGGGGCGGGCCTTGCGCATAGGGTGGAGCCGGGTTCCCGGGGGGCGGAGCCTTGGGAAGAGGGTGGGGCGTTCACGGGGGGCGTCCCAGGTCCGCCGCGAGAGGCAGGCTACCCACCTTCTGCAGCCCCACGCAGAAGCGGCGGAAAACCTCCTTCATGTTACCCCCCTTCTCCATGGAGATGACTCGGAGGTGGTCCTCCTCGTTCACCCACACCAGGAAGCTCTTGTTGTCATTGTGCCTAGCGTGGGGCAAGAGGAGGCCAAGGCATCAGTTCCGCGTGGCCACCCCATTCCCGGCCTCTTGAAAATACCCCCACCTTTAGGGAGCAGCGGGCTTGAGGAGTTTCTGGTGGTGGCACGGGCTCCTCGAAATCGCAGAAACTTTACCCCCGTAGACCCGAACTTCACTGGATCTGAGAATCCGCCAATCTTAGGATCAAGGATTTTTTAGGGTCTTAAGTCTTTGAACAGCATTAAATTACAGACCCTTAGAATCTCAGAATCTTTGAAGGACAAAAGCTGGGAATCAGAATTGATAAATCTTGGAAACCCTACATCTGGTCTCAGGACCAACCTTGCCTTCACCTTGTGACATCTCAGAAACAAGAGGCTTAGAGCCGTAAAACATTTAGATCCGGAAATGTCTGAAACCACCGAATCACAGAACCTGGAATTAGTGGAATCCAGGAACCTAAAAATACTCAAAATCTTGGAACCTTAGAATCCTCCCATCTGTGTATCTTGGAACTCAGACTCTCCAAATCATCTGAGACCTAAGTTTTCAAAACCTTTGAAAATCTTTGACTATCAGAATTGGAGATTCAAAGGTTCATAGAAACCTCACTAGCAACCATAAAAGATAAAACTAATAGCCAAAATGTTGGGCACTTACTACATCGCAGACGCCGTTTTCAATTACTCTGCTCTCCATTTCACAGATGGGGAAACCAGGGCAGAGAAACGTTAAATAATGTGCCCAAGGTCACACAGGGGTAGAAGGCAAGGTCACTTTTCTGGGACACGTGGAAACATTGTCATTTTTATGGTGTTGGCTTCGGTAGAGGAATGGGGAGGGTGGTGGAGGGGGGAAAGGGGACTGGCGGAGGCTGGGAGAGGGGACCTCACCAGATGCCACGGGCGTCGGGCCAGTCGCGGGCCATGCCCGAGGCCAGCAGCAGTGGGGACACGGGCTTGTCAAACAGGAAGTGGTCATCAATGAGTTGCTGCTGCTCCTGCTCGGTCATGCTCTTCAGAGGGTAGTACTTGCCCTTGAACTCGCCTGTCAGGCTGTTGAGGGCTGAGGGGGGGCCACACAAGGGAGTGGTCAGCAGCCTTACCCACCACAGCCTGGGCATGGGGGCGGGGCGGGGGAGGGCTTGGCGCTGTGGATGTGCTAAGGGCACATGGACACCAGGGTGAAACTCAAATTTCACATGGATTCTCCCTTTCCCTGACCGTCACGTCCCCTACGCCTGCGAGTAGCTGTGCGCTCCAACCCCACTGGCTGGCCGACAAGACAGAGAATCGACATGTTAGGGATTTGGGGAGCCATCCGTAAAAATGATCATAAAATAGCATATGTAGTATTTGTATATATTCCTATATAGAACAAATATATAGTATTATATATTTGTATATGTGCATAACATATGTGTATTTATGTACACGTTATAGATTTTAATATAGTGTATTATGTAATTATTTATATATATACATATATATATGTATATATATAACTTATCTAGGGGAACCTTAGTGGCTCAGTTGGTTAAGTGACTGCCTTCAGCTCCTGTCGTGATCCTGGAGTCCCAGGATCGAGTCCCAGGGAGTCCTGAGCAGGGCTCCCTGCTCAGCAGACAGTCTGCTTCTCCCTCTGACCCTCCTCACTCTCATGCTCTCTCTCTCTCTCTCCCTCTCTCATTCTCTCTCTCTCTAATAAATAAATAAAACCTTAAAAAAATAATTTATCTAGGGGCACCTGGCTACCTCAGTCAATAGAACATGTGACCCTTGATGTCAGGGTCATGAGTCTGAGCCCCATGTTGGGCGTGGAGCCTACTTAAAATAATAATAATAATTTATGTAAACTTCCAGTTAATTAAATTATATTTTAAAACACAGGTAATAAGGGGCAGCTGGGTGGCTCAGTCAGTTAAGCATCTGACTCTTGATTTCAGCTCAGGATGTGATCTCGGGGTCGTGAGATTGAGCCCCGGGTCAGGCTCTGCACTGGGTGTGGAGCCCACTTAAGATTCTCTCCCTCTGCCCCTCCTCTCTCTCTCTCTCTCTCTAAAAATAAATAAATAAATACATAAATTAAAAAAAAAACATAGGTAGTAAATATTCAAAGTGGTCACTTCCTAATTATTTTATTGCATCTTTTTTTTTTTTTTTTTATTAGAGACAGAGACTGAGAATGAGAGGGGCGAAGGTCAGAGAGAGAAGCAGACTACCCGCAGAGCCGGGAGTCCGATATGGGACTCGATCCAGGGACTCCAGGATCATGACCTGAGCCAAAGGCAGTCGCTCAACCAACTGAGCCACCCAGGCGCCCCTTATTGCATCTTTATTATCTATGTTCTTTAAGATTTTTCATCTCTATCTGATGATGGGGATACTATGTAACGAGGTGCTACTGTGCATCTTTTCCCATCCTTCTATGACATCAGGTTCATAGCTTAAAATTGGTCATGGTAGGAGACTTTACACCAGGGAAACTGGCAATCGCTGCCAATTGGGGCTGGGTTTTTTGTTTGTTTGTTTGGTTGGTTGGTTGGGGTTTTTGTTTCTGTTTTTGTTCTGAGAATTGTTTGTTAAACATTTACTAGAACAAAATGCTTAAGAGCCCTGATGATTCTACCCCCCAAACATACCCACTCTTTCTCTACATTCTGCTGCCTACCCCGCACCCCGGAGCCCAGACCACTGTGGTTGCCCCCTTACCGTCTCTCTGCTCCTACCTCTACCCACAGTCTGTTCCCCACTCAACAGCAGGAGGACTCCATGAGATCCTGTGGACTTACTCTGCTCACCATCCTCCCAAGGCTCCCATCTCCCTCAGAGTCAAAGCCAAAGCCCTCCGGATGGCCCACAAGGCTCTGCACAACCTGGCTGCCCATATCTCTCTGACCACATCTCCTCCCTATGTTCACTCAGCTCCAGCCACACTTTCCCACCTCAGGACCTTTGCACTTGCCACTCCACCTGCCTGGAATTTTTCAGGTTCCTTCTTGTCAATCAGGTCTCAACCCCTCCTTTCTTTCTTTTTCTTTCTTTCTTTCTTTTTTTTTAAGTTTTATTTATTTGAGAGAGAGAATGAGAGAGAGCTTGAGAGGAGGGTGGGTCAGAGGCAGAAGCCAACTCCCCACTGAGCAGGGAGCCCGGATGCAGGACTCGATCCCGGGACTCCAGGCAGTCGCTTAACCAACTGAACCCCCCAGGCATCCCTCAACCCCTCCTTTCTCTGAGAGCTTCCCCCAGTCATGCTGTGATGCACACTTGTTTTTGGCTACATGGCATGTTGGAATTAATCGTTCTTTGGTTTCTGTGTTTCCTCTTATCTCCCCACCAGGCTGACAGCTCTGAGAGCTGTGACCTTGCCCATCTTATTCATCATGGGAGCCCCAGCTCCCTACTCAGGACCATAACAGCCATAAATGTTGGCTGACTGGCTAGCTGGCTGGCGGGAGGTCAGCGCCCTGGTACCATTGAAGGGCTGCGCGGATCGGTTCAGGGTGCCTTGACAGCGCCCCCTGACTTCCACCAGCGGTAATGCTGCCGGCTGTCACTCATCCAGCACCCATGATTTACCAAGCTCTTTGCAGGGAGGAGCAGAGTGAGAGCTGGCTGCCCCCAAGGGTGGACGGGGTCAGAGTTCTCACCTTCCACGGAGAGTTTCTCCACTGCCCGGCGCTCGCCCCGGGAGCAGTGGGGAGGCAGAGTGTAGCCCTTGATGCTGCGGCCCGTGCGGACGCGGCTGCTGAGCACGTAGTTGGGGTCCAGGTCATCTCCACCCTGGAGGGCAGGAGGGGCATCAGGGCTGGGCATGCTCCCAGTTCAGACTCTCTGCTACTTCCTCTGGCTCCTCCTTGTCCCCTGGCTTCTCCCAGCACCACCCTGGCTCTGCCTCTCCCCTCCCTGTCTCTCCCTCCGTCTTCCAGCTCCTCATCTGTCCCTCTTTTTTTCCCCTCCATACATCTCTTGCCCCATCTTTGTCCCCGCTTCCTGTTTCTCTTCATCTCCCTCCCTGTCTCTCCTCCTATCTGATTCTCCCCGCTCTGTCCTCCGTCTCCCTGCCTTCTTTGCCTCTCTGTCCCTCTTTCCCTCCCCTCCATCTCTCTGTCTCTCTGAATGCTCCTTCCTACCTCCATCCTTCTCCGTCTCTCCCCTGGCCCTCCCCCCGGCCTGGGGGCAGCTGACCTTGAGGTTCTCATGGTTGAGGTCGGTCTTGTGCTTGTCGGTGGGTTTGAAACCCCCGTGCCGGTCTTGGATGATGGGGTCAAAGAGATCCTTGAACACTTGGTAGGACTCCTCGTCACCGGCCACACAGCCCACGGTCATGATGAAGGGGTGACCTGGGGGTTCAGGGTGAGGTCAGAGGTGCCTGTCCCAGCAAAGAAGGCCTGGGTTCCTGGATCCGGTGTAGACAGTATGTGCGCGTGCGCACACTTGTGTGTGTTGGGGGGGTATATGCGTGTGGGGGGGCAGGCTCTCATTCAAGACCTCTGGATCAGAACTACAGAGGCTGAGGGTTGGTGGGGATAGAGAGGGACGGCTGGAAGAGGTCAAGGGGGCATCTGGGGTGAGGGAAAGGCGCTGGGGGCGGGGCAAAGGAGAAAGAGTCTCAGGGGCCCAGTTACAAGGTACTAAAAATATTACCATTTTAGAGTCCCCAGATCACGGACTCTTCCTTCACCGAAAAACTTTCACAAATGTATTAGACTATTGGCTCCCACAGATAGTAAGAGACTTGAAAACCCTCATATTCCAGATGGGGAAACAGAGGCCCAGAGCGAGGGGGCGTCCCTCTAACACAACGAGCTAGAGCCTAGGACCCTCGCTCGGGGCTCTGGTGTCCTTGGAGAAAGAACCGCGGCGCCACTGACACCCCCCGCCAGACCCCGAGTGCGAGCTTTGTCCCAGGCGCTGCTCCAAGCCCCTCAGGCACGCTGACTCCTTTGTCTTCATGATGTGGGTGCCCGTTTTTCAGATGTGGAAACTGAGGCCCCCGGGAGACGGAATGATTTCTTCACATTTTACTCGTGCGCGTTCGTGAGAGGTTGGCCCTGCGCGGGGGGCCGCCCCAGGCCCTTCACACATGTAGCCTCATTTGTTTTGCCCAAGGGCCCCTCGAGCATGGCCCCCGTCTTCCAGAGAGGGAAACAGAGGCCCGGGGAGTGGGACTGAGGCGTGACAGGCAGCCTCCAGAGACCACCCTCCACCCGAGTCCCTGTCCACGCTCCAGCAAGGACGCTTACCTGGATTGTCCACGCCTGTCTGGATGATATCGTCCAGGGTGAAGCCAGATGGGGTCTCCTTGTCCCGTAGCTTCTTGTAGAGGTCCGGGGTCAGCACCTTGGCCATGTGGTTGTTGTGCTTGGTGAGGTCGGGGTACTCCTCCTCCGGCTTGTAGTTCAGCTTGAACTTGTTGTGGGTGTTACCAAACGGCATGGTGGCGGCGTGGGGGGCCTGGCGGGCAGGGGTGGCAGCGGGGAGGTTATCTCGCCTCCAGCAGAGGCCAGCAAGGGCAGAGCAAGGCCTTGGGCTCCGACCCAGTCCTGTCTCAGGTGCTGCGTGACTTGGAACAAGGAGGGTCCCGTCTCTGAGCCCCTGCGACTGGCGGGACGCATGGGGACTCTATGGGTAAGAGCCCAGCTCTGCTACATCCAATAAGCTGTGTGACCTTGGGCAGCTGGCTTAACCTCTCTGTGCGTCAGATTACTCACGTGACCAGTGGGGGTCATAATAGCCCTCATCTCAGGGGGCTTAAAGGAGTTCATGTATGTTAAGCACTTGGAATATTCCCGGCACACAATAAGCATTGTTTTGCTTAGCTAGTATTATAATTAATCGTTGCTATTATTTTAAAGGTCTGTGTGAGGAGCGGGGGAGAAGGTGGAGGGCGTGGCTGAGAATGAGTGCGTGAGCAGAGAAGGGACCCTCTCTCCATGAAGCTTCCGGTCAGTTAGGGGATGAGGAGCAGGGCAGAAGGGAAAGCTAGGTGGCTGTCCCCTCTCTTTGCTGACAACTCTCTGGCAGGGCTCAGTTGAGAAGGAAAGCCCAGCCACCGGGGTCATCAGAGCTGGGTTCAAATCCCGCCTGTGCCAAATCTCGTGCTGTGTGACCCCCAGCCAGGTGCTCAGCCTCTCTGAGCCTCTATTGCCTAGAAACTGAGCCCGGCCACGGGGGGTTGCCAGGACGAGTCTTCTGGCTGAGCACACGTCCTCATGCGGAGTTGGGGCCTGCTACCTCGAGGGGTGGTTGCCATGACGGTTATTATTACTTTAATTCATAAGACCCGGGAAGGAGGAGGACGGACACTTCCGTGGCGGTGGTGGGAGCGGGAGCTCCCCGCCGGCAGCCCCAGGAACGGGAAGCAGGTAGAATGGTGGGAAGGAGATCGGGACCAGGGTGAGCCTGAGGCATCAGGCCAGGGGCGGATGGAATTCCCGATCATTGGAGCTACCATCCAGACTTGGGGATTATTTATAGAGTCTAGCCGACTCCTCCTCCCCCCTCCCCAGCTGCTGCCCCCCCCCCACACCCCCCCACATTCCTGGGGCTCCATTTGCACCAAGTCAGCAGCCCGGAGACAGGTGGGCCAGAGTGGCGGGGAGGACAGGCATCCGGGCCTCGGGGCTCAAAGTCTCCCAGCCCAGAAACCCCCCTTCAGGGCGTCCCACCCCCACCGCGCGAGGGGCGCGTGTGCAGAGGGCGCTGAGGCAAGCGGGGGGAGCCCCAGAGCCACACACACACACTCATCACCCCTAACCCCCCAGATCAAGCCGGAAATAGAGCCACACACCCGCTTCCAAGCCCAGGGACACACTCAGGATACAGGCAGCCATGCAGGTCCCACCAAAAGACACAAGGTCACACCGTTGTGTGGCACACAACTGGGGACGTGCAGAATTGCAAATGCAGCGACCCCGCGGACGGATGACAGACAGACCACTCCCACGGCTTCCAGCGCCCAGTGCTGGGGACAAGCTGTCACAAACACAGGCCCAGCCTGAAGCCCCTTGCAGGGGTGACAGATGGCAGCTGCCGAGACTCCTTTTGTGTCCAAGGTCCCTCCCCATGACCCTGTGCCACAGACCAGGGGGGCTCACAGGTGGAGGGGACCCCCACACGGGCGGTCAGCCTTCCCACCCACTGACCCCCCTGCGTGTAGGAGGGTATGGGGCAGACTCCTGAGACCAGATCAGCTGCTGGGCCCTTGGGGACCCCAGTCTGAACCCCACCCTGACTCCCACCCCCAGCAGTACCTGGCTGGGCTGTGCAGAAAGGGGCTGTCTGTATCCCGGAGGCGACACTGACCCAAAGGAAGGGACCGCAGCCCGGGCCTTATATAGGGGGGCCGGGCTGTGCTACTGGCTGGGAGGGGCTGCCCCCAGGGAAGGGAGCTGGAGGGCAGCTGAGCCTCTCACCTCACTCCCCGGGCACTGTGCCCACCCTGAACCCAGGCATGCCCCACGCCCAGCCCCGTGGCCTTGTATGGGCTGCCTCAGGGGCTGAGCCCAGCCCCCTTTCCCCCTATCAAGCTGATTCCCCCACCAAGTGCTGAGTCGGGCTGGCAGGGACCGCTGGCCCTGCGCCCAGGACACGAGACCCTGGCAGGGGACGTCCCAGGCACGTAGAAGCCGCTCCACTAGGCCACCAGACCCTCCGGTGCGCGCCAGGCCTCTCCTCAGCCCCCAGTGGCCTTGACCTGGATAAACAGCAGGTCCTGAGCCCCGCTGCTGGGGAAACCTTGCAATAGTCCCAAGGGAGCCAAATCTCTGGTATTGCAGAGACTTGCCTATGGTCACCCAACTATGGGGAGCACTTGGCCGAAGCCCAGGACTGAACACAGAACATCCTGACCCCAGAAGCCCATGTTTGCATGCACTTTCCTCCTCGGGGAGTGAGTGGGAGGGAAACAGAGGGTCCCCGGAGCTGGGAAGATTCAAACTCAAGGCCAGGGCTGGAGGCCGCGGTTGCCTTCCTGGCTCCAGTCGGTAGGGCCCGGGCTGACGCTTTGAGATTTCCCCGGCTCAGGGAACAGGGAGGGATTCATCCTGGAAGGGAGATTATTTTTAGAGGGCGCTTTGCTGTCGCCTTTGCAAAGACCTAGACCCGAGGTGCTGGGGCTGGGGGTGGGGGAGGCAGGGACAGGTGTTGGGGGGGTGGGGTCGCCACGTGTCCGGGTTAATTATAACCAGGCGTGTAGGGTGTCCCAGCCAGCCTCCTTACAAGGGCAGCGGGCGTCCCGGGAGGCCGCCCCCGCCCGCAAGGGAAGGGGGCTGGGCGGCCGTTGGGTCAGAGCGGAGCACCGAACTCCAACTCACACTCCGCGACTCCGCGCCCCTCCAGATCCGGGCGGAGCAGGAGCTCACCGGGAGTCAAGGGCTGAAGAGGGCATTCTGTGCACGCGGGATGGCTAGAGGAAGCCGTTTCCTCTGCCTGGGAGGCGCCGAGATTGCAGGGCAAGCCCGGGAGAGTCGGGGGACGGAGGGCAGGAGGAGTCCAGGGAGCGTCCAGGATTACAACCTAGAAGAAACCAGCCTTTTCCCTCTGGGGTTCATCCCTCCCCTTGGGTCTCCCCCGTTTCCGCATTTCTTCGCAGGCAGGAGGGGTGTGATCTAGGGAAAGGGGGCCCTGCCTGCCTTTCCCCAGATTCCTGGTGGGGAGGAGGTGCTTAGAAAACTCCTTGGGACCCAGCCCCTGATCTCTCCACCCACTGTCCCTTCCTACCAAGGTCAGAGTGGCAAAGTTCTCCTTCGCGGCTAGGGAAACCGAGCCTCAGAGAACTAAGGAACAAGGCTAGAATAGAGAGGCGTTTATCATTTCAACAATTCATTATTTTTTAAAAAAAGATTTTATTTATTGGAGAGAGAGTGAGAGAGCACGGGCAGGGGGAGGGGCAGGGGGAGCAGAGGGAGAAGCAGGTTCCCCACCGGACAGGGAGCCCTACCTACTCTGGGCTACATCCCAGGACCCTGGGATCATGACCTGAGCCAAAGGCAGAAAGACTTAACTGACTGAGCCACCCAGACGCCCCTACAACTCTTTATTAGGCACTTATGAGGGACACAGCAGAAAACAAGAAGACAGTTGGTTCCATGGAGGTGACATTGTAGTGAGCACAAACATGTATATATATGACGTCATGGTGGGGTTGCAGGGCTTTGACAGAAAATCAAAGAGGGTAAGGGGTTCCCCCAACCAGCAGGGGAGGGCAGGTCAGGCCTCCCAGGGGAAGTGAAATCTGAGCGGAGACCTGAGGGAGAGGTGAGAGCCAGCCATGTGAGGATCTGGAAGGGGAACAGCAGGTGCAAAGGCCCTGAGGGGGGAGTGGCTTGACAAATCTGAGCAAGGGGAAGAAGCTAGAAGACTGGAGAAGATGGAGCAGAGTGGAGAGTGGGAGGAAGAAAATGAGGGTTGGGAGCCAACCTGTAGGGCCCCAGGGACCATGAAGGAGTTTCCATCTACTGCGAATGGATGCGAGCCCCTGAGGGCTGTGAGCAGGGGACACAGGATCCAGCCCAGCCCACCCCCTGGAGCCCTCATAACCACCCGTGGGGACATTTGACATTCCTTTTGGCCATAGAGCGTAGGAAGCACTTTCTGTGTTTGGAGAGTTTCCCAGCCTATGACAGCCTCCTTTAGAGAAGCCAAAAAGGCCAGAAACTCAGTCTCCCAGAATCCTTTGCAGCAATATTCCAGTCATGTGACCTGGGCTGAGAGGCCCAAACACTCCTGCAGGACCTTGCGTCATGAGCTCTACTCCTTTATCTTCTTCGAGTCTCATAGAAACAGTTGGTCTGGGGGAGCCAAGACCCTCGTGGTGTATCTTTATCCCAACCCCCAACCTTCCAAAACCATTAAAGTCTCCAAGGCCTGTCCACCCTTCCTCCTATCCTAGCTTAAGCCCTCCTCCACAATCCCCTTCTGCCCTAGCGTCCTCTCTGGTCTGCCCTGTATGTCCCCTCCCGCCTACTCCCTACCTTTCTGACCGCTCCTGCTAGAACCTGCTATGGCTCCCCAGTGCCCTCAGGATAAATGAATATTTGTTGACTAAGGAAATAACTGTAGCCTTATCGGTCAGTTGGAAACCCCTCTACCCAGCTTATGTAGAAAGGGCCTTACTACCAGATATTAAGTGCTTACAAAATCATTGAAAGGGTTGAAGGAACACACTCTGAGCTAGGCCACCAGAAATATCTCTCGCCCCAGGAACCGTGCTCCCTTTGGACAGATGGACGTGCCAGAAGGAGGTTAGCATGGATGGTGAGAGGCCACTCCACAGTCCCGACCCTGACCATTAATTATGGAGCACTCCTATATGTCAAGTACAATGCTAAGCGCTTTACGTATATTAACTCATTGAACACTGCCAACGATAAAGCTCAGAAAGGCAAAATGACTTGCCCAAGGTCACACAGCAGGGAAGGGATGAGCTAGGGCTCAAAATGGCACAGGGCTGCCAAGAGTGGGTTCAGGCTTTGGTGAAGACAACTTACAGGTCTCTCAGCAAAGTCATATTGTCATCCCAGAGTCCCTTTCAAGGCGGGTCTCCAGGCCCTGGTAATTTGTACCTCCTTCCCTTTGCCTCCTTCATCACTTCAGCCATCTGGCTCCAGGGCTCAAGTACTTTATGTGTATTAAACAGTTTAATTCCCTGGCAGTCCTATGAGGTGGGCACTGCAAATTTTACGAATAAGGAAAGTGAAGCCCAGAGAGGTCAAGTCACTTGCCCAAAGTCACACAGCTGGGAAATGACAGAACCACACTGGACCACATAGTTAGTCCCTGAGTTTGTATTCCTCATCCCTCCCCAATCCCATCTCTTCCCACTGAAGCTCCATTTTACAGAAGACAGATGCTGAGGCTCAAAAAGGCAAGGAGTTGCCCCAGGTGACAGCCGGTATTCTAGACTTGCAGAGTCTGTACTCTTTTCCTTTCACCCCCAAACCCTGGTGTTACAGAGCAACCTCACTCCCGAGCCCTCCCTTTTATCTACCACCTCCCCTGTCCCTGCCCCTCCCCTAGGGATGAGGCTCGCCCTCCAGGAGAGACCATGGGAGGCAGCACTCCACCCCCAGGGCCCATCACCCCAGAATGCTCCCCTCACCAACCCCAAAATTCCTCTCCCAATCCTGGCAGTCCATGATGCCAACCAGTTCAAGGAAGACAAATTATAAATCAAAGCCAGCCCCAGAACTGGAGAACTAGAGAGCCAGACAGTTAAGGACTTGTCCACTCCTTCTTTTTCCCCAAGAGCAAGCCCACTGCAGCCCTGTAATCAACTGGATGTCAGCCCCCCAATGGTGGTGGTGGTGGTGGAAAGACAGGCAAATAAGATAGTCTTTCAAAAAAAAAAAAAAAGATAGTCTTTCATGACTCCCCTCCAACCCCACTCCAGTCCCTCCGAATTGATCTCTATCAACATAGCTATACATTTTCCTCTAGGTGTTGCTTTGGCTGCATCTTAACCTCTTAATGTTGGTTTTTGGTTGTTTTTGCATTCAATTATTTCAAATTTATCCTTTGTTTTGAAAATGTTCTATTTGGAGTGTGTGGGTGGTCACATTTCTTAATGTTTTATTTAGTGTCTTGGGGGCACCTGGGTGGCCCAGTCAGTTAAGCATCCGATTCTTGGTTTTGGCTCAGATCATGATCTCAGGGTCGTGAGAGGGAGCCCTCCATCAGGCTCTGCGCTCAGCACAAAGTCTACTTGAGATTCTCTCTCTCCCTCTCTCTCTGCCCCTCCCCCTGTTCACACTCTAAATAAATATACAAACAAATAAAATATATTATTTTAGGGGCATCTGGGTGGCTCAGTTAGTTGAATGTTTGCCTTCGGCTCAGGTTATGATCCCGGGGTCCCAGGATCGAGCCCCGCATCAGGCTCCCTGCTCGGCGGGAAGCCTGCTTTTCCCTCTCCCACTCCCTCTGCTTGTGTTCCCTCTCTCGCTGTGTCTGTCTCTGTCAAATAAATAAAATCTTAAAAAAAAAGATTAATTTATTTTTATTTGAGAGAGAGGGGGGGAAGGGAGAGAATCCCAAGTAGACCCCTCGCCCCTTGAGCGGGGAGTCTGATAAAGGCCTCAATCTCACAACCCTAAGATCATGACCTGAGCCGAAACTAAGAGTTGGACACTTAACCGACAGAGCCAACCAGGATATTATATAAGACTGATGAGTCACAGACCTGTACCCCTGAAACCATATTAATTAATTAATTGAATTTAAAATTTAAGAATCCAGGAAAAAAAAAAAAAGAAAGAGTTGGACGCTTAACTGACTGAGCCACCCCGGCTAGGTTGGATGCTGCCAGATTCAAATTGATTTTTGCTCAAATAAACCCTTACAATGTGTTTTATACCTCAGTTTTGTTGTTTTTTTTTTTTTAAGATTTCTATTTATTTGTTTAACAGAGAGAGAGCACAAGCAGAGGGAGCAGCAGACAGAGGGAGAGGGAGAAGCAGGATCTCCATGGAGCAGGGAGCCCGATGCGGGACTCCATCCCAGGACCCTGGGATCATGACCTGAGCTGAAGGCAGAGGCTTAACAACTGAGCCCCCCAGGCGCCCCCTCAATTTCTTTTTGAACATTGTGAGGTGTGGGCCAAAGACAGGCAGCCGCACAAGGGAAGCCTTTCTCATGCCTCTCAAGTCAGTCACAAAAGGAGACACTGTCAGCCTCTGAAGGTCTAGGGTCAGACCTGGTAGGACCGTCGCTCTGCCATTGGCCAAAGCAATTCACATGACCACACCCAAAGTCAAGGCCTACCTGCCCTGCTAAGGTTCTTTTTTTTTTTTTTTTATGTTTTTCTGAAATGGGCATTCACGCTCGGACATACACACCCAGTTCATATCCGTGAAATATTTCTGGAAGGATATTAGAAGCTGGTAATCATGTTTGCTTCTGGAAAGGGTGTCTGGGGATCAAGGAGAGACAAAGACCTACTTTTTAGTCTACAGTCTCTTGTTCTCTGTGATTATCATTTCTGATAGTGCTTAACTTTGTATAGTGAAAAGAAAATGGTGAGCTTTTTTAAAAACTGTGGCCAAGAGGGGCACCCAGCTGGCTCGGTCGGTAGAGCATACAACTCTTGATCTCAGGGTTGTAAGTCTGAGCCCCACACTGGGTGTAAGGATTACTTAAAAATAAGATCTTGGGGCGCCTGGGTGGCTCAGTCGATAAGCGTCTGCCTTTGGCCCAGGTCATGATCCCAGGGTCCTGTGACTGAGCCCCACATCGAGCTCCCTGCTCGGCAGGAAGCCTGCTTCTCCCTCTCCCACTCCCCCTGCTTGTGTTCCCTCTCTCACTGTCTCCCTCTATCTCTCTGTGTGTCAAATAAATAAACAAAATCTTTAAATAAAATAAAATAAAATCTTAAGAAAACAATAAAAATAAATAAAAACAGTGCCCAGGAGGTGAAGAGAAAAGCCCTCAACTCATCTACCCATTTTCCTGACGTGGCAAAATGAGACCTTCAGTGATAGGATGGGGGTTTTGTTGAGTGCCTTCTTGGTGGTGGTCTTGGGCAATGGATTTCACCTCTGAGCCTCAGCTTCCTCATCTTTAGATGGGGCTAGTAATAATATCTACCTCAAAAAAATTAAAAACAAAAGCAAAATAATAATGCCTACCTCAGGGGGTGGCGGTATGGATTCAGGGGCTCTGCTAATCCTTGGCTGTGTGATCTTGGACAAGTCATTTGGCCTCTCTGTGCCTCATCTTCTTCACTTGTGAATGGGGATAATCATGGCACGCACCCTATCCGGTTGGTGTACACTCACGGGGTGAATTTACAAGCCTTGGCATAGGGCCAACCCTGAGTAACAACTCAGAACCGCCTGCCCTATTGGTGTTGTGCAAAAGTGCTTGGCACAGGGCCTGCCGAAAGAAATGGTACTTTCTCCTTTCCGCCTTGATCCCGTTTAATCCTCAGCACTATGCTGTGTGGGGAGCGGGATCATTCAGGTTTTATAGATTTGGAAATAGGTGCTCAGAAACATTGCTTACCCCAGGTTATATGGAAAGGAAATGGCCAGATCAGAATTGGAACTCAGATCTGCCTGGCTTCAACTGGCCCCCCACTCCGGCCCCGTGTTTACCTCCTGCTACTCTGCTCTAAGCCTTTTACGGGGATTACTCGCTAATCTCCACAACAGCCTCACAAAGTAGGTTACCTGGAACCCGAGGCCCAGAGAAGTTCCTTCCCAGCTCAGGGGTCACACAGCCGGCAGATGACGGAGCCGGAATGGGCACACGGCTCCAAGCCCCGCACTGCGCCTTCCTAAGCATGTGGCAGGTCCAGAATTGATGTCCAGCGCCCTGAGGTCAACCCAGCGTGGGGAGGAGGGAAGGGTTCATCTGCCCCCTTCTACCCTGTTCCCTAGAAATACCTGGGGAAGTTAGAGCGTGAGTTTGAGTTTTACTGGCCATTATTCAACCGACAACTATTCGCCCAACAATTTACTCTGTGTTCAGCCTGTGATGGGTAGCCCTGGGGACGCAACGGTGCCTGAGATCGTCCCCTCCTGGGACTTGCGTTCCGATGGTGGAGACCTACCGGTCCTTAAAACAGCGATGACCCAGAGTGGGCAAGGCAGAGACGTGGGAGCCCAGGAGGCTGCTGGAGCCGGGAAGGAACGTCTCATCCAGCCTTGGGGGTCGAAGGGGGCTATCCTGGAGGAGGGAACAGCTGCACTGGGGCTCAGAGAACAAGGGAACAGAGGGCAGGTGGGACGGCGCCCAGAGGAAAGGTGATAATCTGCGCAGTAGTCTGGGGCCTGGACCGTGGCCCAGCAGCGCCCTCTGCTGGAAGCATCGTGTAGTGCAGCAACTCAGGTACTGCAGAGGTTTGGAAAAGTCTCGCGTTGAACCAGATTCTATGATTTGAGACTCCTCCGAGCCCAGCTTTGGCCAATTTACGTTTCTAAGACTTGATTCATTCTGTCAACCACTCAGAAAATACTTATTGAGCACGTACTTTTCACCAGGCTCTGTTCTAGTGCTAAAGACACAGCAATGACGATACAGAGCCCTGTCCATCCACTAACTATTCAGTCCTCACAGCCGTTGACTGTCCCCATTTACAGTTTCAGAAAATAGGCACACAGAGAGGTTAAGTTCCTTGCCCAAAGCCTTCACAGCCAGTAAAGGCTGAAATCAAACCCAGAGCCCAGTTTTTAGCCATTACAATCACCTCGCCAATATTGTGATGAAACATCATAATATGAACACGTTACGTAAAATAATTTTAGACCCTGAAAAGTTTTGTGAACAAGATCAAGCAGGGGGATGCGGTCGTGTTTTGGTGAGACGGTGTAATTTAGGAGGGGCAGTCAGGGAAGGCCTCTCGGAGGAGAGGGCCTTTGCGACGCTCCCAGACTCACGAATGGTATCTATGGGATGAGAGGTCCAAGCAGAGGGCCCAGCCAAAGGAAAGGCCGGGCGGGGGGCGGGCACGGCAAGAAAGTGGTCGGTCCGGGATCCGAAGTTTCCAAGGTTCCAGCTGTGCTGAAACCCGGCTTTTCAGACTCCAGCGCACTGGAATTGTCGTCGGATTTGACGGGCCCGACAGCCCACAGGTTCGTCCTGCTATTGCCTCAGGGCCGGGGCGCTGGGCTCCAGTGGAGCCGGGCGGTGGGCGGGGTCGGCCTCACCTGCGGGGGCGGGGCTCCTGGTCGCCCCGCCCCTCGGAGGAGCGGCCGGCGGCTCAAAACCCGGGGCGCAGGTGGGAGCGGCGGGGCTTGCGTGCTGTGCTGGACGTCGCGAGCGCGTTGCGGCGGAGCGGGTCCAGGAGGCACCGGCGCTCGGGTAGGCAGCCCCGAGTACGGGGAGGGAGTCCCGGGGACCGCGAGGATAGGGGCGGGGGCGGAAGGTGAGGGCTGGGCCCGACGCGCCCTTGGGCCCGCTGGCTTGGCGACGGGGACGGGCCTTGGGGCCCCCGAGAACCCCCTGTCCGGTCCTGGGGCTCCCCCGGGGTCCGGAGGCCCAGCTGGGGCCACGCCCCCTCCCCCGGGCGCAGGTAAACAGGAGCGCAGACGGGGCGGGGCCAGGGGGGAGGGAGGGGGCCCTTGTGACGGCCAGGCCGGGGAAGCCCGGGTGCGCGGGGCTGGGCCGGGCCCGCCAGGGGTAAGGTGTGTGGTTTAGGGGGCCCGCCGTGCTGGGGGCCTCCTGCCTGCTGATGTGGGAGTGGAGGTGGTGCGGGTGAGAGACGGTGTACGAGGGTCAGGTGCGCGTGATGGTGTACGCAGCTCAGGTGCGTGTGCGATGGTGCCGGGCGGTGGGTACGGGTGAGGAAGGCAGACGGACGGTCCGTGGAACCCTGCGCGGGCGCAGAGGGACTGTGGGAATGATGCGGAACTGTTTCAGAGATATGAACACGTGGGCGACCCCTGATTGTGTGTCCAGTACCGGGGCCCTGTGTATGGGAGGCTGTGTGTATGGGAGGGAGGTGGACTGTTTATGGGATTAGGTGCCTGACTGAGAGCTTGTGGGGGTGGGGCAGTCGTTGGGGGGGGGGGTCGTGCGGGACCGCATGGCCCAAGGTGTGTGTGTGTGTGTGTGTGTGTGTGTGTGTGTGTGTGTGTCTGCCTGTGATTAACAGTGTCAGCTGTGCGGTTGTGCGTGTGTGAAAGGGAGTTTGTTGTTCCTGGGACTGAGTGTGGCAAAACCACGTGAGAAGTGGTTGGGGCTATCAGAATGATTTTCTGTGAACTTGTGTGATCGTGACTTTGTGGGGCCCGCGAGTACAGTGTGCTATGCACACACATATATACGTATAGCGACAGAGATTGGCGTATGCACCCACACATATGTAGAGATCAGTGGGAAGTGAGCCTGAAGTCTAGAAAATCCACAGATTCTGTGCCTTTCTTACTGGGTGTCTCAGTGTATATGATCAGGAGCACGTGAGGAGGTACCCCAAAACTGGGCTGCTTGTAGTAGCCTAGAGGTGATGTGCAGAAACCGTGGATCCCCTCTGTGTGTCCCCACCACTGCGGATGCCTGCCACGGGCACCCACTTGGGACAGGACCCCTGCGTCTGAGTTCAGGAATCATGGGTATGCCCACGTTTGGAGCTCTGTGTCTCTACGTGTGTGCCGCGTGCAGGTGTGTGAATTCCTGGCTGGCCCGGCGAGGTGCTGGAGGAAGTGGGGAAGAAGGTGACAGGTCCACAGTGACTCTCAGGAGTGAGTGCATGCGCGCCCGCCTGGAGGAGGCACGTCATGGAGGGTTAGCTGCTTGCAGGACCGCCTGCGTGCAAGAGAGGGACGTGTTGTTGGGGGTACGTGCGAGGGGACAGGCTGAATGGAAGTGATTTGGGATTTGGTTTTCTTTTCACTGGTGAGGGGGGCACAGAGTTCCGGCGTGTGTTGGATTTTATTTCTGAGATGAAAATAGACCTGTGTGTTGGGTTGTATCTCCAAGAGGAGAGCTAGTGTACATGTGTCATTTCTAGATGAGTGTGTTTGTCTGTGTGTACGTGCCTGAGTTAGTGTGTCGCATTAGGCTTTTTTTTTAAGATTTTATTTATTAGAGAACAAGGCAGGGGAAGAATAGAGAGAGCAGCAGATTCCCCGCTGAGCAGGGAGCCCCATGTGGGACTTGATCCCAGGACCCCGGGATCGTGACTTGCGCCGAAGGCCAACACTTAACTCACTGAGCCACCCTGGTTCCCCTGCGTTAGGTTTTTTGAAAGGAAATGTGGATGTGTGCGACCGTGTTCGGTTTTATTTTCTGGAGGAGACAAGAGTATGTTGCGTCTCTGAGAGGAGAAGGTATATTGCGTTCTATTTTTAAGAAGGGAGGGTGTGTATGTTGAGTTGTGTTTCTGAGCGGGGAGCGCGTGCATGTGTGTGCGCGCACGGGTGTAAGCAGGTGGGCTTCTGAGAGAGTTTGTTTAGACTTGTGTTTGAAAGAAGAAAAGGCATGTATTCGATCTCTGAGAGGACAATGCGTGTGTCGCCGTGTGTACTTAAGAAGGGAGGGTGTGCGTGTGTTGGGGTCTGTCTCTGGGAGGGGAGTGCGTGTGTGAGGGCTCCAGAGGCACATGGGCCGTCACTGCCCTTGTCGCCCACAGACAACCGCACGAAGTGTCCCGTGAGACACCCCACCCGTTAGCATCGAGGCCTCAGACTCTGAGTCGTCCCAGTGTGACATCCCGGGACTGTGGCTGCCACCCGTGTGTCCCAGCATGCCTCAGGCTGGCTGAGCCCGTCTGCGGTGGCGCGGGGAGCCCGTTCCCCTGGGATCTGTCAGCCCCTCAGGTCCTAGGAGCTGACCACCCCCCCACCGCCTGATCCCCCAAACCTGAAGGGAGGGCTCCTCTGCTTCCGGTGCCCCAGCCCCTCGGTTCTCTCCTCCCGCCCCCACCCCCCCAGTGGTCTGACTGGTTCCCAACAAAAACACCCTAAGAATGAGCTCACGGAGAGGCCGCCGCCTCCACGCGCCCCGCCCCGCCCCGCACGCCCAGCAGAGGCGGGCGCCTCCGATCCAGGTCGCACGGCCGGACAGGCTTCTGGGCCCGGGGACCTGGGGCCCTTGGGGCGGACGGGGCGGCCGAGGTGAGCTGAGGGCAGGTGGGAGGCCACGAGACCCCGGTTTGCCCTCTTGGGGTTAGTTATATGTGGGGTTTCGGAGTTGCCCGCAGGGCCGGGCCCGGGGCTGGGGACCGGCGGAGCCAGACTAGAACGTTCCCATCGCCGGCTAGCTGGGATGGGTGTAGGACAGGGAGCCGGCCCGAGTGAGGAGGGGATGGAGACAGAGGGCCGGCTGGCCTGGCCCTGGCCGTGACTCCCAGTCCCCCCCGCCCCCTCGCAGGAGCAGCGATGTCCGTACAGGTGGCAGCCCCCGGAAGCGTGGGGCTGGGCCCAGAGCGCCTGAGCCCCGAGGAGCTGGTGCGGCAGACGCGACAAGTGGTGCAGGGCTTGGAGGCCCTGCGGGCTGAGCACCACGGCCTGGCCAGGCACCTGGCTGAGGCCCTGGGGGGACCGGGCCTGGTGCCCGGCTTGGAGCTGCTGGAAGAAAAGCAGCAGGTAGTGAGCCACGCTCTGGAGGCCATCGAGCTGGGACTGGGGGAGGCCCAGGTATGCGGGGCCCCTCTCCAGATACCGGGGGCGGGGGGAGGCTGGGGGGAGGCCCGGGGATGGAGACCGGTATGCGGTGGGGGACAAGCCTGGAGTAGGGGGTGCCTAGGAGAGCCGGGACGGGGGAGGAGGGCTCTAGGCTGGAGCGGGATTCCTGGGCAGCAGCAGGGGTCCTTGTGTGGTTCAGGGGCCTCTGAGCCAAATGGCATCTATCTGTAGAACTCCGGGTCCTGGGGACACCTTGGGGTCACAGGGGTAGACTATGAAGTGTCCCGGACTTGCGTGTCCGGGTGAGATCAGAAGGGTCCCTGGACAGGCCCCGGGAGCCACTGCACGTTCTTGGACTCCCACAGACGCATCTCTGTAGAACCCGGGGGCTCCGGGGCAGAGCAGGGGTGCTCTGGGCTGGGCCGGGCCCCTGACCCCCGGGCCCCCACAGGTGCTGCTGGCCCTGTCGGCGCACGTGGGCTCGCTGGAGGCGGAGAAGCAGCGGCTGCGAGCCCAGGCCCGGCGGCTGGCCCAGGAGAACGCGTGGCTGCGGGAGGAGCTGGAGGAGACGCAGCGGCGGCTCCGGGCCAGCGAGGAGGCCGTGGCCCAGCTGGAGGAGGAGAAGAACCACCTCGAGTTTCTGGGGCAGCTGCGCCAGTATGACCCGCCGGCGGAGAGCCAGGTGCCGTGGGGGGGCAGGAGGTGCTGGGGCCCCCATCCTCCCTAGTCACCCCGCAGACCTATGCCCCCCATGGACCCCCAGGGGCCCAGATCCTCCTCCCCAAGCAGCTCTGGACCCCTTGACAGACTTCCACGACCCCCAGACCCACTAGAATTTCCACAGAAGTGCCCCAGCTTCCATAAAGCTCCCACATCCTCCCCCAAGCCCTCAGAAAACCCCCCCAGGCTCCTGACCGCTCCCTCAAACCTTGAGACCCAGGACCCCAGTCTCTAAAGCCAACTCCCAGCCCTCTCGACCCCCCCCCCCTTTCTTGTCCTCTGCAGCGGCCTGAATCCCCCCCTCGGCGGGACAGCCTGGCCTCCCTGTTCCCCAGTGAGGAGGAAGAGAGGAAAGGTGGGTGTGGGAGAGCCCACAACTGGGGGGATGAGAGGCTGAGGCTGCGGAGGGACCGTGAGACCCTGAGGTGGACGTCCGGGCAGGGGAGCGGGAGCATGAGGCCAAGTGGCTGGGTCAGGGCGGGTGACGGCTGAGGCTGGCAGCTGGGAAACCAGGCACGGTGGCCATAGTGCCACCGGCCAGGCCGCCCCCATGTTCATGTCCCATGGTTGGGATCCCGATCTCAGAGCTCCGGTGGGGGTGGGGGCGTCATCCCGGGGCCAGTGGGGCAGCTACAGTCCTGGGGTATGTGTGCCCTCTCGGGGCGGGAGGGCTCGGAGGCCAGCAGTGCCCTAGATGCCCACCCCGCTCCCCCCCCCCGCAGGCCCCGAGGCAGCGGGCGCCGTGGCGGCTCAGCAGGGCGGCTACGAGATCCCGGCCCGCCTTCGGACCCTGCACAACCTCGTGATCCAGTACGCAGGCCAGGGCCGCTATGAGGTTGCGGTGCCACTGTGCCGCCAGGCCTTGGAGGACCTGGAGCGGAGCTCGGGCCACTGCCACCCCGACGTGGCCACCATGCTCAACATCCTGGCGCTGGTGTACCGGTGAGCCCGCGGCCGTGGCCCCGGGGGAGGGGAGGGGCAGCGTCAACGGGGACCTGGGGAAGCCACTGGGACCCAGGCGAGGAGTCAGAGAACATGGGCAAGACACCCCAGAAGAGCAGGGAAGGGCTCCGGGGCGGCGGGAGGCTTGCCAGCAAAGGGAGCCTGTGCTAGACTTAGACGGCGTGGAGACCCCCACAAGGGAGCGCGGAAGGGTGCCACCCCAGCCTGGCCAACTCCCTCCATCCCCGGGCCACCTGACAGGGACCAGAACAAGTACAAGGAGGCCACAGACCTTCTCCACGATGCCCTGCAGATCCGGGAGCAGACGCTGGGCCCTGAGCACCCTGCGGTGAGTGGGGACCCGGGAGTGAGGGCTGTGGGGCCCTGCCCCCCCCCCCCGACCCTGACCTACCTCCCCGACCCTGCAGGTGGCCGCCACCCTCAACAACCTGGCCGTGCTCTACGGGAAGCGGGGGCGTTACCGGGAGGCCGAGCCCCTGTGCCAGCGCGCCCTGGAGATCCGGGAGAAGGTACCGGTCCTGCCCGGCCCCGGCAGCGCCCTTCCCCTCGGATACTGTGAGCCCCCCGTTTGAGCCAGGATGACTCTCGGGGACCCCTACCCTCGACCCCATCACGCGGCTCACCCCGCCCCGACGGCCCCCAGGTCCTGGGCAGCGACCACCCGGACGTGGCCAAGCAGCTCAACAACCTGGCCCTGCTCTGCCAGAACCAGGGCAAGTTCGGGGAGGTGGAGCAGCACTACGCCCGCGCCCTGAGCATCTACGAGGCCCTGGGCGGGCCCCACGACCCGAACGTGGCCAAGACCAAGAACAACCTGGTGAGGGCGCTGCGGGGCACCGGTACCACACGCCCTGGGGCCCACAGCCCCGGAGCCCCCTGCCCCCGGGAGAGGCACCCAGTGGCTCAGGTGGGCCCCTGGAGCAGGGGTCCCCTAAGACCTGGCCTCCGAGCCGGGCCCTGGCTGCTGAGATCGCTGGGCACCTAGAGGACATGGAAGCCTCAGGAAACTCGCAGGTTGGTGGGACCAGATGACAGTTCCAGAGGTTTATTGAGCTCTAGATCCCCCTTCTCAGTCCTTTAGGAAAAGCACCATCCATTTCTTAAAGGGCCCAAGGAGCTAAGAGCTCCTGTCATCCCATTCTGCAAATAAAGAAACTGAGGCACAAAGGTTAAGTCACTAGCCCAAGGTGGAGCAGGAACCCGTCCCCGCCCCAGGTCACGAGGTGGGGGGAGGGGAGGATGTGCCGGGGGGAGCTCCAGATCTGAGCCACACTCACCGCCCTCTGCCCTCCCCGCAGGCCTCGGCCTACCTGAAACAGAACAAGTACCAGCAAGCAGAAGAGCTGTACCGAGAGATCCTGAGCCGCGAGGACCTGCCTGCCCCCCTGGGTGAGCCCCCCGCCCCACCCCCGCCCCCAGGTGCTGCTCCGTGCCCCCACTGCACTGTCCCCCCTTCTGTTCCTAGGAGCCCCCAACACAGGCACAGTTGGTGACGCCGAACAGGTGAGGAGGGAGGACGGGCTTGGCTTTGGCTTCTGGGGTGGGGACCGGAGGAGAAGGGGGGACTGATCGGGGTCCCGGGCACCCTCTCCAGACCCTTCGTCGGAGTAGCTCCTTCTCCAAGATTCGTGAGTCCCTAAGGCGTGGAAGTGAGAAGCTGGTCTCCCGTCTCCGAGGCGAGGGGATGGCAGGGGCAGCTGGGTGAGTGTCTGACCCGGGCAGCGAAGAGCCCCAACAGCTGTAGCTTCTGCAGCCCACCCTGCTCTGTCCTGTTCCAGAACCTTCCACGGTTCCCATCTCCTCTGCCACACGTCCAGTCCCATCCGGTGCTAGGCAAGCCTTGCCAAGAGCAGGAGGAAGACACTCCGGGCCTCACCCAGCCACCCTCTCCTTACAGGATGAAGCGAGCCATGTCGCTCAACATGCTGAACGTGGATGGCCTGAAGGCTGCGGGGACCCAGGTGAGGGGCCCGGGGGCACCAGTGGCGTAGGGGCCAGGCTGCAGCTGGAGTGGACGCACGAACAGGAGACAGGACAGGTCCTAGTTGAGCCGGAGCCCGAGGGACCGACCCTCGTGGCCCCCGGAGCGGGGCCAGACTCGGCCCCGCGCCCACACCTTCCCTGTGCCTGTCTGCAGCTCCCCCAGCGGCACCTGAGCGAGGCCGCGCGAGCCCTCAGCACCAGCACCCAGGACCTGGGCCCCCGCTGAAGGCGACAGGACCCCGTGGCTGCAGCCTCTCAGGGCGCGGAAGGGGTGGGGGGCGGCCTTTCATCTCCCTGAGTGGCTCCCCTGTATGGGGCTCCCCGCTCTCCTCCTGCCATTAAAGCCTGTAGATTTGGAAGCCGCAATGTCTGCCTGAGGTTTCCTGGAAGGACCGGAGGCCACCTCCGAGCCGCTGGGCCCCAGAGCCAGGTGAGAGCCCGGAGTCACCGCAAGCGCTCTCCGGGCCCCGTCCCCACCTGGAGCTACAGCTGCTGCGCAATCTGCTCTATCCTCCGCAGGGTCTCCTCGGACTCCAGCTGCTCCAGGCTGAGCAGCGACAGGCCCAGCTGGTCCTCCTGGAGGGGGAGGGGGAGGGGGAGGGGGAGGAGTCAGCCCCAGAGCCACAGGAGGCGGCCGCCCAGGGGCTGTGGGGCGGGATGCTGGAGTCTAGGAACACCCACCTAAGGGGAACGTACCATCCCTGGCCTGAGGGAGGGAGAGGCCGGCCAGCCGGTCTCCCGGATGGAGAAGGGGGGCTTGGCCGCTCCCCCGGGCAGGGCTGGGGGACCTTCCTCGAGGACCTGAGCCTCGGGAGGGTGAAGGAAAGGGTGAAGGTCGCCCCTCCAGCTCACCCGGTGGAATGGCTGAGCCATCTGCCGCAGGAAGTACTTGGCCACCTGGACCCCCTCATCCACGGTCAGGTTGAGGTTGGCATCCGTGAGGTGCTCCTGGATCCAGCGGGGCAGCTTCCCGCGCTTGTCGGCCCGCGCAAACCGCTGGCAGCGGGAGGGCGAGGGCGAGAGGGAGGCCGTGAGGCCGCTGGCCGGGGAGCCCGGGCCTCCTGCCCCGTCCAGAAAAGGGGGTGGCGGAACAGCCTGGTAGGCAGAGAGCCCTGCACCCGTACCTTGTCGGCAAAGACCATGAGGCCGTAGTCCGTCTTGCCGCGGATGGCCCGGCCCACGCACTGGGCCGCGTGGCGCATGGCGTCGAAGGTGAGAAAGTCGTTCTCCCGGATCTGGAACTGGTCCCGCAGGTACTCCAGCCGTGCCTGCCGTGAGAAGAGGGCAGAGCGGTCCCTCCTGCCCCTCCCGCACGCCGCCCGTCCCCGGGGGAGGCCCAGAGGCCCAACTGTCCCAGGGACCCGCGGTGCTGCTCACCTTGAGAATGCGGCTCTGCGTGTAGACGTAGGGGACACCGAACATGATGACCGCACGCCCGTAGTGATGCACTGGGGGAGCAC
>CM052803.1:7290003-7316100 GCA_028533885.1 Nasua narica | reverse complement strand
CCCCCCCCCCAAATGGTACAGTCCACGCTGCTCCCTCTCTCTAGTGGTTCAGTCCACCGGGTTCCAGTTCCGTCTTCCTTCCCTGCCAGGTCTTGTGTCCAAACTCTACTTGACCCTCACAGAGCTCTCCTCATCCGTGGCAGGCGGAACGGTCCAAGCGCCCCATCTCATAGGCTCCACCTCCCTGTACAAATGTGTAAGGGCCCAATGTCCCGCCCCGAAGCTTCGTCTATTTCGTGCCCCCAGTCCCAGTCTACCCCTGCTCACCCGCAAGCCCCAAGGCCCTTGTCCAATTTCTGCCATTAGGTGGCTCGCCTCTCAAAAACACTGCCCCACCCCCAGATCCTAGTGCCTGACTTACTCCAGCTCCCTTGTGTTCCTAACCCCGCCCTATGATACCATCTGCCCACCCACCCCAGGTGTGTAATAGGGATGCTCTACGCACCCCCTTGATACAGGCTACCTACTTCCTCCCATCACCTGGTTATTTAGGTTTCGGTCTGGTTAGGTGATCTGCCCTCCCCTTCCTAAAGGAAGCCTTGTGTCTCCCTCCAAGTGAAGAGTCCCCCCCCCCCCCGAGCCCCTCCCCAGAAGCCGTGGGCTGCTCACCTGCCCAGCCCTACGCCAGGTAAATGGTATCATTGGAACGTCCAAGCCCCCACGCCCGCGGGTGAGAAAGCAGGTCAACAGTGCAATCTCCAAGACCGCTCTTCTTCCCATAGGTGTCCAGTTTGCATGGCACAGTGCCCGTGTCCCCCAGCCCATGAGGTTGGCAGTCTGCTCACCCTACACACCCCGCTTGCACCTGCCAGGTGGAAGGACCAGTCCCGCTCTCCCGCAGGTGGTCCATCCTGCCGCCCTTCCTCTGTGACCCTGCCACTTGATTGGTACAGTCCCCACATCTTCTCCCCTGTGACCGGCAGTCTTGCCCCTACCCCCTCCCGCAATGGCCAGCTGGGTGACCGGGTCCGCACCACCTCCTCCCTCGTCCAGAGGCGTGCTTCGCACCTGCCAGGTAAGTGGCGCAGTCAGCGTAACCCTCGCGGTAGGGGTCGCACTTCTCGATGGCGGTGGCTCCATCACTGAGCGTGGTGGCGAAGATGGCTGCGCCGTGCTGTACCAGCGCCGTGCAGATGGCCGTGTCGTTGCACGATGCCGCGCAGTGCAATGGTGTCCTAGGCGTGGAGGCGTGCGTGAGTCGCCGCGCATTCGCCCGCGGGTGCCCCGCCCAGCAGCGTGGTCCCGCCCCGCACCTGCACCTGCGCAGCGCCCGCCCCGGCAAGGGTCAGGGTCTGGGCTCACCAGCCGTGGCTGTCGGGGGAGTTGACGTTGGCACCGGCCGCGATGAGGAAGTCCACGATGGGGTAGTTGGCACCGCAGATGGCATTGTGCAGGGCGGTGATGCCCTCCTCGTTAGGCTGGCTCGGGTCGTTCATCTAGGCGGGCGAGGGACACGGAAACGGAGGCTCAGTCCCCAGCAGCAGCCGTCCCGCACCCACTGCCCCTACCCCGCCTGCCCTGCACTCTGGCAACACTCACCTCCTTCACCGCCTGCTGCACCACGTCCAGCTCCCCAGTCAGAGCGGCGTCCAGCAGGAGCACAAGCGGGTTGAGGCGTGCGCGGCGGACCTTGCGTGGGGAGCCTGCCTTCCGCAGCACTGAGCGCATCTCCTGGGGTAAGGGTGGGGCTTCGGTAACTTGGGGGGGGATTGTTAATATACCCATTACTTAGAGAGGAAAACAGAGGTTCAGGGACCAGGCGGCAGCCGTCCCAGGTCATCCAACTAGACAGAGGTGGAGCTGGGATTGGAAGGTAGGGAGGTACAGAGCCTGAGTTCAGATGGCCATGGGGGAAGGGACGCCTTAGTTCTATAGCCTTTGATTCCCTACAATAGTCAGGGAATCTGGATCTTGGTCCCTGAGACCTGAAAGGAAGCTGGCCGACCATCAAGTCCATGACTGTGGAAGCCAGATATCCAACCCGTCTGCAGTCTTACTGCTTTTATAAAATATAAGTGCTATGAAGCCCGCATAACAGTTGTCCAATGTTAATTCCAGATGTTCGGAATGAGAATATTTAGACTCTTATTCCTTGTGGTTTTTTAGTTTTGATGTTCACAGGTCCTCCTACAAGATTCATTTATTCGGAGCCTGTAGCATTTCGTGATTCTGGTCTTTGATGTCGATGATCTCAAGATCCCGGAATTTGGAGATCCCAAGAGCCGCAGATTTCAAAATTCTCTGAGGTTCAGCTATTTCAAATTTCCAATATGTTGTGAGTCCAGGAATGCTAACTTATGCCATATCAAATTGCTGAAGACCCAAGACATTGCATTCCCAAGATTCTATGGGAACTTTAATGTTTTATGGTTAGACTTTCCTTCCAACAGTTTGGAAGGAGATACTTAAAATGTTAATCATGGTTCTGAGTGCTGTACTGTTTGGCCTCTTTATTCTTTTTTTCTATTTCCTCCTAGCTACTATATGGTGTTTGTGTATGCTTTTCTAGTGGAAAATGTTCATTCACAATATAATTATGGGGGTACCTGGCTGGCTCAGTTGGTACTACATGAGATTCTTGATCTCAGGGCTGTGAGTTCAAGCCCCACGATGTGTGTAGAGATTACTTAAAAAAAAAAAATAAAAAACTTAAAAAAATAAAAAACGTAAAAAATAATAAAAGAGAAGTCCGTATTTCAACATATGAGTGCACTAATCTGTGATTTCCTGATTCAAATGAGAAGAGTCTTTAATTTTGTTTTGGTGACTTCACGAATCAGTTAATAACCAGGGGCAGTGTTACTGACTTCTAAATTCTAAGATCCTGTTCTTCGAACGTTCAGTGCTCTAGGATTCCAAAGGTTCACTGTTCTGAGACTGAGAACAGGATTTAATTCCTGAATTCTGTGAATTTTCAAGTTTCTTTATGGCCAGGATTTTGTGATCCTGTATGGTGATTTCATTCTTCTGTTCTCGATTTCAAGATCCTGGATCTCGATATTTCCTGGCTTGGGAATAGGCATTTTGGGGTGTCTACCTGCTTCTTCTCTTGGAATCGCTCCCCTCTCTCTGCCCATCCACACTGAGAGAATGAAACTGTTCCATACACGCCACCCATCCCCTGGCTAAGACACAGGGACTAGAGCAAGTTTCGAAGGCCACCATCCCCTAGTCAAATGCTAACACTAAAAATAGTGGTTAATGGTTAAGTACCAGGCACTATTCTAAGCGCTATCACCATAGAGCAACTCTATGGTTTCTCTCATCCCCATTTTACAGATGAAGACACTGAGGCCCAGAGAGGCTAAGTATCTTGTGTAAGGTTGCACAGCTGATAGAGCGCCATGGAGCTGGGATTTGAACCGGGCAGCCTAGCTCTGCAGCTGGTGCCCTTAATCACCACACCCACAGCCTCAGAGACCAGAGACTTGCTCTCGCAATTTTAAATGAAAGCAGCTCTGAGGAGCGTCAGAGGACACCATGCATCAGAAGCGAGAGGTCATTCTGAGTCGCCATGTCTAGCCATGGCACAGGCGTGCTGAGGTCTGAGAGGAGAGAGCAATTCCCAGAGAAGGCAGACATGAGAGATCGTGCGGCAGCCTGGGAGAAAAATGGTGACTGTCTTGCTTCGGTCAGGCTTTTCAGGTCCTGGAACAAACTCACTGACACACTCATTTCCAGGTGGTAAGACTCCAAGATTCCTGAAGGGATGCCCCTGTGGGGGGAGGGGGCAGGTGATTGGAGAGGAGCAGAGAAAGTCTCTGTGTGGCCAAGACTTGTGAATGCCTCTCTCCAGACATTCTCCCTGTCTTCAGAACACAGGCACCTCCTCGATTAAAGACTACATTTCCCAGCCTCCCTTGCAGCCAATTGGAAGAGGCAGAGGTGAGGCGTGCCATTTCTAGGTTCAGTCCTAAAAAGGAAGGGACACATCCACGTGCTAATAGACCCCAGTGTCCTCCTGTATTACTTACCATGCTCTGCAGCTGCTCCGGTGGGCTGGCCTGGGGCAGGGCTGGGGGTGGGATGGGAGCTGGTGGGGCAGGAGCAGGGGGCCCTGCCCTCGCTTCGGATCCCTCACTGATGGAGGACAGTTCGGGCTCAGGCGCCCCAGGCCCGCCATGCCGGTGGAAGAGACGGCTAATGAGCTGCTGGTACTGCTTCTTGTGGGTGGGGGGCAGGGCTACAGCCGGGCTCTGCTCCATGGAGCCCCTGCGTTTGAGGGGCCGCGGTATCTCGGCCAGCACCCGTGCAACCTCCTCCAGCTCTGGCACTGATTGGGCCTCGGGGGGCAGGGCTGGCTGCAGCCTTGTGGGGCTGAGGGGCCGAGTTACAGCGCCTTCATCTGCATCACCGGCCTCCAGCACTGGTGCCAGCAGCCCCTCCAGCTCTGGCTCGGCCTCCAGCTCCGGGGAAGGCTTGGGGGTGCCTGGAAGGAACAAGAAGCCCATCAGCGAATGAGTGCCTGGGAGAACCCCAAGACTCCCCTCTCCAAGCCCACAAGTTCCAGGAGCCGTAGCTAGCATCCAATTTGCTGTGTGACCTTAGGGCAGTTCCTTGCCCTCTCTGGGCCACTTTCCATGAGCTGCAAATAATATATGATTGTGACAGCTTCCATTTATCAAGCACTTAGCTTGTGCATATCTTACTAAATTCTCAACACTACCCTGTGAGGTAGATACTGCTATCATCTCCTTATTACAGAGAGGGAAGCTGAGCATCAGGGAGGGCAAGTCAGTTGCCCAAAGCCACTTGGTTGCGATTTCAACTCTGGCCCTCTAACTTCGGAATCTTGGGCTCCTACCATCATGATGGCCTTCACTTGCTGAGGTTCTAAGAACTTCCTTGCCTACCCTCTCAAGCAGAATACTCTTGCTGGGACTAGAATCCTGGCGCTTGATGGTCTCTTGGTTTTATTTCTCTATCAGAGCTTCTAAAGTAGGTAAAACTAGTAATGATCACTCTCTACACACCTTCTTTCACTGAATGTCCCGCACAATTCATAGATGACAAAACAGAAGCTCAGACAGGTTAGTTAATTTATCCTGACTGATATAGCAAGTCAGTGGTGGAGAGGGGCTCAAAACCCATTTTGCTTGAACTCTAGGCCCTGTGCTGCTCTCACATACACAAACATACTAATAATTGTTATAACTAATGTAATAGCTACTGAAATCTTCCTACATCAGGCTCTATTTTAATGACTTTATACAGATTAAATAATCTAATACCATAATCAATAAGATGGGCTCTATCATCTTTTACACTCAAAGAAACTGAGGTCCAGAGAGGTTGAGTGACTTGTCCAAGGTCACACAGCATGGAGCCAGGCAGTCTGATTCCAGGGTCCGTGCTTAACCACCGTGCTCCCTTTAGCTCCTGAGCGAATTCCCAAGCTCCTCTAGCCTCGCTCTCTGCATGGACAGTGGCTGTGATGGCTCCCCCAGCTGTTCTGGTCCCCAGCCATTTGTCTTCCCTCTAACCAGCCCTCTGGGCGCCCCCCACTGCTGACTCACCTTCGCTTACAGGGGGCCAAGTCTGTTGGGGAGGTTGGGGGGCTGGGGCAGGGGGTTGAGGCTGTGATTGGGGTTGGGGCTGGGGAGGGGGCAGGGGCTGGGGCTGAGGGGGCGGGGGCTGAGGGGGTGCCTGGGGCTGAGGGGGTGCCTGGGGCTGGGGAGGCAGCTTAGGCGGGGGTGCTCTGGAGAAGATGGGGGAGCCAGGGAGCATGGCCCTGCTGGCCCCATGCTCCCAGAAGGCATTCTGCAGCCTGAATATCATGCTGAGGGGGATGGGGCGCTGGCGCAGGGCTCCACGGGGCTGGGGGCTGGAAGGGGGCATGGGGATGCGGCTGACAGGCTGCCAGCTGCGGGGCAAAGTGCCTGACGGCGCCGGGGAGCCCAGCGATCTGCGGTAGCTGCCCACATCAGAACGCCGATCGTTGGCCAGAGGGGAGACCTTGTAATTTCGGGGCAGAGTGGCGCTGGTGAGGTTGTCCTGGGGGAGAAGGAGGGAAGGAGGAAAGAAGGGGCTCAGGTGGGAGGAAGTTAAGGGAAAGGAATGATAAAGGGGGTCCGGGAAGGAGGTAAGGACAAAAGGTCAAGAAGGGAGAGAAGGTGAGGGACTCCAGAGGGAGTGAGGGAAAGGAAAGGAGGTCAGGGAGGGGGTGCAAGTCCAGGATGATGAAGGAAGAGCTTGGATGGAGGGCAGGGAGACTGGGGGTGCAGCCGGATATGGAAGGTGGTCCTGACCGCACTTCCTGCCCCTGCCCCCAGCCCCGCCCCCCCCCCTCACCTTGCTGGTGGCCCCCAGTCCATCCAGGCTGCTCTCTCTCCAGGGTAACAGCTGCAGGCCTGGCGAAGCAGGCCTCGAAAAGACGTCCAAGCCTGCAAGGCGCGAATCATTAGGGTCTGGGGCTGCTCTCCCGGCTCCCCCCCCCCCCACCCGTCCTCTGGTCTCCCACCACTCACGTTCGTAGCTCGATGTCTGTGAAGACTTCTTCTCATACGCCACGTCCAGGTCAGACTCATTCCAGGCTTTGGGGGGCCGCCGGCGCAGCGTTAAGTCGTCTAGAGAGAGGTGGCGAATCGGGATATACCGGGAGGCTGGTCCCAGGCCTGCAACCCTCCCACCCCCCAAATGAGGCCCCCTCGTTCACCTTGAGCGCGCAGAGGTGGAGCGAAAGCGCTACCGCCCGCACCCAGAAGGGGGCTCCCAAAGGCCACGGGCGCTTCGTAGGCTGAGGTCTGGGGGCGTGGTGAGGGCCCGCGCTCCGGGAAGAAGGCCTGGGGCCCCTCCGCCAGGGGGCTGCCACGCGGGGAACCGGCGCGGCCTAGGAAGTCGAAGGGCGTGGGGGGACCCTGCTGGCGGAGCGGGCCGGATCCGGGCCGCGGGGAGGGCGCACGGCCGAGGGAGCCGCCTGCGCCATCGAAGGCGCGGGGCCGGGGGGAGGGCGCACGGTCCAGGCTGCCATAGGCATCCGGCTGCAGGTAGAGCGGGGTGCGCGGTGATGAGGGCCGGCCTTTAGGGGACAGCGAGCTGTAGGGGTGCAGAGCCGGGGCGCTCTCGGAGCGTCCGAACGGAGTGTCTGCACCGTCGGTGGCCGCCTTCCGGGGAGACCCACGGCTGCTGAAGGGCTCGGGAACCGGGCTGGAGCTGTACCTGGACAGCTGTGGGGAGTCCAGGACATTGAGGGAACAAAGGAGACATTAGTAGAAGGGTTAGTAGATCAAAAGAGGTCATCGGAAATTAACCTAAGGGGAGTTGGAGCGGGGCTGGAGGGTCAGCCACAGGGAGCCCTGGTGAGGGGGTACTGGTGAGATAGCCCTGAAATCAGGGCTGAGGCTAGCCCATACAGTGCCCTTCTGCCTCTTAGGAAAAGACCCTTTTCTTCCAAGGGTCCTGTTCGATGTCCATTTATACTGGTCCCCTCTTCAAGTGCTCTCGAATAGCCCACGGCCTGTACAACCCGATGGGACAAAACCCCAGGCAGAAAGAAGCTGGCTTTGGGGGCCAAGGTGGGGACCGAGGCGAGCGGGCTCACCCTAGGGGGGGCTCCAGCCTGCGAGCCGGGAGGCGTGGGTGAGTCTGACCACAGCGACTCCAGCTGTTTGGTCAGCTCGTCCACTTTGGCCGCCGCCGTGTCCAGCTCCATCTGCTTCAGGTCCATGTGCTTCATGGCCAGAGCTGGGCAGGAGGGAGGAGCGGTCAGGACGGGGGCGGGACCCCCGGGCAGCGCCCCGCCTCTCCCCTTGAGGGCCCCTCCGGGGCGAGCCCCGCCCCCTACCCCAGCTCACACTGGAAGTTCAGGTCCAGAAGGTCTCTCGCGCTCTGGAATGCCTCGCTGTCCATGGTGCCGGCCGAAGCGGGGCGCCTGCGGAGGTGTGTGTGTTGGGGGGGCCAGAGAAGGGAAGCCTTCTCAGATCCCGCCCGCAGGGAACCAGGGGTTCTAGAAGAGCCAGACAGGCCTTTACTCTCCTAGCTGCTTCCACTGGCAGCGCTATGCCCTGCCACTTCTCTGGCCGGGAAATGCCAACTCCTTCAAATCCTCCTGGATGCCTCTGGACAATTCATTCTTTATGTAGCTCCTTCTCCATCTTTCTAGGTCAGTCCTAATAAGCCTTGAATCACTCCTTCAACAATCACCCACTCATCACCTACTGTGTGCCAGGCATTTTTTTTTTCATTTAGAAAATATTCCCTGGGTTTGTACTGTGTTTCTAGAACTGAAATCCATAAGGTAGTCACATAAACACTTAATAATAGTGGCAGGAATGTCTGTGCCGGGCATTTGAGGGAACGAAGAATGCAAAAGTAACCATCAATTACTGCGTGCCTACTAGGACAAGGAGGCACTACACTAGATGCTAGGGATATCTTTTTTTTTTTTTATGCTATGGATATTTTTAATTTTTAAAAGACTTTTATGTATTTACGTATTAGAGAGAGTGAGAGATCGCGCAAGCAGGGGCAGCAGCAGAGGGAGAAACAGGCTGCCAAGCAGGGAGCCCAACGCGGGGCCCGATCCCAGGACCCCTGGGATCCTGACCTGAGCCAAAGGCAGCTGCTTAACTGACTGAGCCACCCAGGTGCCCCACTAGGGATATATATTTTTTTAATAATAATTGTGCTGCTTACCATGTACCTGTGAGAGTTGCTCGAGGGCATAATGAAATAACAACTAGTAACTGAAGGGTCACTGCCTCCTAGAACTGTGCCAAGGGCTGGCACCCAATACCGCATTTGATGGTCAAAATCACAGTAGCAGGCCAAAAAGTGGGGCTCAGAACCCTCTGTTCAAGATCACCTTGCAAGGAGTCAGCAGTATTAGGTTTCACACCTGGATCTAACCTGTTGGTTTGGGTTGCTATGACCACACCTGGCAGAGTCCCAGGGGACAGAGACCTCAGCTTCCTCTCCTCAGAGTCGACCTTGTTCGCGGGGACCCGGTGTTCACGGGAAGAGCAGGGAGGTGACTGGGGGTGACTGGGCTGCTGTGGTCACTGGCTCAGTGGGAAAGAGCCAGGCCACAAGGAACCGGTCAGGCCAGCACCATCCCTAGCCCCATGGTAGCCACCACGCCCGCCAGCTTTGCCACCTCCCCAGATGCACCAACCCCTTAGCTTTGGAGGTACAGGCGTGGGCAGTGGGGCGGGCTGGGGCATGCTGCTTCTGGCCTCTGTCTGGGAAGCCTTGGGACAGAACCTGTTGGGGCTGGTGGTTCATTTGGGTGTGTTGGGAGCGTGTGACCTTGGGCAACAAGTCTCATCCACTCCTCGGGCCTCAGTTTCCCCAACAGTGAAAGGAGGAGGCAAAGCAGCTATTCTAAGAGGCCTCTTCAATTCAGGCCTCAGAAAGCAGAGACTGCAGGAATCAGAACTCAGGGCTTTTAGAACCTCAGATACACAGGAAAGACTCTGTGTCTGCTAAAATATAAAAACGAACAATTCTATGCAGCCTCCGGTGCCAGCATTCTGGCAGCGAGATGTTCTTTCGGGAGATTTCAGGATTCCCAAATTTCTAAGACTCCCTGATCCCATGCTGACATCCATCCCCTGGCTCTAAGGAAATGCCTAGGCTGGGCGTGGGGCCCTCCCAGGGCTGGTGCGGGCAGACGGGTTGTCGGGGCCACCAGGGGGCGCTCCGGGTCACGCGGACAGCGCCTGAGCTCAGATCCCGGGAATGCGCTGCGGGCCTGGGCAGGTGCCTCACCTCCCGCGGCAGGCGGGCGGGGCGCGAGGGCGGCGCGGCTAGCGCCTCGGTTCCCAGGCCCCTGCCCTGCACTTCCAGCTCCCCGCTCCCCCTCCTGCGGACTCTAGTCTACCCCTGGGTACCCTCTCAGCCCAGCTCCCACTCCTCCCCTTCCCCTCCACCCCTAACTCTCCTTCCCCGGGACTCATGCACTCGCCCAGGCCAAGCAAGTTCTTCGGGGTTAAGGATCCCGGGGGGCTTCCTGGAGGAATCATCGTCCTAGTGGGAACCGAGACAGAGCGCCAGGCTGGGCTGGGAATACCCTGGTTGGAATCCTACATTTCTGTCCCGACAGACTGACGCTGGAAGAGACCCCACCCTCTCCGGGACTCGGTGTTCCCCTCTGTGGACGACTGTGGCCTTCCCTTCTCGAAGTCTCTACCCTGGACTAGTTTATATAGTTTCTCTGTGCCTCAGTTTCCTCGTGTGTATAATGGGGGAATTTATACACTCTCCTCAAAAGGGCGTGAGGTTTAAGTGACATAATTTATGTACCGTGTTTACAACAATGCAGGGCACCAAATAAAGTTCACACATAGAGGATTCTTAATTACAGACCTTCCTGGGCTGTTCATTAAGATAACATAGGATCTTAGGTTTCACACCTGGATCTAACCTGTTGGTTTGGGTTGATCCAACAACCCAATTTATGGGTGAGGGCTCAAGACCCAGAGGAATCTCGTTTTTTTCCACAAAAGAGCCCTTTTGACTCTTCCTGAGAGTATAAAAGCCCTGGGTTTTGACCTCTGGAATCTCAACTTCCTAAACCCTAAATTCTCCCTGTACGTTAGTGAGTTCTGGCTTGTGGTCATCCCCCAAAATTCAGGCAGAGGCGACATGGGGTGCCCTGGAAGATTCCAGAGAGAAGGCGGCAAAAGCCCAGGGTGTGGGCTGTGCTGCTCTCCAGCCTTAGTTTCCCCAGTAGAGCAGAGAGAAGTCATTGCGGGGGGGGGGGGGGGTGGTGGACTCAGCAAACCGAGTTCGGGCAGTAGCCCGAAACCTCTGTAGACAGTGGGAACTATCCTATCCACCAGGGCTGAGCCTGGCACGCTGTGAGCCGTCTTGGCAGCCACGGTTGGTTATTATTTTTAATTTCATCTCAGGCTATCACCGAATGCCCTTCAAGCCCAGACGTTAGGAAGTTCTTCCCTCTCTCATCAGAACCCCCTGCCTCCCCCACCCCCTTGTTCAATCCCCTCACATGACTCATGGGGGTGGAGAGAAGAGGGAGACAGAGGGAGGGGCCTGTGCCTGCCCTCCCCCAGCTTCAAGGACAGACACACACCTCCAGAATTAGCCTCTATCCCTCGCTTATCTCCCACACTACCTCAGGTCAGACAGATGGGGGTGGAGGTGACATTTCTCACCTCAGGGTCAGGGCGAGGAGCTCTAGGAGGAGGAAGGTTAGTCAGAAAATCTGGTGGGAATGGAATCCCGTCCCCAAGGCAGCTGCAGAATAAAGAAGCTAAACTCTAATCAGTTCTGCTATCTGAGACAGCTGCTCAGAAGGGGCCAAACTCGGATCAACTCTACCTGTGTGACCTTTCAGCCTCAGTTTACCCTGTCCTCTCAGTGTCATGCCTGTGTAGTGCCCAGCCACGCAAGCCTCCCAGAATCCAATCCCACCTTCGGGATATCTGCCCTGGGTTCTAGAACCGCCTCGGCAAACCCCAAATATTTCCTACCTCCAAAGGGGTAATGGGAGGCTCCCGCCGCCACCAGGGGGCGCCCTGGGGTGGAGGTCCCTCCTCTGGTTAGGCAGGTCTGACGCCCCGGTTAATGATATGTTGGGGATCTCGCAGCCGCACGCAGGTTGGAGAACTGCCCCGGTCCCCCACACAGGCCCCCACCCCCAGAGCCGGAAAGTGTAGGGAGCGCCGGAACACAGCTTCCAGAGGGACCTCGGGGCCTTGTCCTGCTACATTTCAGGGCCCCGAGTCCCACTATCCCCATCCCACTCCTGATTCTGCCTCGAGACCTAGAGGTTCTGTGGAGAAGGCAGCTGGAGGGCGTCAGGGATGGCCGCCCTTTCCAGAACCCCATCAGTCCGAATCTTGTCATTTCTGCCCAGGACTCAAGGATCCGATACCCCAATTCTACTCAAAGCCTCAGGCTTCTGAGAGCGCCCAATTCGTGGGACTCAAGAGTCCCAGTTCCAGCGTCTCCCCAGGACCATGGCTTCCGAGCCCTCCATCCCAACAACTCAGGCATCAGAGTCCCCTTTCCTTTTGCCCAGTAAATATGAGTTCTTTCCTTCGAACGACCCTGGCATCTGCGCACCCCCAATTCCGCCCTGGGACTCGGCGTCCGAGTCCCCTCCCAGTCCTCCCAGGGACGCGGTGTTGGCCTCCTCCAGAGCCACTGGACCCCAGTGGGGTGGAACTCACGGATCCGGGGCAGATCCTGGCACCGGGGGACTTCCTCCGGCTCCGGCTCCAGCTTCGGGGAGCGGAGGACGGGGCGGGGCAGGCGCCGGGAACAGGTTAGACGACGTGACTCCGGCTGTTGAGAGGCGGGTCCCGGAGGGGAGGGGGGGTAGGGGTCGCCTCGAGCACCTTGGGACTTGTAGTCCTGGAGGGGCAGTACGCAGCCTGAGACGTTCCCATTGGGAATCACCGAAAGTCCATTTCACGGACAGAAAGGGCGAGGTCCGGAAGCGGAGGGCGATCTGACCACGTAGATAGAATCGACTTTAACCTCTCCATGACTGAGGGAAACAGCCTCTTGAATCCCTGCCCCACCCCTCCAGGCTTAGGTTCCCCCTTGTACAAAGAAGGTTTGGACGCCACCAAAGGGGTAGAAGGTTAGAGGCTGGGGGAGACTCACATGCCCCGTTCCTAAGGCGAAAAGAGAGCCTCGCAAAATCAGTATCCCCTCGAGTCTCTGAGCCTCAATCTCCCCGTCGGTAAAAAAGATGGATTGGATCTTAACAGATTTTCCCAGCAACAGGGTCCAGTCATAGGCTGGGACTACAATCCCCAGCAGCGTCTGCGATGGACGTCGGGCGCCTCCCCTCCTCGGGTCCTCTGGGAATTGTAGTTTGGAGTCCGCAGGGGCGGCGCCCCTGTGTCTCGCCCACGCCGGGGAACTGCCTGGTGATCCCCGGCTGAGGGAACGCGTACCTTTCCCCTGACCCTCCTTCCGCTCTGGGAAGCCGCTCACACCCTGAGAAAGGGAGACGCCCCAATTCTCGAATTGGATCCGAAATCACGGCAGAGGGGGCGGGAAGTGGCGCTGACACACCGGCCAGGAATGCAGTCTGGTCACCCGGTCTAGCCGCCGTCCCGAAGCTCCGCCCGCCGCTCCAAGCGGTGCGGTTTCTGTGGAAAGGGGCGTGGACGCGACCCCCAAATCTGTGTCCACGTGCCGCTGTTTACACGCGCCTCCCCACCCCCCCGACGGAGAAAGGGCGATGATCAAGCCTTCTACTCCCTCTCCCATCCTCAAAGCCTTCGGGAATGTCCCCCACGCACTGAATTAAGTCCTCGGTGGCATCTATCTGTCTCATTTGGTCCACAAACCCCGCCCCTTGGCCCGCACCGCCCCACGCGTGTTTAGCTCACGAGTCTGGAGGCCCCGCCCCGGGACCCACAGGCTCCTCCCTCTATGCTTCCCGCTCCCTACAAGTTCAGAAGCCCCGCCCCTAAGCTGATACTTAAAGCCCTCCGGAGGAATTATCCCATTTCTCCATTTTCTCACTTGTCGCACTCAAGTTCCGAATTTCCCAGGTATCTGGGTCTCCCAAGAAGGGGCTGTAACACTGAATGCAAGGCCCTGCCAACCTAGACTCTTACCTGTCTCTTTCAGAATTTCACACCAATCGAGCTTCCTGTCTCTTTAAGAGTTAGGGGCTACCAATGTGGCGGCCCCTTTAAGGCGACGTTGGAGCAAATAGTGTCTGAGAGATTGGGGGGATACCTTCTGGGACCCGGAGAGGCGCTAACTCCCGCTAAGCATCTTATCAGCTACTTTGGGGAGCAGGATTTCCGGAAACGACCTCTTTCTCGGTTGTTTGCTGTGCACAAGTGGAAATTCCTCCCAGTTCTGCTCGTAGAACGAGCGCGCCCCGAGCGACACCCCCACGCTCTGGCACCACATGGGCGCTCCCGGATGAAGCCCCGCCCCCTTGTTCCACGTGGTCAGCTGCGCCACTCTGGTAGCTCCTGGCGGCAGGGTCTCAGGGAGGCAAGGGTCCCGGGATGGCGGGCACCCCGTCCGGCGGTGAGTTGCATCAGGACGGGCTGGCGGGGTGCAGAGTTGGCTGCCGGGAGGAGAAAGGGACCCCCGGGGGCGTTCGGACGAAACAAGGGACATCCCAGAGACAGGACCTGCGGAGAGAGTATTTTCCGCGAGGAAGGGACTGCGTACTGCGGGAGGGTCTGGGGTGGGGGAAACCACCGGTGAAGGGAAGGGAGTCCCCAGGAATTTACTCGGTGGAGATAGGGGTGCCCCCGGGGAACGGACAGGAGAGAAGAGACCCCGTGAGAGGATTGAGGCGCCCAGGAGGCTGGAACCAAGGGCCGGTGGGCGCCCTGTAGGACTGGATCCGCGGGAAAGTGTCAGCAGACCCGTTAACTCTTCTGCAGGTGCTGCGCCGTTCTCCTGTCCCCGCAACTTTACCGCGACATCCCCAGCTTCAGAGCCCACTCGTTTCTCTTTGGAGGTTTTAAGGGACCCGGATACGGAACTGTGGCTTATCCAGGCTCCTGTAGACTTCGCCCCAGACTGGTGAGTGATCCCAGGCCACCTCCTGGGAATACTCCCCACCCCCATGGCTGAACTTGGGGGAAGTTTAGTTTAGAGGGGCTTTCCTCAGGCACTCAGGGCGCCTGGGCGGTTCAGTTGGTTAAGCATCTGATTTTGGCTTTGGCTTAGGTCATGATCTCAGGGTCCTGGGATCAAGCCCCGCATCAATGGGAGTTGGCTTCTCCCTCTCCCTCTTCCCCTCGCCCATGCTGGTGCTCCCTCTCTCAAATGAGTAAATAAATCTTTTTTTTTTTTTTTTTAATGCTGTTTCTCAGCTCCTTTCCTCCCTTTCACTAAAAGAATCTGATGAAGTATCTGCCTTCCCCTTTCTCCCTTCAGCCTCAATGGGCGGCTGGTGCCCCTCTCTGGCTCCCGGATTGTGAAAGGCAAGTTAGCAGGCAAGCGGCACCGCTACCGGGTCCTCAGAAGCAGTGGCCCCCAGGCTGGAGAAGCAATCCTGCTGGCTCCCTCAGGGGAGGCAGGAGGGGGACTCACCTGTGCCCCAGCCCCGCAGGGCAGCCTAAGGATCTTTGATGGTCCCCAAGAATCCCCATCCGGGACCCTGCTGCAGCCCATCCCAGCAAGCCCCCCGCCACAGATTCCCCCTGGCCTGAGGCCTCGGTTCTGTGCCTTTGGGGGCAGCCTACCAGTAACAGGGCCTGGGTCCATCTTGGCATTGAAGTCAGCAGCCTCAAGGAAGAGGAAGAAGAAGAGGCATGTACCAGAGGCCTCAGTTCCCCAGGAGGCGGTGAATGGGCTTGGGGCCCTGGAGGCATCACCTGGAGGTGAATGGGCTTTGGGGTCCCCAGATGGGGATGTGAAGAAGAAGAAAAAAAAGCAGCAGCTGAAAGAAATAGAAGTGATGGAGCCCGTGGCGGCAGAACCCATGGCTGATACGTCGGAGCCCCCGGGGGCACCGTTCCTGTCTACCACCACCAAGAAGAAGAAAAAGAAGCCCCAAGGGACAGAAACGGACGGACCAGAAGAGCAGATGCTAGCGCCTGAAGGAAAGACAGTGGAGCCGGAGCTCACAATTAAAAGGGAGCCTCTGGAAGAGCCGGTCCTGTCTCCCACCGGGAAGAAGAAGAGGCACAAGGGGATGGAAGGGAGGGAGCCAGGGGAAGGGAGGCCAGCCGAGGCTCCGCCCCCGCCGAAGGTGGAGCCCCAGGAGGAAGCCATCCCGCTGCCCTCCTCGAAGAAGAAGAAAACAGAAAAGGGGTACAAAGTCATGACGGAGCCTGGGACTGAGGTGACCGAGCCGGAGGTGGGCCTTCCAGCGCTCCCAGGGGAGATGGTGGGGCCTCCAGCTGAGGCCGCGCTGGCGTCCGCCAGGAAGAGGAGGAAGAAAGAAAAATGGCCCAACGCGACAGGGGAGCCTTCGGGGGAGCCCGAGCCGCTGGGGGACCTCGAGCTGCAGGCAGCCCTAGCAGCCACCAAAAAGAAGAAAGAACGTGGCCACAAAGTGATGGAGCCGAGGGCCGAGGTGAGCGCCCCACCGGCTGAGGTGCTGGAGCCGGAGCCGTCGGCCGAGGGGGAGCCCGAGGCCACAGCAGATCCAGCATTCACCACGAAGAGGAAGAAGCGGAGCCGGGGAAGTGGGGTGCCGGAGACAGCAGCCCGGGAGGAGACGCCCGCGCCGCCGCTGTGTCCGGAGTCCGGGGAGGCGGCCCCCCCAGGACGGGAGAAGAAGTGGAAGAAGCTGCAGCGGGGGCCTGTGTAGTCTCCTCCAGGGAAACTGAGGGCTGCAGTTAAGAAAAGCTGGAGGTGACCGCCTGGGCCAGCAGAGAGCGAGCGCAGAGGACCCTCCCCGCTGCCCGCTGCCCGCCCTGGGTGACCGCCCCAGCACCCCCAGCAAGCCGGCAGCAGCCTGGGCCGGGAAAACGCTTTATTGTTACACCGAGGGCCTCCTTCGCAGCTGCGGTCATCGGTCACCGGGGCACTTTCAGGAAGGGCTCGTGTAGGACGTCAAACAGCCTCCGGGCCTGGGTGAGAGCAAGAAAGAACCAAGGAGCCGGTCATTAAATGAGCCATTTGTTCGCTACATCCGGAGTGGGCTTTACTTCTTTCCCTCTCAGCCAGAGCGCGGTCTAGAGGCTAGGAGAGAAAGAGCCAGATCTTGAGTCTGTCCCAGACGGGTTTTGTGAGTTTGGGCTGGTCCCCACCCTCTCTGGGCCTCAGTTTCCCCCAGCTGGAGGAGAAGCACTGGGAGCCTTCTAAAATCTCAGAGCTTTGGGATCTGAGGTCACTCTTATTTGGAGCTCCCTCCTGCCCCTGGCCCCTCAAGCCCATTCCCACAGCTCTCACCTTCTGGGGTCCCAGGCCTGGGCACAAAGCCAGATCTTCCCGCGATGCGGCCATGAGCTGTTCCAGAGACTGAGGAAGGTGGGAGTGAAGGGTCAGAGATGGGGAGCCCGAGACTACCCTGCACCAGCTGATCAGGGCGCTAAGAGACCCCAGGAAGGAGGTGAGGTCCTATGGGAGCGCAGGGGAGGCAGGAAGGATGGGGGGAAGGGGCGGAGAGGTAGAAGGAAACTGTGTGGAGGTGGGGGGGTTCCTTGAAAGGCAAAGGGGTCAGAGTGTCCACTGGGACGAGGGAATCCTTCCTTACCCCAAAAGTGGTCAAGAGGGTCTGACTGTCAGTTTTGTTGACCGACTTCACGGTGGTCAGGCATTCAGCGACCTGGAAGGGGAGGAAGAGGCAGAGAGGCGTCACGGGAGGAAATGACCCCGAGAGGGAGTCTGTGGGGCAGTGCTGGGTCACCGCTGTGTCCCTGGGCCGCCCTGCATGCAGGAGGCATTCCATAAATGCCTTTTTCTTTGATTGAAAAGTTCATCTCGGTGGGGTGCCTGGGTAGCTCAATCCCTTGTCTCCCATCGGCTCCGGGTCCTGGCAGCGAGCCCCGTGTCGGGTGCCCTGCTCAGTGCACGGCCTGCTTCTCCCCCCACCCCCCTCCGTGCTCTCTCTCTCTCTCTCACACATAAATAAAATCTTAAAAAAATAATAAGCTTAAAAAAGTTTAAAAATATAAGGGTCCCCAACTACGTGAGAGGGTGTCCGTCACATGATGAGAAGATAAATGCCATTTCTCTTGAGTTGGTTCTGCCCAGGGGAAGACCACAGGCTCTGCAGACCGTTGTGAGTTCCAAACCATGGCCCACTGCTGACTCCCTGTGAGGACTGGGCTTGGGAACTGACCTCTCTGGGCCTCTTTTCAGACAAGTGGGGGCCCCTAAGAGTACCCACCTCAGGGGTGGCGGTGGATCTCCACCATTATTCGGTCATTAGAGCCCAGGTTAGGGGCGTCATTCAACCAATACTCCCTGAGCACCCACTGAGTTGTGTGTGCTGGGGACACAGCAGAGACCGAGCCAGCCTGGCCCTCCTGGGGCTCCCAGTCCAATGTGGGAGATGGATCAGCTCCTGACAATGGTGACCCACATGGGCAGGGCTGGAGCGGGGGCACCCAGCAGGGGCACTTGAGCTGGCCTGGGGATCAGGGAGGGCTTCCCGGAGGAGGCATCAGAGCTGAGATGTGAAGAATGGGATTAGGCAGGTAGACAGGCACAGGGAACAGAAGGGCACAAGCTTAGAGGAGGTGAGCCAGGTCTGGGAGAAGTGACAGAATGCAAGGCCAGGGGTGGATGGGGCTGCTGGGCGGAATAGGCAGGGCCTTGCAGAGTGTGGTGAGAAGGCCAGGCTTTTCCTGAAGGCACTGGGGAGCCATGGGAGGGTTTGGAGCTGGGGAGAGCAGAATCAAGTTTGTGCTGAGGAAGACGGCTTTAGCTGCCGTGTGAATGAGAAAGGGGAGAAGGAGCTGAGAGTGGGATGGGAAGGAGCCGGGGGAGACCCAGGCAGGCAGGTGCAGTGGCCTCACCCGGGAGACGAAGTCCTGCTCCAGCTTCTCCATCAGGAGGTCCGCCGGCTTCTGCTCATAGGCCTTGTAGGTCTCCAGGTACCGCCCGGCCTCCTCGGGGCTGGGGTGAGAACATTTGGGTCAGCCAGGGGGAGGGAGGCATGTTTTAGATTCAGTTCATTATGACACTAACTCTAATACAGAGGGAAAAAAACTTTGCTCCTCTAAATGTCCCCTGACAACAACCCCGGCCAGGCGCACCTTTGCTGGCTAAGGGGTCGAGCTTGGGAGCCTGACCCGTTGGGTTCAGGCTGGCCCTTCCCAGAGTGACCCCGGAACTAGCGATCTTCTCTCTCTGGGCCTCAGTCTCACCATCTGTAAAGTGGAGCAGATGGCAGAATTGGGACAATTTTAGGAGCCGCCACTCCAAGCGCTCAGAGACCTGTTTAAGAAACCGGAGCTATTCTGAAAGGGAAGCAGGTATGTGAAGTTTGAGAGGGAGAAGAAACCAGAAACAGTGTTACTCTCTTCCCAGCCTCAGGAAGACCTATTCAGGAGGCATTCAGTCCCCACTGACGGTATTTGATCTACACGCCTTCAAGAGAAAGGCTGCGGGCGAGCTGACTGCCAAATTTTACTACAGCCACTAGCGTGACCTGATAATCACAATTTTCATGCCAGGCGCCGGTTCTTCTGACCTGTAACCAACCGCTTCAAAGGTAGGCGGACTAACCAAGTCTTCACAAGGCTCTATCTGTGCACAGAATAAAGTAACTCAAGTTTATCGGCACTGGGAAAAAGCTGGCCTTTTTCGGGGGCGGGGGGACTTGCAAAGAGTGAATTGAGTCGAAGTAAAGGATTCGGAGTCGAGGCATCTTCGCCTTCAGAGCCTAGCTAAAGAGCAGTGTTTTTTTGGTTAAGTGATGGTTCATGTCCTCGAAAGAAACGTTCATTTTTCTAATTCTGTTTTTTCCCCATTAGATGGGCTTTGCGGCATTTCTCTTCAGCAGGATTATTGTTACACGGTTCTTAATAATTGGTTCAGGACCAAACGTTATCGTGCAGTGTCCGGTCCTAGAATTTGCTTTCATTTTTGCACTCTGCAATATAAGCAGGATCCCTTCCCCTGTCAGCAGAAGGGGCCTGGCCTCTTTTATTTAACAGTTGCAAAATATTCCGTGATTTGCATGTAGAGACATAGGAAACATTCCCCTTCTTGGGGGCCTAGCTGCCTGCCAGGCGCTGCTCTAACTCATTATTGTCGAAGCTTCCAGAACCCCACCCCCACCCCCAAGCTCCTATAAGGCATTTAATATTTTCAAGCCATTATACAGAGGGGGAAGCAGGGACCAGCGGGGTGGGGTCACTTGCCCAAAATCACACAGCTGGCTGAGAAACAGCACCCCTAACTTTACGTGAAGCAACTTCCCACAAAATGTTTACACTTGCTTTTGTTTTAATATACAACTAACTCACCCCCCTCCCCCCGGGCTGACTCAGTTGGTAGACTATGCAACTCTTGATCTCTCTCGGGGTCGTGAGTTCAAGGTCGTGACCCGGGCTATGTGCCTGACGGAATATCTTACAGCTGGGAAAGAAGGCGCATCCAGAAAATGGGGTATTACTCAAAGTGAGAAGTGAGCTCTCAAATCACAAGGAGGCCTGGAGAAACCGTAGAAGCATACTGCTCAGTGACAGAAGCCAATCTGAAAAGGCTTCTGTGAGGGAAGAGGAAACTTCCAGGGTCTCTGCCCCCGGTTTCTCGGCACGGAGCTCGAGAGACCCTTGCGCGTTCCTCAGTGAGAAGAGCACAAGGACCATCTTTGTTCTAAGTTTTTTAAAGATTTTATTTATTGAGAGAGAGAATGACTGGGGGAGGGGGATAGGGAGAAGCAGACTCCCCGCTGAGCAGGGAGCCCGTTTCGGGGCTCGATCCCGGGACCCCAGGATCATGACCTGAGCCGAAGGCAGACGCTTAACCGACTGAGCCCCCCAGGCACCCCACATCTTTGTTCTACTGCCATGACTCTGGGCGGGCTGCCGGATGGGGGCTGGACGGCGGCTGGTCACCAGAACCCAGTAGAAGCTGCAGCTTTTCAGCCCCACCCACGCAGGGGCTGGAAATGGAAGTAACAGTCGATCGTGCCATAAAATCCCAATACCAGGGACTTCAGAGCTTACAGATGGGCAAACATATCAACATGGGGAGGGTCACGTACCCCAATTCCACAGGGACGGAAGTGCGCTCAGGACCCTCCCAGACCTCTCATCCTGTGTCTCTCCCCATCTCACCCTTGATTCTTACCTTTTGTCATATCTTTTACTAAACGAGTGAATGCATTTCCCGGAGCTCTGTGAGCCCCTGTAATGAACCAAACCCAAGGCTGGAAGCAGGGGGGTGTCCCTGGAAGGGGGCTGGTCAGAAGCACGAGCTGGGCTTGTGACTGGCGTCTGAAGTGGGGGGGCTTGGACGGAGCTGCATTAAACCGCAGGACCCCTGGCTGGTGCTGCAGAGAATGGCTCGGCGGGGGGAAAAGCTGGACACATCCGGCAGCCCGAAGTGAGGTGTTTTGTACGAGCAATAAAAGCAACACGGGGAAAAAGACCCACACTAGGGAAGAACTGGGGTTTTTTTAAATATGCATATGTAGATATGTATGTAGATTCCAACTATGTGACATCCTGAAAAAGGCAAGACGATGGAGGCTAAGAAGATGAGGGCTTTGAGGGTGGGAGGGATGAATGAGTGGAGCACAGGGGTCTTTAGGGCAGTGGAACTATTCTGTGTGGTCCAGTAATTATGGACACATACCCGAGCTTTGTCAAGACCCACAGAATGTACAGCACAGAGTGTCAACCCTGACGACCCTGATGTAAGCTATGGGCTTTAGCTAATACATCAATATAGGATGGGGCGCCTGGGTGGCTCCGTCGGTTAAGCGACTGCCTTCAGCTCAGGTCATGGTCCCACGGTCAGGGATCGAGTCCCACATCAGGCTACTTGCTCAGTGGAGAGCCTGCTTCCCCCTCTCCCCCTGCTTCTGCTCTCTTGCTCACCCTCTCTCTCTTAAATAAATAAAATCTTAAAAATACATATCAGGGCACCTGGGTGACTCAGTCGGTTAAGCATCTGCCTTTGGTTCAGGTCATGATTCCAGGGTCCTGGGATGGAGTCCCGCATCGGGCTCCCTGCCCAGCGGGGAGTCTGCCTCTCCCTCTCCCTCTCCCTCTGCCTGCTGCTCCCCCTGCTTGTGCTCTCTCTCTCTGTCAAATAAAATCTTTTTAAAAAAAAAAGCAAAGCAAAGACTTCCAGGTGCTGACACGGCAATGCAAGGCACAGAACAGCAAACGAAGATATATATGTCTGTATCGCCACCGACATACACGCCGTGTGCGTGAATAGACCATATACGTGTACGTATACATGTATACACGTATGCACACAGACACACTGCTTGCAGATCGCTTCCGATTGCAGAACTACACGAACCTACCATGTATTTAACAAAAACAAAGTCTAACGAGTATATATGCAGAAAAAAGCCAGAAGCAGAGAGAGGAAGTCCCGTCCTACCACTGCCGACTCCTCAACGCCTCCCTAGAGGGCAACGCTGTCCAGAGCCTGGAGCCTTTGTAGCCCTTTCTAGTTTTTCCGCATACAGGTCTGTTCCAAAACACGGCTCCCTTTCCTTCCTCCTGCCTATAAATAAAACTAAAACTGCCTAGTTCTGCAGCTCTGGTTCTCATGCACTGATGCCGCACTGATGGCCCGCGTCACTGCAGACGCACGTTTGCACAGGGCTCCTCCTGGTGCGGACATGTCTGCATTGAAGAGCGGTGTCTATTTTGTGTTAATAGCCAATCAAGTCTCCCGCCAACCAAACACGCGGGTGCCCGTTTCATGCTATCCATCCGAGTCGTTTTCACCAAATTTATGGGAGAAAAATGGCACTTCACTTTTTTAAGTTAGCTTTTTTCAGGTGCCTGGGTGGCTCAGTCGGTTGAGCGGCTGCCTTCGGCTCAGGTCATGATCCCAGGGTCCTGGGATGGAGCCCCACATGGGATCCGCCTCTACCCCACCCTTCTGCCTCTGCCCCGCCCCCACCACGCGTGCTCCCTCTCTCTCAAATAAAATCTTTAAAAAATAGAATAAAGGGCGCCTGGGTGGCTCAGTTGGTTGGGCGACTGCCTTCGGCTCAGGTCATGGTCCCGGAGTCCCGGGATCGAGTCCCATATCGGGCTCCCGGCTCTGCGGGAAGTCGGCTTCTCCCTCTGACCTTCTCCCCTCTCATTCTCTCTCTCTCTCTCTCAAATAAATAAATAAAATCTTTTAAAAATATATTAAATAAAATAAAATAATGGAAAAAAATAAAATTTATTTTTTTCTTGATAAATAGGGTTAATTTTTTTTTTCATGTGTTCTGGCAACCTGAATAAGACTCTTATTTGGGTTCTTCTTCTTATTATTTTTTAAAGATTTTATTTATTTATTTGACACAGAGAGAGAGAGGAAACACAAGCAGGGGGAGTGGGAGAGAAAGAAGCAGACTTCCTGCTGAGCTGGGGGCTAGACGTGGGACTCAATCCCAGGACTCTGAGATCATAACCCGAGCCAAAGGCAGATGCTTAACCAACTGAGCCACCCAGGTGCCCTCTTATTTGGGCTCCTATTGACTTGTGGGAATTTATTTATATATACAAATATATAACAAACGTGTTTAAATATATGCATATAAATATAAATATTTAAATATATTAACACTATAAATATAGCATATATACATATATAGAGATGTTAAATATTTTATATGTATATACATATATACACATGTATATGTACATATATATGCACAGCAAGCACTTTTTTGTAATTTGTCACTTGTCTTTTAACTTTATTTACAGTATCTCTTACTACCCAAAAGTTTTAAAGTTTCGATATTCTCAAATTAGCCAAACCTCCTTTATGGCTTTGGAGCTTTAGGTCTTGCTTTAGAAGACTTTCCCTACACCAAGATTATATATATATATATTTGTTTATTTATTTGACAGAGAGAGATCACAAGTAGGCAGAGAGGCAGGCAGAGAGAGAGGGGGAAGCAGGCTCCCCGCTGAGCAGAGAGCCTGATGTGGGGCTCGATCCCAGGACCCTGAGATCACGACCCGAGCCGAAGGCAGAGGCTTTAACCCACTGAGCCACCCACCCAGGCGCCCCCTCTACACCAAGATTATAAAAAATATTCTCCTGTAAGATTTCTTCTAATGCCTTGGTGTTTTGTTTTTTTTTTTTTAAATGTCTCTAATTTGTCAGGATTTAATTTTTTTTTTTATGGTGTGAGGAAGGGATATCTTTTTTTCCAATTAGAGATTAGCCACTCTAAACAGTCTTTAGAAACCTAGATGTGGAATCAATCATTCAGACAGACTTTATGTCTAACTCATCAGTGCCTGGTATGGTCCCGGCAATCTGATCTAGGTCACCTTCTTTCATGACCATGGCCCTCTAAGATATTAAGACCCTATTTTAAAGATGAAGAAATTGAGGCCCAGAAGCAGGCAGTGCCTGAAGCAGGCTCATACGGTGGGAATTCATGGCAGGAGAGAGAAAGGTCTGGGGTGGAGGGGTTGGGGGAGTGGTAGAATGACTCTCGGGATAGAGCCTGACCTGGGCGGGGGGCCTTGGTCTCACCTCCAGGCAAGGACCAGGGTGCAGTCAGCCAGGATGCACATCTTGGCCAGTTCCTTGAGGGCCTGCTGAGGATCTTTCTGGGTGGAAAAGAAAATCAGAATGAGAAATTTGGTAGGAAGCAAGGAATTACAGTCTTGAAAACACAGGTTAGGATACCAAGAACCTTCCACTCGACTGACACTCGCTAAGCTCTGACCGGGAGCCCACCTGTGCCAGGCAATGCCGGGACCCCGCAGTAACCAGGATAGCCCAGGCTCTGCCCTCTGGGGCTCACAGTCTGATGAGGTAGATAAAACTGTCCCTGCACAGTGATGAGCCAGAGTGGCCAGGACTGGGATGGGAGAGCAGGAGCATCTGACCTGCCCAGGGGATCAGGGAGAGCTTCCTGGAGGAAGGGACATCTGAGCTGAGACCTGAAGGAGGATGAGGAGGAGCGGAGGGGTCAAAGGAGAGCAAAAACGGAATTCCGGACCTAGGGAACAGCTTGTCCAAAGGATGGGAGGGGAAAGAGGGCTTAAGGAATTGTGACTCACACAGTACGTGATGGAGAATGTAAAGGAGTGACCACACGGAAGCTTAGAAATGAACCCAGAGAGTGGGGCAGGGGGGCGGTCACACAGGGTCTCACGGGCCACAGAAGGCACTGGGGAGCCACAGAGGGATCTGGATAGCAGATCTCTGCTTTAGGGAAACTCCTCTGGCTGCTAAGGAGGGGAGGCACTGAGGTTGGAGGCCATGAGACAAGGGAAGAGGCTGGAGCCAAGGCCCAGGCTGGCCAGGCTGGGTGAACAGAGAGGGTGACACACAGATTCAAGACACATTTAGGGGGCAGAGGGCTCGGCCGAAGTGGGGTGGGGAAGGAGGGGAAGGATGATTTTACCCTCCCACCCCCTTGCCAACACAAGGTGTCAATCTCAGACGTGAGAGGTAGTTCCTCACTGAGGTCTCAGCTTGCATCTTCCCTCAGGATTCAACGGTCCACTTGGCCGCTGTGAGGCCCAATGCGCCCCATTTCACACACGGGGCCGATGAGGCTGGTGGGGAAGTGACCGCTGCTTACCACGTCCACCTGGACGAGCAGGACCCGCAGGGCGAAGCTCTTCCCCAGGCTCTGCAGCCGCTCGTGGATGTAGTCTGGGTGGAGGTTGTGGTAGCGGAGGCTGGGGGGCAGGGAAGAGGGAGGGGTTGGGAGGTCTCAGTGTCCCCGAGACCCCGGGAGCCCTCCTTCCCTCTCACGGGAAGGCAGAGGGCACGAGCAACACAGGGATCTGAGGCTCGGAGAAGTGACACGACGTGGCCCAGGTCACCCAGCAACGCGGGGGACACGGTGGCACTGAAAGTAGGGCTGCCTGGAGGGATGGACCCCAGGTTCTTCACGGAGGCAGGGAAGAGACCTGGGCTTTGGGTAGAGGAGGAGACCAAGGCTCAGAGAGCGTGCCCTGGGGGACACTGTGCAGCAGGTCTCGGGAGGCAGGCCCATCCCAGGGACTGTCTGCTTTGGCCTCAGAGGGCACTGGCGGGGGTGGGGGTGGCTTCTCCACCCAGGGAACTAGGGGACATCTCTGCCCAGCAGCCGCCATCCCTCCCACCTTGCAGGGAGGACAGGAACTTAGAACTTTCACTTCCCCCTCTAGCTCTGTCTGGAGAGGGGCCCTGAGGAGTAGAGAGGGAACAGGCGTCACGTCACGGGGGCAGAGGGTAGAGAAATCCTGACTCTCATCACCTCATCCTGGATGTCTGAGACATGAGTGACCTGACCCCCTCCTCCCTCAGACCCAGGAGTCCAGGCCTCCAGCCCCTCCTCCCTCAGATCCCAGAGTCCAGGCCCCCAGCCCCCTCCTCCCTCAGACCCAGGAGTCCAGGCCCCCAGCCCCTCCTCCCTCAGACCCAGGGGGTCCAGGCCCCCAGCCCCCTCCTCCCTCAGACCCAGGGGTCCAGGCCCCCAGCCCCCTCCTCCCTCAGACACAGGGGTCCAGGCCCCCAGCCCCCTCCTCCCTCAGACCCAGGAGTCCAGGCCCCCAGCCCCCCTCCCTCAGATCCCGGAGTCCAGGTCCCCAGCCCCTC
>CM052803.1:7224230-7289903 GCA_028533885.1 Nasua narica | reverse complement strand
CCCCAGCCCCTCCTCCCTCAGACCCAGAGTCTGGGCCTGCAGCTCTTCTGACTCTGGGCACCTCCAGGCTAAAACCTCTTCCTCCCACACAAGGTCCCACCGAGGCCCAGGGCCAACATGGCCACATGTGGTGTCCCACTGAATGGTTCAGAACACTGGGCACAACCTCTCGAGGCTCCCTGGAAGGCGGGGCAGCTCCTCGGGGCTCACCTGAGGAATAGGGCACAGGTGCTCTGGCCCAGCACGTAGTCGGGAAGGACGTCACCAAACTCCCAGGGCACGTTCCGCACAAACTTCAGCACGGGGTTGCCCCTCTAGGGAGGGAGGAAGGGCCAGAGCCATCAGCTGGGATGGCCCTGGGACCACTGCCAGCCCAGGGTCCCCTCCCCCACCGCTGTCCACACCTCCCACCCTCTTCCTGCCTGTGCCTGTCGTCCTCCTCGCCAGAGTCTACCTCCTCAGCCTGAAATGTCCTTAGTGCTCTGGCTCTGACTTAGGCCCCTCCCCCCAGCCCTGGGCCTTAACTAAAGGGTCCCTGCATCTCTCCAGGTCACCCCTCTCCCCTGGCCCCATGTGTGTGTCCTGGAGTTGGGGGACACTTCCTCCAGGAGGTCTGCCTCATTGCATCCCAAGCACCTTCAGCATCAGCCCTCACACCTGCCCCTCCAACCAGCTCCACTTTGGGGACAGCCCTGCCATTCGGAGACCTGAGCCTGGTCACGGATGTGTCCCTCTCCCCCTCCTCCGCCAGGTGGGACGCCTACCTGAGACAGGATCCTATTTTCACTTGTAAAGGATTACTTGGGGGCGCATAGGTGGCTCAGTCGGTTAAGCGTCTAACTTGGGCTCAGGTCATGATCCCAGGGCCCTGGGATCGAGCCCCACATCGGGCTCCCGGCTTCCTCTACCCCCTCCCCTCGCTCATGATCTTTCTCTCAAATAAATATTTTTTAGAAAAGGATTTTTTTGTCCCCGTCACACCCACTAGAATGGCCCAAACGGTCAAAAGGACAGACCAGGACAGGTGCCAAGGATCTGGGCAAACTGGAACCCCGCCTGCTGCTGGTGGGAACGGAAAACGATGCTGCGTTGGAGAAAATGCTTCGGGAGTTCCTTAAAAAAGCTCACTACAGAGCGGCCCCATGACCCAGCAAGCCCACGCCTGCATAAACTCCCGGGAGAACCGAAAACCCGCATCTACCAAAAAAACCCGAACGCAAATGTTCAGGGCAGCGTTGAACATTGTACGTCTTCTCCCTCCAAACGGCGGAGGGAGGAGAACCCCAGCCCGGCACCCCCACACGCTGGGATGCCCTTGGGCCCGAGAAGGGGAAGGAAGCAGGGACACGCACTACCTCGTGAAGGAACCTGAAAGCCTTATGCTGGGTGAAAGGAGCCAGATGTCAGCCGGCAGACGTGTGTGTTGTCAGCACTTTTCAGAACAAAGCTCTGGGGACCGTGCGTGCCCTAGATTCTGTACGGATGAATGTTATCTTTTCTCCTGAACATCTACCTAGATGTAGACTTGCTGGGTCATACGGTAACTCTTATATGTATTTCTTTTTTCAAGATTTTATTTCTGTGGGGGTTGTCTGGATGGCTCCATCGGTTAAGCGTCCGACTCTTGGTTTCGGCTCAGGTCGTGATCTCAGGGTCGAGGGATTGAGCCCTACGTCGGGCTCCGTGCTCAGTGGGGAGTCTGCTGGAGGTTCTCTCTCTCCCTCTGCCCCCTCCCCATGCTTGCTCTTTCTCTCTCAAATAAATAAATAAAATCCTTTTTAAAAATCATATATTTTTTAATGACACCTAACATGGGGCTCGAACCTTTCAACCCTGAGGTCAAGAGTCACGCGCTCCACCAACTGAGCCAGCCAGGGGTTTGAGGAACCACAAGACCGTTTTCCAAGCCTCGAGACCCTTCTACGGCCTCTTGGCGAGAGAGTCATCCTCATGGGGTAAACTGCTACCTCACTGTGATCTTGATTTGCATTTCCCTGGCGGTGGACCATACTGAGCATCTTTTCACATTCTCAGATCCTACTGTTATCTCTGTAAGTGGCCGCTTTTCTCCAGAACGGGAGCTCCCCCAACGGCGGAAACCTCACCCGCTACCCATCCATTGCACTATCCCCAGAGCCTAGAACGAGCCCCTGGCAACCTCTGGACATGTCTGCAGACTGCAGGCGAACGAAACCTCATTTTAAAGGCACAGATGAATTAAGTCACTTGCTCGAGATCACACAGCTACTGTGTGCCAGAGCAGAATTCGAACCCAGGTCTGCATTCAAGAAATAGTTTTTGAATGCATGAACAAACCCGGGCGACAGGAAATTTAGCTGCACTAACGCGGTCACAACCCGAAAAAGAAGAGGCGGGGTGTTAGAGACTAAACTTTTGTGTACTCCCAAAATTCACACGTGGAAATCCTAACCCCTGATGTGATGGTATTAGGAGGTGACGAGAGGTGATGAGGTCATGAGGGTGGGGCCCCTGTGAATGGGATTAGTGCCTTCATAAAAGGGACCCCAGAGAGCTCCTTCACCCCTTCTGCTGCATGAGGACACAGTGAGAAGCCAGCAGTCTATGAACCGGGGTCCTTCCTGGACACTGAATCCACCAGGGCCTCGATCTTGGACTTCCCAGGCTCCAGAACTGGGAGAAATAAATGTTTGCTGTTTAAGCTACCCAGTCTATGGTATTTTTGTCATAACAAAACAGCAAGACACGGGGCAACCTCAACCCACACGCGGTACTTGAATGGATGAATGAAAGGGGGGCCCGGTCCGGGGCACAATGGCCAGAGCTCAGACTTCCTTCCACTGCCTGCCAGAACTCCCCGCCCCATAACCCGAGTTTCCCTCTACTTCTCCATCTCCTCCTCACCTGGCGGGGGCTCACAATGATGCTGCTGGATTTTGCCCCCGGTTTGGGGGCCTGATGGGCAGTCTCTCCTGCCAGGGGCTCTGGCCCCGGTGGGTGTGGCCCTCCAGCCCCTCCTGGAGGTCCCGAGATGGCATACTCGGCGTACGTCTGAGGGGCTGCCTGAGGTGAGGTCTCCACGGTGGGCAGGCTCCGGGTGGCTTTGAATAAGGGCTTGACCTGTGCAAGGGAGGGGAGTGTCAAAATCAAAATCGAGCCCCTTCTCCCCACTCCTCAGCCTCTGCACTGGTCCCGGCCACCGGCCAGCCGTCTTCTCTCCCTTGGACCTCTGCAGTCACCTCCTTACCGGTTCCCTGCTTACACCCTTACTCCCCCCAGTCTGCTCACTGTCATTTCATGTCCCTCAGTTCGGAGACCTCGGTGGCTCCCATCTCAGAGCAAAAGCCGAAGCTGTCACTATAGCCTACAAGACTCTGGAAGATCTGTCCCTGCCCCCTTGCCTCAGGGACTCTCACCTCTCACCTCTTTCCCTTTGCTTTCTCTAGTCCAGCCCCACTGGCCTTCTTGCTGCCCTCAAACTCCCTGGGCCTTTGCAATGGCTGTCCCTTCTGCCTCCAGATGTTCTCATAGCTCACTCCCTCACCTCTTTCACATCACTGCCAAGATGTCACCTCCTCAGAGAAGCAGTCTCTTCACATACGGTAGCACCTCTCACCCATCATCCCATATATCCTTAGCCCGCTTTTTCTTCCTAGCACAGAGGGAACAGTTAGCCCTCAGCCCCAGCCAAGTGTTTTCCTGGAGGAATGCGATCTCAGTGTTGTCAGCTCCTTCCATTTCCCAAAAGCTGTCAAAAGTGCTGATTTTTTAAATTGCAAAGCATTCCAATTCCCAAACGTCAGCGATAAACTGATGTTTTGCAAACCAGGGAGCCAGCCACATAAAACAGATCCCAAGGCCACCCGCGGCTTGCCGGTTCGCAGTCCCTGACAGGAGTCCTCTCTTGGAATCACCATGACATTTTACAGATAGGGAAACAGACTTGCGGAGAGCAGAGGTGTTTTCCCAAAGTGACCCAGGCCACATTTCCTAACCCACACGGGTGGCCACAGGACCGTTTCTGTCCTCCTTCCTCTCAATACCCTCCCACCCCAGCCTCCCAGCCTTCTCCCCATCTCCTCGTCCTACCCCTGCAGGAGGGGCCTCATCCTCGTCCAGCGGTATGAAGAATTTCTTCCTCGTGGGTGGCCCAGAGGGCTGCCGCATTCCCTCTTCGTCCATCCCAAGGCTCTTCTAGGGCCTGAAAATGAGGACATGGCGGCGGGGGCGAGAGAAACACCAGCGCCTGCATTCCCATCGTCCCAAGAGGAACCCCCACTCACAGCCATCCCACCCCAAAAATCCCGGGCTCCACAGCATCAGGTTCCATAACACCTAGTGCCCCAGATTCTTTAAAGCCCCGCCCACACGGAGCCTCCACCTTCAGCCCGCCCCGCCCCTTACCGGTCCAGACGTTTCCTTAGCCCCACCCCTCAAGGGCCCCCACTTTCTATTCGCCCCGCCTTCACTGTTCCCCGCCTTCCTTTGGCCCAGTCCAGCTTCTGTCCCCTCCTTCCCGCCCCCAGGGCTCGCACCTGATACCCTCCCCTCGCTCCATCTCATCCTTCTCTCCGACACTGCAACGATTGATTGGCTCCTGTGGCTGCCAATCGCCTTCCCCCCGCCCCTCTCGACCGAGCCGGCCGTCGGCTGTCGGAGCGCCTCGAGGACTCACCTCCTTGCCCGCGAGCCGCGAGTAAAAAACCGGAGCGACCGAGGCTTCCCACCGCCGGCGCGGCCAGCGCGTCCCCGAGCTCGCCGCACTTCCGGCCTCTCTAGCCCTCGATCCCGCCCTCACCGTTCCCCAGAGGGGTAGAGCTTCGAGAGGGGCGGTCCCCGCGCAGCTCTCTATGGTCCTGGAGGACTGCGGAGGTTTAGGTTGGAGAGAGCGGTTCCCCTAGCCACCTGAACGTCTCTGGTTGCCGAGAAGTTCAATTTCGATGCCCTTTTATGAGGCACCTCCTTGTGCTCGGGCTCCGGACAGGATTCACTGCAGGGGTGGAGTAGAGTGGGGTGGGAGGGGAATGGCGGGAGATCAAATTAGGTTCCTCCTCTCAGTCCAGACTGGGGTTCACATTCCCAGCTCTGCCATTGACTTGGCCTCGGTTTCCACATTCATTCCTTCGTTCATTCCGCACGTACTCCCCGAGCGCCCCCCCTCTGTTCCCGGCCCTGTGCGGGGCAATGCTAGCGACGCAGCGGTGACCACTGACAGCCACAGCTCCCTCCTGTCCTCCTGGAGCTCTCAGTCCAGTGGGAGAGACACACTCGAGTTCCCAAACAGTGACCACCCGGAGTGGGCAAGGCTGGCATGAGACCCCGGACAGCCGGTGGGAAGGGAGGGGAGAGGAAGAGCTGTCCAACCCAGCCCCAGGGTAGGGAAGGGCTTCCTGGAGGAAGGGACATCTGAGCAGAGACCTGGTTGATGAGTTAGTATTAGTCATTTCCTGAAAGAACAGCATCACACTGTTCTAACTTGCGGCTCTCTGATTACTAAGGAGAGAGAACATCTTTTCGTTGAGTCTATTGGTCGTATGCAGTCTGTCTTCTGTGGATTGCTTGCTCATATCCTTTGTCCATTTTTTTTTTAAAGATTTCATTTATTTATTTGAGAGAGAGTGAAAGTGAGAGAGATCACAGAGGGAAAGGGAGAAGCAGACTCCTCGCTGAGAGGAGAGCCCAGTTCAGGGCTCGATCCCAGGACGCTGGGATCATGACCCCAGCAGAAGGCAGTCGCTCAACCGACTGAGCCACCCAGGCGTCCCTATCTTCTGATATTTCTGTTAAGTTTTATTAATCTCTATATCTGATCCTTGCTTCCATGCTGTACCGTGTAATGATTTTATTTTAATACATTTTGTGATCACATCAGGGAAGTCCCCCCTCTGTTCAGTTTCAAATCTGTCTTTACTGTTCCTACACCTTTTCTATTCTAGATGGATTTCAGCAGCTGCTTTTCTATTTCCATGCATAATCCTATTGAGCTTGAGATTGGAATTTCAACGAATTGATGGTTTAATTTTTTTAAAGATTTTATTTATTTATTTGAGACAGAGAGAATGTGAGAGAGCGCACAAGCAAAGGTGGGGGGCAGAGGGAGAAGCAGACTCCAGGCTGAGCAGGGAGCCGGACACAGGGCTCGATCCCAGGACCCTGAGATCATGACCTGAGCTGAAGGCAAACACTTAACCAACCGAACCACCATAGGTGCCCCAATTGATGGGTTAATTAAAAGACCTCTTTTTCATATACCTGAATATATTAATTGTCTCTCTCTCTCTCTCTCCAACGATTCCAGCTTCTGATAGGAGCCTACTATAAAAGTTTTTTATAAATAATTTTTATTTGTGCAATTGATTCATAAATACATTTTTGTATTAGTCTTCTAGGACAACTGTAATGAAGTACCCAAAACTGGGTGGCTTAACTGACAGAAATGAATTGTCTCACGGTTCTGGAGGCTACAGGTCCAAAGTCAAGGTGCTGGCGGGGCTGTGTCCCTTCCAAGTGCACAAGGAAAGGATCTGTTCCGGGCCTTTCTCCTGGCTGCTGGTAGCCTCCGGAGTTTCTTGGCTTGTAGATGGCCATCTTCTCTCTGTATCATGGTCTTTTCTCTGTGTGTGTCTGTCTCTGTGCCTAAACTCCCCTGTTTTTATAAAGACACCAGTCAAATTGGATTAGGGCCCATGCTAATGACCTCATTTTAACTTGATTATCTCTGTAAAGACCTTATTTCCAAATAAGGTCACATTCTGAAGTACCGGGGATTAGGACTCCATCATATCTTTTTTGGAGGACAGGAGTCAACCCATAACAAGTCCGTTACTTTTTATAACCTTCTTCCTTCTGAATTCATTTTACTATTTGCTAGAGTCCCTTCCCTTCTAATGCTTTCAGAGAACATTCTGGATAGTCATGTTGTTCTGAGTCTTGCTCATCTCAAAATACCCAAAATACCTTCATTTCGTCCTCACCATTGGAATCTCCGATTCGGGGTTCCTCGTTGTTTTTCTTGCAAAGTTAGAAGATACCAGTCCTGGGATGCCTGGTTGGCTCAGTCGTTAAGCTTCTGCCTTCGGCACAGGTCAGGATCATGGGGTCCTGGGATCGAGTCCCATGTCTGGGTCCCTGGTCGGCGGTAAGCCTGCTTCTCTCTCTCCCACTCCCCCTACTCATGTTCTCTCTCTTGTTGTGTCTCTCTCTGTCAAATAAATAAAATTTTTAAAAAAGAAGAAGAAGAAGATACCAGTCCTCAGTCTCTCTGGCTTCTGGGTCACTGATGGGAAGCATACCAACCCCATGATTCGCCCTCCTACCTATGCAGACGCATACACAGCTAGCAGGCTAGCTGTGTGACCTTGTGCCAGCCACTCAGCTTCTCCGTGTACAGTTTGCTCATCTCTATAATGGGGATGGGGCACCAGGCTGACGTAGCCGGTAGAGCGAGCGACTCTTGGTCTCCGGGTCGTGAGACTGAGCCCCTCATTGGACGTAGCGATCACTTAGAAATAAATAAATAAAATAAACTTTAAAAATAAATAAGATGGGGGGACGCCTGGGTGGCTCAGTCGGTTAGGCATCCGCCTTCAGCTCAGGACATGATCCAAGCGTCCTGGAATCAAGTCCCACATCGGGCTCCTTGCTTGGTGGGGAGCCTGTTTCTTCCTCTGCTTGTTTGCACGCTTCCTCTCTCTCCCTCTCCCAAATTGATCTTAAAAAATAATTTTTTTTAGGGGCGCCTGGGTGGCTCAGTGGGTTAAAGCCTCTGCCTTCAGCTCGGGTCATGATCTCAGGGTCCTGGGATCGAGCCCCGCCTCAGGCTCCCTGCTTGGTGGGGAGCCTGCTGCCTCCTCTCTCTCTGCCTGCCTTTCTGCTTGCTTGTGATTTCTCTCTGTCAAATAAATAAATAAATAATCTTAAAAAAATAATTTTTTTTTAAATCTAAAAAATAAAAAAAATAAAAATAAATCTAAAAAATAAATAAATAATATGGGAATGACAATAATAGATGTATTAGGAGGATGGAATGAGTCACGTGTCACGAGCCTAAAACTCTATTGGCACACAGTAGGTGCTATATTTGAGTCTGTCGTATAAGTGAAATAGCCCTAACCGAGTCCCGGACAGCAGGGGTCGGAGCTGTTGTGGCCACTGCTGCATCACCGGTGTACCTCCCCACCTCACCCCATCTCCCCACCTCCCTCACCCCTCCCCAGCCCCCATCCCACAACCCTCCACCTCCACCCCAGCACCTGGCAACCAGAAGGGGCTACCAAACCGCCTATTGTGTGAATGAGCAGAGAACAGAGGCCATGCGATATAGCAAGCAACTGCACTGCTGGGGTCTCAGTTTCCCCATCTGTAACTACTGAGGACTCGGTAAGACCACAGCGAACTGTATCGACATGGACCATTCACCCATCCTTGGAATACCTACATATTGAGCACCTACTGTGTGCCAGACACCAGGGACACAGCGGTGAACAAGTCAGCCCAGGTCCCTGCCCTGTGGGGCTGATGGTGTCACGGAGGAGACAGGCCACGAGACGGAAGCACACAAATGAGAGTTTCAGATGGCCACCTGCGCTATGAGGAAGATAAAGGTCGGCGCTGTGAGGCAGCGATGCGGGAGGGGGACTCACACTGTCACAGGCTGAGAAGCTCTATAAATAATAAAAACATTGCCACCAATTAGAGTCCCAACAAAATAGGTTGAACGCTTACAATGAGCGAAAGCCTCACGATAATCTTCCCCTTAGGTATCAATAGGTCATTTGACATATGAGGGAACTGAGGCCCCAGCGACACAGAGAAGGACCATGGAAATGTGTCCCTGAATCCAAGGGCAAGAGAGTGTATTCTAGAAAGAGGCCAACCTGGGCAGGACTTAGTTTCTCCCTTTGGAGAATGAAGTGCCAGACAAACCTGCAACTTGTGGCTTTTCCGCCAGGGGGCGATGGCGCCCCGCAAAAGGATTTGCGGTGTAGGGGCGCGGGGAGCTGCTCCGCCAGAATCCCCCCCCGCCCCCCCCCGCCCCCAGCCCGGGGACAAGACTCCGCGCTGGCTGCCCCTTCACTACTTCCGACTCGATTCTTTGTGGCAGAAGTGCGGCAAAGGCCCCGCCGCGTGCGGTTAATGTAACGCCGAGCCTGTTGGCATTAGTGTGCGGAAAAGTTGCCCTCTACATCATTTCCAAGTTTGATTTCTACTTGATTCCCCAATAGAACTTTCGGATCCTGGATTCGAAGCTTCCCGGTTCCCAGAGTGGCGAGCTTGGATGTTTCACCTGTCCCCACTCTAATTCCACGTCCTCCTTCCAAATGCTCCAAGTTCACATCCCAGCGGCAATTCCAGTTCCCCGGGGTGACTTCTCGAATCAGGCCCCTGCTCCAGTCCCCACATCCTCCCCTAATCCTAACTTTGAGTTTCCTCTGCGCCTCGGAGGCACTGGAGTGGAGATGGAGAATATGGGGACCCCCGCCCCTAATTCCGCCGGAGGAACTCTGGGCGGGGGACACAGAGCTGCGATCCGAAGGCTCTGGAAGTGGGGGTGCGGCCGAGGGGCGCAGTGACCAGGCCGGCTTCCCCACCCGCCTCTAAACTTAGCCGCAGTGACGCGCGGCCCGGCGATCTCGCGGCGGGGCTGGGGACGCAGGGGGGCCAGAGCGGAGGGGGGCGGCTCGACTCCGTGAGCCTCTATTTATAGCGCCCGGAGACCGAAATAGCGCGGAGCGGAGCGGCCTGCATGACGCGGGAGCCGCCGGGGACTGACTCACCCGGCCCGAGCGGCGGCCCCCGGATGGGGGACAGTGGAGGCGCCCAGCCCCGACCCCGCGCCATCCGGGGCACCTCTTCTGCCCGGCCGTCCGGTCGCTGGGGTTGGATATGCAGCAAAGGGGAGGATCTGCAGCACGAGAGACTGAGGTTAGATCAGAGGTGGGACTTCCCCCCCCTCCCCGCCCCCCGAAGGTCCCTGAACCAAGAAACTAACTTTGTTTGCTTACTTATTTTTTTTTTTTTTAAGAAACCCCTACGCCCAATGCGGGGCTTGAGCTCACGACCCTGAGATCCAGAGTCACATGCTTTACCGACTGAGCCAGCCAGGGGCCCCCTCCAGAAACTAACTTTATACAAAAAGAAGTTGGGAAAGAAGGGAGATTAAAACAAAACAAAACAAAACAAAAAATCACCTAGATATGCACACCTATTTCCCACCAGCAACAGGATCAAAGCACCTTGGGGACAGAGGAACATGATAACCTGGCCAATCAGTCCCCAGACCAAAGCTGTCCCCCTCTCCAGGGCTCCTTGCGCGCTCCTCCCACTGCCTAGAATGCCCTTCCCTGTTTCCCCATTTTTAAGAACTCATGTCCCTTAGAGACCTGGTGCTAAGGGCAATCCCCCACAAATGAAAACGCTGTGACCCACTGGACTTGGAGGGCCCCAGGGACAGGGCCAAGCCCGTCTCAGTCATCACCGCGTCCCTGGCACCGCCCAGCACAAGACGGGCCTCCGGAGAAATTAACCACATGAACAAAAAGTGTTGGTAATAGAATGACGTTTCTCAAATTATAATGTCTATCCTGTGCTCCATGCCCGACGTGAGTCGGAGAGTCATCTCCCCTGGGCCTCACTATAACCTTAGTAGGGAGAGGTGCTTTTACTATTTTAATGACTCCTATCCCCATGTTAGAGATGAAGAAGCCCCGGCTCAGAGAATATCGGAGCTCAGAGAGTAGCTCAGCTCAGAGAACATACAAGCTCATCTTGCTTGTAGTCAGAGCTGTCTCCTGAACCAGGTCACCTGGTCCCCAATGGTGTTCCGTTTCCCCGGATACTGTCTCTAAGCTCTATCAACCAGAAGCTAAGGAACGATTCTCAAAGTGCAGTCCACAGAACCCTGGGGGGGTTCCCCAGCCTTCTTTCAAGGGATTCAAGAAGTTAAGATGTTTATAATAATATTAAGACACTTACCTGCCTTTTTCACCTTCACTGTCTCACGAGTGCACAGTGTAGTCTGTTTAATATTACAATACACTCAACACGGCTGCAGACATGAGGCCAGACATTAAAGTGACCTGCAAAAATTATAAAACGATGTTCCTCTTGTCATTAAATTTTTTCTTGTTTTGGAGTCTATGGTTATTAATTTAAAAATACATGCCTTTATGTTAACATGAAATTGTTTATTTTTTTAATGAATCAAAAGTGTTTTTTTTAATTTCTCAGTTTTAATTTTTAAGGCAGTAAATATTGAAAGATATAATGCACATAAAAAAAACTCTTTGAAAGAAAAAAAAACCCAACTCTTTGGAGTCCTCAATAATTTTTAAAAGCATAAGGGGTCCTGAGACCAAAAAGTTTACAAATTACTGAACTAATGATCATATATACTTGGTAACTGTTATATAAAGGACAAGAATGTGGAACATCAGGGTACCTGGGTGGCTCCGCCAGTTAAAAGTCTACCTTCAGCTCAGGTCATGATCCCAGGGTCCTGGGATCGAGCCCTGTGTCAGGCTCTCTGTTCAGCAGGGAGCCTGCTTCTCCCTCTCCTCTGCCTGCTCCTCCCCCTGCTTGTACTCTCTTTCAAATAATAATCTCTAAAAAAAAAAAAAAATTGAGAGTCACCAGAGTATGTGCAAGTGGTATTTTTCTAGTTTATTAACTCCTTATTTTTATTATAATTTCTAGCTGATTACTGCTCTTAAACATTGTTGGTTAAAGACCTACAGCTATTGGGCTCCGGCTGGCTCAGTCAGAAGAACGTGCAGCTCTTGAACTTGGGGTTCAAGAACTTGAGTCCCACCCTGGATACAGAGTTTACTTAAAAATCTTAAAACAAAAGATTTCCAACTATCTTTGTATTTTTAATAACAGATAAAGTTCCATTAACACAAATATTCAGTGGTTGGCCTTCTAGCAGGCAATCTGGCCGAATTCTCATACTAAAATAGTTTGCTGATTCTTTCAGTTTTCCCTTGAAAATGATCCAAATGGCAGTCTTCTGCCTTGCCTTCTGGTCTTTCCATCTCATTTATTTTTCTTGTCTTACAGCATTTGCAAAGACTTCCAGGACTATGTCAAATGTCAAGGTTGATTGATTCTCGTGCACATCACAACCCTCTAAGGACTTATTATCCCCATTTTATAGACAGAGGAACTGAGACACAGAGAAGTCACTCTCTTGCCTAAGACCACACAGCAACTAAACAGTCAATCCAGGATGCCAACCAAAGCTTGGGTTTTCAACCACGGCCTTAAGAGAAAACTCAATAAACATTCTATATATTTTTCAACAGGCAAAAATACCCTGCAAGTTTCCACAGGGACCTCTGAATCTTGGATGAGGAAGGTGGGGGAGGATGGGCTGGGGTGTAGTCTAGCTCCACCCCCTTGCCTAGACTCAGTTTCCTCTTGTGAGGGAGGGTTGGAAGAGATAGTATCTGAAAACCACAGAAACTCAGCCTTCCGAGTGGAGGAGACAGGCCCCCAGATAGATTGTATTCATTTCCTGTGGCTGCCTAACAAAGTGCCACAAACTTCCGTACTGCTTGGGGGCTTAAAACAACAGAAATTTGTTCTTGTACCATTCTAGAAGCCAGAAGTCCTAAATCCAGGTGCTGGCAGCAGGGCCACGCTCCCCATCCCCCACCCACCCCCCAAGGTTCTGGGGAGATCCTTCCTTTCTTCTTCCAGCTTCTGGTGGCTCCAGGCACTCCTGGGGCTTGTGGCCCAATCACGCCAGTCTCCCCGTGGGTCTTCACAAAGCTTCTCCTCTCCTATCGGTGTCCCATCACCCTAGGCCTTTGTCTTGTGAGGACAGGTGCCGTTGGATTGAGGAGCTGCTTGGATAACCCAAAATGATCTGGTCTTGAGACCCTTTGCCCAAAGCAGCTCACATCCCCAGGGCTCAGGGGGACGTGTCTCGGGCGGGGGAGGGGAGCGTCATTCAACCCATTACACAGACGGAGCGAGAAAACTGAGAACAGGGAAGTACGTCGCGGCAGAGCTTGGACTGGTAGGAGTCCCGAGCTTTGTGACAGCACACATCCGTCCCAGCGTGGAATGCTGGAGCACCCCTCCCCGTGAGAACCCAGGGGACCTGTACGTCCTACGCGAGGCTGTTAGAGGTGCTGTGTGCTGCCAACGAACTCCTCCACGCCGAGGATGGGGAGTCTTGAAGGGAGCTTCCCTTCTTCAACTGTTTTTTAATATTTTATTTATTTATTTGAGAGAGAGAGATGGGGGGGGCGGTGGGAGGGAAGAGCAGAGGGAGAAGGACAAGCAGACTCTGTGCTGAGCACAGAGTCCCAAGCAGGATTCGATCTCACGACCCGGAGATCATGACCTGAGCAGAAACCAAGAGCCGGTCGCTTAACTGACGGAGCCACCCAGGCGCCCCCATTCTTCCACTGCCAATGTCGGGGTGAGGGACCTTCTCTTACACAAAAACTCCAGACAATAGTAAAAGCCAGCACTCACACAGCACTTAATTACGCCAGGCTCCATTGAGACCCCACAAAATCCCTGAGGTCCTTTTATAGAAGAATAAACTGAGGTGCCAAGAGGTTTGAGTTGCAGAGCTAATATTGGAACCCCGAGGTCTGACTTCAGAGTCTAGGGTCTTTTTTTTTTTTTAAGATTTTATTTATTTATTTATTTGAGAGAGAAGTCACACGCGCATACGCGCATACGCGCATGAGCAGAGGAGAAGGAGAAGCAGACTCCCCACTGAGCAGGGACCCAGATGCAGGGCTCGATCCCAGGACGCTGGGATCATGACCTGAGCTGAAGGCAGATGCTTAACCAACTAAGCCACCCAGGGACCCTAGAGTCTAAGGTCTTGACCGTAAGCCAAGACACTGTCTCCTTGGGGGAACACTGTCACGTGTTACAGCTGGACATTGAGGGGGGCACCTGGGTGGCCCTTAATTGCGGCTCAGGTCATGATCTCAGAATCATGAGATCAAGCCCCACAGGGGGCTTCGCATTTAGTGCAGAGTCTGTCTGAGATTCTCTCTCCCTCTGCCCCTCCCCCTGCTCTCTCTCTCTCTCTCTGAAATAAATAAATCTTAAAAAAAAAATCTGGACTTTGAGGAAGCCACACTCCTAGATCCGGGGTCAGGCCATTGTCTGGCTTCGTTGTCAGATACGGCAGCGTCGGCTGAATGGTGGCGCTCTTGAGTGCTTGAAATTTGGCTGGTAGAAAACAAGATGAGCCACGAGCATGAAATCCACACTGGAATTCCAATTCCAAGACTGAATACATCAAAAAACATGTACAATAGCTTATTAAAAATTGCTGATAGAAACAATGTCCACAATAGCCAAACTATGGAAAGAACCTAGATGTCCATCAACAGATGAATGGATAAAGAAGATGTGATACACACACACAGACACACACAGACACACAGACACACACACACACACACACACACACACACACACAGGAATATTATGCAGCCATAAAAAGAAACAAACTCTTGCCATTTGCAACGACGTGGATGGAACTAGAGGGTATTATGCTAAGCGAAATAAGTCAATCAGAGGAAGACAATTATCATATGATCTCGTTAATATGAGGAATTTGAGAAGCAGGGTGGAGGGGTTGTTGGGGGTAGGGAGGGAAAAAATGAAACAAGATGGGATCAGGAGGGAGACAAACCACAAGAGAGACTCTTAATCTCACGAAACCAACTGAGGGGGCTGGGGGGCGGACACTGGTACAGGGAGCGGGTGGCCGGGTGATGGACACTGGGGAGGGTACGTGCTATGGTAAGTGCTGTGAAATGTGTAAGCCTGATGATTCACAGACCTGTACCCCTGAGGCAAATAATACATTATATACTAATTTAAAAAAAAGAATATTAAAAAAAATCGCTAAAAGAGAGGGGCGCCTGGCTGGCTCATCCGGAAGGACATGTGACTCTTGATCTTGGGGTTGTGAGTTCAAGCCCCATGTCCGGGGCTTTTAATAGAGACTATTAAAAAAATAATAAACTTAAAAATTGCGGATATTAAGTACACGTTGATATAACGTTTTGCATGTATCTGGTTAAATAATACACACAAACAGAATTATTTTCACCTGTTTCTCTTTGCTTTTTTTTAGGGTGGCTACTAGAACATTCAAACCTCAACATGTGGCTTGCGTCATATTTTTCATGGGCAGCTCTGGTCCATGGGACTTGCCCTCAGCACATTCTCCATCTGGGGCCACAGAACCTCAGGATTTCTTGCAATCTGCTGGAATAATCCAGGCCAGAAGCACACTCAAGTCGAATGACTGATACTCGTGTCAAAACGTGGCCACTAAAGGACGATCTGAAGTCCTTGCCGCCACCGGGCCCAGAAGGAGAGGATTCTGTGGCCACTCTGTATATAGAGTTTATTTTTTATTCGTCAATTACGTAAGTGTGCACCTCTCCTGAGAATGCTAGAAAGTGAACACTTACAAAGCTGAGATAAATACTCAACGTAACTGGACAAGCCAGGCTGCCTCAGGTCAAGAGTTCAAGACCTGACTCTGTCCCTTCCCTAGCTGTGATTCCTTTGGCAAGGAATCACTTGTCTCCCCGGGGCTCGGTTCCTTCATCCAGAAAGTGGGAATGTTTGTTCCTGGCACTGAGGGTTATTGGGGGAACTCCAGGAGGCAGAATGTGCAAAGCAGGGGGTGGGGGTGCCTGGATGGCTCAGTCAGTTAAGCATCCATCTGCCTTGAGCTCAGGTCATGATCTCGGGGTCCTGGGATCGAGCCCCGCATTGGGCTCCTTGCTCAGCGAGGAGTCTGCTTCTCCCTCTCCCTCTGCCTGCTGCTCCCCCTGCTTGTGCTCTTTCTCTCCGTCAAATAAATAAAGAAAATCTTAAAAAAAAAAGAATGTGCAAAGGTCCCAGCACACTGCCCAGCAGAGAATGAGCTCTGCCTGTCGACCAGTTTTCTTAGGGGTGGGGGACTGGCTTAGGTAGAGGGATCCATGCTAGGTTCTGAGCAGAGGGGATGGTTCGATTGGCCAATGAAGGAGGGAGAAATATTCAATAGGCGGAGAAGGATGGGAAAGGTCTTCCAGGTAGAAGGAACAGAAGTTCAAGTTCAGGTGGCAAGAGAGAGCACAGCACATTCGGGAAAAGGCAAGCAGATTGGGTATGATTTGAGGGCAGAATGAATATGTGTGTGGGAAAGGCGGGGCAAGAGATGAGGACAAAGAAGCAGCAGCACTCAGGCCACGGAGGGTCTTGTAGGTTATGGGACTGGAGCACTGGGGAGCCACAGCAGGCTCTGAGCAGGAGAAAAACATGACAGGAGCAAGTCTATGTTTTAGCAAGATCCTTCTGGATGGGATGGGGTATAGAAGTGGAGTAGGAGAACAGGGAGGAGTGTAGGGCAGAATGAAGTGCAGATAGGGAATCAAATAGAAAGGAGGAAGAGGTAGAACATATGAAATCTTTAAAAGATAGAATGATGGGGCACCTGAATGGCTCAGTCAGTTAAGGTCATGATCCCAGGGTCCTGGGATTGAGCCCTGCATTGGGCTCTCTGCTCAGCGGGGAGTCTGCTTCTCCCCCTCCTTCCCATTCGTGCTCTCTCTGTCTCTCTCTCTCAAATAAATAAATATTTTTTTTAAATAGAAGATAGAATGAAGAGGAGGGACAAGCTATGGGGGCAAAGAGAAAGAAGGCATCCAGGAAGAGGCCAGATCTCTGGTCCAGGGGTCAGTGGTGGGCCTATGCCTGAGCTGGGGGAGGGGGCACAGGAAGGGAGCTGCTGAGGTCAGGGTGAAATCCTGTGGGACATCCAAGAGGAGGCATCTAAGAGCTGCCAGACACTTGGGTCTAGAGGGCAGAAGAGATGGCAGGGCTGAGACCTGGAGGCTGTCAGAGCTCAGACATGGCTGAAATCCTGACAGTGGGAGAAGGTGGAAGGTGCAGCAGGGTGACCCCACATCGGCCAGCCAGGACTGTGGGAAGTGGCCTGGCCCAGGAGAGCAGCCTCAGTCCCCAGGTTCTCATGCCAGTCTACGCCTGAGGACATGGAGATGGGCAGATCCAGAGGCCCACAGGAGTGTCCGATCCGGGAAGAGCCCAGATGCACACAAGCAGTTCATGCCTGTACGGTGGGTGTGTGTGATGAATGTGGGCTCCAGGAAGTACAGAGATCTTTTCCCAAGGGCTAGGGACAGAGGAAGCATCAGGACCAGTTCCGGGAGGGGGCTTGGAGAGGGAAAATGAATTAATCAGAAGCCTCCTGCTTCAAGTGCAAACATGTTTAGGAAAAGGTATTGTCTTACATTTAAAAAAAAGAAAGAAAGAAAAAAGTTCAAGGGGTCATACTGGCTTCAGTCACAGCTTGATCCAGGAACTAAAATATGATATGAAGTCACTGTCCAATCTCTAGGTTCCCTATTTCTCAGATAATTTTTCTCCAGAGGACTTTCCTTGAAGTAGTAAGCGTGGCCCCAGCAGCTTAGTGACCCCAGAGGGAAGAAAGGTCTCCTGCCCAATGGTCCATCACGCACAAACCGGATTGGACCACATGTTCACCTTGAAACCAGCACTGTCATCAGAAGGCAGAAGAACTGAACGCTCTGACTGGCTAGGCCTGGATCATGTTCTCTTCCCCAGAAAGGAAGAGTGGGGTGAGATAAGCAGGCGCACTGAAATTTAGAAAGGCGTGGTTTCCCAGAGGACAAGCAGAACGCAGAAGGCTGGCAAAGCCACAGATGTCCACGTGGCTGGGAGAAATGGGAGGTGGGGAAACCACTTCCTCACCTATTAATGGAGCAGAGGAATAATATCTTACCTCCCAGGTCTAGAGAGAGGATTCAGTGAAATAATGCAGGTGAGGCATTTAGCAGACTTTTCTGTGAAGAGTAGGCTAGGTGCTGAATAAATAGCACCTCTTTCTTTCTTTCTTTCTTTAAGATTTTAAGTAATCTCTACACCCAACGTGGGCCTGGGACTTACACCCTGAGATCAAGAGTTGCACATTCCAGGGAGCCAGCCAGGCACGCCTGCAGCTAATATTTTTAAAACGTTACTCCAATTACCACCACTGAGGATGGACGGTCTCTAGAGGCTGTGAGGTAATAAGGTCCCAGGCATGGGATGAGACCTGAAGTTGATCGACCACACACTGGGAGATCATGCAGTCTACATTCTGCAAGCTCAGGGCCCTGCTAGTTTCTCTCTAGGCTGTTTTTTTTTTTGTTTTGTTTTTTAAATAAATATCTTTTATTTATTTATTTGGGAGAGAGAGAGAACGAGCGGTGGGAAGGGGCAGAGGGAGAGAGAGAGAGGAGCAGTCTCCCTGCTGAGCAGGAATCACCATTCAGGGCTTGATCCCAGGACGAAGAGATCATGACCTGAGCTGAAGGCAGCTGCTTAACCGACTCAGCCACGCAGGGGGCCCTCTCTCCAGGCTTCCGCCTCCAGATCTGCGAAATGGGATGAGGAAGTTGAATTAAAACACAAGGTCAAGACGCCTGGGTGGCTCAGCAGGTTAAGAGTCTGCCTTCAGCTCAGGTCATGATCCCAGGGTCCTGGAATCAAGTCCTGAATGGGGCTTCTTGCTCAGTGGGGGAGCCTGCTTCTCCCTCCCTCCGCCTGCTGCTCCCCCTGCTTGTGCTCTCTCGCTCGCTCTCTCTCTCTGACAAAGAAATAATTATTTATTAAAAAAATAAAATGGTTAGGGACGCCTGGGTGGCTCAGTTGGTTGAGCAGCTGCCTCCGGCTCAGGTCATGGTCCCAGCGGCCTGGCATCGAGTCCCACATCGGGCTCCTTGCTCAGCAGGGAGCCTGCTCCTCTCTCTGCCTCTGCCTGCCTCTCTGCCTGCTTGTGTTCTCTCTCTGTTAAAATAAAATAAATAAAATCTCTAAAATAAAATAAAATGGTTAAAAGAAAAAAAAAAAAAAACAAGGGGCATCGTTTCAGATGCCCCTTCTCATCAGGTGGCCGCCACATCACCTCCTCAGGAAAAGGCCTTTCCTGTCTACTCTTGCCAAAATATCCCCATTCATTCATTCATTCATTCATTCAGGGTATCTCTATACCCAGTGTGGGGCTCAAACTCACGACTCCGAGGTCCAGAGTCGCATGCTGTACCACCGACTGAACCGTATCCCACTTTATTTTAGTACAAAATCCCCATCCCGTTTTACTTTCCTTATAGCACTTCTCACAATCTGGAAATATGTTATTTACTTTCAGTGTCCCCATTAGCCTCACGAGGGCAGGAATCTGTTTTGTTCACTGTTCTGTCCAGGTCACCCGCCACAGCCCCTGGCACACCGCCCACCTTTGATAAACATCCGCTGAGTGACGAGATAAATACCACTTCTGAGAGGTAGTGAGTTTCCCATTAAGAGAGGTATCTAGGAAAAAGAGAGAGAGAGAGAGAGAGAGGTATCTAGGCTGAAGCAGAGGGATCGTACCTCGCAATTTATGCTGTAAGGCCCCAACCTGGGTCCTCTCCAGCCTCAGTTTCCTCATTAATCATGTGGGTCCGCGGGCTGATGGACCCTGGGTCCGGCTCCTGCCTGCGATCCCCGCGGTGGCCGCCAGGGGGCGCGGCGTCTCGGTCCAAAGCCCGCCCGCGGCCGCCCGAGCCCCGGTGGACGCGTCCCGATGTTCCTGGAATGTTCTGAGCCCCGGCGAGCGGAACCCGGGAGGCTCGAGCGGATGCGGGCGTCCGGGGCCGGCGGGCCGCGCTCCTCGCAGCGCAGGGGGGCGGCTGGGAGGGAGGTGACTCAGGCGCGCGTCCCCGGCCCCCAGTTCTCGCGGGGGGGGCGCGCACGGCCTCGGGAACCCGCGCGGCGCCGCGTCCATTTTTACCCGAGCGCCGCTAAAAATAGTCGCCGCGCTCGGAGCCGAGCCCGAAATAGCGGCCCCCAGATAAGGCAGGACGACTCAGCGCTTCCGGGGAGCGGAAGGGGAGGCAGCGGGGCGCGGAGGATGGTGCTGGGCTCTGCGGGGCCTCGCCGCACAGTCCCGGCCCGTACTCCCCCCTCCCCCCGCCCCCCGCCCTGGCCACCGCGCTGCCCCCAGCCTGTCCCCAGCCTGGCTTCACCCTCCCCTCTGCCCGCTGCCCCCCGCGTTGTCCATCTCCTGTCCCCGTCCACCCTTAGCGTCCCCTCCATCCCTCATCCCTGGCCACTGGTCCTCCTCTCCCCTTCCCTCTCCCAATCTTCAGTCCCAGCCCTGCCCCACGGCCGTGTCCCCAACGGGTAACCATGCCAAGCCCTCAACCCACCCATCCCAGAGTCCTGGCCCTGTTCTCCCCCAGCTACGGCGCCGCATCTGTCGCCTTTCTGAGTCTGCCTCTGCCCCCCTCTCCATCCCGGTTCTCAGCCCAACTTCTGATGGGCAGGGGCGGGTTGTGGGGGAGATGGGGAGACCACAGGAAGTCAAACAAGCTGAGGGTTGGGGGTGAGGCTCTTTGACTTCTTGGTTTGTTTCTACAGTGGACGCGGTAGGTCTGGGTCTGGGTCTGGGTCAGTTTCCTCACCGGATGCCCAGCTTTAGGATTCAGGCTGGGGGCGAGAGGCAGGTCTTCCGTCGCCAATACTGGGGTCTCTGCGTCCTCAGAGTCAGGGCATGGCCCAGCACTCACTGTTTTGTTCCCAATCCTAAATCCACTACAGTTCTTTCCTCCCTTGCAATTCGGTGATTGGACGCAACAGCTCCGGGCCTGGGGACAGGCAGTGGGACAGCCAGAACCCTGCTTTCTCTGGGCCTAGCTGTCCCCTTTGCACTCAGATCCTCTAAGGCCCCTTCCTATTCTGATGTCCTGTGACTTCGTCCAAGCATCAGCCACAAGGGATCTTATACCACATTTTCCAAAGGTTCAAAGGCAAGACCGACATCTTCTAGTCTCTGACACATCACCGGACAGTGGGCTCAGGCAGAAGTGCCTGGCTGTGGATAGAAGGCCTCAAGTGATGGTAAGGTCCCTGTCGCTAAAGTATACCAGGCTTCAGCCAAGTGACTTGCTTGTTTTGTTGTCTGGATGGCTGGGGGACCTCACCTCCAGGCAAGGAGATTGAACTGGAAGGTCTTTAGGGCCTGAAGAATCATGTATTTGAGATCAAGGAATTAAGAAGCTGGAAAAGTGAGGCACCTGGGTGGCTCAGTCGGTTGGGCGTCTGCCATTGGTTCAGGTCATGATCCCAGGGTCCTGGGATAGAGCCTCACATTGGGTTCCCTGCTCAGCAAGGAGTCTGCTTCTCCCTCTTCCTCTGCCTGCCACTCTGCCTGCTTGTGCTCTCTCTCTCTCTCAAATAAATAAATAAAATCTTAAAAAAAAAAAAAATAGAAGCTGGAAAAGTCTGCAAGGACCAGACGGAACTGGGTCCTATGGGCCATGCTGAGGAAGCTGGACTGCACCCCCAAGGGCACTGGGGAGTCATAACAGGTTCTGAGCAGGGGAGAGACAAGGGCAGAGTTATGCTTTAGTCAGCTCTTTCCAGCCTTGTGGAGGTAGGCTGAGGAGGGGACAGGGAGGACATGGCAGATATGAGACACAGGCAGGAAGGATCAGATTTGGTGGCCAAGAGACTGTGGAGAGAGGGGAGCCCCTGGGAGGAGGCTCAGGGCCCCCTGCCCAGGTGTCAGGGTGGATAGTGGGGACCCCCCTGTGATGAGGCCTAGGAGGAGGAAGGAGCAGGTGTGGGTGGAGGATACTCAGATAAGTTCCAAAGTCAGGCCAGAGATGGTAAATTTTAAATGGTGAGGGGTTTTTTTGTTTTTGTTTTTGTTTAATTTTTGGAAAATGTCTTGGCAAAACCCAGGTCATACCTTGAAAAAGTACATTTCCCTCCTCTGACCTCCACTTCTCACTATTAACTGTTTCTTGTGTACATTGACCAATAGGATTCAAAGAGCTTTCACCATGTCCTTCCTGGCCCGCGCTAGACCCAGCCCCAGCCCCGGAATGCCCTTGCTCAAATCACCACTCAGTGTGCGGGGCCAGGCACCCGTGCTGTGCCCATCTTAGAGAAGTGAAAACTGAGGCCGGGGGCGGTGTACGGAAGTCTTTTCACCTGCCTGGCTCTGACAGCTTTTCAAAATTGAAGGCATGGGAACTGGTGAGGTCAGAGAGGGAAGGGCCAGAGTAAGGCCAGAGTCTAGAGCCCCAAACAGAAACCACAGGGGGGAGGAGGGGGGGAGGGAGAACCCAGTGGAGAGTTCAAGGACGGCTGCCTGGAGGAGGAGTGAGAGTAGCCAGAAGGGTGGCTTCCAGAGCCTTCTGATGAAGAGTTTGGATGGAATGAAATCACTTCCTTGGGGGGAGGAGGCTGAGTTACCACTGGAAGCAGGGCAGCACCCCCTCCTCAGGCCCGCAGGCCCCCAGACGTGTTTATAGGAGACTGGGGCTGCTTGATGACATTTCAGGGACACAGTGATAGCACAGCGGGCTGTTATGACGTCTGAGTGATTCGCCAACTGCCTGTTAACAACCAGCATCTCTAGTCATGCCCTGTGGGGGGGATGAGGATGGGAGGAAGTGAAGGCCATGGGATGGGGGTGGGGGCGACAGGGAGGAATCACGCAAAGACCAGGGACTCAGGAGCTGGGAGTTGTGTTCTGCCCCTGGCGCTTGGGAAGGGCCGCCCAGAGGCTGGATGTGAGGGTCCATCTTTTTGGGCTGCGTCTGGTCTAGTGAGGGACGTCTGGCTTCAAGGAGGTGGGGCTGGGATGGAATTGGTCTGGGCTCAGAATCACGGCCAGCCCAAGGCTGCTGGGATCAGGGACTAATGTTTTGTTCACTGCTCTGTCCCTGTCACCTAGGACGGTAGCTGGGACACTGCTCTCAATATTGAACGACGGAATCAGATGAAAGGGGTCAGCGTTCTCTGGGACTCAGTTTACTCTCTTCCCTAAAAGCTGTGGCCATCAGGGCCCCTCAGCCAAAGGCATCCGTAGGGATACCCCTCCCCACCGAGGGTCTCGGATCCCAGACCTTGCTTCTCCAGTGGGGCCGAGGGATGACCAAGAAAACGAGTTCAAGTCTCCGGTGGACTCCGCCCACTTGTGATGTCACAAGCCGCGAGGGGATCCCGACCCTTGTCCCTCCCTTGGGATGGGGCGTGGAGAGGAACCTGGACTCGACTTCGGCCCCTCCCCCGGGCCTGGCGGTGTTACACAACCCGACGTCGCATCCCCAGGGATGTCGCCGGACGTCCTGACCGGTCCGGGGACAATGGGCGGGGAGTGCCCCTCCCGCCAGGAGCCCGAAGTGGCAGGGGTGCCCCCTCCTCTGATTCATCCTTGTTTCCGGGCCCCTTCATCCTCCTCCTCCTCGGGGATCCTTAACTCCCCCAAACTCTCTACCCTCAATGCTAGTTCCCCTATAATTCAGCTTTTTGCCGGAACCACCAAATATCTGTCCTCTGCACTCCGCCTCCCCCGCCAGCTCCCGGACCTCACTCCCGCCACTGTGATTCTCGAAACTTCCAGATTCCCATGCCCGCCTTCATTCACCCATCCCGGGGCTCCTCTTCCGGCTCCCTCAAACTCCTCCTCCACCTTCCTACCCCGCCCTCCCAATCTCCTCCCTTGCGCCCCCCCCACCCCGCCAAGTTTGCCCTATGATCTCAATCTTCCCCAACCCCCCCTCCACCACCCTCAAACTGACCCCTAACCCTCTTTCTTGTCCCTAATCTCAGACCCCAGTCCCCTCTTGTCTTCTCGAAACTGCCCCGATATCCCAACCTCATCCCCCTCCAGTCTTGTCCCCCCCAACTCCCTCCCTCCCGACAGCCGCCCCTCCCTCCTGGCCGCTCCCCGCCCCCAGGCTGGCCGGCGCCCCTCCCCTGCCCGCTCCCACGCCCGGCGCGGGTTCCCAGGCCGCCCCCCCGCGGTGGCCCAGAGACCCAGTTTGCGGCGGCAAAACATTGGTCTCCGGGCAACAGGCCCCGCCCGCCCCGGGGCGGCCCGAGCGAGCCCGGCCGCTCCGGGGCGCGGGTGGCGGCGAGGCCGCGGGTCCCCGACTGGAGCCCGGGGCCCTCGCCCCCAGAGGCCTGCAGGGCGCAGAGACCGAGACGGAGAGCCAGCAACGCAGACCTGGAGATTCGGGACCCGGAGCAAGAAGTTCGGAGAAATTCGTGGAGGCCAAAGTCACAGGGAGCGCTCCGAGATGCAGAGATGAAGAGAGACCACGAGACACAGCGAGCAAGAACGGGGGGCCCCCCCGAATGAACACAGAGTTAGCGAAGTGAACAAAGACAGCCCCAGGCCCGCAGGGACGCCTCTGAAGGCAGGATAATCTACCTCGGATGTCAGGGCCTTTGCACTTCTGTCACGGGGACTTACGGCTCTCCGATTCTCAGTTTCCGAGTCTGTAAAATGGGTAGCACTTGGCCTGTAGGGCTGTGGTGATGATTCAGTTAATTCACCGACTGAGAGCTCGCAGCACAGTTCTGGCCCATTCCGTCCATCATTCATTCATGCAACAGCTATGGATCCGGCACCTGTTATGCGCTCGGCGCAGTTTTAAGTGCTGGGTCTGGGGCAGCGAAGGAAACAAAGGTCTCCGTCCTCCCAGGAGCTCTTGCTTTGGGGGCGGGGAGAGAGGTGATGAACAGGACCTGCGCATAAATAAGCAAAGCAGACGGCGCGTTGGGAAGTACTGAGTGCTGGGGAAGTGGGGAGAAAGTTAGGGTTGGATTTGACATTTTAAATAGGGTGGTCGGCGAAGGCCAACAGGAGAAGGTGATGTCTGAGCAAAGACCCGAGGGAGGTGAGGGGACCGTCATGCAGGCACCCCGCTAAGATGTTTGCAGTCATGGGAGCAAGTACAAAGGCCTTTAGGTGGGAACGTGTCAGGACTGTGGCTGAAGCAGAGAGAACAAGGGGAGGGGAGCGGCAGAGACAGGGAGAGGAAGTAAGGTCGGACTGTGCATGGCTTAGTGGGTTAGACCAGCGAGGAGCCCCAGGTGACGGTCCGCGTAACAGGCCATGGCGACGTGGACCGGGGGTCGCAGGGCTCTGATTCTGGAGGTGTTCGAACTCGGGGCTGCAGAATTTGCTGACAATCGTGCTCACGGCAAGCCCTCAGTAGATGGCAGTAGTCACCATCACGTCAGCTGGTGCTCGCAACCCATCTCCAAAGAAGCGGTTATCGGCCCCGTTTCACAGATGTGGCAACTGAGCCCCCAGAGAGGTCACTCAGCTTGCCTTGGGACTCAAAGCCCGTTCAGGCTCCAAAGATAGTACTGTTGTCAAATTCACCGCACCCTCGGGGCCCGGAGCTACACTCTGACTCCCCCACGTGAGCCCCAGGACCCCGGGAGCAAGATCGTCCGTGGCCCTACCCGCTGGGCTTCAGAGGGGGTGACCCAGCAGGAGAATGCCGCCCCGAGTGGTGCTTAGGTTGTCAGCGAGTCACCCATGCTGGCCCGGGACACTTGCTTAGAGGCAGGTAGGTACACGCAGAGGGGGTCCGCCCAGAACCTCCCCGGCCTCCCACGCTTAATCCCAGCACTGGTCCTGGCACACCCCAGCGCTGCCAGCAGCAACCTGCTAACCGGTCCCACACTGGCACGCGGACGGGGACGGGGCCCTCCGCCGTGGAGATGCATTTCCGGACCAGTGTGCCCCCAAACACCGAATTTCTGTCCCTCGCCATCTCTTGATGTTCCCCTATTTTTCTTCCTCTTCTTTTGACTCTATCCTGTCTCCACCTCTCAGTCTCTGTCTTGCTGTCTGTCTCTCTCTCTCTGTCTCTGACCCCACCCTCACCCCCACTCAGTCTGTCACTGGAATCTCCACACTCAGGACCCTCTACCTGCAGTGGCAATCACTCTTGCCCCTGGCCACTTGTCTCCATAGAACCTCACCTATCAGGTGGTGTCAAAAGCTGGCAATGCGACAGGTAGGTCAGAGGCTTTGGGTCAGCAGTTTTGCTTAGCTGATCTGAAGCATCCGGGGTGGATCTCACAGGTTATAATCCCCAGTCACCTCTTTCTCTGAGACTCTGATCCACAGCTTCTGGGTGCGGGACTGGAAAAGCCATCTTTAAAAAGTTCCCCAGGTGACTGGGACCCGTGTTGGCCTGTGCTAGTTACTTCGCCTAATTTTGCACCCAGGGAAGAGCAGAGGTTCAGAGACGAGAAGCCCCACCCCAACGTCACACAGAAGTCCGCTGTGAGGGGCCCTGTGTTGTCTGGAATTGGTGCGATCCCTTTGAGAATAAGTTGAGGAGTTAAATTAAAAAAAAAAAAAAAGAATTGGATGGAGAGAGAGAGAGACCCAGAAATGAGTAGAGACTCAGGATATAGAGACTCAGTTAAAGAGGGGGTACCAGGGGTAGGCAGAGACCCAGAAAGGGACTTAGGGGGAACAGAGACAGTGACAGAGATGCACAGAGATAGTGAGACAGAGACAGAGAGATAGGGGTCAGAAAGACGCAGAGAGGGACGCCTAGGTGGCTCAGTTCGTTAAGCAGCTGCCTTCGGCTCAGGTCATGATCCCAGGGTCCTGGGATCGAGTCCCACATCGGGCTCCTTGCTCAGCGGGGAGCCTGCTTCTCCCTCTGCCTCTGCCTGCCACTCTGCCTGCTTGTGCTCTCTCTCTTTCTGACAAATAAATAAATAAAATCTTTTTAAAAAAAAAAAAGAAGGACGCAGAGAGAGACACACACGTGAAGAGGCAGAGACTGAGACAGCCATTTAAGGGGGCTAGAGATACCTCAAGAGGGGAACCTTTTCAATGAGACAGTATACAGACGGCCCCCGTTTTATAGGCCCTACTTCCTAGAAGCAGCTGGGGCCACGGTTGGGCAACTGCAAACTCACCAAGCCAGGTCTCCTCCCCAGCCCTGGTATGTAGGATGCACATTAAATACATTTATATAACCTGCCCTCTGTGCACAATCTAGGAGCTTTACATAACATAGCCCTGTGAGTCACGCTGCAGACATGGGGCACTGACCTGACACACCCAGCGAGAGGGGACCCCTTCACTCAGGACCAGTATCTGGAAGTGACTCTGCGAGATGTGAGCGATCATGCGTTTCACTGAGGAGGAAGCAGAAGGCCGGAGGAGGGCAAGGCACTTGCTCCGGGTCACACAGACAGGATCCAGCAGGACACGAATTCCAACCGTATCTGCCTGATCCCATAGCCTTTGCACCCCAAGGCACACGGGAAGGACAATGACTATCAATGCCCTCTGATGAACTTCTTTCCAGAAGAGAAATACAAACACTAGTAATAAGACAACGCCCCCCACCCCCCATGTATTGAGTGCATGCACTGTGCAGCAGTGAGTCCTTTACAAACACCGTGTCATTTATTCCAAAACCCGGTGAAGCAGGGACAGAACCCAGTTATTAAATAGCATAACTGTACCCGTTATGTACGGAGCACTTACTATGGACTAAGTGCTTAACGGGACTTCACAGAGTCTCGTTTCGGGAGGTGAGTGATGCTATGACATCTATTTCAGAAAGGAAAAAGGCTCAGAGAAAAGAAGCCACAGGCCAAGGTCACAGAGCAGGTATTTGAACCCAGGTCTCGCCTGTTATCGCTGCCACCATTCCCCCCGGACGTGCCCACGGCGCGCCTATGCACACGTGCAATCAGTCTAACATCTAACACTAACATCTCAAACACTTTAGTTCAGAGCTCCCGCCTCATAGTCTTTCTCTGCTCGTGAGGACCTAACGCGGCCTCCATTCCCCTCCACCTCCCGGACGCCGGCGGAGGGACCCTCTCCACTCTCTGCAGTGCCTCAGTCTCGCCGCCGAGTCGGAGCCTGTAAAATGTTCCTGCCCCTTTAAGAGAGCGAACAGTCGGCCGGCGTTGCCCAGCAGCACCAACGTGGTTGCCAGGCAACGTCAACAAACGGCGCGGCCGCCGTCTCCGCGCGCCCCCCCTCCCGCCCGCCCGCGCAGACGCGGTGACGCGACCGGCTGTGGAACGCCGTCGCCTAGCAACGTGAAGGCTGTTTGTCCCGGCCCCGCTGCGCGGCCGCACGGGGCGCAACCTGCACCGGCCCGGGCGGACAGACGGGCGGACCGGGAGCGGGGAGCGGGGGGTGGGGGGGTGGGGGGGTGGGCTGCGGTGATGGGAGCGGGGGAGAACCGGGTCCCCAAATTGCCGGTTTCCCTTTAGACAGCCGCCGTCTGCTTGTCGCCCTCTCCTCCTGTCTGACCCGGGACCGCCTCCGCTTGGGTATCTGTTCGTCTGGGCCCCCTCCTCGCCGGCGTGTCTGTTTGTCCAGCGTCTCCTGCGCCCTGGCTGTCTCATATTCCCCCAAACAATAACAACCAAAATAGACACAAGCTTTTGCCTCAGACTCCCGGGTTTTTGGGTGCACTGTTGTTATGGAGGTCCCAACCAGTCCTTGCACACACAGTTGGAGCCACAGCCCGAGAGCTCCCTCCCGTTCCTTTCCCCGCTCCCCTCGGGTTCTGTTCTCTTGCCTGTCCTTCTCGAGCCTCTTTCATCGGACAGGCAGCCCCGCGGTCCTTCCATCCTGTGTCCAGCGATGCTGTCCACAGCTGGGAGGGTCTAATAACTCATCCCCAACTCACCCCCCCAACCCTCCCCCCGGCCAGTAGCTTCATGTGACCAGGGCTGGGGCGAATCTCCAAGCAGAGGGAAGAAACTGGGTGTGTGACAATGTGAATGGATGTGACTTGAGCAGAGGTGCATGACTTGGCCACTGACAATGCGTACATGGGGTATTTCCTGTGTGAAAGCCCGATCATGAGGGTTTCCTTTAACCAGGGGACTGAGTTTCCCCAGCTCGAATTTGTGTATCTGGATATATGGGTATCTGGAGCCCTGCTAACTGTGTAAATGTGTGTGTGTGTGTGTGTGTGTAGTTGCGTCTCTGCATGTGGTCATACATGAAACAGTAAGTGTGTGAGTACCTATGCATGTGTATGGGTTTGCCTCTAGTTTGCATTTCTGGTTCCTTGTGTGCATGTCGTTCTGGGTCTTGTATATGTCATCTGCGTGTTTAACTATCTACAGGTCCTTGTTTTTGCGAGCAGATTATCTCTAGAGTTCTCTTATAGCATTTGCCAACAATTTCTAGTTATTCCTTTGTTTGTCTACCGTCTTTCTCTCCCCCTGGACTGTGTGCCCCATGACGGCGGGGCCCAGAGCTGTCGTGGTCACCGCTGGGTCCCCAGCACTGCCCTGCACACAGTAGGTCCTCAGTAATTATTCGTTGAGTAAATGAATCAATGATTCATGTGTGTCCGTGTCAAATGTCAGTGTAACTGTGTGTGTGGTTCTGTGCTTCGAGGGGGTGGTCTCCTGTGTGTGGTTCGGATCACAGGAACGGGCACTGCGTCTGGCAGGGCAGCTCTCATTTGCAGCACCCACCACACTGTGGGACGCACAGGAGGACCTAATTGTCAATATCTGTGGACTGGAACTGCGTGGTTCTCTCTGTTTTAGCCTTAAGACCTGCACACACCTCAGTTTTCTCATCTGTCAAATGGGGATAATAATTGGCCCCCTCATGAGACTGTTGTGGGGAGTGAATGCATTCATCTAGGGAGCATTTAGAAAGTGCCGGGCACAAAACAAACATTTACCAAAATACTTCTGAGTCCCCGTTGCCTTCCTATAAAACGGGGATGATGACAGCCCTTCCACAGAAGTTACTATGGCCAAAAACACCTGCGTCCCTAAGTCTCGGCTCTGGGGTAGGTATTCAGTGAGCAGTCGGGGTCTACAAGGCCCTATCATATCATCGCTGCCAAGTTCAAGGTTCTGGGGAGGGCCAAGGAGGGGCGGAGTTTGGGGGTGGGAAGAGTAGAGGTGCAAATCCTTCAAGGGGACAGGACATGCAGACAGGTAAAGAGAAGAAAGAGAATCTGCTGAGGCAGGCTGGTGGACGGTCAGATTCCAGAAAGGACTTCTTCCAAAGACTGTTAGGGGCTAAGGATTAAAAGAAGATAGAACTGTCTGGAGAGCTGCCTGGAGGAAGAGAAACCAGCCTGAGTCTTGCAGGCTGGGGGAATGGAATTTGGTTAGTAACAGAAGCAATGATCAGAAGGGACAGTGTGTAGACCCCTCTAGGGGCTTTGCGATGGATTTCTGTCCGTCTCTGTCCCAGCTATGTCCCTAGGGTCTACAGTGCCTGACACAGCAGACCCGCTGAGTAGATGTGTTTGAATGGATGACTGAATGAATACACGAGTGAATGAATTTCATTCCACAACAACCTGTGAGTCTGGGTCTTGGGGGGGGAGGTGGGGAAGGCCCATTGGGCTGGCAGGGCTGGCGCTGGGCCCTGAGCCTCCGTGCCCTGCCAAGTGCCTACCCTCCACCCTGCTGTTCCCACAGCTCAGGGCTGCGGAGGGCGTGGAAGGGGCCGGGAAAGGAGTGTCAAGCCGCCGGCCCGCTGCCCGCCCTGGACAGCTGCCCGGAGTGTCTACTGCAGGAGGGAAAGGGTAGCTCAGGCGCCTGAGTCACCTCAGAGAAACCCCCGAGGCCGCATACCTGGCCACTGACATCACTCAGCCAGGGCACCCCCAGGCGGCCCAGACAAGCGGACTGAATCACAGGCGGAATTCAGCCACCTCAGGCGCGGGCACGTGGCCCGCTGTGACCGCCCCCCCCACGAGACACCCCCGCGTGGCCGTCTGGCTGCGGGGACTGGCGGGCTGCCTGGGGGTCAGTGAGGGGGGCACGGGGCCTGAGTCAGGGACGGGGTGGCTACTGGCGGAGACCACTGGGGCTGTCGGCATCCTGGAGGTGCAGGAGGGAGAGTGTGGTGGGGAGAGTGGTGGGGAGGCCCCAGAGCTGGAGGAGGAAGCCCGTGTGGGTGTGACAGGGGGAGGCTGTGGCTTGTGGGCAGCAGCTGGATGAGGCCTATTGCGCAGAGAACCACGGGGTCGGGGGAACAATGGACTCGCCATACAATGTGCTCACGCAAGCACGCTCGCACGCGCGCGCACACACCCACCCACACCTGCAGGCACACACACTCGGAACCCCAGGTGGGGAGGCCCTGCCGCCATCCACCCCGGGGTGGCGGAGCCTCCCTGCCTGGGTTGCCACCTGGACCTCAACCCCACAAGCCTGCAAGTTGGGCAAGTGGCCTAAGGCCCCCCTGCCTTAGTTTCCTTATCTGGGGAATGGGGATAATAAGACTTCTCGCCCGTGGGCACATACACTCGGTGGGGAACATACTTTCTGCCAAGCACTGCTCTAAGCATTTTGCATATAAACTCATTCACTCCTAAAAACAACGCTAGGAGGGAGGTGTCCTTGTTCTCCTCACTTTACAGATGAGGACTTTGAGGCTCAGAGAAGTTGAGTTATTGCCCAGGGTCACACAGCTAGTGCCCTCCTTATAGTGTTACGGGAAGAGTTAAACAAGAAAATACAGCAGTTCTGGGGGTGGGGGAGCTGGCTGGGTCCTTCAGTGGAGCATGTGACTCTTGATCTTGGGGTTGTGAGTTCGAGCCCCCCATTGGGTGTGGAGCTTACTTAAAAAAAAAACAAAATAGAAGATAGAGCAGTACTGTATAAGTAACACCTGTCACGTGGTCAGTTTTCTTAAATGACTGCTGCCGTATTATTAATAACTCCTGTTATTTTCACCCTAAGTCCAACCGGAAAGGTCTTCAAAACAGTCACCTTCACCACCTTGGTCTGGTCCTTCCTCTTAGCTTCCCACAGTCTCTCCTGCTTCCCCTTCTTTGGTCATGCGTATCCACAGTCGGGAGAGAGTGCTTTGAGGGACTCACTCCTCATCTAAACCTTTTCAGGACTTGGCGGGGGTTGTCCAGAGTCACCTCCACCAGGAAGTTCTCCTGGCTTGCTCCAACCTCGCTGAACACTCCTGCCACCCCCTGCCTGGAGTGATCACAGCCAGGGACACGCCATCGCACTGGGTGGGTCTGGGTTGCAGGTGAATGAGAAGCGAACCCCTACAGGGGTCCACAGCACCCCTGGCCCTGGGGCCTGAGACCGGCCAGCAGCTGAGAGTGGCCTCTGCTTAGCTCTGTCTGCAGGCCCACGTACGTGGAACTGTGTGTGTGTGAGAGAGTGGTATAAGCGTGCATGGGAGCAAGCGGGCACACTCACGGGAGCTGGCTGTGTGATTCCGTGTATCTGCGTGCCTTGGTCTATAGGTTTTTATGCAATTCCAAGCAAGTTCACGGAGGCCCTTTGGCACACAAGTGTGGATAGCTAAGAAGTTCTGTGCGTCTGCAGCTCTGGGGCTCTAAGCCGGTTCGTGCATGTGGAGCTGTGTGTCTCTGCAGACACACAAAGGACCACGCCTGTCGGTCTCTGCGTGGTGGGGCGTCTGTGATGTGTCCACAGTGGCAACGTGTGTTTAGCTCTATGCATGTGATTGTGCTTTGACTTCGGTATCTGTGTATCCTTGCAGACAAAAGTGAAAGGCGTGTGCGTGTCTGTCTCCACAGTTTGGATTCTGTAAGTCCAGCCTTCTCCTTCGCAGCCCTGAAAAATGTGTCTATCCTGCCCCACCCCAACCCACCCCTGGAAAAGACCCAAGGTCACCAGCTCAGCTCAGTTCCCCCTTGGACCAGGGCACGAAGGACAAGGAGGCCGACTGTTCGCCGACATCTGCAGCCAGGCCCCGACACCCACGTGCAGCCTTCGCGCCTCTCAACGGGTCTAGAACATCGTCCCCCTTCCCACAGCGTGATGGCAAAGGAACAGAGAGGCCCTGATATGCTTCTGCCTGAGACAATCTGTCGGAGTTTGAATGCACCAATGAGTAAATGGGGAAGATTTATTTAGGCCGCAAATGTTTACTGAGCGCCTACGGTGGGCCCAGGCACTGTGCTGGGGACATGGCGGTGACCAGGACAGCCCCCGCCCAGGCCTCAACAACAGCATAGCCCAGTGGGGGAAAGAGCCCCGGACCCCAGAGGATGATGAACCAGGAGAGGAAGAGCTGGGAGGGGAGCTGCCCTGGGAGGGCTTCCTGGAGGAGGAGATTATAGGTTCAGGAAGCAACAACAAGAGTGCTCCAGGTAGACGGCAGAGCACCTGCAGAGACCTGAAAACGGGGAGGGAGATAGCGGCGTCTAGAATGTGGAGAGCTGGCACAGGCCAGATTATGCCAGACCTTGTGGGCCACGGTGAATGGGGAGTTTGAATTCCAAATACCAGTGTATTGGGAAAGTAAAGCTAGGAGTCCCCAGTCTGGACCACTTGGCTTCCCTGAAACGCCACAGACACCACCTCCAGGAGGCCTCCAGGACTGCTCACTGGGGAGCTGGCCCAGCTAGCCAATGATACCATTCAATGCTGGGAACCAAGGAGCCTGCAAATCACTAACCAGCCTGGCCCTACAGTCACAGAGGCGACAGTCACAACAGCAGGGCACACACCTGCACGCACACCGCCCCCTCCCCCCCACTCCATGCCACAGAAATACCCACAGACCTTTCTCTTACAGCTGAAACCCCAGCATCACCCAGGGGCTTGCTGGAAATGCCAAAGGCTCCACCAGATCTGCGCTGTAACCAGATTCTCCAGCTCATTCACGATCACACAAACAACTAGGAGGAAAGGCTTCACCTCCTTTATTTTCTTTTCTGTACAACGTGGATAATAACACAACCTCCTTATGGGGCCGGCGCGCTGTAAGGATGAACTGGGGTAACATGCATGAAAGAACAAAGCACAGCCTCCTAAGCACTTGCTTTCCTCCTCTTCCTCCTTTGCATTACTAAATTTTGGAGCTGGAAAGGACTCTCAGAGCCCACAGCCATCCAGACTTCTTGCTTTGTGGGCAGGGAAACTGAGGCACAGTTTCCTCAGTGTGCTTGGAAGGCACATCCTTCCAAGGAAGGATGGAAGGATTGCTGAGGCTGGCCTTTGGCAGAGTTGGCCCCAGGGCTGTTTACCCTGCTCTGAGCAAGGGGGAGCTTCATTGCCCCCCCAGCCCCCACCCAAGGGGCCAGAAGGCTGAGGGCTGCCTCTGCACCCCTCCCCCATGCAAAGCTAAGCCCTGCGGGGGCCCGGTGGGGTGGGAGGGTGGTGGTTGGAGGTCTTGCCCTCTCTCCCACATTCCAGTCCTCCTCCTCCCAGAAGCTCACTGGGATTGAGCCCTCTGAAGAAAGACTTGCCTTGCCCACCCCATGCTCTGTGGGCAAGGTGTGCATGTGCGTGTGTGTGTGTGTGTGTGTGTGTGTGCGTGTGTGTAACTCTGTGTTTTTTGGGGGAGGTCACCAGGGCCAACTTTTCCCTTGGGCACAAACGGCACTATACTGGGTCTATGATAATGCTAGGGGCCCACCAAAAATGTAATTTCTTTTGAGATCAGAAGAAAAGGGCACCTGGGTGGCTCAGTCATTGGGCGTCTGCCTTCAGCTCAGGTCATGATCCCAGGGTCCTGGGATGGAGCCCTGCATCTGGCTCCCTGCTTGGCGAGAGTCTACTTCTCCCTCTCCTCCCCACTCATACTCTCTCTCACTATCTCTGTCTTTCTCTCTCAAATAAATAAATAAAATCTTTAAAAAAAAAATCAGGAAAAAAAAAACCCCTGAACTTCTAGGTAAAAGAAAATGTTCTAATATATAGTATTATCTGCCTTTATACCAACGTAGTCGTAATAATCCTATTTTATTATTTTTCTAGAAGATTTATTTATTTGAGGGCGAGAGAGAGAGAGAATCTCAAGCAGACTCTCTGCTGAGTGCAAGGGAGAGAGCCCAGCGCGAGCCCCTGAGACTGAGGCAAAATCAAGAGTCAGACCCCCAGTCAACTGAGCGCCCCAAGCACCCAATAAAATATAATTTCAAAGATGTCTTTAAGGAGGAAGAAGGCAGGGGCGCCTGGGTGGCTCAGTGGGTTAAAGCCTCTGCCTTCGGCTCGGGTCATGATCTCGGGGTCCTGGGATCGAGCCCCGCGTCGGGCTCTCTGCTCAGCAGGGGGCCTGCTTCCCCCTCTCTCTCTGCCTGCCTCTCTGCCTACTTGGGATCTCTCTCCCTCTGTCAAATAAATAAATAAAATCTTAAAAAAAAAAAAAAAGGAGAAAGAATGAAAACAAAAGAGGCGGTGTCCCAAGAGAGTTATAATGTGACCTTGTGTATCTCTGCTGGCTGACCTCCCAGGGAGGTCAGGGTAGCTCTGTTTTAATAACAAAACAAATCCCTACAAAGTGCCAGGCATGTCCCAGAAGCTTTCCTGTTGGTCACCTCACATAATCCCCCAGCAGCTCCGTGAGCTGGGCACCATTCCTGCCCTCCTTTCCCAGGTGAGGAAATGGAAGCTTCAGACATCACTAACTCAAGGTCACCCAACGACCAAGTGGGTGGGGCCAGGATGTAAGCCCAGGCCGCCTCGATTTTGGGTCTGCCGGTCAAGGGCATAAACACCCAGTGTCTGCACAAGCGTGGCCATCTACATGTGAACTCATGAAATAATTAAATTTTTTTTTTAATTTTTTTTTTTTAGAGAGCGAGAGACTGAGAATGAGAGGGGAGAAAGTCAGAGGGAGAAGCAGACTTCCCGCAGAGCCACGAGTCCGATATGGGACTCGATCCCGGGACTCCGGGATCATGACCTGAGCCGAAGGCAGTCGCTCAACCAACTGAGCCACCCAGGCGCCCCACTCATGAAATAATTAAAAGCACAGGGTTAGGGGCCTGGTCCGCTCAGAAGGTGGAGTGTGTGACTCTCGATCTCGGGGTTGGAAGTTCAAGCCCCATGCTGTGTGTAGAGATTACTTAAGAATAAAATTTGAAAAAAAAAAAAAAAGAAATAAGTAAAATAGAGACTTGGGCTCTGAAGCTGAGGCGCTGCATTTTTTTTAAATTTTTTAAAGACTACTTATTTCTTTGAGATAGAGACAGTGAGAGAGAGCATGAGAGGGGAGAAGGTCAAAGGGAGAAGCAGACTCCCCATGGAGCCAGGAGCCTGATGTGGGACTCGATCCCACGACTCCGGGATAATGACCTGAGCCAAATAATGACCTGAGCCAAAGGCAGTTGCTTAACCAACTGAGCCACCCAGGCGCCCTAAGGCACTGCGTTCTTATCCCAGCTTCACCGCTCATGTGCTGTGTGACTCTGCGGAAGTGATTTCACCTTTCTGGGCCTCCAGTTCCTTGCAAGTTGAATGATAGTTCCTACCTCATAGGAGTGCTGTGAGAAGGAAGGAAATGAATATGAAGGCTCAGGAAGAATCACCCCTTGTTATGATGGTGTGAAGAGAGTCCATGTGCAACCACAGCAAAGGTGTGGGGGTCACGTGTGCTGGGGGGACCGCATGCCAGCGTGCTGCAGCATGTGTGTTGCCGGTCCGGGGTGAAAGTCGCAATGTCTGCGTGACCCGGTGAGTTACATGCCTGCGGCTGTGTGGACGCATGGGCCACCTGTGTCGGGGTGTGAAGGCTTTTGGACAGCCCAGGTGTCTCCTGTGTGTCTCCTTTATTCTGTGGGAGGGATGAGGGGCTTGGGCAGGACAGGGAACGAGGGGTCACTCCCTGTCTGCTGCCGGGGCCGAGTCACTGCCTGCTGGTGGTTGCTGTGTCATCTCCTAGTCCTTGTCCCTACTTCCAGACGGGTGGCAGACAGAGGGGGCGTGGGGGAAAGAGGTGGAGGGCAGCCTGGAGGCTGCGCTTTTGTCTGGAAACCTCGATCCCCAACCTGCCCCCCACCCCTTCTTGCCCCCTGTGTCCCTCCAGCCTTCCAAGTCTCCCTCCTCCTCCCTGCGAGGCAGGGAAGCAAGATTCTGTTGGGAACCAGGATCCGCTCACCCCCTCCTGTTCTGTCTCAGACCAGCTGTGTGACCCTGAGCCAGGGCCTCCCCCTCTCTGGGCTTCAACAATCTCAAAGCACTTCTCCCTCCATGCCCAGGGCTGGGTTAGGCTCTGCACTGGGAGGAAAGTACCGGATCTCTGAGATTTGGGAAGCAGCAGGTGGGACCCCTCCCAGTGGTGCTTAAGAGTGGGGGGTTGTGGCATCCCAAATACCTTCATTAAATTCTTGAACCCTAGATTTCCTAATTGGGAGGCCTCAGGTAAGCAGCTCTACCCCTCTGAGTCTGGGTCACGAGAGCATACACCATGAGCAGAAGGTAGGTTCGCAAGGCTTAGAAGCTTCCCAGGAATATCACCATTTCCATTTAAACAATCCCTAACCCAGGTTTTTCAGGGAGTTCCGCTGAACCAGGCAGTTCTCAGAAATCAGGAAGAGTAGGAACTCTGGCATTTAACATTCCGGGTTCGAATTTCTAGCCATGGGATCCTGGGCAAGTCACTTAACCTCTTCGAGTATTTTTTCTCTCTTTTAGAAAGTGAAGATTTTCCTCCCTTAACCTTCAAACGCCGGTTTAAGGATTACAGATCTCGTGGTGAAAGGCTTACAACAGGAGCTGGAATCTATTATTATTGTCAATTCTTCACACACACATTTTTTTCTTAGGTCTAAAGGCAGGACCATGAAGCGGGAAGGAGAGGTTACCAACACCATCAGCAGGGACGTTTCATGCTAAATTTTGTTCTCTGCCTGCTCCAAACCCGCATGCCTCCCAAACGCCGGACTGCGTGCGGGGCCAGCGGGGTCCAAGACATACATCTTTGTCCAGACAGGAAAACTGAAGCTGAAGCTCAGAGAGGGGAAAACATTTCCCCAAGTCAGGGCGACCAGGACCGAAGCTACCAGAAGCCTCGGTACTCCACCCCCACCTCCACTTTCATCTGGAACATCACAGTCCCTCCCACTCCGCTCGGGACTCAGTTTCCCCGCCTACGTGGCTACACACCAGCCAGGGTCTCTTTCTGGGGATCTGACCTTCTTCTTGAGTGAGGGCGCTGCTCCACCGGGAGGGCTGGGAGGGGCGGCCAGAGGTGAGAAGTACCCACTTACCCGGGTCTTCCCCCGGCAAGTTTCAGAGCCTATTAATACCAGCCCCCGGGGCGGCGCGGCACTGCGCAGGCGCGGGCGGGTTCCGCAGGCGCGCGGGGTGAGCGCGCGAGCGAGCGAGGGATTCCCTCTGACGTAATTGCTAGGATACCAAACAAACACTCTGCCGCGCCGGCCGAGCTCCTTATATGGCTAATTGCGTCACAGGAACTCCTGGGAGGCGGGGCCGGGATCCCCTCCCGCCGAGGGCTCTGGAATGCAGCCCCCAAGACCCCCAGGGTCGCAAGGGTGATGCAGGTGGACAGACCGAGGCTAGGGCAGACCTCTTGCCGGACGGCGCGGGGCTGAGTTCAGCAGGGCCGGAGATTTTAGGAAGTTTGTGGAGCTGGGGTAGGGTGACGTAAGCAGGGAGGCGGGTCCCGGGAATATAAATACAGGCTGGCGGCTTTGGGGTTCATTCATAAGACTGAGAGCTACGGCCTCGGCAGGGACAGGCGGAGCTGGAACTTGGGGACTTGATTGTTGTGGTTCTTCTTGGGGGCTGTAAAGTTCAGTTTGTTTTTTTTGTTTTTTGTTTTTTTTCCGGCGAGAAAGTTTTGGGGACGATTCTTCTAGATAATTCTACATTTTATTTTGGAGGAGCGACTTACTCTTTTTGTCTTCTTTATTACTACCCTCCCCCTGTGGGACCCGCTGGACGCGTGGAGGAGACCGCACCCGAAGCCGATTCTGTACAGCAAGACAGCGCTTTCCGCCTTTGGGGGAGCGATCCCCCCCACGCCCCTGGGTCCTACGGAGCCTGGACTTTTAGGAGGCACAGCGGCATCTTGCGGGGGCCTGGGCACAGCAGAGGAATTGCACAGAAACTTTGCCATTGTTGGAGCGGGACTCTGCCCCCATCCCGAGTTTCCTCGGACAGTGCGCTTTGGGGACGCACTCGGCTCACCCCGGACTCGCACCTTTCTTTTCCACCCGGCCATAGCCTTGGCTTCCCGGCGACCTCAGCGTGGTCACAGGGGCCCCCCTGTGCCCAGGGAAATGTTTCAAGCTTTCCCCGGAGACTACGACTCCGGCTCCCGGTGCAGCTCCTCACCCTCCGCCGAGTCTCAGTATCTGTCTTCGGTGGACTCCTTCGGCAGTCCACCCACCGCCGCCGCCTCCCAGGTAAGTTCTAGAGGGTTGGGGTGCTGCTTTATGGGCTTTATTTTTTTTTTAAGTCAGGGGTGGAGCGAGCAATCCCTCCACCCCAAATAAAGACGCACCAAAACTCGGGATCTGAGAGGGAATAGGCTCACCGCGTACTTGGCAAACTGCAGAGTCGGGACGTGTTTGCAATTGGTGGTGTGCGTGGATCGCAGGGAGGGAACGCAGAGGGATAAGCTCTGAGGGTAGGGAGAATGCTCCGTTCAGTGCAACGTGTATGCGGTAGCAGGGCTGAGAACTTTTAGCTTGCTCCGGGACTGTTTCCGACTCTGGTCCCCAACTTGAAGCTAGCGCAGTTAGGCAGGTGGGGGCAATTCCGGGGAAGCTTCCAGTAGCCTCTCTTTTCCTTCTCCATCGGAGCGCCTACTCCAGCATCGGGTTGCCCTGGATCAGGCGGGCGAGCTGGCCTCGAACCCTCGCTTGGAAGATCTGCCTCCGCCTCCTGCGCGGAGACGTAACGGGGGACCCGTGCGTAACGGCTGACGCGCTGGAATCCTCCGTCTGACGCGGGGCACGCACGGCGCGCGGCGCCCCCTTCGTCCGCCCCGCCCCTGACGTCCCGGAGCGTTCTATTTTGGAACGCCAGGGCCACGTTGCTAAGGGAGGGGGCAGCCTGGCGTTCCGATTGGCCGCCGTGGCGCGGGCTATGGCCAATCAACTTTCCCTTCCTATTTGTAGGGTGCATTTCCCTTCCCCCCTTTTCGTCCCCGGAACTCGTGGTTCCTCGCCGCTGGGGTCTCTTTTACGGGCCTCTAAAGGCAAAGCGAGGGGATTCCTGTCGCGACAGGAGCGACCCTCTGAGATCCAATGGGTTCGCGAGGACCTCGCGGGAATCAGGATCTTCCGATCTCAGGGGCCGAGAGTGTCTGTGTGCCAGGGTCTCTTTGGGAGACATGGGTGGCCGTCACCGTCTTCTCCGGGCACACACAGACACAGTCCCAGTCCCTCTTCTCCGGACGCCCGATCCCTCCGCTGTGTCCGAAGACAGGACTAGAACCGCTAGCCCTAGGGGAACCAGCCAGGTGGTCTCCAGGAGCCCCGCCCCCTCTGGGCTTCCTGGACTCTGATTGGCCAGCGATCCAGCCCATCCCTCACCACGCCCCCTGGGAGAGTAGTTAAGCCTCCCGAGCCGTCCTAGGATTCCATTTGGGGGTGGGGGTGGGTGAGCGCCGCTCCGGTCAGGGGCGCGGGACCTACACCATTCTCCCTCCGTGGCAGTCTGAGGGAGCCCGATCGTCACTTTTCTCTACCTGTCCGTTCACCGTAATCTGTCTCTTGTCAGTCTCCCTCTGTAGAGACAATTACTTGAAACGTTGTTCAAAACTCCTAGGGCTGTCCCCCAACACCCTTTTAACCAAGACCCCCCGCCCCTGCACGGAAGTCTCATGGACCTTCCAGTCGCTCATCCCCCCGGCTCAGAGGGGTGTGGGTATGTGTGTGAGTGTAGAGGAAGGCTTGGCCTAAGGCCTCTCCCTCTCCCTCCCCTTGCCTCTGGGGTGGGGGTGGGGTGTTGTGGCTGTGTGTGTGGCTGTGACTCCTTCCCGGGGGTTCTGTCACCCGGCTGTGTCCAGCCTCCTCCCCACCCCCCCCACCTAAGAGTCACCAACCCGGGGTGTGATTCACCACCCGCTGGAACCGTGCAACCTTTCCCCGAAGAAGAAGGAGGAGGTAGAAGCCAGTTGAGCAGAAATCCTCTCATTAACCACTGCGTCACGGTGTAGTGGAAGGGTGGGTGTTGTGGCTTTTTGCCTGTGACACACACATCCACACCCGCTCGCCCTGTGCTCACTCACGGGGTCGGTGTGTGTATGTGTGTTGGGTGTGTGTGTGTGTCGGTGTCTCTGTTTGTGTGTCTACGCCTGTGTGTGTATGTGTCACCCCGTAGGAGTGCGCCGGTCTCGGGGAAATGCCCGGTTCCTTCGTGCCCACGGTCACCGCGATCACAACCAGCCAGGACCTCCAGTGGCTCGTGCAACCCACCCTCATCTCTTCCATGGCCCAGTCCCAGGGGCAACCACTGGCCTCCCAGCCCCCGGCCGTCGACCCCTACGACATGCCAGGAACCAGTTACTCCACGCCGGGCATGAGCGGCTACAGCAGCGGCGGAGCTAGTGGCAGTGGTGGGCCTTCCACCAGCGGAGCCACCAGTGGACCTGGGCCTGCCCGCCCGGCCCGAGCCAGGCCTCGGAGACCCCGAGAGGAGACGGTGAGTAAGAGGCATCCCAACTCGGCCTGGGAGTAGGAAGCGAGAGAGGCGGGAACTCTCTCACCAGTGGGGGGAGGGACCACCGAGGCCTTAGTGCCGCAGAAATCCTAGCATCCTCGCCAGTCAGGGAGGTCTAGAGGGTCCACCCCTGTGGCCCCTAGGGGTTCTGGAAGAAGAGGGGTTTGGGACAGATGGAGGCGGTGCGCTGTGTCCCCAGACCTCATGGCCTCTGTCTCCCCTACTCAGCTTACTCCGGAGGAGGAGGAGAAGAGAAGGGTTCGCCGGGAACGCAACAAATTGGCAGCAGCTAAGTGTAGGAACCGTCGGAGGGAGCTGACTGACCGACTCCAGGCGGTGAGCCCAGGCCCCGGGGAGGGAGGGGTGAGGGTACACGGAAGGGGGGCTCTCCCCCATCCTCTGCCCCTCGCCACCTGCACCCTGGTCCTGGGCCAGGAGCCAGAGGTTCCGCACAGGGAACTAGGTACGGGTGTGGCCAGGTGGAGTAACCCCAGGCGCACACAGGGACCCTCCCACACTCCCGGCCATGCCGGTGCCGGTTTATGACCTTTCACAGAGGTCCTGTCCTTTCTTCTCCCTTCTGGGCTCGGGTAAACCATAGCCCATTTTTGCCTCGGTTTCTCCATCTCCTCCAATCCTCCTGGAATCTTCCAGTCTCCTTCTAGCTTTGACATTCTGGAGAGTCTCGGAAGCCAAATGCTTTGATCCTACATCAGTTTCTTACCACACGCACCCAGACCGCTCAGACCGTAGGCAGGTGGCATCCGCCACCGCCCCCTTCCCTTTTTTACAACTTACCTTGGTCTGGGACTGGTGCCTGCAAGGTGGCCTGCTGCCCCTAGAGGAAACCGGGGAAATCCTCTCCTTTCCCGCGCCACGGGGTCTCTTCCCTGGGAGACAGAGGGGGAAGGGGAAGGGCGGGAAGAGGTGGCATTACAAACTGGAATGATCGTTCATTCATTCAACAAACCTCCAAGTGTCTCCGGCAACCAGAGCCCTCCATGTACCCCTCGCTCTTGCTCAGTTCCCACGGACCACATGGCAGGGGGAGCGGGTCAGGCTCCCGGAAGGCCAGACCCTTGCCCCAAGTCCCATAGCACATCCGGACCCCATATCAAGGGGTCTCGCCGCTCAGTCCGGAGCTGCCTTCCAGCCCAGGGCCCCAGCAGCAGGTGTAAGGGATATGGTTTCAGCCATGACCCACCTTCTCCGGTCACTCACGGCCTTTTTCTCCTTCTTCCCCCACCCCTCCGTGTGACCGGACATCAGGAGACAGATCAGTTGGAGGAAGAAAAGGCAGAGCTGGAGTCGGAGATCGCTGAGCTCCAAAAGGAGAAGGAACGTCTGGAGTTCGTGCTGGTGGCCCACAAACCGGGCTGCAAGATCCCCTACGAAGAGGGGCCGGGTCCCGGCCCGCTGGCGGAGGTGAGAGATTTGCCGGGGTCGGCATCCACTAAGGAAGATGGTTTCAGCTGGCTGCTGCCGCCCCCGCCACCACCGCCCCTGCCCTTCCAGACAAGCCAAGACGCATCCCCCAACCTGACAGCTTCTCTCTTTACACACAGTGAAGTTCAAGTCCTCGGCGACCCCTTCCCCGTTGTTAACCCTTCGTACACTTCCTCGTTTGTCCTCACCTGCCCGGAGGTCTCCGCGTTCACCGGCGCCCAACGCCCCAGCGGCAGTGACCAGCCCACCGACCCCCTGAACTCGCCCTCCCTTCTTGCTCTGTGAACTCTTTAGACACAAAACAAACAAACACACGAGGGGGAGCGATTTGGACGAGGAGGAGGAAGAGAGAGAGGGGAAGAGACAAAGCGGGTGTGTGGCCTTCCTGCCTCTCCTGTCTGACTCTCTGCGACCACTGTCATCGGACAGGAGGACCTCCTTGTGTTTTGTGCCGCCTCTTGTTTCTGTGGCCCGGCGAGGCCAGGAAGCTGGTGACTTTGGGGGCAGGGGGCGGGGAGGGAATGGACCCCGCCCCCAGCTGCCTGTTGGCCCTTTCACCTCAACCCAACCTCTGGGGATGGGTGGGGAGGGCTGGGGGGGAGGGCGCCTCGCTTTGGGCGGAGGGAAAGGGGTGCTGGTGGTGGGCTGCGGGATGGGCTGGACGCTGCTCCAGAGAGGCCCGACAAGGAAACTCCACAGACCGCCCGCGGCCCCACCACGTCTCCCACACCCACCCTTAAGGGGGTGACCGGGCTGGTTCTCCCTGCTCCCCCCAACATCCCCCCCCCCGACCCTAGCTTATTTATCCACCATTTCCACGTGGTTAGATCCTCCTTGGAATTGAGCCTCCCTTTAAGGGAAGTTGATGCCCCTTATGATAATCTCCTTCTCTCCCACCCAGACTTAGTCTGAAATGTGAACCTCCCTCCCTGGCTGTTCAGCCTTCCCCCTCCCGGCAAAAGTAGCTCTGATCTGAATTCTTGGCCTTCTAAGGATCTCCCCCCCCAATTCGGCCCCCAGCCCTCCTTTTCTGATTACAGTGTTACCCCAAGCCTCCCAGCCTGGCTCAGCCTTCCCTCCCGGCCTTCCTTGCTGGGCCTCTCTGATTCAGGCAGCAGGGGGCGCTGTGATGCCCGTCCTGCTGGAGTGCTTTATACTGTGAACCGAGTTGGCCGGATTGTGGGGGGGTGGGGGAGCCTGGTGGGACAGAACCCTTGCGGGGGAGCGGATTGTGCCCCCTCCCGCCTCAAAGCTTTTCCTTGGTCTCCCCTCGCCCCAGCTGCTTCCTTCCTCCCCTCAACAGTGAGTTAGACTCCAGGGGTGACAGGATCGAGAGTGGGGGTGACGGTTACCCATCCGCGTGGCCTCTGTCCTCAGGACCCCCAGCCCCAAGTCCTGGCCTTTTTCTTTAAGGCCTGTCCCCCGTACCCCGGCCTAGGACGCCAACTTCTCCCTCCCCGTGGCACCCCTACATCCTTTCTAGAAAGGGAGCAATGGGAGGTTGCCAGGGGACCCCAGTATTTTTTTCCGGAGAAGATTTAAAGGCCGAGGCTTTGGCCCCCAATCCCCAATCTTTTCGGACTGGCAAACTCGAAGGGGCTGGACTCCCCCGGTCCCAGCTTCCCTGCCCCAGCCCCCCAAGCCCCGATTCTGGGTTCGGGCTGCCCCGCCCCACCTGTCCTTGTGCTTCACCCCATGAGAATTCTCTCGTGAGGCGGATTGATATTTTTTTAACTTCGGGTGGGCCACGCCGCCTTCTGTGCTGCATGGGAAACATTCCACGTGCCCCGTCCCGCGCCCCCCGCCCCCCACCCCGTGGCTATTTATCCCTTTCCTGGTTTCCGAAAGGCACTTATATCTATTATGTATAAATAAATATATTATATATGGGTGTGCGTGTGTGAGCGTGAGTGTGTGAGCGCTTCTGCAACGTCGGCCTAGGTCACGTTGGCCCCCAAAGCGGCCCCCCTTTGACTCGGAAACATTGCTTCTGGAAACTTCGAGTCAGCCTGTTTCAGGCTCCCTTTCCTCTGGCTGTCTCTCGCTGTCTCTCCTGATTGTCTCGGCCCCCCTGGTGGTTCGGGGCAGTCTCTGGCCGTCTCTTTCTCCAGCGTCTCTGCCTGTTTTCCACCTGGTCGTTTTGGGTCTGTCTCTTTGCTGACTGTCCCCGATCCTCCAGCTGTCTCCTGACTCTGGGTTTGTTGGGGACGTGAGATTTTATTTTTGTGAGCGAAGCCTGGGGGATCATAGACTTCCACAATCTGTATCTTTTAAGGATTCTGGATGTGAGTGTGAGAATGGGAGCAGGGGCCACAACTGGTCCTGCCGGAACACAAGTTATTGAATCCCTCCCTCCCCAACCCCTCCGCCCCATGCTGCATTTGTGGTTCTCTTTTTGTATTTTGCACCTGACCCCGGGGGGCTGGGGCTGGCCAGCACTGGGCCACTACCCTCCCACCATGGTTCTGCACTGTCGCCAATAAAAAGCTCTTAAATATGAGTCTGCCATGCTGTAGGGTCTGTTCGTTCCCAATGAGGGGGCTATGCCCACGCTCCACACATTCTGAGACTCCCACCTGTGAATCAGTCTACAGTAGGACAACCGGACTGAGGAGGCTAGGTAGTCAGAGGACTTCCCGCAGGGTCTGCCTCCTCCACTAGGGGATGAGGCAGAACAGTGGGTGAGAGGTCCTGAAATGCCAAAGGGTGTTTTGAGGGGGTTTCTTGACAACAAAGGAACTCACTCAGACCCTGTGGGCTGAGGATGGCCTGAGTGAAGGTGGGACAGGTTGAGAAATTTGAATCACACATCCCACAGGACCAAAGCCCAGCCAGTGTTTATCAGTCCTCAGGGTTTTATGAGACACAAAAATATGGATCGCTTTACACTGAAGATGAATTTCCTTTTGCTTTTCACGTGGCCATATTTTCTGGGTTATGAACATATAGGGATCCACCCAAACTGGACTGAACCAAAGATACTGTCTCACTTAGATTATTAATCAAAAGGAAGCATTTCCTAAGTATCTACTACTGTGCGCCCAGCCCAATGCTGGGCAGTGTTGGGGACACCGTGGGGACTGAGACAGCCCCGGGCCCTCCCCTCTTAGGGCTCACAGTTCAGAGAGGGACACACACCCGTCGGGGATGATCTCAAGGGCACAGAGTTGGGGAATCCATGAGCCCAGCGGGGGGCACACAACCCGGTTGGGGAGATAAGGAAAGGCTTCCTTGAGGAGGGACTGCGGACCTGAGTCCTGGAGGCAAGCGGAGGACATAAAAGGAGATAGAAAATGATGCAGTGAGCACAAGGAGCTGTTGGTGGGGAGAGAGCTTGATACATTAAGGGAGCTAGAGGTTCACAGAGCTAAAGGTGTGGAGAAGTTGTTCAGCAAGGACCAGATTCTACAGGCTTACATTTCAGACTAAAAATTTAGATCATCTCTTTTGGGCACTGGGGAGCCATAGCAGGAGGTTTGGAGTGCAAGAAAGGTAGGGGGAAAAAAAAGGTAGGGGAAGGCTTGTGCTTTAGGAAGACAGTTTTTTTTTTTATATATATTTTATTTATTTGACAGAGAAGAATCATAAGTAGGCAGAGAAGCAGGCAGAGGGAGAGAGGGAAGCAGAGAACTGGACCCGGGTCTCGATCCCAGGACTCCAAGATCCATGACTTGAGCTTAAAGCAGAGGCTTTCACCCACTGAGCCACCCAGGCACCCCAGGAAGATGCTTTAACCACTAAGTTAAGGGTAGTCAGCAGAGAAAGGGGCAGGAGACCAGGGAGGAGTCTAGAGTGGGGACACCGGTGTGTGTTGGGGAAGCTTGGAACAAGGGCAGGGCCATGAGATAGAGAGGAGGACGGGAATTGAAAAGACTGTAGGAGGCAGAACAGAGAGAACTTGGTGAAAAGCTAGCTTCAGAAAGACAGCGCAGGACAGTAGTAAATAGCTTGGGCTGGGAATCTGAGAGCCTACCAAAGCTGGGTGACCTCGGACAAGAGGCCTCGTCTCTGTGAACCTCAGTTTTCTTGGCTGCAGAATGGGGCTACGATGAGTTAGGGAGCTCATGCATGCCGATGCTGAGTGCAGAGCGAAGGTGCTGTCGTCACTATCCTCACTGCTCTTATTGGGGCCACTTTGATCCCTGGCCTGGAATATTCCCCCCTTCTGTTGGTTCGTCCCCTGTCATCCTTCAGGTGTCTGCCCACGTGTAACCCTGACATCTCACCTGAGCTCAGGTCTCCCTATTAGATGGCCTCTAAGTTCGATACTTGCCTTCCAGTAGTTACCATCTTTGTAGTTGTTCACTAAATGTGTAGTTAATGATTGTTTCATGTTTGTCGCCTTCCCTGGACTGGGAGCAGCATGAGACCAGGGAGGGGGCTGTGATCAAAATTGTATTCCCAGCTCCTGGCACCAAGGAAATACTGGTTGAATGAGTCCCTGAATGAATGAATGAATGAATGAGTATCTGACCGATGAATAAGTGTATGCGTGATTAAATACGCGAGTGAGCAAATGACTTAACGGGAGAATAAGCAAGTGAAGGGGAGAGATCCAGGATGATTTTCATCATCGTTGATACTCCCAGTAAAAGTGTAACCGTGGGAAATGAGACCCGCGTGGCGGAGATTGAGCTGTGAAGCAAGGGATTGCAACGATGTTAGGCGCCGGCTCGACAAAGAAAAGGGAAATTCGTCGCCCGAAAGGTGGAATTGAACCACTCTGTCGCTAGACAGCTACAGGTTTGAAGCCTGCACCCCAGACCACTGAGGATCATCCGGGCAAGACTTACGCTAGCCCACACAGATATATAAAACTCAAAAACCGTTATCTTTTTACAGTTATGGTCACATAGTTTGGGAGGGTGTGAGATTGTTGACTCCGATATCTATAAATTCTCCCCAACTACGACATATATCCTTCCAAAATGTTACCTTTTTCTTGCATGGGCATGAATCATCCTCTCTTTGGAAACCGTCTTCATTTGCATAGCGCCGCGCATGCTGGGAAGCGGCGTTCGAGGACGGGGCCCACTCGCTTCTAGATGTTAAAGGGTCCGAAGCCGTTTTTTCCAGGTGAGAAGTTTGTTTTTAAGAGGAGAAAGTCATAAGTCGGCTTTCAGAAGCCCCTTCCCTGAAAAAATCCGAGTTCGAGTGAGGTAGTTACTGCTAGAGTTTGATTTAGTCCAGCCCCAGAGATTCCGGGTAGGCGGTTATGGGGCCGGTGCGACACCTGCTGTTCCTTTGTGGAACTTCAACCATCTCCAGAGTCCTATGTTCATTTAAATATTTATTGAGCGCCCGCTAAATCCCGGGCACTGTTCTAGGCAGTGGGATGACAGAAACTCTGTCCCCATTGAGTTTAAGACCCCAGAGGTAATCAATTTCTGCCTGTATTTAATGGCCAAGGAAACGGAGGCTTACAAAAGGATCGTACCGTACCCCAGTTCACACAGCCCATCCACCTGGGAGAATCAAACCTGTGCCATCCTAATTGTCATTACAAAAAAGGTGACCCTCCTATAATCTAAGTCAGTGGTCCTTTGATGACGCTATCGTTCGGGACCACATGAAACCTACCCAGGTCTCCCATCAGAATAAAAGTCAAAGTTCTCACCGTGGCCCTACAAAATCCCTATGTTCAGGGATACCTGGGTGGGGCAGTCAGTTAAGTGTCTGCCTTATTATGATCCTACTAGTACTGGGATCGACCCCCGCGTGGGGCTCCCCGCTAAGCAGGAAGCCTACTTCTCTCTCTCCCTCTGCCTGTGCTGTCAAATAAATTTAAAAAAAAATTTTTTTTAAATCCCCATATGCTAGTTCCTTTCACTCCTCTGATCCCATCTCCTAGTCTGCTTTGGTCACTTACTTGGCTTCTGGCATACAGATCTGCTGCACACACCAGGTGTCAAGCATGCTTCTTTGTCAGAGCCGTTGTGTTTGCTGATCCCCCTGCCTAAATGTCCTTTCCTCCTAACGTTCACTGACTCACTGCCTCCCTTCACTCCCGCCCCTGCTCAAATACCAACACCTGGTGAAGTCTTCCCTGACCACTCAGTTAAAAATAGCACGTCCTCTTACTCCGACCCCTTACCCTGGTGGGTTTCTCTCCAGCCCTCCCGGCACCACCTGCCATGTACTATGCAGGTTTGCTTGTTCACTGTCTGCTCCAACGAGAATATCACTTCCATGAAACTGTGGACTTTGTTTTGGCTTATTTCTGAGCCCCCACTGCCTAAAGAGTGCTTGAGAACTTAGCACATGCTTGGTAAATGTTTGTAGGATGAATATAAGATTATTACATTATCCTTCTCTGAGCCTCGGTGTCCCCATCTGGAAAACAAGATTGGTACAGCTGATTTCACTCGAGGAATCACAATGAGCAGACGAATATAAAAGTCTGGGGCGGGACTCAATAAAGGCTGTTTCAAGCTCCAACCTGTTTAAGCTTCTAGTGAGGGTGGGCTCACTAGAAGCCAAGGATGGGCTTGGGGGCTTTAGTCATTCTTGGACCCATAATTTCAACCAGTCCCTCTTCCTCTATCTTTTTTTTTTTAATAGTTTATTTGTTTAATTTTACTTTGATGTGATCTCAGCACCCAATGCGGGACTCGAACTCACAATCCTAAAACCAAGCGTGGAACACTCCACTGAGCGGGCCAGGCGCCTCCCTCCATTCTACCTTACAAAGCAACACTATCTTATGGAAAGTGTGAATAAAAGCATCTTTTGGAAATCTCGCTATTTTTTAATTTGGAAATTGAAAACATAATCCCTGCTTGGCAGATCTAGATCCAAGAGAAGCCCCCTTTAGTCCTCTTTTTTTTCTTTTTCTTTTTTGTTACATAGCTGCTGCTAGGCAACCCCTACACACACAAAGACAGGCTGTAACTACTAGTCCTACAACATCATTATCTGTCTCCTAAAATGTGACATGCGTCGCTAGAGGCAAGTGCGATGATTTTAGGTGATGCACGAACAGTTTAAACGTTAATAGTTTTGTGTTTATTTTTACTGTTACCTTCTATTCCTGGCAAGTGATACTGACTTCCTTGGTGGTGAAGTAACATTTCTTTTTAAAAGACATTTGTTTTATTTTTATTAACCAATTAAAAAAAATATTAGATGAAAAGCAGAACGGGTGATAGAAAGATCCTAAGGGTCTTGAGGGGACGACCGAGATTTGGAAAACAATGCCGGAAAACTCCTGAAAACAATGCTGGAGCTCACAAGCAGCTTCTGTTTACCGGGCATTAGTGTATGGCAGGCCCTATGCCAAGGGCTTTCCATGTCCACACGGTTATGGTGACAGTTTTCCATTTGAGGAAACTGAGGCTTCAAGAGGTGAAGTCACTTACTTGTTCAAGGTCACACAGCCAAGAGGTAGTGAAGCCGGGATTTAGATCCAGGTCATTAGAGCCCAGTCTCCCAGGCACCTGGGTGGCTCAGTCCGTTGAGTGTTTGCTTTCAGCTCAGGTCATTGATCCCAGGTCCCTGGAATCCAGTCCCCCCAGCTCGTCTGAGGGTCTGCTTCTCCCACTGTTCCCCCTGCTTGTGCTCTCTGCCAAGTAAATAAATAAAATGTTTAATTTTTAAAAAGATTTTATTTACTTATATGACAGAGAGAGAGAGATCACAAGTAGGCAGAGAGGCAGACAGAGAAGGGGGTGGGGGGAAGCAGGCTCCCTGCTGAGCAGAGAGCCCGAATTGGGGCTCGATCCCACGACCCTGAGATCAGGACCTGAACCGAAGGCAGAGGCATAACTCACTGAGCCACCCAGGTGCCCCGAATTGTTTTTTTTTTTAAGAACCCTGTCTCCTGCCTCCTTCTCCTGAGGTTTTGGAACCTGGAGCCCAGAAAGGCCATGAGGCCCTTTACTTGGTCCCAAGGCAAGTGGATAGAGAGACATTTGAGAGGACAGACATGGCTTCCTGACTTACTAGATGTTGGGGCTGAGGAAGTAGGAATCCAGGGCCATACCGAGGTCTCTAGCCTGATGACAAAGTGGCAGAGTGGACATCCCTGAGCTGGAAATGAGATAGGACAATTAAAGGTTTGGATGTGTTTGTGGAGGGAGCCATCCAGAAGGCACCTGGGCACGGATCTGGGGCTCCGGTGAGAGGGCTGCCGGGTGGGCAGAGTGTGGGGATCGACTAGTGTTGTCTGCCGTGGGCACAGGCATGGAAAGCGGCTGTCAAAGGCTTGGCTAGCCCTGGGGTGGGGGGTCTCTCGGCACCTCCCCCTCAATCGTTTCATAATATAAACAGATTATGAGGGTGTTTCTTCTTGATAGAGGGGGAAGGTTCCTCCTTGAATACCACTTAGGTACTTTTCGGTGCAGGAAGGTGAAAGCTGGAGGAGGCTGGAAGCACAGGAGGCCTTGGGTTTTCCACAGGAGTCTTTATTACAGTGTAAATCCAAGCTCAGGCCTCCCCTGGGCCCCATGCAAAGCCCTGGCTTTGGGGCTAGTGGCGTCCAGGAGACACCAATCTCTCACGGCGCCTCCAGCGGCGGGGTCACGGAAGTGCAGGGCGGGTGCCCTATCTAGGCAACTACAAGTCCCAGCAGGCGCCGCAGCCAAGGTGCCTCGCCTTTCCGGGACTCCTAGAGCAGAGCCTCTTGGGAGATGCAGTCCTGGCCGCTCAGGCAATTTGCACAAACTCCCTGGCGTGAGTGATCCAGACACCCGCCGGGGAAATGGCTCGGGCGGGGGCGGAGGCAGAGGGAGGGTGGGGACGGAAGGGAGATGGAGTTGGGCAGAGAGCTGCGGGGGGATGGGGGCAGGCGTCCCGAGGGCAGAGACACCCCTTTCATTCGGCTTTGGCTTTGGCTCCAGAGACTGCGGCTGCTGCAGAGGCGAGGGCTCCGGACCCTGGGATCTTAGCTCGGATCCTGAGGGAGAAACAAGTGCAGTCACAGGGTAGGGCAAGTGACCCATAGGAATCAGAGAACTAGGGGAAATCTGGACAGGTGGGGTGGGGGGAGGGGAGTATCTGAGTGCCCAATGCCAGCCCCTGCCCTCCCCAAGAGATTTAGGGACAGGTGATATCCTGGGAAAATTTCCTAAGCTTCCCCCACCCCATCCCATCCATCTCCGTCCCATGCCCTTACTTAGCTTTGATGTGGCTCAACTGATTGGTCACCAATCCCACATACTGGTCCATCTGGGCCTGGGGAGACCAAGAAAGAGAGATTGGAGGGGTTCTTCTCCCCAATTCATTCAGGAGGCTGCTTCCTAACGCGCCCCACCCCCACGGCCAAGTGAGAAATTGGGGACAGCGGTCCATTCCTCCACCTTCAACTCTAAGCCTAATAAAACAGTCTTGGAAGTCAGAAGTTCAAGCTGAAGTGTCAGTATATTGGGCCAAGTTCACACAGAATGATGTCAGGCAGACACACAGGAATTTGCCAGTAAGTTCTGTTTCCTGGGCGGGACGATTAATCTTCGGGGGAGTAGTATGTGCGTGTGTCTGTGTGAGTCAGGTGAGAGTGTGGGCCATTGGTGTTGGTTGTCAAGTCCCTGCGTGGATTGACTTAAATACTAGTTTAATTCACAGTGTGACCGGCTTTGAGAGTCTTGGGGGTTCCAGCACGTGAGGGAGTTTGTACTCTCTCTGGCAGGCACGTGTATTATTTGGCCCTCAGCTGTGCCGGAGAAGGGAACGTCCGTCTGTCTGTCTCTGGCTTGGACCGCTGTCAGTGGGACACTGGCTGGGGGGTGGGGGCTGGGGGGGAGTCAGACCACCCGTGTTTGGCCGGGACGCTGCCAACTGAGAGCCTGCCACACCCACCTGGTGCTGCCGATATAGCAAGGGGACAGTGAATAAACCGATCACTCCTGTAGGCACAGAAATGGGGGGGGTTGGTCAGGGTTCTCCCCAGGGATTAAGAGTTCCATCTAGAACCCTGTCTCCCACCAAACCCCAATGACCCACTTCCCCACCCCGCCCCCACAGCCTTCCCAGCTCACCCAGAATGAGAAGAGTCAAACCATTGAAGACGGCACCCACGAAGGTCAAGATGTAGAAGAGAAGGGCCAGCTGGGGATGAGGGTCAGGGTCAGGGTCAGCAGAGCCTACAGGGCCCTCCCCAGGCCATGAACTTCCCCAGCAATGGCCCTCCTACCCCCCAGGGGGCAGCAAGGTGAATGCCGGGAACCTAGGAGGGAGTGTGGGTTTTGGGGGCACCTTGAGGGAGTCCACGAGGTCTTCTACCAGGAAGAAATGCCGCAGCTGGATGGCCACAGAGACCACTCGGGAGGCTATCTGCTGGGACAAACGTTCCATCTGGTCCCGAGTCAGGGTCAGGTCCACATCCAGATAGGCCCTGGAAGGACAAAGGCATGTCAGGCACTTCAGTGTGGCGACCAGCCCAGGCTGAGGGGTGTGGCTGGGACGAGGGCAAGAAGGGGTTTGAGGAGATGGCCAGATGTAGTGGGCTGAGGCCAAGGTCAGGACAAGAGATGGGATCAAGGATTAAGGGTAAGAGGTTAGGATCAGAGCTTAGGGCTGGAAAATCAGGGTCAGAGTGGGGTTGGAGTCAGAAACAAGAACAGGAAGGGTCAGGGTCAGCATGAGTCGTGCCTGACTGGAGGTCAAGGGTCAGACCACCCCTTGAGTCAAAACAGAGGTCTAGACAGAGGTCAAGGTTAGGGGCCAGGGCTTCTCACTGGAAGGGGTTGGCACCATCCCCCCGGTGCACGGCCTGCAGCACTTTTCGGTAAACCCTGAGAGAGATGGTGCCACAGAGCAGCAATAGGGCCACGTGGGCGGTCACGGACACGATGCTAAAGTGCAGGAGGCAGAGCAGGGAGACCATGAGGCCGGTGAAGACCACTCCCGACGTCCTTGTGTCCTTCCAGTACAGCAGGTCGGCCACTGTGGAGGGAGAGGGGGCCGGACGCTCAGGCTGGGCTTTGCACCTGGCCTGGCTGATCTCTTGACCTCCCACTTCCCGTCCCAGGGCTGAACGTTGACCTCTTGACACACCCGGCCTGCACCTGAACTCAATTTCCCGATTTCTAATTATCTTCTTTTCTTCCTAGCTGCTTCCCCTCTTCTCCTGGAAAACCCAAGTTAGCCGTCTAGTGAGTCCTGCCCGTAGATCATGTGTGGACACAATTTTTGGTCATTATTTATGAAAAATGGAATCATCTATACACTTTTCTGCCTCACGCACAACCCAGTCTTTTCCCTCCTAGAAGTCCCTCCTCGTCAGTTGGAAGGGCTCTTGATTCATTCTTTATAAGGGCTCCACAATATTCTGTCGGTGTGGCTGTGCCATCATTCATTTCATTCAACGTTTATCTATTGCGAGGGTCATTCCCGTGGTTTCTTAACCCCCTTTCCGCAACAGTGTTGCAAGCACCAGCCCTCTACAGATATTCTTACCTCCCTGCAGGGAGATTCTATTTCCCAGATAGAATCCCAGAGGTGAAATGGCTGGGTGGACTATTCTGTGTTTCTGAAAGTCATAAATACTATCAGATTGCTTACTAGCAAAACTGTTAACAATCTTCATTTCCATCAGCAACCTGAGTGTGATCTTTTCCCAGCATCCTGTCCAACAATGGGTGTTACTGTTCTTTTTCTTTTTCTTTGCCAGCTTGACAAGTGTAAAGTGGTATCTTCTTGATAGTCCCCCCCCCACACACACACTTTTCTAAGTCCTACAGGTATTAATAACACCATCCTCCTTTCTAAGCCCTGATTCAAATTTCTGACCCCTTTCTGAGATGCTAAATTCACCTCATAAGCCCAACCTGAGCCCTGGCCTCCAGACTCCAACGCTTCTTTTTTTTTTTTCCCCCTAAATGTGCCCAAGGTGGAGCTTGAACTCAGGACCCAAGATCAAGAGGGGAGATCAAGAGGCGCATGCCAGCGCGGTGCGCCTCCAATGTTTCATTCTGCCCATCTAAACGTTAACAGCCTTCCCAATAACGTGATCCCAATACCCTTCCAGACCCTCCACACCCCGCCCCCCCACCACCACTCTGCTCAAATTCTGACCGGTCCTCCTCAGAGTCTGACTGCCCTCACTTCTCTGCTGTCCTAACACACACCCTCCCATCTACCTCTAACTAGACCAAGCCTCCCCCTATCCGCAATGCAGGGCCCTCCCTTGCAGCCTCCTCAAGGCCTGAGCCAGTCCGTGGGGGAGGGGCCGGGTCGCCTGAGGCGGGGGCTAAGTTTAGGCACGCTGGGGGGAGGGGGGTGCCTGGCCTGCAGCTGTGCTGGCCTGTCCAGGTCCTGAGTGACAGCGCCACCTGGGCTTGAGACGGGGGGGAGGGGGCCTCCCTGCTCTCCGGCCCCAAAGCCTTGGCTCGGGGGAGAGGGGACCCCACGCTCCCTCCACTCCCTCTCTAGACACCCCCGCAACCCCCCAGCTTCAGCCTGCAGCTCTGGGGAATCGGGGACCAAGAGGAAACATACCCGCAGATTTGAGGGAGATGAGGGAGAATCTGGACCCGTTTACGCCATCCCCCAACCCCGGTCCCACCGGCCCGCTCCGCAAGCCCACCTTTACTCCCCATCTCTGCTCCAAGTGAGAGGCTGAGGACAGGCCACCGCCACTTCTCGGGGATTTTGCCCACTTCAGTGGAACCCGGAGGGAGGGAGTAGGGGGCGGGGCCCCTCTGCACCCAGCCAATGGCTCTCCATAGAGGTGGGGACAGTTCCAAAAAGGGGTGGCTCTCTTTGTAAACACCCAAAAGCTGTGATGTCTATAACCACGATGGCTGGTTATGGAGGCTAAGCGTATTTTAGAGGAAGGCGGGCTCTATTTGCAACTGGCCAATGGATGCGGTCAGGGAAGAGTAGCGTTTTAAAAAGGCGTAGAGTTTACTTGTAAATGTCCCGTGGCCACAACCAGAAGACAGCCTTTTTTTCAGGGATTTGTCCTGTCCAAAATCAGCCTCTAGGAGGAGCACTCCAAAAGAGGGATTATTGTTTTTTTTAGTTATCAGCCAATCCTAATGCTCAAAGGCAGGCTCACAGCTCAAGTGGGAGGGAGAACTACATAAAGAGCCAATGGCAATCTTAGATAACGGGAAAATTTTTTTTAAAGGGAGGAGCTTATATCTAGCCAATAGCAATACCTGCTCTTCTCAACTCTCACTTCCTTCGCGTGGTTGGTCCCTTTAAATTCCAACCCTCGCACCTTAACTATAGTACAAGGGAGCATCTTCACTCAAGCACTTTACCTAGAAGGAGTGGTTCCAATGTGAGTTTTGATTGGTCCGTGCTATCGAGGCACTGCCCCGTGATTGGCTCCCGCTCCAGACGCCCCCATGGCTCTTCCTCCTTCTGGTCCAGCGAGGGCTCATCAGGCCAAGAGTTCGAATCCCGGGATCGGGGTGGGGACGGGGTACCGGCCTGGGGGGTTCCAGAGCCGGGGCTGGGCTGCGGAGTCAAGACTTCCTGCGGCGGTGAGGACTGAGGAAGTCCGAGTTGTAGGTCCAGTTCTGGCGCGTTAGAAAGAGAAGGCCGTGAGCTTTCACCTTGGAGGTACCCTGAGGAGAGACCACCCACCCCTTGGGGCTTCGGTCCCAGCACCTTCTGACATCTCACCTTTCCCAGCCTCTCCAACCTCCGGCCCGTCGGGCTCCTCGTCCTCTAGCGGGGTGGAGCTACTGGTGGCAGAGTCTTCTCCGGACCCTGCTCCCCGGACTGCCCAGCCTAGCTGGTCCAGCTGGAGACCTAGGTCCTCCAGGGGGCGTTCGGCCGGAGGGGCAGTGTCGGGGTCACCGCGGCGCCCAGGTTCCGGAGACTGGCTCAGGCTGGGGATGCTCTCCAAGCTGTCACCCAGGCCCGGCTGAGGGGGTGGGTCTCGCGGTTCCGAGACGGAGCGGCCCTGGGGCCGGGGGCGGCGGGCAGCTGAATCCCGGCGCGCGCCGGACCCCACCACACCGTCGAAGGCGATGTAGGAAAAGGTCAGCTCCCGGGGGGTGCCCCAGTCCTGCGACGTGGTCTCTTCTTCGTCGTCCTCCGAGAATTCTCGGGCTGTGTGAAGCTCCCGAAAATCCGAGTCGTCATTCCCTCCTGCAGTGAGCAAAGGAGGGTATGATTCTAAGTGGGACCCTGACCCACTCTCTTCGACCCCCCTTCCCAGCTGTGAGCCCCTTTAAGTCCCGCTCTCACATCCTATCCCTCCACTTACCTTCTGTGGAGTCCGGAGTAGAGGACGCTGTAGATGGAGCTTCTTCTGCGAGAAGGAAAGAATCGAAGATTCTTAGAGGCTTAGACTGTCGGAATCACAGAAGTGTGCCAGTCCTGGAAACTTGGATGGTCCGAATTAAGGAATCTTAGAATATTTGAATCACAGGACCTTTAGAACATTCTACATACAGACTGTAAAACCTCACTATAGTGATACCCGAAGCTCAGCCTCATAAATTCAAATCAAGGAATCTTAATCTCAGGAGTCTTCACATTAGGAATTTTAGGAGGTTTCAATTAGTTCACGCTTTCAAAAACCATTTATTGAACACCTACTTTATGTCAGGCACTGTTTTAGGCTGAGAATACAAATGTAAACAAAACAGAAAAAATCCCTGCCGTCCTAGGGCTTACACTCTACATGCGAGAAAGACAATACACAAATATATGATGCTGGGTGCTAAGTGTGTGAAGAAAAATAAATCAGGGTCAAGGAAGAGAAAGTGAGAGGGTGCTATTTCAGACAGGGTGGTCAGGAAGACTTATTTGATAGGATTACATTTGAGAAGGGCCTTGAATGAAGTGAGGGAGTCATGCAGATGTCTAGGGAAAAGTCTTCCAGGCAGAGGAAAAAGCCCAGTGCAAAGGCCCTGAGGCAGGCACTAGGCTTGGCAAATCTGAGGAACAGAGAGGTGTGAAGGCATGACTGGAACAGAGTGACTGGGAGGGAGAAGGGTGGGAGAGGAGGGCAGAGAGGTGTTAGGGATCATGTAGGGCTTTCCTTTGTAAGCCCAGGTAAGGACAAGATTCTAGGATGTTGGGATGATACGCTTTAATGTTGAAATAATAAATGCTTAGAATTTTGACATCTGGACTCCTCGGACATGTAAGTGGCCAGATCTGAGAGTGCTGAAATTCTCAGCTGCAGGAATCACGCTGGTGTGAGACAGAAAATGTTAGACGAGGACTGTTAGAGCCCTGGTCTCAGAGATCATGAGGATCAGATTAGGTATTTTCAATTGTGGAACCTAGCCCCTCAGAGTTAGCTTGGGGCTTTACCTACATGAGATGCTCAATGCTGTTTGGAAACTGCAACCAGATGCCCTCCCCCCAGCCCCCACCTCATTTGGGCAGCTGGGGAATCGGAGGCTCAGCGTGGAATGGGTGTCTTCCAGGGTTACTACTAATCAGTGGTAAAGCTCAGTAAGGACCCAGGAGTTCTGGCCCCAGCCCAAGGATGGCAGTTTCCAAGGGACAGGATGTTGGACAATTTGGGCGAGGTCGGGGCAGCCTCTGAGTCTCGGCAGAAAACGGAGGTGGGATGCGAAGATGGACGATGGAGGGTGGTGGTTAGATCCCTCTTCTCTATCCTGGCTCTACCCTTCCATTCAACTCCCCTCCCTGCTGGCTGCGGCCAGCACCAGGGCGAGGGGACAGCTCCCGGAGAGCGTCCTCATCCCTGGGTGGGGTCCGGCGCCATATCCCAGAGTCGGGCGCGACCCCCGCTAGCTATCTCAGTGCCCCCCCCACCTCCGCCTTGACTCACTCAGGTCCTCCGGGTCAAGTCGCCCCCGTCCCCGCTGGAATGCAGGGGGAGGGGAGAGCTTCCTTTGTCTCTTTCGCCTCCTCCCCCATCCCAATTCTCCCGCGACCCGGCACGGAGGGGTTACTGGGGAGGAGCCCACCCGGGCCTCTGGGCCCCACACCAGGCCTGAGCCTCCCGCTACTCACTGCAGTGGGCAAAGACCGGCAGGACCTGCCCCATGGCCCTCCTCGGGCCTGCATCGGGACCCCCGCCCACTCCGGCCACGCCGCCCTGGGCCTGGGGCCGCCGGCGCTCATCTCCGCCGCGCCCACGACGCCGCCGCCATCCTCGCCGCCTCCTCCTCCCGTGCCGTTCCAGCAGCAGCAGCAGCAGCAACAGCAGCCGCCGCCGCCGCCGCCCTCTGCTCCGCTCGGCGGGGGCGGGCGGGGCCGCGGCTGGGAAAGCACTGCAGCGCGGGGCCGGGGGCGGAGCCAGTGGACCAGTGGGGCGGAACCTAAAGGCGGGGGGAGGGGGCGGGTAAACACCCAGGGGCAAGGGAGGGGGCGTGGTTTTCTACGAAAGGGGCGGAGCAATGTTATACTACTGGGCAGAAAAGGCGCGGAAGGCGGTTTGAAGGGCGGGGCCTGATGGAAGGAGGCGCAGCCTCTAGTGGAAGAGAGGAGGAGCCTAGGGTAGGGCGGGGCAGGGGCTCCGTGGGGAGAAGGGTTGAAGGCGCCAAGAATGAGAGCCAGGATCCGAGTGGGTTCGGGCGGAGCTAGGGGAGGCATTCAGGAGAGGGTGTAAAGACTACCGCTCCGAGGCAGGGTCTGAGCTGAGAACCTCAGAGGGAGTGGGATAGAGGGCAGGAGAAACTACTCAGAAAGTTTGAGACAAGGGGAGGGGCTCAGATACGGATGGGGTTTAAGTTAATTTGGAATTATGCAGGTAGTTGGACGGTGTCAAAGACCAAGAAGGTAGACGTAACCTACCTAAAGGAGGCCAGGCTCTCCACAATGTGGCGACTGGGACTGTAGTTAAGAGGAGGAGCTCAAACTGCGGAAATTAGTAGCGTCTGAGGCTGTGTGCTTGAATGGATGGGTAGGACCTCGAACAGAAGCAACTGAAGCCCTGGGGCAAGACCCAGAAATGGTGGGGTCGAACAGAATAAATAAAGGATTTAAAGATTTTGAAACTGGGGGTGGGACCACCGAGGTAGGAGGATCTTAGAGAGAGCAAAGCTAAACCGAAGCTAAGGGTGTAGATAACTTGAACTCTAGAATTCGTTTCCCTGCAACACTGTTTACTTCTTTTTATGACTCAGTTTCCTTTTCGGTAAATCGGAGATGATGTTAATAGTGGTAGCACATGGTAAGTGCTGCTTACTACTATTATTTTTCTGTGACCCAGATCCCGAACATTTCTTTGAAGGTGCAAGAGAGAGGACACCCAGGAGTCCAATATCTTCTAGTAACTCGACTAGAGTGCAGGTCAAGGGCACAGGAAGGAGATTTAGGTGGTTTAAAATCTCACTGTGGAAGGGATTAATGGAGAGGGGGCGACGGGGGGGCCCAGGTGCAGAGGGTGGAGGCTTCCTGATCCCAGGGCTGAAGGATGGCTGCCTTTGCCCGCCTGCTGGAGCGTCTCCTCCGGCCAGCTTGCAAAAAACAGGAGTCAGAAGAGGAAGAGGAGGAGGGGCACAGTACTCACCGCGGGCCTCAGTCGCTCCTGGACACGCCGCGATGCGTCCAGCGGCCGCACGGGGGTGCGGCCGAGTCTTGTGGCCTTTGCTTCGGGGCGAGCGCTGTGCAAGGCTGGCGCGCGCACATGGAGGACGCGCACTGCGCTTGGCTCGCGCTGCCGGGGCTACCTCCAGGCTGGGCATTCTTCGCGGTCCTCGACGGCCACGGCGGGGCGCGAGCTGCCCTCTTCGGCGCGCGCCACTTGCCGGGCCACGTGCTCGAGGCACTGGGCCCGGCGCCTGGCGAACCCGAGGGAGTGCGCGGGGCGCTACGCAGAGCCTTCCTGAGCGCAGACGCACGGCTCCGTGCGCTCTGGCCTCCGGGGGAGCCGGGGGGTTCCACCGCCTTGGCGTTGCTCGTCTCCCCGCGTTTTCTGTACCTGGCGCACTGCGGTGACTCCCGAGCGATGTTGAGTCGCGCCGGCGCCGTGGCCTTCAGCACCGAGGACCATCGGCCTCTCCGGCCCCGAGAACGGGAGCGCATCCATGACGCGGGAGGCACCATCCGCCACCGGCGCCTCGAAGGCTCTTTGGCAGTATCCCGAGCGCTGGGCGACTTTGCTTACAAAGAGGCTCCGGGAAGGCCCCCTGAGCTGCAGCTTGTTTCCGCGGAGCCAGAGGTGACCGCTCTGGCTCGCCAGGCTGAGGACGAGTTCATGCTATTGGCCTCTGACGGTGTGTGGGACGTGATGTCTGGCGCTTCCCTGGCGGGACTGGTGGCGTCGCGCCTCCGCTTGGGCCTGGCCCCGGAGCTTCTCTGCGCGCAGCTATTGGACACGTGTCTGTGCAAGGTCCTGGGGGCGGGGCTTGGAGTCACTGAAGGGAAGAATTTAAAGGATCTAGGAAAGAGGGATTTTGAGGAAGAGGCTCCCTCAAACTAGAGGAGGGGTAAAGCTCCACGAAAGGGCGTGGCCTGCCGGAGTGGGCAGGGCCAAAATATGGAGGGGCAGAGACTGAGCGCGGTCTTGAGCAAGGTGGGAGAGCCATAGAGTGCTGGATAGGTAAGTGGGAGGGACTTAAGGGAAAGGGCGTGGTCTTTTGGAACCGGACCGCCCTGGGTTTTAGGAGAGGGACCTGAGGTATGATTAGTGCCATAAGGAAAAGAAACAGGATGGCGGAGTGGGAGGAGCTTCGGCGAAGTGGACAGGGTTCGGAGATAGAGCGAGGGTACGACAGTGAGGGGGCGTGGACTTGGTTTAGACTGGCAGATGGGCGAGACTTGAGAGAGATGGGCCTAACCAGACTGGGGAGGAGGGCGCTAGAACGCGGGGATTGGTGGGAAGCTCCGCTTCCAAGGGCAGGGAGCCCCGTGCTTGGGGGGCATTCAGCCGCGTCCCACCAGGCTCCCTTTTCTCCACTTTCTCCAGGGCAGCCTGGACAACATGACCTGCATTCTGGTCTGCTTCCCCGGGGCCCCGAGGCCTTCTGAGGAGGCGATCAGGAAGGAGCTGGGGCTGGACGCAGCCTTGGGCCGCAGGGTCGCGGGTGAGCAGGCTCCAGGAGCGTAGCGGGAGAGGTGGTCAGGGGAAAAGGACACCGCCGTAATCCTTGCCTCCTTCTCAGAGCTGTGTTCGTCTGCTCAGGAGCCCCCCAGCCTGAACACGGTTTTCTGGACTCTGGCCTCAGAGGACATCCCAGATTTACCTCTTGGGGGAGGGCTGTACTGCAAGTGAGTGGGGGGGGGGAGCGGGGAACCGGAATGGGGGGAGAGGTGGTAGAAGGAAGTTCCCCACCTGAGGGCCTCTCTCTACTCTATAGGGCCACGGTCATTGCTGAAGCTCATTCTCAACTCCGCCAAGCCTCAGGATGCAGCTGGCAGGTAAGGACCCTATGTTCTTGAATGTTCCTACCTCTAGTGTTGGGGAAATTGAGGCCAGAGGAGACAAGGGACTTGCCTGGTATGTTAATAAATCCTCACTCCTAGCCCTAAAACGTTGTGCTAGACATGATTGGGGCAGGGGAGGTGGGGAAGCAGCAGAGTCTACTCCTCTTCCCAGGAAATGTGTCCCCTGCATTGCTCTGTAAAGCCCCATCATCCCAAGCACCACCCCCTCCATTCATAAATAAGGCAGAAAAATTCTAGGAATGTTTACGACCAATCCCAAGCCCTAAATGTGCCGCAGAGACCACCCGGGAACATCTCTGAGGATGGTCTGGGTTTTGGATGAGAGAAGTGGTGAATCCAGCCGAGAGAGTTTGGAGCTGTCCGAAGAGGTGGTAGGTAGAGCCACATCAGGGAGAAAATGGGAGAGAAGGAGGTGGGACTCAAGCCCCCAGTCCTTTGCAAAGCAGAGAAGGTAGTTGGGGTAAATAATCCCGAGGGGGGGGGGTAGTGATTGATGGATGATAATTCCCCAGCAGCAGTGCGGGGGTATTTGTCGAGATTCTCTGATCGGCAATGGACAGAAACCCAGTTCCACCGGGGAAAGCAAAACAGGGAACTTCCTGGGTCACGTAATTGAAGGCCTCAAGGACAGAAGGCATGACTACTCCAATTGTCAGATGACGTTATCCGGAGCCACCTTTTAGTTTTACTTTCTCATCTCTGACTTCATGTGCAGGCCGGATCTCTGCCTGAGCTAGCAGAGAGTTGCCGCTCTCGCCTCCCAAGTCCCAGGAGCCCAACATCCCCAGGGGAGAGAGCTCACCAGGTTCCGGGTGGCGGAAGCCCTGGTTCCGCGGCTGGTTCTCATTGGCCACCCTGGACCACATGTCTGATCAGTCACACCGTCGGACTGGCCAGGCCGGGTCGGACGCCAACGCCTACTGCTTGGGGCTGAGGTCCACTCCACACAAACCTGATGGATTGGGAGCTGGGGAATGGCGGCCCCGCAAAGGAAAATAGGCATGGTGATTCCAGAATAGAGGGGAGCAGATACTGAGAACTGAGAAGAGGTTCTTGTTAGCCATTTCCCACCTTCTTTGTTCCAGAAGGGCCCGAATGGGGCAGGAAAGGCCACCAGCACCCTTTTGCACTCTTCCTTGGACTCGGAGTCCTGACAGCTGTTGCCCTTTGGGGACCCTGTGCCCAGCCGGGGCCTCAAAGGAACTAAGGAAGAAAACTCCTTCCCTAGCTACACAGACCAGCGGAAGGAAGACAAACGGATGGAGGAACCCCAGAATGCTTATTTCCCCTTCTCCTACTTCCCTCTCACAGAAAGTCTTATGAGAGGGGAAATTCCAACCACCCTCTGAACTGAAGGAAAAAAAGGGAAAAAAAAAGAAAAGAACCACCCCAAAACAAATCAAGTGTTTTTGAAATATTTTGAGCTGAAATGGACCCTTGCATGATCACCTAGTTCAATAACCTTCTCTTCCCTTCCCATTTTTCATCTGTTTTGGGGGGAGTTAGGGGAGAGTAGTGATTATTCAATTTTAATGACATATAACTCAAAATAAATTTCTCTTGTAGGAAAAACAACAACAACAACCTAGACATTATTTGTCTCGTCATTTGGCAGATATGTACTGAGGCACCTGCTGTGTGCGGGGCCCTGCTTTCAGCCATCAGCCAGGCAGAACCACTGAGATCCCGCCCCTCCCCTTCCGGGGGTGGGAGTGGGGGTGGGGGAAAGGCCGCCTCCTCAAATGCGGGGAGACAGAGAACAAGGAAACTGATAATATCATCTCAGATGCTGATAAGTGTCTCAAGGAAAATAAAACAGGACAGAGTGATAAGATGTCTAGGGGGCCGACTTTTTTTTTAAATTTTATTTATTTATTTGACAGAGAGAGATCACAAGTAGGCAGAGAGGCAGGCAGAGAGAGAGGAGGAACCAGGCTCCCTGCTGAGCAGAAAGCCGGTTTTGGGGCTCCATCCCAGGACCCCCAGGACTCTGAGATCATGACCTGAACTGAAGGCAGAGACTTTAACCCACTGAACCACCCAGGCGCCCCTGTTTTTTTTTTTTTAATTGTTTTTTTTTTTTTTTGAATGGGGGGAAGTTCACTTGGTTCAAAATTCAAAGGATACAAAATGATGTACAAAAATGAAAAGTCTTGGGGCACCTAGGTGGCTCAGTAGGTTAAGCGTCTGCCTTCGGCTCAGGTCATGATCCCAGGGTCCTGGGATTGAGCCCTATCAGGCTCTCTATTCGGAGAGCGTGCTTCTCTCTCTTTGCCTGCTTGTGCCCTCTCTCTCAAATAAATAAATAAAATCTAAGAAAGAAAACAAAGGAAAGGAAAGAAAAAGAAAGGAAGAGAGAGAAGTCTTGGGGCACCTGGGTGGCTCAGTCCATTAAGCATCTGCCTTGGGCTCAGGTCATGATCCCAGGGTCCTGGGATCGAGTCCGGCATCGGCCCTGGGCTCCCTGCTCAGTGGGGAGCCTGCTTCTCCCTCTGCCTCTGCAGCTCTCCCTGCTCGTACTCTCTTTCTCTCCGTCAAATAAATAAATAAAATCTTAAAAAAAAAAAAAAAGTGAAAAGTCTTTCTCTCCCCTACCCCTCAGCTGCTCAGTTTTACACCTGGGGTTTTAAACCGGGAAGACGTCTGAGAAGGGGCCAGCCATGCAAGCCTTCCAGGCAAGAGTGTCCCGAGGCGCAGTCAGTGCACAAGCCTAGAGGCTGGGTGGAACGTGACATTTTCAAGATGAGGCTTGGGGTGTCTTGTGATGTCTATGACCATCAAATGCCCATTCTCTATCCTATCGGTAACCACTGTATTGAGTTTGGAGTGGCTCTTTCCAGACCTTTTACTCCGTGTGTATACATGTATGTGGTACCTTTGGTGTTTCCTTGATTTTTTTCATACTGTGGATCACTTTGCAATTATTTTTTTCCCTCAGTGATACGTTGGAGACTACTTTCACCCTATTCACACACTTAATTTTTTTTTTTTTCACTGCTGCCCAGCACTGCAGTCAGGGGGATCTACAATGGTTTTCACTATCCATTCTTCTCTTGATAGACTTTTTTTTTTTTTTTAAGATTTTATTTCTTGGGGCGCCTGGGTGGCTCAGTGGGTTAAAGCCTCTGCCTTCGGCTCAGATCATGATCTCGGGGTCCTGGGATCGAGCCCCACGTCGGGCTCTCTGCTCGGCGGGGAGCCTGCTTCCCCCTCTTCCCTCTGCCTGCCTGCCTCTCTGCCTACTTGTGATCTCTCTGTCAAATAAATAAATAATCTTAAAAAAAAGATTTTATTTCTTTATTTGAGAGACAGAGAAAGAGAGAGAGAGAATGAGCGGAGGGAGGGACAGAAGGAGAGGGAGAAACCGACCCTGCAGAGCAGAAAGCCCCATGTGGAGCTAACTCGATCCCCGGACCCTGAGATCATGACCTGAGCCCAAGGCAGACATTTAACCGACTGAGCCACTCAGGCGCCCTTTGATGGGCACTTAAACTATTTCCAATTTCTTGTGCTCACATTGCTGCTGCCACAGAGATCCTCTATCAGTCTTCTTGTGTACATGTCAGTCTCTCTAGGTAGAGATCCTGCCACCTGTGTTTTTGTTTGTTTTTTTAAGATTTTATTTATTTATTTGACAGAGAGGGAGAGATAGCGAGAGCAGGAAGCGGAGGAACACAAGCAGCGGGAGTGGAGAGGGAGAAGCAGGCTTCCTGCTGAGCAGGGAGCCTGATGTGG
>CM052803.1:7189029-7223730 GCA_028533885.1 Nasua narica | reverse complement strand
TTTTTTTTTTTAAAGATTTTATTTATTTATTTATTAGGAAAGAGAGAGAGAGAGTGAGAGAGAGCACGAGAAGGGAGGTCAGAGTGAGAAGCGGACTCCCCATGGAGCCGGGAGCCCGATGTGGGACTCGATCCCGGGACTCCGGTATCATGACCTGAGCCGAAGGCAGTTGCTTAACCAACTGCGCCACCCAGGCGCCCCAAATAAATAAAATCTTAACGAAAAAAAAAAGAGAAAGAAAACCTTGCTGACCGAAGTGCAGGTGGCACACAGAAGCGCTAGCTGTCCCATTTCACAGATGGGAAAGCTGAGCAACAGAGGAGAAAAAAGTTGCCCGAGGTCACACAGAACTGGGGTTCTCATTCTGCTGGATTGAGTGAGGCATAAAAACCGAGCGCGTCTACCTCTGAACCCAAAGAACGCACAGCTGAGGAAACACGGTGGGAAATAATCATAACCTAGGTGGATCAGTGTTCTAGACGTCCCAGAGCAGGGGAGAGTAGGGGAGATTACTCAGTTCTTTAGAGAAGAATTAATGTCAGAGCGTGGCTTCGAAGGATGAGGTGGAGGAGGTCAGAACAGCACCCAGGTAGAGGGCCAGGCTTGAGTAAAGGCTGGGAAAGGTGATTCCCCAACCTGGTCCGCTGGGCCCTGTTGTTGGTTTTACGCTCCTACCTCGCACCCAGGCACCACTGTGATTCTGAGGGCTCAGGCAAGAGGGCTACGGCCCAGATTTATTCCTTTCCTCCAGGCCTCAGTTTACCCATTTGTGCACGTCGAACTGATGATTTCCCAGGCACCCAGCTCACGCCTAGGGCACCTGACCCTGGCCAGGTGGCGCTCTCCGGGAGGGGAGTGGCCACTAGTGGCGTCACATGGGGCGGGGCCTGCGGGACCCGCTGCGGAAGGCTGGGTGTTGGGGCTGAGCCCCAAGCCTCCGCGTGGGGGAGGGGGTTCCCACGAGCCAGCACTGGGGTGGGTGCCCCTGCCTCCGCGCCCTCCTATTGCTGGATGATCCCGCCATCCTCTGCGGGCGAAACTGAGTCACGGCGGGGCGTGCGTGGGGAGAGGTCTAGGGGCTTTATCCACACCGGAACCTGGGAGTCCCATCCCCACCCAGGTCCAGCGCCGCACCCCCACCCCCCACCCCTCGGCTGTGAGTCAGCGGCCGGCCGCGCCCCCTCGGCCCACTTCCTCCTCACCTTCCCGGGAAGGGCGGGGGGGTGGTGAGAGGGATGGGGCCCTCTCCGCCCATCCCCCTTCTGTGCTGGGGAAGGGGGTTCACCCCTTAGTAACCCTTCATAAATTGGCACAGAAGAGAGACGTTGCGGGTCTGAAGGTAGCATTTAAGAGAGAAAATTTGGGAGAACCTATGCTTCACCAGAGGATCCGCTTCGCACACCCCCCCCCCAACTGAGCAGAATGTGAAGAAGTGGAGAAAACGTTGGGGAGGGAGAGAAGAAATTGTGTCCCCATTAAGATCCTCCTAAGAATTTCCATCGTGGAAGAGAACGAGGGATCAGGAAGCATCCCTTACCGTCCACCAAATTTCCCCCCTAATTTGGGGGTGACCCTCGGCGTGCATCCCTATGCAATAACTTTGGGGAAGAGGTAAATAGCGGAAGTCTAGGGTTCTGCGTTGCCCTTTTAAGCGCCCTTCACCCCCCACCCCACTGTCTTGAGGTGTCCGCGGCCCCTTTAAGGCGCAGGGCATTGTGGGTGCGGGGAGTGGAATTTTGGAACGAAATGTAGCGAAGAGAAGTACAGTAGTAAGAGTAACATTGTACCCGCCGCCGGCCGAGGGGGCGCGCCGGGGACGGGACGCCGCACCCCCTTTCTGCCGCAGGGACCCCCGATCAAACCTCCAGAGGGAAGAGTCGCCTGAGGACCCGGCCCGGCCCCGTCCACGTTCCCCCCAGGAAGCCGGACTCTATGGGGCGGGACCCTGGGGGAGACTGAGCAGAATCTGGAGCCAGCCCCGAACCCCTGAACCTTGAGCCAGGGGCGCCCCGGGAGCACCCACCCGTGGGTCCGCCGCCCTCCCGCTGAGCAGCCATGAGGTGAGCCTCGAACTGTCTCCAAACCCTTCCGCGCTCCGCGCGGGCTCCCCGCCCCGCCTTTGTCCCCCTCCCCCAGCTTGCTCCGGGCTGGAATTTGGGGACAGGGCACTGGGGGCCTCGGATTTGAGGCCGAGCCCCCTTGGACCAGTTCCAAATACTGACCACTTCGCCATGACTCCTAAGGCTGGGGGTGGTGCCAGTGAGGTTCTCCTGGGAGCCCTCAGATTTAGGGGCGCTCCAAGGACTCCCGAATTTCTTAAAGACTTTTCAGAGGACCTCCAAGTTGGCAGATACTCCCTGCATGAAGGCCAGGATTTAGGCAGGGCTCAGACTCCCCTCACATCTCAACTTGGGCTGCGGGAGGGATGGGGGACCGGTTGGGGGTCCCTGGGATCTGGAAGAGAGATTTGAGACGTAGACCTTGGTTTGCGGGGTCTCCCTTTACGTAGCGCAGGAAAAAGCCTTCCCAAGTGGGACCTCGCTTAACTTCGGGTACTTACCCCCTAAATTTGGGGGTTCTCGTCCTCCTGTGGAGGTTGGTGCGGACGGACCCACGGATCCAGACGCAGCCTCGAGGGTCTGATTGGGACTCCCCTCCCCCGCCGCTCCCCACCCACATTCTGCTTAAAAACGAGTGGTGCCTAGGACCGAGCTCCTGCGCTCAGCCCGGAGGGCGGCTCCCCTGCCCCGGGCCAGAAGGGCGGCCGCTCGCCCCCACCTGCGCCCTCCTGGAGAGGGAGGGGGCGCAGCAGCTGGGGGAAGAGGGGCCTTTGTCTTCCTGACTCACCTGTCGGTCGAGACAGCTGGTGTGGGGGGGCGGGCAAGGAGCGCTGTGGGCCGGCTGCTTTCCCCACCACGCGCCTCCCCTTCTCTCACCACCGCCCCCCTTCCTGGCCATCCCGAGCTGTGGGGTTGGAGGGGGGGCGCTGTAAAGCTTCAAGGTCATAGCCCTCTCCCCCTGGGACCCAGGTTCCAAGACAGTTCCAGCTATCTTCCCAGAAATTTAATCCTGGAGGTGGGGGGCCCAAAGGACCCAGGGATTCTATCTTACCCCGTCCTCCCTAGGAACTCCTGGGCTTACCTGAGGGCGGGGCCAGTGTGGACTGGGGGGGCCGGAGTAGACTCTCCCCCACTCTCCCCTCCCCCGGCCCCCCATAATCTCTCCCCTGGGGCCTGAGCCTGACAATACTATCTCCCTTCCTCCACTCTCTCAGGGACTTCCTGCCCCCAAAGCCCCCAGCTTGAGGGGGAGGCCCCCCGAGGAGGACTGGGGATTAACCCCCTGGTGCCCACATCCTCCCACTTCCCCCTTATGTTCTCATGCCTCTGCCCTGACAGCAAGAGTGGCACTGCTTTTTATGACCATTGGACAGTCCCCTCCGCATGTGTTCCTTCTGATGTGAAAGTGCTGGAAAATTTGGAGCCAGGAAGCACCCACAGACGCCCTCAAGGTCTCTTGCCTAGCCCCATTATAGCAAGGTCTCTTCAAGGCCTGCCCTGGAGAGGGGGCATTTTTCGGGAGCCAGGCTCACTTCCCTCACCCTCTTCCCAGGGGACTCTCCTCTCCCACTGCTCCCCAGCCCCGCCCCTCGCCCCCCCCCTAGCGTTTCCGGTCCCAGGCACCGTGGAAGGCGGATGGCGGATGTCCGAGTTGGTGCTGCCTCACTCACTGTGAGACCGTAAAAGGGCAGGAGCGGTGTCTGGGCCGGCCTCCCGTCCCCCCCCTCCCCCAGGCCCGGAGGCCTTGGCCCTCCCCCAGGGCCCCCCTACTGCTGGATGCGGCCAAACCTCCCACCTCCTGGGGGGTGGGTTGGAGTCCCACCACAGGGTTACTCCTACCTCCCTGAGGGGTCTTCCCCGCTGATGGCCACACCCAACTTGCTGGGCTGTGCCCTCTCTTCCAGGACGATTCAAAAAGACCCATGCCCCTGTGTGAGGGCAACTGGGGAAACTGAGTCTCAAAGAGAGAAAGGTCTGCCCAAGATCCCTCCGCAGTTCACACGCGGCGTTGAGGGAGGGGAGGGGACTGGGATCCTCTGATTTCTGTCTGGTTTGGCCTGGGACAGCCTTGGGGGCAGTTGGAAGACAGGATGTTAAAATGGAAAATTACAAGATACCGTTCTTTTTCTCCCGGTTTGACAAATATTTGTTGAGTGTCTGCTGTGTGCGGGACTCAGCTGGAATTCTGGGAAGGCTGAGAAAGGGGGCAGAGGTCTGAGAATCTTAGGGCAGAAGTGACTCGAGAAGTAGTGAAGTAGTTGTGTCCATTTCTTTCCTCTTCCAGTAACGGTAATTATTGTTACCTTAAATTTTTTTTTTTTTTTTAAAGAATAGTAAGAGACCGTTTGATCAAATATCTACTCTGTGCCGGGCACTGTATTATTAGGACTGCCCCCCCATGGGACAACTGAGGCACAGAGAAATTAAGTAAGTCACTTAAATTAAACTCGGTTTGGAAGTAGGCAACTCTGGATTTGAATTTAGGGCGGTCTCCAGACTACTATGCTATGACAGAAAAAGGAAAATAAAACCACACATAACATGTTTTCTCTATATGAACGCTTAAGATACTGCAGATAAGCAAAAAGAACCCTTTAGCTTTCTGTTCATTTGTGGGAAACTGAGGCTTATCCGGGAGGACGGACGATAGAGTGAACCCACAAAAAACCAAAGACCCTAGAGCTGGTTCCTTACCCAGGCTTGTTTCAAAGACTTGCAGTTTGGAAAAAAAAAAAAAGACTTGCAGTTTGGAAGGGTTGTAGCTGTGGGCTATATCTTGAGGCTGGGGGATGAAGGGGTAAGGGAAGGGCAAGCCTCTAATCTGGAAGGCTTGAGTAAACCAGAGTGACTATGCTTGATTGCCTCCAGTGATGAGAAACCCTCTTCCTCCTGTTTTGACGCTCAGCCACCGGAACAGTGTCTGTGCCAAGTTCCAGGTCCTGAGCTTAGGGCTTTTCTTATCTCTGAATCCTTACAGCAAACCCAGTGAGTTCTTGTTTCCAGGGCTGGAAACTGCAGCTCAGAGATGTGAAGCCACATAGCAAGCGAGTGTCTTGCACCCGTTGGCATCTGCCACACGTTCGAGAGTTTTCCAGAATGTTGGGACTTCTGGGGGAGGGGTGGAGGTCTTGGGTTGGCTGGGAATCAAGGCTCTCTCCTGTCAAATTGAGGGGAGCCCGTGGGAATCAGGTGCACCCCCGTTTCAGACCCGCTCCCTGCTTCCTGGGCTGTGGGATTTTTCCATTCAAGCTTTTGCCTGGTGTAGAGTTGTATTTTTTGAACCTAAGTAATGAATTAGTGTTTTCTAGGTAATACCGCCCCTGGCCCCCATGGTTGAGAAAGAGAAAAGAAATAAGCAATTCAAAAGGGTAAACAGCACAAAACATCCATTTCCTCCCTCTTTCCTCAGGCCCAAGGAGCGGTGGGGGAGGCCCCCACTGTTAGCCTCCTGAGAAGCTACCTCTGCCTGTATCACTTCACCCCCACCCCGTGTGCGGATGTATTTATATCCCCTCCCCCACCTTTTTTTTTTAAAACCTCTGATCCACAGCAGTTTCTACCTCGCCTCTTAAAAAATTCAGCTTAGCTGTTTCCTCATCTTTCTTTAAATGAGGTTAAGAACTTGGGTAGACCAGAGTTCGAATCTGAGCCCCTCTGCGTTCTTGCTGAATGATGTGGGACCAGCGTCTTCCCCTCTCTGGGCCCAGGGCTGCTCGTCTGTTAAAAGGGGGAACACCAGAACCCACGCCATGAGGTCATGTGCAAATGGGGGCCCGGTGCCTAAAACAGCGTCTGGGACGCAGCATCATGAACGGCAGCGCTTTCATTGAGAGTTTTTCCTTGTAATGATGAACAACTAAGTGGCTAATGCATACCTACTGTGTGCCAAGCACCATTCTGGCTTGTGGGGGCACAGCAGGGAACAAAAAGAAAAGCAGTCTCTGCCCTGACAGTTTGGTAGGGGAGACAGGGATCCGTCAGGCAGGATCCCTGCTGTGAAATATGGAACCTGAGGCCAGAAGGAGGGGTTTTTCCAGATAGGGTAGTCAGGGAGGGCTTCTCAGAAGAGGTGACATGTAAGCGGAGACCCGAAGGAGGTGAGACTCCAGGCCTGAGGGGGTAATCTGTCTGGCAATGCTGAAGGAGCAGCATGGAGGCCAGTGGGGCTGGAACAGCAAGCTTGAGGGAGGGAAGGGATGAGATCAGAGATCACACAGCTCACGCAGACCACAGACAGGACTTGGCTTTTATTCTGCGGGGAGCCACGGGAGCCTTCCGAGAAGAGGAGGGACACGGTCTGACTTGTGTGCTAACAGGCTCCTTGTGCTGTAATGGGGACACTGTGGCCCGGAGAGGGGCAGCACCAGCCTGGGGTCACTCAGCAGACGCCCAGGTCTCCAGCCAGGCCAGACGCTCAGCAGGGCAAGGCTGCCCGAGGAGAGCAAAGTGCAGCCAGGGCGGGGTAGCAACTGTAGCCCCGGGCTCCTGGCCAGAGTCTGCCCTGGGTGTGGGTGGCAGGTGTGGGCGAGGTCCTAACCCTGCCCTGCCAGGGGCACTGGGAGCCAGAAACAGTCCCCGAGGCTGCCCTTGTCTGGAAACACCACCCGATATTTGGGTAGGGCCCACGCAGTCTCAGGCGGTTAGGACTGGGGACCCGAGAGCCAGGTGGCCTGGGTTCAAATGCTCGCTCTGCTCCTGACCAGCTGTGTGCTCCCGGGCAAGTCACCCAACCTCTCTGGGCCTCCTGTTATAGCCCTCACTTGTAAAACGAAGACGAAATAGGGCCCACCTTGGAGGGCTGCAGTGAGAATAAAACGAGTGTCTCTGGAAATGGCTTAGAGTGCCGGACTAGCCGCCTGGTACGAAGGAGGTGCCTCCATTGTATAAACTTATGGGGAGGAACGGGGGCTGGGGAGTGCGCAGCTTCCTGGCCTAGGAATCGGGACCGGGTCTGCCGAGGGGCTTTTCCTGCCCTGCCTTTTGCAACCTTAGCGTCATGTCCCAGCCCCCAGCGCTGGCCGAGACAGAGTCACTGCCCAGTATAATTTATCTCCCCGGAAACCCCTGACCACCAACTTCCTCTTTTCAGGAAAAAGTCTGCTGGGGGGTGGGGTGGGGTGGGGACCAGTGTTTCCCCCTGGTCTGTGTGTGACCTTGGGCAAGTCACTTCCCATCTGGAAGCCTCAGTTTCCTCATTGGGGGAGGGGGCTTGGAAGCACCCCAGAAGGATTGGGGGGGGCTCCCCGGCGGGGTCTGTTCAGGGTGCCGCGAAAGGGACCCTGACAGTCACTAAGCACTCGGTACGGGCCAGGCACTGCGCCAAGAGCTTTCTGTGCCCAGACTCCATTTATTCCTCCCACTGCCCTGGGAATCGGCTGGAAGACCCCCCCCCTTTGCTGGCCAGGAAGAAGAGTAACCCGGCTGGGAAACTGGCTTCCCTGAGTCACACGGAGTAGGTGTGTCTCGGGATTTGAACCCAGGTCTGGGGATGTTCGATCCTGCACTCTGAACCAGTTTCCTGACCCCTTCTCGCTAAGCCCGAGTCAGATGTCGCTTTCTCCAGGAAGGCCTCCCTGACCCCCAGGCCAGGGCAGGTGCTCCTTCTGAGCACCCCAGCCCTGGCCGTGGGTTGGCACTGTCTGGGGGTGGGACCGGCTCCTGCCCTGGAGGGCGGGGCCAGGGCTGTCTGGATCATTGCCCGAGACCTGGAGACCTCGACAGCAGGGAGTGTCTGCTGATGGCCGCTGGTGCCCCGGGGGAGCCGGATGGATGGGCCGGAAGAGCCTGGGATCTAGCATCCTTGCCCAGCGTCCTGCGGACCTCACCCTTCCCCTCCCTGAGCTTCCTCTTCTGACCTGAGCAGGGAGTGGGGGCTGGGGACTGGTCGAGCACCCTGGCAGAGACAGGGAAATCGAGGCTGAGAGCTCCAGGCAGGGACTAGTCCCCAGTGCTGCCCAGAGCTCCTGCTGGGTCCCCACTGTCCCCCTTCTGAGTCCCCTTGTCCGGCTATCTCAGCTGCGCTCCTCCACATCTGTCTCCCGACTCTGTCTTCTTCCCTCTGCCTGTCTGTCTGTCTGTCTTACTCCCTTCCGTGTTTGTGTGTCTCTCCAGCCCCTGCCTTTCCAGTTTGTTCCCTCCCCCATTCCCGGTCGGCCTGTCTCTGCCTCTCCCTTCTCCCCCCTCTCCCCACAGCCATGCATTCGTACGTTTGTCTCTTCCCGTCTATCTGTCTCCTCCTCTCCCTCACATTCCCGGTTTCCCTGTGTGTCTGTCTCCCTTCCAGTCTGTCTGTCTGTCTCTGTCCCGCCTGTCAGCTTCTCTCTCCCAGGCTCTGCTTGGGTGTCCCCATCCGCCCGTCTCTGACCCTCTCCCCTCTCGGGCTGTCTGCCCCCTCACATGCCGGAAAGCCCTGAGCGTCCCTGGGAGACCCAGACGCAGGTGACGGGCCCCTTGGAGGATGGGGGCCGTGCTCCCCTCCACTAACTCCCCCTCTGCCCCGCCCCCCTCCCTGCAGTGAGACTGTTATCTGCTCCAGCTGGGCCACTGTCATGCTTTACGATGACAGCAACAAGCGATGGGTGCCGGCAGGCACGGGCCCCCAGGCTTTCAGCCGCGTCCAGATCTACCACAACCCCACAGCCAATTCCTTCCGGGTGGTCGGCTGGAAGATGCAGCCGGAACAGCAGGTGAAGCCTCTGCTCCCGTCTCCCCCTCCCTCTGCAGCCCCCTGCCCCCACCCCTGCACCTCTCCCCCCATCCTCACCCACCTTTCCCCCTCCCGCCAAGGTGGTCATCAACTGTGCCATCGTCCGGGGTATCAAGTATAACCAGGCCACCCCCAGCTTCCACCAGTGGCGCGATGCCCGCCAGGTCTGGGGCCTCAACTTCGGGAGCAAGGAGGACGCGGCGCAGTTTGCCGCGGCCATGGCCAGCGCCCTAGAGGCATTGGAAGGTGAGAGAGTGGGGGGGGGGGGCCCGGAGCCCTGCCTGGGGGCCGCCGCTCTACCACCCTCAAATCACCCCTCGTTCGCATTAATTGCTCCTGCACTGGTCCCGTGGAGAAAGAGGGTGAGGACTTTGTCGAGGCTCCCGCGTGCCCCACACGCACCCGCGCAGAAAACGCACGATTCCTGAAAGGATATGTTTACACACCTGGGCTCTGCGAGTCAGGGGTTCTGGAACATCCTAGAACTGGGGCCCGCCTCCCCGATCCAGATCCTTCCAGCCCCCGAAGGGCTCCCAGCGCCCTTTCACTAGGTAGACGTTGTAGTGATGGGTCATCCGTTAGTTTTCTGGCCTCGCTCTTAAGAAAGAGATGGCCAGTCGGGATTTCTTAAACACGAGCACGCACAGGCATCCCCAAGGTGAGGCTTTAGGAGACCGCGGGGCATCCAGGGTCTGGGAGGGCTGCTGTCGGACTTCTCGTCCCTCCAGTGGCAGAGGTGTTTGCTTCCTGGGACAAGCTCCGTGCTAGTGGGAAAGGGCTTGCTTGCCTGGCTGGGGGCATGGTAAAGGATAGTGGGTGCCAGAGCCTGCAGGTGGGTGAGGAAGAGGCTGCCAACCTTCCAAGCGTTCTTGGGCTGGGGTCTGAGTGCCGGTGACAGTGTTTCAGAGCCCGGATGCTAGAAATCGGCCTGAATCGGTCTTGTTCACGCAAGTTCTGGTCTGCAAGACGTGGGGCAAGTGACTGCCCGCTGTGGGCTTTCGCTGGGAGTCATCCCGGCACCGGCCTCGTTTCTGCTCGGTCCAGGGAGGGGGAGGCTGCTGTCGACCCTCATCCCGCACCCCGGCCTGACCCGCGTCCCATACCATCCCACGCCGCAGCCCGAGGGTCAGGGTCCTGGGGGAAGGAGGAAGCGAGCGCCTCTGGGAGGGATTCCTGGGAGAGTTGAGGGAGAGTGTCACAGGGTGGGGCAAAGTTCTGGGGTTGACTCACCACGCTTTTCTACTCTCGCCTTCCAGGAGGGGGGCCCCCGCCACCCCCACCACCTGCGGCACCTTCCACCTGGTCTGTCCAGAACGGTCCCACCGCAGAGGAGGTAGAGCAGCAGAAAAGGTGGGGCCAGCCCCTGGGTGGAGAACCTTACCGGCACCAGAGTTCTAGGATGTTCCAGAACCCCTGACTCGCAGAGCCCAGAACGCTCCAGTGTTCACTCACCAGAATGTTCCTACTACTCCCGGGGTGGGGGCTAGAAATGAAGGGCTTTCAGAAAACCCCACCTCCTGGAGTCTGAGAAACTCCCCCACATTCCCGAGTCCAAAAGTTGGTTGTTTAAAATATCTGGGGCATTTTGTAATTCACGTGTTCTTGACAGTCTGATGACTCGGAGGCTCCCATCTTGGTCGCCCCTTGTCCCTGCCCTTCCCCCCATCTCTTTCCTGGGCCCCTGGGGGAGGAAGGCGAGGGCGGGGAGTGGCAGTGCGCCGCCCTGGAGACCTGGGAGAGGAGCCCGGAGGTGGCTGGCCATCCTTGGGGCCCCGAGCGACGGCCGTTCCCTCACCCCTTCTCAGGCAGCAGCCGGGCCCGCCAGAGCACTTGGAGCGCCGAGTCTCCAATGCAGGTGACTGCTCGGTGGCCTTGGGGGGGATGTGGGGGAGGCGGGGAGCAGGGGTTAGGGGGCTTCCTAAGGAGGGGGTGCGCCAGCTGGATAGCAAGGAGTGAGGCTCCTCTCTTAGCACCCTCCTTTTCTGTGTTTCTTCCAGGAGGCCCGCCTGCTCCCCCGGCTGGGGGACCCCCCCCACCGCCGGGGCCTCCTCCTCCTCCTGGTCCCCCCCCACCCCCTGGTGCCCCCTCAGGGGTCTCAGCCGCAGGGCACGGAGCAGGGGGAGGCCCGCCCCCTGCGCCCCCTCTCCCCACAGCACAAGGCCCCAGTGGTGGGGGAACAGGGGCCCCCGGCCTTGCGGCAGCCATTGCTGGAGCCAAACTCAGGAAAGTCAGCAAGGTGAGGGGGCCATGCGGGGCAGGATGTGGGGTGACGGCCCTGATGGAATGATGGGATGAGGCCAGAGCTGCTGGGGGTGGGGGCCAAGAAGCCCCCCCATAAAGCCCCCTCCTCTTTGTGATTTCTCCAGCAGGAGGAGGCCTCAGGGGGGCCCTCAGCCCCCAAAGCGGAGAGCAGCCGGAGCACGGGCGGGGGGCTGATGGAAGAGATGAACGCCATGCTGGCCCGGAGGTGAGCCTGAGTCTGGAGCCAGCAGTGCCTTGGAAAGCTCTGGGAAGAGGCCCCTCAGACCCGCAGTTACCCCCTGGAGATTCCGGTTCAGTAGGGCCAGGCTAGGGGAGGGCTCAGATTCCGGCTTGGTTCGTTTCTTTGGGTGAAAGTTCCCTCTTTGACAGGCAGGTTTGGGATATAATGCTGGAGATTCCATTCCCCTGAGATGGCTGAGGTCTGGAACCACCGAGGTAGCCTCCAGAATGTTCTGAAACCCAGAATTCTAGGACCTCAGGAGGTCTCCCCCTTAGGAGAGCCTGCCTCAGAATCTTGGAAACTCCGATTCCCAGAAGCCCAGCTGTCTGAGACAGAGACTTCCTCCCACCCTTAGGATTTTGTGATTCCTAAACGTGAGAATCCTAAACCCCCACCCCAGTTGGAGAAAGGCCCTCTTCGTTAACTTCTAAAATTCCAGTTTCCTTAGCCTTGGAGAATTCCAGAACTCTACACCTTAGACTCCACCTTTCTAGAACTCTGGTAAGAATTACTGAGTGGCTGAGGGAGGGCTGAAGTCATCTGTTTTTGCCTGTCCCTCCCGCAGAAGGAAAGCCACACAAGTTGGGGAGAAACCCCCCAAGGATGAATCTGCCAATGTGAGTTAGGGGCTCTTCCTGCCATTGGCACCATAGGCCTTACCATTCGGGCAGGGCGACTTGGCGGGGGGAGGGTGCCGGGGGTGCGCTAGGAATGGGCGGGGTTTGAAGCCGGAGGAGGAGAATGAGCCGACGGTCTCATGACAGTTTTATTTCCCACCAGCAGGAGGAGCCAGAGGCCAGAGTCCCAGCCCAGAGTGGTGAGTGAAGCCAGTCTACCCCGCGGAAACTCCAAGTCTCAGGGTGCCCTGTTCTCACGGGGAACGCCCCCTCATGGGGGGAGTCTGTGCAAACAATGATGAGGATTGTAGTCTCCTAAGAAGGTTCTTGGAACAGGGACTGATGGCACTGGGGGGGGAAGATGGAGGCGGCACATTCCTTGTCCCTGACCTTCTTGATTTGTCGCCTTTCCCCCAGAACCTGTGCGGAGACCTTGGGAGAAGAACAGCACAACCTTGCCAAGGTGGGCCATCCATGCTGGGGCCCCACCCCCCATAAATTGATAGGATTTGCCAAATTTGTGTACTTTTCCTTGTAGGAAGGAACACAATGGGACCCCTGGACCGGGAAGCAGGGGAGGCTGACCCTCTCTCTAATCTCATTTCTGTTCCAAATCACACCGACTCTCCTAGGATGAAGTCCTCTTCCTCCGTGACCACTTCTGAGGCCCACCCCTCTACGCCCAGCTCCAGTGATGAGTCAGACCTGGAGAGAGTGAAACAGGTAGCTTGGGGAGGGACCCCAAGGTGAAGTTTGGGGGCTAGAAAGGAGCCACAGGAAGAAAGGAGATCTGGGTCCAAACTCTAACACCGACCTGCCCTAGGATTCTCTGAAAAGGCCTCAGAAACCTGAGGTTTCCAACCTGAGAAAGGGAGAGATTGAATCAGATCAGGGATGATGCACATACCACAGCCTTCTTTTGCGCCCGGCCCGGGCAGACCTTACTAATCGATCACTGCACTCACTCCTGATGAGTACCCAGAGTCCTTCCAGCACACTAGCCAGAGACAGCCAGCACCAACTGGAATTGGCAGGAGACTGGAATATATTTGCCAGCCATGGTACTGGATCCTCTCCAGTCCTTTTCATCTGGCTCCAAGGATCCAGAATTTTTCTCAAAAATTCTCCACTCTGTGGTCTTATCAGTGATGTCACTGTGTGTGTGTGGGGGGGGGGGGTTCTTGAACCTTCTTCCTCTGGCCCTTGGGTCATTAAGAAAGGGCAGCTTCATTTCTGCAAGTCCAGGCACCCTTCCTGATTGATTGCACCCCATTATTTCCAGGAGCTTCTGGAAGAAGTGAGGAAGGAACTACAGAAGGTAAAAGAGGAAATCATTGAAGGTGAGGTTTTTTTTTTTTAATTTTAAGCATATATTTTGGAGGCATCGTGCCTCCTGGAAAGGGCCCTGTGTTGGAAGGGAAGGCGGAAGAGGCTCTGCCCCCTGATCTCTGCCCTTGGTTTCCTTCCAGCATTTGTCCAGGAGCTGAGGAAGCGGGGTTCTCCCTGACCACAGGGCCCCAGAAGATTCCATATCTCCTTTCTGCACAGCCCGCCTGTCACCCTGCTTTCCCTGCCTCGACTTGACTTGGAATTGGCTGAAGACCACACAGGAATGCATCTTCCCCACTCCCCGTCCTACTAGGAAAATTCCAAAGGGGTGTGGCTTCCTTGGCCCCCACGCCCACACCCATACTGGCTGCTGATTGGCTGGGGAGGCCCCCACCCTTTGCTCCCTTTGGTCCTTCCCCTCCACCATCCCCTTGGGGCTGGTTCCTCTGCTGGGGATGTACCAATTTACCCCACAGTAAGGGGGAAGGAAGGAGGGAATTTCACATTCCCTTGTTCTAGATTCACTTTAACGCTTAATGCCTTCGAATTTTTGTTTTTTTAAGAAAAAAAAGTATATATATATATTTAGGTTGGAGGGGGAGGGAAATTTTGTTTCTCTTTGGTTTTGATAAAATTGGGGTGTGGGGAGTTTTTAAATGCTGTACCCCAGGCTTGTCCCATTTGGGGCAGCTATTTAAGGGGGGGGTGGCCTACCAGGCTGGGGTCACCTCCCCCACCCTCACCCCAGGGAGCTCCCTTCCCTTTGGCTCCTTCCCCTTTTCTATGAGGAATTAAGATGCTATAACTTTTTGGAACCTCAGTTTTTTGGTTTTTTATTTGGGTAGGTTTTGGGGTCCAGGCCATTTTTACCCCCTGGGGAAAATAAGATGAGGGAGAAAGGAAAAGGGGAGGACACCTCTCCTCTCCCACTTTCACCTTTAGCTTCTTGAAAATGGGCCCCGACGGAATAAATCTGCCAGTTTTTTATAAATCTGAAGATTGCTGGATTGATTCGAAAGCCTTCTCTGATGAGGATGGGGGTGCCCCTCCCACAGGAATCCACCTTCCCCTCCTCTTCCTCCTTCCCACCCTGCACCTGTTCCAGTTCCCACAGGCTCCAGCAACCGGATCTACCCCCCTGAGAAAGCTCAGGACAGTCCCTCACTGTGTGGCATCGGGCAAGTCCCTTTGCTACCCTGGGGCCTCAGTTTTCCCATCTGGGAAACAGCCTATAGGATGACTCTGCCCAGCCTCTGGGAATCCTCCTGGTCTCTCTGCTAAAACCAATGAGCCTTGTACCCATTTTGCAGATTTAGCCATGCTTCTCAGACACATTCTTAAAGATGCCTTCTTTACCCCAGAGCTCCTTTAATTATGAAACTTACAGTCTTTTAAAAAAAAAAATAGAATTCAGAAATCACAGAGCTCATACACACCCCCTTCAGTGGTTCAGTGGGTTGGCAGGGGTTAGGTCGGGTAGCTAACCTTGCCTGGTTGGAATTTTCCATTTGGATGGGGGTGGGGAGCTTCAGGACTGAGGGGCAGGTGGTCCCTCTGGAGGAAGACTTCGCAGGAAGGAAGGTGAGAGTGGGCTGGGCGACCGGTCCAAAGGCAAGAAGGAAGAAGGAATCCCTGAGTACTCAAGAGCAGGTTTGGATTGGAGATGGGGGGGGTGTGACAGGTGCCCCACATAGAAGGGGACAGATGAGGGAGTAGGAGAGCACAGTGGACAAGGACAATAGTAGGCCCAGAACTGCAGACAGGTAAGCAAAGCTAAGACCAAAACACAGAATGGTTCATCCCTAGGCACGACCGATTTTTCTACCCCAGAGGACCAACTCCAGCTGGAACAGACCACAGAAGGTGCAGGGAGACCCTGCACAGCTTCTCCATGGGTTATGGCACAGACTAAAGGCGGGGTATCTGTTGGGATGCCCAATTGAGGTATCAATGGATGCCAGACTCAAGGCAGAAGCCACAGAGGGGACTCGAGCTAAGACACTCCGAGATCCATCGTTGTCTGCCCCCTCCAAGTGAGGTAGAGGGAAGATGGTGCGGTCCCCAAGTCCCCTGGGGGTTTTGCATTTTCGTTACAATGGTCTTCACCGATGAAGAAGGGGAAGGGGAGTTCTGGTGTAATGGATGGGGGGTGGGGAAGCCACTCACAGGAGTGGAGGTGTGAGTGACAGAACGAGTTAGCCAGGTGTGGCCTGGTGGCCGCCTAGTGGTGGGTGGGTGGGTGGGATCCAATGGAAGACAATGTCCTCGCATCAAAAGTGCTCAATCAGTGGACTGGGGAGAGGGGGGAGGCAAGGGGACTCCTGTTGGAACGTTCCACCCACTAGTGGGTGAAGTCCCTGTGGAAGGTACCACCGGGCAGGTTAGTCGGGACGTGACCAAAAGCCCGGTGGCCTCAGCCCCCCTCCAACCTGCCTTCTGCCCCTAAAAGGACCGGTGGTATTAACTGGGCCGGTTCAGGAAGGGGCAGTGTGGACAGGAGGTCACGTCGGAGACGCCAGAGCCCACACCACAGCCGCATCGAAGACCAAGGTCCCGCGCGCGCGGGCCCCTATTCCTCGGGCGGTGCCTGGGGCGCGGCCGGCGGGTCCCGGGCAAAGAGCTGGGCGCGCACCTCCCGCATCTGCGCCCGCAGCTCGTCCACGGCGCTCTGCAGCGGCGCCGCCTGCACCCGATCCTGCAGGGCCTCCAGCGCCAGCTCCAGGTGGTCCACCTCGTCCCGGATCGCGCTCCAGGCTGCGTGCCGCTCTCTCTCCTTGCGCCGCTGCTGCGCCTGCTGGCGCCAGTACTCCAGCACTAGGCAGCCGCAGGCCATCACGAAGATGGTGGCCTCGCCCAGCAGCTCGGCGCCCAGCTCGGCGGCCGCGTCCTCGTTCAGCGGCTTGATGGCTTGCGCAGTGAAGCCCATGAGGCGCATCTTGGCGCGCATCTCCGCCCAGTGGTACACTGCGGGGGAAGAGGGGTAAGGGATCTTTGGCGCGGGAGCCGCGGCAATCCCCGCCCCTCGACGCCTCGGTGCCCTGGCCGGAGCAAAGGGCACACGGCAGCCAGAATCGCCGGCGTTAGGGAGTGGGCGCCTTCAAGAGGACCTGCGCGGGGGCCGAAGGCGTCCTCCGGCCTGGGGTGGCCCGGAGGGCATCTTTTGAAAGGGTCCGGAAGCTTATGGCGAGCAGCCTGGGATGAGAAATGCTGCTCTGGAGGGGAGGTCCTGAGTGGGGGCCGCACCTCTGGGGGGCGTGTGCGGGGATCACAGATCCAGGGCAGGTGTAAAGCTTGTTCCTTCAGCTCCTTCCCCAGGGCGCTCGGGGGCCCTCCAGGCTCTTTCCCTCCTCCCCTGAAGGTGGCGCTGACACTTGCGATCTCCCGACGCGTGCTCGCTGTGGGGTTTGGGGCTTGAGCCAGGCTGTGCTAACTTCTTCACCTAATGGCTTATTCGGGTGAATAAGGACTGGGAACATTGTCATCGTCCATAAACACAACACAAGCACAACACGGGTGTTGAAACCCGAGTCAATCCAGGAGTCATTAATATCCCTCCTTAGATCCGTCGATGCTGACCAGGAAAATACGGGTCCTCGCGCTCAGCGCTCATTAAGGAATGAACTTCTGAAAAATATCTACTTCTCCCCTGCCACCGCAGCCAGCCTGACGTGACTCCCTTCCCTTCCTTTTAGGTAGACGAGTAACACATGCACGTGGGGGGAATGATTTAGACTACACAAAAGGGGGTAGACGGAAAAACCGAAGTCCGCCTTCCCACCTCCAGCTTCGGTCCTGTTCCTGCTCCCACCACGTTTGGTCCTTTCTGCCTTGATTTCTTCCAGCTTAACGCCACGATGCCAAATAACGTGCGTATACCTCCGTTTCTTGAGTTACTAAGGTGAATTTTTAAAAAATATGCCGTTTTGATTGTTCTACTCCCAACCGCCCCTTATGTGATTTTACTGCCTATTCTGTATCCTGTCCTTAAACCTCCACTCTCAACTTTTACAAAGTGATTTGAATTTAAGTTACTTTTTTACTGTTTATCGGTTATCATTGTCATTGTAGATAATATACCTATTGCCTGAACTTCCTCCCAAGTGTACCCATAAGTATATTAACTGCCCTACCCTGGCCCCATCCCCCCAAACCTCCTGTTACATTGCCTGCTTTCTTTCTTTCCTTCTTTCTTTCTTCCTCCCTTCCTTCCTTTTTTCCTTCCTTCCCTCCCCTCCCCTCCCTTTCTTTCTTTCTAAATTTTATTTATTTATTTGAAAGAGAGAGAGAGCACAGAGGGAAAGAGAGAAGCAGACTGCCGGGAGAGCCAGGAGCCCATGGCGGGGCTCGATCCCAGGACCCCCAAGATTACCACCTGAGCCAAAAGCAAGCCGCTTAACTGACTGAGCCACCCAGGTGCCCCGCCACGGTGTCTTTCTAAGGTTAAAATAAGTCTTCAGTGCTTGGTCCATAGACTGAGTCTGAAAATGAAAATATAGAGCAGGTGTATCATTAAGGCTATGTAAACACTAATCACTGGGAACCCGTAATGCAGACGTAATTTTGTTTCTGCATTCTGAGCCTGTAACATTAATTGGGGGCTCTAAACGTTGCTATCTGTCATGCCACATTTTTAGTCTTTTCATACTTATTTTTATTTATTTGTTTGTTTATGTAGACTCCATGCCCAATATGGGGCTTGAACTCATGACCCTGAGATTAAGAGTTGCATGCTCTTCCCACTGAGCCAAGCAGGTGCCCAATCTTCTCATATTTAGAGTTTTATTTTACCATATGAAGCTTTTAGTTTTCCCTAGACTGGTTTCTCACCACAAATGCCGGATGTGATCCACCAATGCCTGATTTCTAAATGCATACGGAAAGGCAAAGAGCCAAAAAGAGGACCGCTGAAGAAAAACGAAGCTGGAGTCCTTATACTACCAGATATGAAGTTACCATAAAGCCATAATCATCAAGACGGTGTTGTGAGACATGAATAGATATAAACAGACAGAGCGATAGCACAGAATAGAGAATCCAGCAACATCCACCCACGGATGGTCTGATCATGTGACCCGTGCGTACAGCAACACTGTAGTGCAACAGGGACGGTCTTTTTTAGTACATGCTCTTGGGTCACCTGGATACTCACAGAGGGGGGAAAAAAACTTTGGCATCTACCTCACACGGTAACACAACAATCGATTCCATAGAGATCATAGATCAAAATGTCAGAGGCACAAAAATAACACCGTCGGAAAAAGCAGAGGAAAGTATCATCGTAACCCTGATTTGTCCAATATTCATTAATATCTGCTGAATAAAACATAAAAAGGACTAGCCATAAAGAAAAGTCTGACACGGGGCCCCTGGGGGGCTCAGTCATTTAGCGTCTGCCTTTGTCTCAGGTCATGATCCCAGGGGTCCTGCGATTGAGCCCCGCATCGGCTCCCCGCTCGGTGGGAAGCTTGCTTCTCCCTCTCCCATGCCCTCTGGTTGTGTTCCCTCTCTCCCTGTGTTTCTCTCTGTCAAATAAATAAAATCTTTAAAAAAAAAAAGAGAGAGAGAGAGAGAGAGAAAAGTCTGATGCACTAAAATACGTTGAAAATAAGCAGCACTTGGAGGACTCAGTCGGCAGAGCGGGCGACTCTTGATCTTGGGGTTGTGAGTTCGATCCCCACGTTGGGTGTTGAGATTACTTAAAAATAAATAAATAAATAACCTTAAAAACAAGTAAACAAAATCTATCAAAATTAAGAACTTCCATTCCTCAAAAGACACCAGCAAGAGAAGGAAAAGGCAAATTCCAGACTGGGAAACGTCATTTTCCACACATTTTCTCTCTGAGAAAGAACTCATTTTTGGGATATGCAAAGACTTCTGGGAATCAGTGAGAGAAACGTGGACCACCCAATGGAGAAGGACTTGAATCACCAAAGGGGGTGACATCTAAGTGGCCACGAGACAGACACGTGAAAAGATGCTGAACCCCACTACACATTAGGAAAATACTAATTAGCCTTGGAGGAGGTCACTGATGACACTCACTGCGGAAACTGGTTGCCAGTGACTACTGAAGTTCAACATTTGGGGTGCCTGGCTGGCTCAGTCGGTAGAGCGTGCAACTTTTGAATGGGGCCTACACTGGGTGTAGAGAATAAATTAATTACATAATACATACGTACATACATACATAAAAGAAGACTCTAGGACACAATGATAACACATTCCCTTCTTATTTAAAAAAACAAAAGTTGATGAATGGTTAAGAAGGTCTATAAGGTTTCATAATATAATTTTGGAGTGTGATTTTTTTCCACAACTTTTTTAAAAGTTCAAATTTCATATGTCCGTGTCCTCCATAAATCTAAACATAAACAGTTCCTTTTTTTTCCTAAATATTTTTTTTTAAGATTTTATTTATTTATTTAGACACAGAGAGCGAGATCACAAGTAGCCAGAGGCAGGCAGAGAGGGAGGCAGAAGCAGGCTCCCTGCTGAGCAGAGAGCCCGATGCGGGGCTCGATCTCAGGACCCTGAGACCACGACCCGAGCTGAAGGCAGAGGCTTTAACTCACTGAGCCACCCAGGCGCCCCTCTTTTTTTTCTAAGGATTTTATTTACTTATTTGACAGAGAGGAATGAGATCACAAGTAGGCAGAGAGGCTGGCAGAGAGTGAGGGGGAAGCAGGCTCCCCGCTGAGCAGAGCCGGGTTCAATCCCAGGACCCTGAGATCATGACCGGAGCTGAAAGCGGAGGCTTTAACCCACTGAGCCACCCAGGCGCCCCTATAAACAGTTCCTTAAAGGTAAAAAATCTCAGGGTGCTTGGGTGGCTCAGTGGGTTAAAGCCTCTCTCTGCCTTCGGCGCAGGTCATGATCCCGGGGTCCTAGGATCGAGCCCCGGCATCGGCATCATCGGGCTCCCTGCTCAGCAGGAAGCCTCCTTCTCTCTCTCTCGCACTCCCCCTGCTTGTCTTCCCTCTCTCGCTGTGTCTCTGTCAAATAAATAAATAAAATCTTACCAAAAAATAAATAAAGATAAAGGCGCAAAATAGAAACACAGCCAGAAACGGAGGGGGATTTTATGTCACAATCTGTAAGTTGTCAGGCACAGTAGTTGAAACGATATGAAGCAAAAAATGGTGAAATCACTCATGTCTGCTTTCCTGGCAGTTACTGACATCCACAGGCATGCTTTTGCCAACTGACCATCAATTCTGAAATATTGCACTACTACTAAATGCCATAATTTCAAAAGGAAAATAAAATAAAAAAAGCGAACGAGCTTTATATACTTCAACACAGAAAAATCCCCAAAACATAACGCGGAGTGAAAAAATACATACAAGTTCTAAAAGATACATACAGCACAATAAAAACAAGAACGTGCACTGACGATAAACACATACACATCTGGGAAAAGCACAGAGTCTCATGTGGCTTTAATAATACTCGGCATCCTCAGGACAGGTGGGGGAGGAGGGGGGAGAACCAGTGGGGCTTCTGTTTTATCTTCTAAAAAACAGGGAGGAGCACCTGGCTGGCTCAGTCAATAGAACATGTGACTCTTGATCTCAGAGCTGTGAGTTTGAGCCTCACGTTGTGTGTAGAGATTACTTAGAAAAAAAAAAAACTTTAGGGGCACCCGGCTGCCTCCGTTGGTTAAGCACCCAACTCTTGGTTTCAGCTCAGGTCATGATCTCAGGGTCGTGAGATCGAGCCTTGTGTCGGGCTCTGTGGTCAGTGTGGAGTCTGCTTGAGACTCTCTCTCTCTCCCTCTCCCTCTGCCTCTTCCCCAACTCATGGTCTAAATAAATAAGAAACAAACAAATAAAAAAAATTTTTTTAAGGAATTTTAGGGGCACCTAGCTGGCACAGTGGGTAGAGCACACAACTCTTGATCTCAGGGTTGGGAGTTCAAGCCCCACGTTGGGCACAGAGCTCACTTTAAAAAACAAAAAGGGAATTTTATACTTTCTTTTTTTTTTTAAGATATTATTTATTTATTTATTTATTTATTTGACAGAGAGATCACAAGTAGGCAGAGAGGCAGGCAGAGGGAGAGAGGGGGAAGTAGGCTCCCTGCTGAGCAGAGAGCCCGATGTGGGGCTCCATCCCAGGACCCTGAGATCACGACCTGAGCCGAAAGCAGAGGCTTTAACCCACTGAGCCACCCAGGCACCCCTGTACTTTCTTTTATTAAGAAAGTAAGAAGGAAAACCGTAGACTTGGAGAAAGTATTACAAATAATATACAATATTATTATATGTTGATATATAATAATATATTATCTAATAATATCATCATGAAGTTTTCGTTATTATCTAATAAAGGACTTGTATCCAAGAACGTCTAAGGAACTCTTAAAACCCAACATTAGGAACATAAACAATCCAATTAAATTGGGCAAAAGGTTTGAACAGACATCTCACCAAAGAAGACATACAAATGGCCACGAAGCACATTAAAAGATGCACAACACATTAGTCACTACAGGCACAGAAATCAAAACCACAATGAGGTACCATTTCACACCTACTGGAATAACTATAATCAAGACGACCAAAAAAAAACAAAACCCAACTGCTTTCAAGTTTTCAGAGTGAAAGCAACTCTCGTCTACCTCGAGTGGGAATGTTGAGTGGCTCAGCTACTTTGGAAAACAGTTTGGCAATTACCTAAAAAGTTAAACATCAATTTACCATAAGACCCAACAAATCCACTCCTGGGAATCTACGCAAGAGAAATCACACACGTCACATGCTTGCGCGCAAACGTTCCCAGTGGCGTTATTCACAGGAGCCGAAAAGTGGAAACAACTCAGTGCCCGTTGACGGGTGAACGGGTAAATAAAATCTGGTGTATTTATACAGTGGAGTATTATTATCAATATCCTTCTTATTATTATTGTAAGATTTTATTTATTTATTTCACAGAGAGAGAGCGCACAAGCAGGAGGAACAGCAGGAGAGGGAGAAGCTGAGCAGGGAGCCCGATGCGGGGCTCGATCCCAGGACCCTGGGATCTTGACCTGAGCCAAAGGCAGACGCTTAACAACTGAGCCCCCCAGGCGCCCCTACAGTGGAGTATTATTAACACATAAAAAGGAGGGAAGCAGTGATCCAGGCTACAACATGGACGAATCCTGAAAACATTATGCTGAGTGAAAGAAACCAGACACAAAAGACCGTGTAGTGTTAATGGTTCCTTTTATGTGAAATGACCACATCAGGGAAATCTATAGAGACAGGAAGTAGATTAGTGGTGGCTGGGGGTATGGGGGTGGGGGAGTCAGTGGGGGGGTTAGGGGTGAGGGGGTGAGGGAGTGACTGTTAAGGGACACGCGGGACCTCTTTGGAGTGACAGAAATAGTCTAAAATTGAATTTTGGTTGTGGTCGCCCAGCCGGGTAAATTTACTAAAAATGATAAAAGGGTCCACTGGAAACAGGAATTTTGCAGCATGTAGATTACACCTCAGTAAAACTGTTTAAACAAACAAAACGAAACGCTGGGGTCTCGGAGCATCTGCCCCTGAAGCGGGCTGATGCCCTCCCGAGCGACTGGGGCTCTGGGACTGACGACGACGGCTCCCTGCTGAGCCCAAGGGGACCCTACCAAACAGCAGGGGCCTCAGGAATGAGTGCTCCTATCTGTGGGGTGTTCAGTTTTCCAAAGTCGAAACCCCTCTCCTGGCCTGGGGATGCGCCCTTGCTGTCAGCGAGGAATGGACATGGAAACCGGAGCCCCCCGTGGCTCCCCTAGATGGGGATTACTCTTCTCCCACAACCACAGGGCGTGAGGCCAGCAGCCAGGGCTGCCTTGGTGGCCCCGGGATGTCACCAGGGACCCGGATTCCTACTGTCTCAGCCTTACCTTCCTTGTGATGGGGGATTTTAGCCACACGCCCCAAAGACACCTGCTGTCCCTCTAGGGGCCCAAATCCTCCTTCTAGGTGGAGGGCAGGGCGGCTCAGAAAGCATGGGCGTCTGATCTCTCCCTTTTTATGAGGAAGCCACTGGATTTCCTGGAGACCCCATGGAGCAGACTGGCCTCGTGTCATGGAGTCACCCTTCCCTGCGGGGGAGTCCCACATCCTTGGAGGGTCCGGCACTCTTGGGGTTCTCACGATGGAGAGGCGGGGGAGCAGGGTGACTCCGCAAGAAGCAGAGTGTCTCCCAAAGTGAGCGTCGCCGGCGGGCTCTCACCCCTCCCTACAGTCCCCTTGAAGACTCTTTGCTTCTGTCTCGCCCTGGCAACCAGCTCTCCGGCTTGAGGGCCAGGCTCGGCCATCTTGCCCCCTCCCTGGACCTGAAATCTTGAGCAAGGCTTCAAGGATGCTCCTCCCACTCCCGGAGCTCCACCCACTGCGAGAAGCCACAGAAAAAACACAGGTGCCCGCCCCAGGCTCTGCAGCCGGCATTTGTGGCGGGGAGTGAGACCTCAAAAGCCCAGCAGCGGTTGCTTGGGGGAGGGGAGCGGGGGAGGGGCTTGAGCAAACCTGGGGAGTGATGACATGTGTTCACCATCTCCAGCTTCTCCAGGTGGCTCCTCAAGGACATACATAGGCCAAAAGTCGTTACACGCTTCATATACGTGTGTTATATTGTGTGTCACTGACACTTTAGTAAAGGCGCTTTAGGGGGAAAAAAAAAAAACAAGGTAAAGCAGGATAAGCAGCTTAGAAGCAGACAGAAGGAATGAGGGTTTGTTGCTCAGAGAAAGAGCCCTGACTCTTTAAAATGATCACAAGGGCTGCATGTTCTGTCCCATTGCTGATTTTCTGGCTATTTCCAAAGGAACCTCATTCGGTGCTCTCTGCGCCCTTTGCTCTCTCTCATCGTTGGGTCTTTGCCTATGTTGTTCCTTCTGGCTGCAACGCACACTCCTTCCCACGCTCACCCTGAATTATCAGGTCCCGCTCAGACGCATCCTCCTGAGGGAAACCCCTTCTGACCAGCCAGGCTGGGTCTGTCACCCTCTGTATGGGCTTTGCCATCCCAGCTCCAACCACTCCGGGTTGTCACCATCTGGGGGAGCGGTCTGTTTCCCCCATGAGCTGGGAGTCCCAAGAATGCAGGGTCAAGAGTGTCTTGGTCACCCCTGGGTCTCCAGCACAGCCTGGTAAGGGGCGAGGCACAGAGCAGGGACTTAGGGAATATGTATTGAAAACATCAGTCCATCAATAGGCCAGCCTGTCAGTCAGCAAAAGAATTAATAACCTCCCAACTGCAAAAGAGCAGAAGGTACTCTTCCAGCGGACAGACGCAGGGGTCAGCACTCAAACCAAGTGGTCAAAGTCGGCGTCATCCGTCAAGGGACAAACTGACATCATGACCGGGGGGGAAGGTGTCACAGGAAAGCACGGCATCGCCCCCAGAGTCATCCTGCTGAAAACGTTCACTCTGGGTCTAATCACGAGTCCAGAGCATGGGTCATTTTCCCCAGGACAACTGGGCTGGAAGTTTTCAAAAAATCCAAAGTCCTACAAGTCCAAAAAAGGCAGAGCTGTCCTAGATTTCAAAAGATGAAAGAGATGACTAGAAAATGTAATGTGTGGGCCATGACGGAATCCTGGGTTGGATGGGGAAAAAGTCTATATTAAAGGATATTTTGACATCGTTGGAGAAATTTGAAAATAGGCAGTTTCTTAGATTACATTATGAAATTATTAAGAATTTTCTTAGTGTAGGGCGCCTGGGGGGCTCAGTCAGTTAAGGATCTGCCTTTGGCTCAGCTCATGGTCCCGGGGTCCTGGGACTGAGCCCCGCATCGGGCTCCCTGCTTGGCGGGGAGCCTGCTTCTCCCTCTGCCTGCTGCTCCCCCTGCTTGTGCTCTCTCTCTGTCAAATATATAAATAAAATCTTAAAAAAAAAAGAACTTTCTTAGTGCATGATGGCTTTTTGGATTGTGTGGGAGAAGGTTCTTATTCTTAGAAGACATACACTTAAGTTTTTAAGGGTAAAGTGCCATGGCATCTGCAAATTACTTTCAAATGATTCAAAGGAAAAAAAATCTGTGTACATATGGAGGCACAGACAGAGACATAAAGCGTTGCAGGTTACATGTTTGTGCCTCCCCCTCCAGTACATATGTTGAAGCCATAACCCCCAATGTGATGGTATTTGGAGGTGGAGCCTCTAGGTAATTCGGTTTAGATGAGGAGGTCATGAGGGCAGGGATCCTGAACAGGATCGGTGTCCTTATAGGAAGAGAAAGAGGGGCGCCGGGGTGGCTCGGTCATTAAGCGTCTGCCTTCGGCTCAGGTCATGATCTCAGGGTCCTGAGATGGAGCCCCACATCGGGCTCCCTGCTCAGCCGGGAGCCTACCTCTCCCTCTCCAGCTCCCCCTGCTTGTGTTCCCTCTCTCGCTGTGACTCTCCGTGTCAAATAAATAAAATCTTAAAAAAGAAGAAGAAGAAGAAGAGAAAAAGACACCAGGGCTTTCTTCCTTCCCTCTCTCTCTCTCTCTCTCTGCCATACGAGCACGCCATGAGAAGGCAGCTGTCTACAAACCAGGAAGCGGGACCTCACCGGAACCGAATCTGTTAGCGCCTTGATCTTGGACTTCCCAGCCTCCAGAATGTTGCGAAAATAAATGCCTGCTGTCTAAGCGCGCAGATCCAAGATCTCTGAAGGGCACACGCAGGGTGCGATGGGAACAAGCGGTGACTCTAGTAAGGGCATCTGGGTGTTCACTGTCTAGTTTTTGTCCATTTTTCAGTAAGTTTGACAATTTTCCAAATAAGATGTTCGGAAGAAATACATGCAAAAAAAAACCCCTGAGTACACAAAGAAAATACACCAACACGTCAAAAAGTGCTGATGGTTTCCGGCCGCTTGGTTTTATGATGGTCTTAATGTTTAAATTTTCTCCTCTGAATACTGGGGACTTGCTCAGTTAAAAAAGAGAGGAAAACCCAGAACGCACACATGATCAGATCCAGCAGTTGTCATTTCCAGGAATTATTCTTAATAAAATCACAATGGGATGCACGAAGGTTTAGCCCAGGGCCCCTGAGGCCCAGCATGGCTCTCTGGGGAGGTCCTTTCCTGTTGATTGCTGGGTGGTGCCCTCTAGGGCAAGGAGAGGCTGTGCCAATGTGTGGTGGGGGCCACTGTCTAAGTTTAAAGCTCAAGACCCAAGGCGCTTGGCCGGCTCAGTCCGTGGAGAACGTGACTCTTGATCTCAGGGTCGTGAGTTTGAGCCGCACATTAGGTGGGGAAGGACTCAAAAAATTTTTTAAAAAATTAAAAACAGGGCGCCTGGGTGGCTCAGTTGGTGGAGCAACTGCCTTCAGCTCAGGTCATGATCCCGGAGTCCCGGGATTGAGTCCCACATTGGGCTCCCAGCTCCATGGGGAGTCCGCTTCTCACTCTGACCTTCTCCCTTCTCATGCTCTCTCTCACTCTCTCTCTCTTTCCTAATAAATAAATAAATAAATAAAATCTTAAAAAAAAATTAAAAACATAAAAATAAAGCTCAAGACCCATGGGAAAGTCATGGGGGGGGGGCAGGGGGTAAATAATCAGGTGCCTTGTACACTGTCTCCTGCAGGATTAAGCACCAGATGCCCACAGAATTCACCTGCTCACTAACACAGCTTGTAAAGACTTCCTTCCTCTCTTCTCTCACTTTCCTCCAAAAGACCATCTTGTACGTCCCCTCAAACAGTCAAAGGATAGCAGTAACTCATTCTCCCTGTAATTACTTTCTGAAGAGGGGACTAAAGGGCCCTATTTGTAGCAAAAAAGGAAATGAAATGAAATGAAATGAAATAACTCGATTGTTTAAAAAGTACCAAGTTTCTGTTTGGAATGATGAAAAAATTCTGCACAAAGGGATTAGTTGGTGATGGCTACATGACATTGGGTGTGTACTTAACGGCACTGAACTGTAGACTTAAAATGGCTAGAATGATCCCTGGTATGTTATATACGTGCTATCAATTTAAAAGAACAGATAATTCGCTGGGGCGCCTGGGTGGCTCAGTGGGTTAAGCCTCCGCCTTTGGCTCAGGTCATGATCTCAGGGTCCAGGGATCGAGCCCCACATCGGGCTCTCTGCTCGGCGGGGAGCCTGCTTCCCTTTCTCTCTCTGCCTGCCTCTCTGCCTCTCTGCCTCCGCAAGCCACCCTCAGGTTCGAAACTTTGCCAGAATGCCCTGGGAACGTTCTACCTACAAGTGCAGCAGGTAAAGGGTAGGAGGGATCGTGGGGCTTCCTCGGGACAATAAGGCTTTCTGCTGTCCCTTCAGACATGGCTGCCAACCAGGAAGGGTCTCGGGCCCGCCGGCCAGGCAAGAGGGATGGGGTTACTGGCTACGTGACTGAACCAGAAAGTCAGGCTGGCTTCGTCATCATCTTATGCTCTTTCCACCAGCCTCACCCAGAGTTATCTTGGTAGCATAACAAAGATACGCTTATCACTTACGAATTTAAGGCTTCTGAAGCTATATAAGAACCAGTAAAAGTGGTTAGCAAGTATGTTCCTTATTACCCTACAAAGACTAAGAGAGGTACTCAATAGGGGCGCCTGGGTGGCTCAGTGGGTTAAGCCTCTGCCTTCAGCTTGGGTCATGATCTCAGGGTCCTGGGGTGGAGCCCCTCGTCAGGCTCTCTGCTCAGCGGGGAGCCTGCTTCCCCCTTTCCCTCTGCCTCTCTGCCTACTTGTGATCTCTATGTGGCTCCCAGGCTATGCACCAACCAGGGGCCGCCCAACACAGGCCAGAGCTCTGGAGTGGTGTCTGCTCGGAGTCCTGACTCCTCATCATCCTGGGTAAAGGTCTCCCATCCCCTACCTCTTCCTGCCAGAGCCTTCCCCACCTTCACGTCTCCCCGTCTCTCTTTCTCTCTCTCTCTCTCTCTCTCTCTCTCTCGTAGCTTTCTTCCTCCTGCTGCTCCCATCCCTGCACGGAAGGCTCCATCCCCCCAGAGGTGAGAAAGGTGTGGGGGACGGGGAGGTCTGAGCCCTCTGGGGTGGCCAAGGACGGCTGGGGAACGTCCGACAGGCGAACATGAAATATCAGCCGGTTCAGCGACGAGCTGAACCTGAGTCTCTGGAGGAGTAGGGAGCTCCGCGCAGGGACGGAAGGGCTCCAGGCCCCTGAGAAGCACTGGCTGTGGTCTCTGGAGGGGATCCTGCCCGGCTGGCTTTGCGTGGGTAAGTCAGGGAAACAGCAGGGTCTGAAGGTTGGGGCTCTCATAAACCGGCATTGTGCCAAGTTCAAACCCAAACCATAATGGCAGAGGGGCCGGCCCAAGAATAAAGCTGCCATTTGGGACCCCGTCCTCAGCCCCCAGGGGTCTGGACCGTGAAGGCAGCTGGTACTGGGTGGGGCCCAGAAAGGAAGGGCGAGGGGGTGCCTACCTTCTACCAGGTGCCTCTGCCCTGCTGAGGGGCCAGCTTTGGGGCTGGGTTCTGACCTGCCTCCCACTGCTCCCCACTTGGGGTTCTGCGGTAGCCCCGGTGAGGGGCTGCATGTGGGTGCTGGGGGCAGGGCTCGCTTCTTGGGCCAGAGCAGACGGGACATCTGCGGGGCTCAGAGGGAGAAGGAGAGTGATGGGCCGAATCAAGAGCCAAAGTCAAGAGGCCCATCCCACTAAGGGCCCAGCTGGTGAAGCTTTTCTATGAAAACTCCTGTAGTTCAACCCCACTTGGTGCCTTAAAAGGGAAAAAAAAAAAAAGACAAGTGCAGGAAGGAGCGGGAGAAGGGCCAAGGGCAAGGCTGAGCCGTGTGCGGCCCCCAGGGGCGGCGCTGACGACCAGAAGGGAGCGGCAGCTGCTCTGGGGCACGGTGATCCTGGACCCCAAGGACTTCGAGTGGAGCTGCTGCAGAGATCCTTCCTTTCCAGGAGCTCCAAAGAGACATGTGCTACCAGATGGGGGCGGGGGCTCTGTGTCTCAGCTTCCCCGAGTGTGACCTTGGGCGAGTGTCCTGCCCTCTTGGGGCCCCGTTTACCTGTCACCGAGTGAAGGGGATACAGAAGAACTTCTCATCCAGACAGAGGTGGGCCGGGGCTTTTGTGGTCCCTTCCCACAGCCCCCAGAGTGACAGGTCTGGAAGGGAGTGTCCTCTATGTTTGCAAGTCAAGGGGGAGCCCTTCTGGTGTTCTGCTCTCTTCTGACTCCTTCCCATCCCCAAAAGTGATGGGAAGTCCCTTGGGTGTCCCGCAAGAATGTGTGACTCCATAAGCAGGCAGGAATGGGCGTGTGGGCAAAGCGGAGAGGCTCATCTGGTTGCTGAAAGTCATGGCCAAGTGGAAATCACCCGACGGCCACCATCCAGCAGCTGCGCCCCCTGCTGCCCCCTTCAAGGGTCTCACAGGGGCACTTCAAGGTCAAGGGAAACCCTGTCTCTAAACCTGGACTGGTCACGACCAGGGTGTCCGGGTGTCTCTTCTCTACATGTTACAGAATAACAGGAAAATCAGTGCGAAGACCTGGCACATTCTCGCATGAAGGTAGCCCGATGGCGCAGCACATGATCGAAGGGGTTTTGGTGAAAAGCAGATTCTACCGTTATTAGCCCCCGTTTCTCCTAGGTCCTGCGTCACCAATAAAGAGCCCACCCTTGGCTCAGTGTCAGCTTTGGCCGCACGTGGGGGGATGAACTCTCCCTGGCTTCGGTTACAGTAACTGGCTGGGCTCCAACACTCAGCGCAAACGGGCTGGGCGAGGCTCCACCCCAGAGCAGCTGGCGTTGGGGTTCCTGGTCTCGTGTTCCCCCCAAAAGACCGCTGGGGCTATGACACTTCCCCAGGTCCCACTCTCTCCATTCTTGCCCATCCTTGTCTGCTCAGTAGGCTGAGTGAGCGCTTGGGAAGGCATCACCGCAAACCGTGAATGGTGGGCACTCACTTAGGGCAGCGCCCACAAGACAGGAGGGGGATGGGAGAAGGTGTTGATGGGGCCCATCTCTCCGGTTCCCCCGCAGAGCCGCAGCGGCTGTGCCCTAGACCTGAGGTTGCTGTTCGGGCCCCTGCTCCTCGGGGATGAGCTCCTGGTGCCCTGCCGAGATCTCGGGCCGGTTCTCAGCTTTGCTGGGCCCGGTCCCTGGGTGCCTGAGCATCCTTCCCTGGGTCTCGTCACCGACACCCCCATCCTGCACTGAAATCTCTTCCCGCTCCTCTGAGACTGCTTACTGATCACTCAGAAGACAGATGCAGAACACGTATCAACATCTATACAATGCATAACTTCTTCTCTGCAGACACACGTGGGGGCACGCGGACGCGTCCAGAGGACATGAAACACGGCCAGAAGTGAACACTGACCGTCTCTGGATCTGTGGGATCACAGATGATTTTTATCCTTTCATTTTATGTGTTTTCAGTGTTGCTGAGTTTTCTTAGGGAGCCTGCTGTGCCTTGAGATATGTAGAAAATAATGATTGGAAAACAAAGAAATGACCCAAATGGAATTCAGTTCTGGACGGAGCAGGGCTCACAGGAGTCCGGTCACGCAGAGCCTCCTTTCCTCGCATGCCCTCCTCTCCATGGCCCAGAGCCTGTGTAACCTGCTTGCCGACCTCTCATTCCTGCCCCGCTATGCTGCACACTCGATGCTCAGGGAGAGGAACACTAAAAAAAATGTTTTTGTGAATTTCCTTCCCACTGGCATCCCTGGGCCTTTGCACGTGCTGTTCTCTCTACATCTGATCTCCCCTGGACTTCACCCCATGCACATTTTCCCTTTGTTGATTTCAGTCTGTGTCCTTACACTGGAATCAACACAAGTATATCAGTTTTCCTGAGTCCTGTGAGTCCTAGCAAATCATTGAGCCTGAGGGGGTTTGGGGGGGTCCCCCAACACAAGGAGAATCAAAGATGTGGTTCTTGTAAGATCCTTCACACAGGGCCTGCCACCCAATAGATGTGAAATCTAGGACAATCATTTCCTCTGTGCCTCAGTGTCCTCCTTTTGCAAAATGGGGGGTCATAATCGTCCTGGACTCTGAGGATGGGGATGTTTATAATTTAGGGTGAAGAAGCTCTTCCCAAACAAAGGAGGAAAGGTAAGAGCCGTAAAAGAAAAGATGGGAAAATCTGACTTACCAAAACAAAACAAAAACAAAAAGATGTTGTAGGACAAAAAAACCACCCTAAACAAGCATTAAGGACAAGTAAAGCAGGCGTTCCGTCACAGGAACTGGAGTATCCAATAAACAGTTGAAAACATGCCGAACCCGCTAGGGGGCATATGGGAGGCACAGACCATGTCCCCCACGCCAAGCATCTGACCGCGAGGCTCCAATAAGAGGTTTGCCAGAAAGCCTCCCCATCTCAAATACAGTATGCAGATTCTACAAAGGGCACGTCGGGTCACTAGGAGAGAGATGGGGCAGCCTACAGGAAGTGCGTGTGGGACACTAGACGGTGGCCCCCTAATACTTCTGCACCACAGTGCCTGGAACCTGCGTCTTACTTCATACGGCCAAAGGGACTTTGCCGATGTGATGAAGTGAATTAAGGATCTTGCAATGGGGAGATTATCCTGGATCACCCAGGTGGGCCCTAATCCCAATGACAGGTGTCCTCATCAAAGGCGGGAGAGAAGACACAGATACAGAGCAGAAAGCCACGTGTGAGGACAGAGGCAGAGATGGAAGGGACGTGGCCACGAGCCAAGGAGTGTCCAGGGCCATCAGCAGCTGGCAGAGGCAAGGAACACGTTCTCTCCTTAAGGGAGGCAGGACAGGATGCCTGCGTGGCTCAGTCGGTTAAGCATCTGCCTTTGGCTCCGGTCATGATCTCAGGGTTCTTGGATCGAGCCCCACATCGGGCTCTCTGCTCAGCGGGGAGTCTGCTTCTCCCTCTGCCTCTGGTGCTCCCCCTGCTTGTGCTTATGCATCCTCAAGCTCTCTTAAATAAATAAATAAAACCTTAAAAAAAAAAGGGGTAAACACTCTTGTCCTATGACTCAGCAGTCTCACTCCTAGATATACCCAAGCGCAATGCCCACCAAAGCCTTGTGCCAGGTCGGTCCTAGCAGCTTGGCTCATGAGAGAGACAAGCTGGGTGCTGACCGGTCAATTAGCCGGTAAACATGACATAAACACGCCCTGTTATAGTTGACAACGGTATACTGCACGGCAACAAAAAAGAACAGAGGATTGCAACGCAGAACCACACAGATGCATCTCTTAGATACTATGTGGAACAAAAGAAGCCAGATCCAAAAAAAAAAGAACATTCCACACCAGTCCACCAGATACAAAGTTCAGGAACAGGCAAATCTGATCGACAGTGACAGATTTCAGGAGAGGGGTTCCCGCTGGGAGGGGGTGTCACCCGGGAGGCAGCAGAAGGGAGCGTTCCTGGAAACGTCCCCTGTCTCCATCTGGGTGCTGGTAACTATGTATATCCATTTGTAAGAATTCACCCAGACCAGTGCGGTTTACATCCTTTACCGTATGTTTATTTTACTTCAACTAAAACCATAATTAGGAGAAAAGAGAAACATCCCGATAAGGAAAATGACCCGGGGATAGAAACAGAGCTCTGATAATCTAGAATAAACAAGTTGCTCAGTAAAACGTACCCAGCAAAGGTAGGATCACTCTTTCAGTATATACTACTTAAATGCGCTGTCGAAATACCCAGGTCTATAGTTGAAAGATTATTTTTTCTCCCAGGCAACACAGCAGAAAGTCACAAGAAGTCTCTGGAAAATCTGGCTCCCCGCACCCGCATTCCGCCAGCAAAGTGGAGTAGGCTTGTTCTTTCTTTGAGGGGTCAGAGCTGCTCGGGGTGGGGGCCATCAGAGAGAGACTGTGGGAGTGTATGAGTCTCCTCTGGCTGTTGTAACATACGACCATGAACTTGGTGACTCAACCCAGAAATGTATTCCCTCGCAGTTCTGGAGGGCCGAAGTCCAAAAGCAGCACCGCGGGGCTGGAATCAAGGCGTCGGATGGGCTGCTGTCCCTCCAAAAAACTCAAGAGCAGTCGGTTCTCTGCCTCTCCCAGCCTCTGAGGGCGGCTGGCTTTCCTGGGTTCCCGGCTGCCCCACCCCATGCTCACGGCCATTTTCACGTGGCCTCTCCTGTGTGTGTGTGTGTGTGTGTGCGGCCTCCCTCTGACCATCTCTCAGGAGCACGCTGTGATGGCAGTTAAGACCCAGGTTAGACAATCCAGAAAAATCTCTGCATCTCAAGATCTTTAGCTTCCTCACGTCTGCAAAACTTTTATCACGTGGGGTCACGTTCACAGGTTCCGGGGGCGGGGGGAGCACCCTTCCATTCCGCCCACGCCAGGGTCAGGGAAGAAGGGCCTGGAGGCTACAGGCTGGCTGGGATTTCGTCAGGTATCTTGGGATTCTCACAGATTCGCTGACTCACCAAGTACAGGAGAATTAGTGATGGAGGGAGGCGTAAAGGGCCCACACTAGAGAGGTTCTGGGGGGAGAAACTGAGGCTCCCGCCAAGAGCCAGGCCCAATTTGCTGGCCACGTGAATAAGCCTCCTTGCAAACGGACTGTGCCCCTGTCGAGTCTTGGGGTGACTTCAGCCCCAGTCCGAACCTCATTGCTCTCAACGACGCTGCACTTTTCTGCTTTTACACACCCGGAACTTAATTTAGGAAAGCTGCAGAGAGCCGAGCATTCATCACCTGCCACGTCTCCCTGCTCCGGCCTGACTAGCCAGGCACCACGTTTCCGTGTGACGGCAGGTGCCCCCAGGGACATGTAGACGTGGGGGTGACACAGCACCGGCTCGCATGTCCCTAGGAGGTACTCATGCTCACGGGGGACACGGTAATTCTGGGCATGCTAAAATCTGGAAGACAAACTCTGACCTCTGCTTAGATGCCACCCCCCCAACTCCAACTGGCAGATTGACCACACGCGGCACCTCCGCCCCCCCCCCCGCCCGCCCAACAGCTTTTAAGATAATACGAGCCAGATGGAAGGACTGACTCTGGCTCTCGGTCCCGCCAGCAATATTCCCGGCACTTTGGGCTGCTAAGCGAAGCTCAGGGGTAGCGGTATGGAGGGATTAAATGGGTCTGTGACGAAGAGCACTGACCACCCAGCTTGGTACTAAGCACTCAACAGACTGATGCTATTATTATTATTTTATTCCGCAGAACCTAGCCGTTCGGCAGGAAACACAACCCCTAGGACGAAAGACACAAATTCTCCCCCCAAATCGATCTTGCAACATAAAGAGCAAATTCTTTTCCAAGGCAGTGAAGAAGCCGTTGAGGAAACGCGCTTCACCAGTTAAGGGAGCAGATACACAAAGGGTGGTACGCCCATTCAGTGGAACATTATTCAGTGATGAAAAGAAATGAGCGCTCACGCACAAAAAAAGACATGGAAGAATCTTAAATGCACATTGTTCAGTGAAAGAAGCCAGGCTGGAAAGGCTGTGTGCTGTATTTTCCCAACTACCTGACATTCTGGAAAAGGCAGTAAAAACACCCGGGGCTGCCAGGGGCTCAGGGAGCGGGGAGGGAGGGAGGGACAGGTGGAGTACAGGGGATTTTTAGGGCAGTGAAGCCGTTC
>CM052803.1:7127736-7188929 GCA_028533885.1 Nasua narica | reverse complement strand
TTTTTTTTTTTTTTTAAATTTCAGGGAGAGAGAGAGAAAGAGAGAGAGAGAGAGAGCATGGGCAGGGGAGAGGGGCAGAGAGAGAAACAGGCTCCCTGCTGAGCAGGGAGCTCGATGCAGGGCTCAACCCCAGGATCCTGGGATCATGACCTGAGCTGAAGGCAGACACTCAACCCACTGAGTTACCCAGGCGCCCCTAAAGTCTATTAACTTTTGAAAAATACGAGAACGACTCCGATGAATCTGAACGTAAGAACAAGATGGCCGAGTGGCTGAGAAGAGATCAAAATATATTTTCAGGGGCGCCTGGGTGTCTCAGTTGGTTAAGCATCTGTCTTCCGCTCAGGTCACAATCCCAGGGTCCTAGGATCGAGCCCCAAGTCGGGCTCCCTGCTTAGTGGGGAGTCTGCTTCTCCCTCTCCCTCTGCCTCCACTCCCCCTACTTGTGTTCTGTCTTGCTCTCTCTCATTGACAAATAAATAAATAAAATCTTTGATTAAATATTTAATAATTATTTAATTTAAAAAATATATATGTATTTTTTCAAACTCTTGTCATTCAAAATAAGATGTTGAGCGTAACAGGCAAATGGACGGAGGGAGGCGCCTGGGTGGCTCAGTGGGTTAAAGCCTCTGCCTTCGGCTCAGGTCATGATCTCAGGGTCCTGGGATTGAGCCCCGCAGTGGGCTCTCTGCTCAGCAGGGAGCCTGCTTCCCCCTCCCTCTCTGCCTGCCTCTCTGACTTGTGATCTCTCTCTCTCTCTCTTTCTGTCAAATAAATAAACAAAATCTTAAAAAAAAATGGACGGAGGGACAGGACCGAGAAAGAGGCACCAGTGTCTGGGAAATGTAGCGGGTACTGCTGTCCACTCCTGGGGGGGCGGGCAGGACAGGATGCACATCCCTTGCACTTCAAGACATGGGCCAACATGATCACTCAGGAACTGAAGAACACAGATCCCGACCTTACACTCTTCAAAAACCAAAACATTACAGTACCAGAAGCTACTCCTGATAGATAATTTAAACACAAAGAAAACCTGAATAAAAGTCTGAGAAAGTAGAGCTGCAGTTAGATATTCTTGAGGTAAAGGAGTCCTTCTCAAAGAAGGACAGAAAAAACCCAAACGCCTGAAAGGAAAAAGCCTAATAGATTTGGTTATTTTATTATTTTTTCAAGTTTATTTATTGAAGTCATGTCTACACCCAACTCGGGTCTCGAACTCACAACCCAGAGACCAAGAATCACACGCTCTTCTGACTGAGCCAGGCGGGCACCCTGGATTTGCTTATTTTAAGATGAAAAACTTCAGTTGGAAGACACCTATCAGAAACAAACATTAAAGGGATGGTGAGAACAGGCATTTCCTGAAAACAGTACAAATGTCTGATACATAGCTACGAAGACGCTCGACCTACAGGTAAACAGGAAAATAGAAGTTGAAAGAACAATTATATTTGAAAATTTTTCAAGTTGGATCATTCCCAGTGTTGACAGTCTCTCTGCCCCTCTGCAGAATTCTCGAGGGGTTTTTTTATATCAACTATAAATATGTTTAACACATTCGGTTCCTTCAGCTCTTGGTATCTCCCTAAGGAAAGACTCACGCAGGCCAGAAAAGCACACGGAGACCGCTGAGTGTCGCAAGAGGAGAGCAGTGGAAAGCTCATAAGGGGATCTCAAGTATGACCAGATCGTTCCTAAAAGGGGTCTGCCAGAGTTCCCCCAAAAGGGAGGCAGGACTCCTTTCAAGGAAGGGACTTTGGTTTCTCTGAAATGGCTGAACTTTTATGAAGAGAGGGTGCAATCTAGAAAAAAGAAAAGCTCAAAGCCCAGGAATAGGCTCTTCGAGCAAGGTGGGCACATTGGATGTGACGGAGCCATTGATGACCCCCCGCCCCAAGGTCCACGACGGCCCTTACCCCGCCGAGGCACCTCTGGGGAGCCTGGCCTGGGCACTGCCATTCCAGGGGCGCTCTAAGCCCAGGGGTCCCAAGTCTCAGCCCACCACCTCCACTTTCTTCCTTCCTCCAGAAGGTCCCGAATGGACGCCGCGAGCGTCCCCTGATGGAGGGGAGTCATTGAGATAAAGAATGTCAGAGACCCAGCACGAGGGTGACCTCAATGACATCAGAGACGAGTAAAGAGGAGAACTGTCTTCCCAGCCCACGCTGGCAGAGGGCGCTGGGATCTGGGCCGAGCTGGGGATGGGGGAGGGTGGGGCCGGTTCCGTGGCAGCCTCGCCGTCATAGGTTACTCCAGTGTTTACCTTCTAGATGCACAGAGCAAAGACCTAGAAGCTGTCAGTGACTCCCCACATCCCATCGCTCGGCAAATCCTGCCTGCTCCACCTCTGGAATATTAATATGCCCGGAATCTCTCGTCTCCCCACCTCACTGTCTCCCCCACGGCAGTCCAGCCACCATACCCCCCATAGTCTGCCAGGGGGGGGGGATCCTAAGTCAGCTCACGTCCCTCCTCTGCTCAGAGCCTCCAGGGGCTCCTTCCTCTCCTCGAATAAAAGCCAAAGGCCCACTTTATGTAGGTCTGTATAGTACACACATTCATAAATGCTTTTCTTTATGAGACAAAATAAAATAGAAAGAAACAAGAGTGCATTGCCCAGGGTGAGGGCAATTACCATTTAGCGAAACTTTTGTTCTAACCATGTATGAATTATACAATGCACGATATTAACATACGTTGTGTTATTAAATCCATATAACGGATTTTATATGCTTAGGATACATATTAGGCACATAGGATGTTTCTGTACCTGTCGTTTTTCTTCATGAAAAGGAATACACAGTAAGAAGTACCAGACGGCATGGGACCTATCAAGGACATTTAGTGAAATTTTCATTCCGATGATACACACACACACAACATATACTATACAATGTTATGGTACATAAAAATATTTTTATATTGTTATACACTACGTCACATAATGCATGAATTATGCCATATTTATAATACATCGAGTGTGAACTATAAATTACATAAATACGTATATGGTATAAAAACTGCTTTTCACTGTGGCTTGCCGCCATGGGTTGAGACGGAGATTTTTTTTTTTAAAGATTTTTTTATTTGGGGCGCCTGGGTGGCTCAGTTGGTTGAGCGACTGCCTTCGGCTCAGGTCGTGATCCCGGAGTCCCGGGATCGAGTCCCATATCGGACTCCCGGCTCTGCGGGGAGTCTGCTTCTCCCTCTGACCTTCTCCCCTCTCATTCTCAGTCTCTCGCTCTGTAATAAATAAATAAAAATCTTAAAAAAAAAGATTTTTTTATTTGACAGAGAGAGAGAGATCACAAGCAGGCAGAGAGGCAGGCAGAGAGAGAGGGGGAAGCAGGCTCCCCGCTGAGCAGAGAGCCCCATGCAGGGCTCAATCCCAGGACCCTGAGATCATGACATGAGCTGAAGGCAGAGGCCTTAACCCACTAAGCCACCCAGGCGCCCCCCCCTTTTTTTTTTTTACTATTTTATTTACTTATTTGAGAGGGAAGGACAGAGAGAGAAGCGAAGCAGAGGGAGAGGGACAAGCAGACTCCAAGCTGAGAGCAGGCCTGACGTGGGGCTCGATCTCACGACTCTGGGATCATGACCTGAGCCGAAATCAAGTCGGAAGCTTAACCGACTGAGCCCCCCGGGGGGCCCCGGAGACTTGAGATCCGTGTGCAGCAGGGTCATGGCCGCGTCTGGTGAATGATGGCTGCAGGTGGGCAAGGAAGGAAGCAGAGCCCGGGTCTGGAACAGCTGAGGCGAGACGCAGTCGCCAGTCCTCTGGGGGGCCCAGAGCTGGGCCAACCGAGGCAAGGGTGCTGGTCTTCATTTCCCTGACTCCCCTTGCTTATTATATTCCAGAAGACAGTAAACTCTTTACTCCTGACCTCGGCCATTGGGTCAGCCCTTTGCGTCTTTACTGCCCATCTCCTGCCCTAGACGTCAGCTCCGAGACGCCGAGAGCCCTTGCCTCATTCCTGGCCGATTCCCGGCTACTGTAATGGGGCCCGGCGTGCAGTACGTGCTCAGTAAACGTTTGTCTAAAGAGTGGGTGGAGGGTCCTCCCTCGATTCTCCTGTGGGCACGCTTCCCTCCCTCTGTCCATCGAGGTCGGGGGCCCAGGCTTGGCCCCTCAAGAGTCACGGTGGCTAGCGCACAGGGCCGGCCTTATGGGCCCGTGAATCGGGCACGGGCTTACTGAAGTCCACTTTCTCTAGGGGTGGCTTTCTCCGGGCAAGGGGCTGCCCTCCTGGGAAACCAACAGAGGGGACGATGGAGCCGAGCCAGAGCCCTCGGGACATTCCGAGGCTTTTGGGAGCCGGTGGTGGCTGTGGTGCTCACTGCTGGGACCCCAGCGTGACACAGAGCAGGGCGGGCCACACAGTGGACACCTGAAAGTTTCCTGATAGAAAGAATGGTCGGAGGACGTTTTGTTCTAACGTTGTAACAGAGGTTTTTTGAAGATTTAAAAAAAAAAAAAAAAGAATACATCAACTTGAAGACAACCAACCTCATTTATGAATTTATTCTACCCCTCTCCCCAAACCACAAATGTCGACCAAACTTTAGCTCGTAGGAAACCAGAGTGATGAAGCATGCTCCCGTCTCAGCCTCGTGCGTTTTGAGAGGGGATTCCTTGCATTTCCACACACCCTGAACCCACCCAGTGGGTGAAGCCGACGCGTCTCACAGGGTCTGGCTGCATGGAAGGACACGCAGGCTGAGCTCTGAGGTCTGAGTCTCGGAGACGGGACAGTAATGTCACATCAGGGTCAAGACCGGCGCAGGGGTGTGGGGCTTGGGCCCTGGTACGGACTGTCCATCTCCGGTCCCACTCCTGCTTCTTGCCCGCCTGTGTGCCCTCGGGCAGGTGACATCCCCCTTTCCGTGCCTCAATTTTCCCATGGATGACATGAAGAAAACACTGTTAAGGGCCACTCTCTATGGACATGATGGGGGTGGGGGACGCATCAGTCACTGGCCTCCAACGACCTGTGCTCCAGAAATGGGTCAGTGCCCCAGGGCCCCCCCAGGAGTAGCCATGGAAACCGGGCACTGAGCCAGCTGGATGGATGAGAGAGCCATCCACGCAGTGCGCACGCTCTCTCTCTCTCTCTCTCAGCATCTTCTCACTTATCCACTTGGGTCCATTCCAATCTTAAAGATACCTCCACCCAGAACCCACCTCCTCAGCTCCCCCTAAAGTCAGCTTCTCCCCCTCTTCTAGTAGGAATTGGGATGACCTTTCAGGACCTCAGTTCCTTGGTTTTCTGTCTGGTTAAGTGTTGTGTCCGGATCGCCCGGCCTGCCCCCGCCCCAGCCCGCTCTCCAGGGCGCCCTGGCAGTGAGGTGAGGGAGGAAAGGGTTGAGAGAAGCCTGCCCCGCCCGCTTCACCTTGAGCTGCTGGAACCCAGCCCAGGGGGAATCGATCTTGGATCTGACCCCGTTCACTAAATGCTAAGACTTTAGGTGCAGTCTGGGGCTGCTCGGACCGGAAATTGAGGGCCCCCCACCACTCTCAGCGCTGCCTCTGGGAAATGCCTTGGGTCTCTGGGGAGATCCCTAACCACCCCTCTGCCCCAGTAACTGGCTCCCTTTACTCCGTGGTAAAAAGGCTGGTTCCTGGATTGTTCCTATCACCCCTGTGGGGAAGGCCACGTGTGTCCTGGGGTTGGCAAGTCTCCCAGCATCCTCTTTGGGGTGGGGGGTGTAGTGGGTTGAACGGTGGCTCCCCAAAAGACATGTGCACACAGTAACCCATGGAACCTGTGATTGTGAGCGCATCTGGGAAGAAAAACCCAACTCTGTATAAATAAGTTAAGGACCCTGAGGTGAAATCATCCTAGGTTTGGGGGGGGGGCCCTAAATCCAAAGACGAGTCCCTTTATAGGAGACACAGAGGAGAAGGCCACATGAAGATGGAGACAGAGACTGGAGATCTGCAGTCACCAGCCAAGGAATGCCTCAAGCGCCCAGAAGTTTGGAGAGGCAAGTAAGGATCTTCCCCCCGAGGCCCTTAGAGCGCGGCCCTGCTGAGACTCTGCTTTCAGATCTCTGGCCTCCAGAACCGTGAGAGAACACGTTTCTGTGGTTTTTAAGCCATCAAGTTTGTGGTTATGGTTATGGTGGCCCCCGGAAACTCAGAAAGGTTACGACCAATGGGTGGCCTTGTCTAGCGGGACGGGTGTGGCCGAGGGTTCTGGAGCGACAGTGCCACTGCGTGAAGGGGGACGGAGGGACGGGTCCCGAGCCCCGGGGGGAAGGGCAAGGGCACAGAGGTCAGCAGATCTGGATGGAACATGAGGAATGTGATGGCAGTGTGTCAGGAAGGCTCAGGGACTTGGAGGACACCTAAACAGGGGGCCGGGGCTGAAAGACAGGTTGGATTTAGCCTTAGGCAGGATCCATTTTTCCACCACGGAGGGGGTGCTGGGGAATCTGTTGGAATCTCCCACTTGGGGTCTCGGCAGGGTACCTCAGCTCAGGTTAAGGCAGAAGATAGGACACTCAGTGGATCAGAGGCAAGCCAGGATCCTCCTTGTTTTTCCCTCAGAGAGAGTGGCGAAACCCTGCTAGAGCCCACCTTAGACGCGGGGGACAGAAGCGCACTGAGCTACACTGCATTTCTTTACAACGGTCTGTGCCGACTGACAGAGGGGAGGGGTGTTGCAGTGACAAGGATGGGCGTCCCCGGGAAGGGTATCACAGCCATGGGGGTGGGGTCGCAGGTTCAGTCAGCTCAAGTCCGGTCCGTTTTTCCTTCTGCCTGAAGAGTGAGCCTGTTTTCTTCGGCAGGGTCCACACAGTTCCGTGCGCTTCGGGGAAGGGGTCTGTACGGATGAGCTAGGGCTTCGGGGGGACGGCTTCCCCCGCCGGGGCTGGCCCCGGGGGAAGGTACCGCGGGTCAGGAGGGGCTGAGTCCGAGTTCCATCAAGATCCCAGTGGTTTCCGCTGGGCCAGCGGCAGTACGGGGAGAAGGCCACCTCGGGGCCCACACAACCACGGCCAAGTTCAGACTTGCGCGGACTCCTGTACCTTGCACGCGGACGCCGCCTGGGGCGCGGCCGGCGGGTCCCGGGCGCAGAGCTGGGCTCGCACCTCCCGCATCTGCGCCCGCAGCTCCTCCAGGGCGCTGTGCGCCGGCGCCGCCTGCACCTGGGCCTGCAGGGCCTCCAGCGTCAGCGCCAGGCGGCCCACCTCGTCCCGCATCGCGTCCCAGGCCGCGCGCTGCTCCTCCTCCTTGTGCCGCTGCTGCGCCTGGTGGCGCCAGTACTCCAGCACCAGGCAGCCGCCGCCCACGATGAAGATGGTGGCCTCGCCCAGCAGCTCGGCGCCCAGCTCGGCGGCCGCCTCCTCGTTCAACGGCTTGATGACCGTGCCCCGGAAGCCCATGATGCGCATCTTGGTCCGCATCTCCACCCAGTGGTACACTGCGGGGGAAGAGAGGGGTCAGCGCGTGCGCCAGGAGCCCCCTGCAAGCCCCACCCCTCCGCACTTGCGGCGTCCAGGCCGGAACACCGAACACCGGGGACACCACTGTCAGAACCACGCCTAGCCCAGTGATGTTGAGTCACTGGCCTGGGGTGACCCCAGGGGATCTTTCTCAATTTCCCAGAGGGCTCTGCCAAGCAGCCCGGAATCAGAAACCCTGCCCAGAAAGGGAAGTCCTCAGTCTGGGGCGGGGGGCAAGGAGCTCCCAGGACACAAAGTCCCCGGAAGGTGTAAAGGCTCAACGGTCAGAGGCTTTAGCCTCAGCCCCCTCTGCTTTTCCCCTCAAGCCACCAGTGGGACAGCCAAGCATCGTCCTCCCTGACACAGTCGTCCAACACATTTCTCAGGAGAAAGGCAGACCCCGACCTGCGCCCATTTCTTTCCAAATCTTCCCCAAATTCAGAGTTAGGGCAGCAGGGTAGGGGGTCCTCCTGGCTCCAAAGAAAGGGCCGCTGCAATGCGGGAATGTACGCGAAGCAACTGTGAACAGGGGGTAACCGAGCCTCCTGGCCAGTCTGGTGGGTCCCACCCCCGATTTTCACCAACCCTGACGATGTAGGGAATGGTTCCGTGAGCCCTCCGCGGTGAGGTGTGGGGCACGTACCTCGGAAGCGGCTCACGAACGCACTGCTGCGGCGGGAACCAAAGCTCTCTTGCCTAGCTGCAGCTTTGTGCAGGGAGAGGCTCAGCATCTGAGTCTTAAAAACCAAGGCAGAGCTGATGTCCGACCCTGACTCCCTCTTCAGTAATTCGCATTCGTCCAGGATACACGAAACTGATGTCTAGCTCACGTGGAAATTCAGGCCTCACATAGCACTTCACTTCTAATGTTTCATCCACGTAAACGCATGATACATGAAATAAATTTATTTATTTGTTTGTTTGTTTGACAGAGAGAGAGATCACAAGTAGGCAGAGAGGCAGGCAGAGAGAGAGGGGGAAGCAGGCTCCCCGCTGAGCAGAGAGCCCAATGCAGGGCTCGATCCCAGGACCCTGAGATCATGACCTGAGCCGAAGGCAGATGCTTTAACCCACCGAGCCACGCAGGTGCCCGTATATAAAATGTTTTAAATGAACTCTGCGCTAGTAATTTTAAAAATCCAGAGGAAGGTGTTTGAACATTTATAACCTTATGGTCTCCGGAAATGAAGCAAAAATTAAAATCCGGATTGCTGCACATATTTTGGTTGCTGACACACACTTTATTAGAATTCTTCAAGGGAAGTGTGCATAGAAGTTCAAGGACAAAGTTCAAGAACAACGTGAAATTTCTGATTGTAAAAGAACGGCTTGTTCACTCCCCCCCCCCCCCTTAAACCGAGAGGAGCAGGAGCCAAATCACAAGGGTTATGTGGACTGCACTCGATACTTCGAAGGAAGGATGGCGCCAACTCCGAAAACATCAATATTCATGACACACCAGAAATTATATCCCCTACATCTACTTGGATCCCTGGAGAAGTTTCAGCTGTCACCTTGAAAATGCCCTAGAGGGTATGTAACTTCTCAGCGTTTGAAAGGGGTGGGGTGGCAGAAATGTTTGCCGAGCTCTGCCTGCAGCCCGCAGGGGGATCGAAGGAGCATACCCAGGGCCCCCCCAGAACTGCCTGCCGTCACTGTCACCACTAGTGGTTAGGGAGGCCCTGGTGTTGTGGGGTTCCCGGGGCCCGGGCTCTGCAGACCCCTCCCACACCGCGGTCCTAGCTTCAGGTCAAGCTGGGGTCCGCCTGGAGCTCTGTCACCTACTGCAGTGACAGCCCACTTGGAGCCGCCTCTGTGAAATGGGGAGGTGATGACCATACAGCAGCCCTGGGGTGCCAGGCCCGTCACTGTCCACTGATCCTGTCACAAAGCATGGTGACCCGAGAGCGGTGAGGAGAGACAGCGCCAGCTTCTACTGGCCACCCCCCTCCCCCGCCCCGGACGAATGTTCCAGCATCCCACCGTGCACAGAGCTGGAGGACCTGGGTCAGTGGTCAAGCCTGGGTGTGCAAATGGGAGTGGGCACGAGGGATGCGGGCACACACGCAGGCACAGGAAATGAAGTTCAAGGGTGTGCGTGTGAGAGAGAAGGCTTTCCGAGCAGGGGCCGAGGGCAGTCTCTTAGATCTAGGGTTCAGGAAACAAGGTCCGTGTGGGAATTGGGGGGGTGGCAAGAAGGGGTAGCCGTGAGAAGCCAGGACAAGACTGAGGACAGCACCCGACCCATGAGACACCTCAGCCTCGCTGTGTCCGCGCCTGACCCGGGCTCCCCACCCCCACAGACACTTGCTGCTCCTTCTCGGTCCATCCTGTCACCAGGCCAGAGACTTGGGACTCAGGTGTTCTCCGCCCCCACAGCCTCTCAGCCGCGTGTCTCGTCTGCCTCCTGAACGTCTCTCCCACGACCCCACCCACAGACCCGTGTCCCCTGAGCTGACCTCCCTATTCGGGAACCTCGGTCCCTCCTGCCGTTCCGTGTGTTCCCTTCAGAGCGCCTATCCCAACCGGGACCGATCTGGTCCCCCAGTCACTTGTCTGCACTCTGCCTCTGCGCCGGCCCAGGGCTGTCCCAGTCACTGCGTGTCCCCGGCACGGGCCAGCAGCAGGCCAGCACACAGGTGACGCCCAGCATATCCTGCTGAAGGTGTCAGCGGGTCCCCACCGCAGCCTCCTGCCCCTGTGCTGTGCTAGGAGCTGGTTAAAACACAACTCAAACACAAAAAACTGCCGTTCTTGTCATTAACAGAAGTAACACCCTGTATGACAATCAAGTACTCAAGGTATAAGGTTAAAAGTCAGAGGCCCCGCACCCGGCCCCGCTCCTTAGATCCACCCCAAATGGATCCCGAATCTTGCCCTGGCGTTTCCCCCCCCCAGCATCATGACCCTGACACCTGATAGTAAGCATACATCGCTCGCCTCTACTTCTGAGTTTTTCACCTGGAAATTTGCTGCCTTGTGCACGTTTTCCATGGGCCCTCTGCCCCCACGCGGCCCGTCCTTCCTCCGCCTCCCCATTTTTACAGGCGACTTGTACACATTTCTTGTACTATTCACTTGTCACTGTCTCCCTCCTGTGGAGCGCTCCTCCCCTCCCCCATCCCTAGGCCAGAGCATTCTCCCCCGTTATCGGGGGGTCACCCACAGGTTGTTGGGTGGCTAGAGGTAGGCCCCTTGTACTCCGTGTAAAATGAAAAAAAATAAAGTAAACTAAAGAGCACATACGATGTGACGATGACGGACACACCATCCGGTGTGATGTCACTAAGCTAGACAGCTGCCCTCGGGCAGGCGGCGGCGTCATGAAGGGGGCCGCCTGCAGGAGAGGCCTGGGCGGCAAGGGCAGGTGGCGTCTCTGGCCTGACGTTCCATCAAGCCACCGAGAACTCTGCTACCTGTCAGGTGGCTCTCAGCTGAACAATGATCTTCTAGAACCTGGTCTTCCCGCATGCGGTAACTGCTAAAACCACAGCCTCCTGTCCCACTAGTGGGTCATGCAGTCAATTTCAGACCGGCATTAAGAATATGATCAAGAGGGGCGCCTGGTGGCTCAGTAGGTTAAAGCTTCTGCCTTCGGCTCAGGTCATGATCTCAGGGTCCTGGGATCGAGCCCCGCATCGGGCTCTCTGCTCGGTGGGGAGCCTGCTTCCCTTTCTCTCTCTGCCTGCCTCTCTGCCTACTTGTGACCTCTCTCTCTCTCTCTCTCTCTGTCAAATAAATAAATAAAATCTTTAAAAAAAAAAAAGAATATGATTAAGAACATAACGAATTCCCCAGATGGCCCTTGAGGGCAATGTGCTAAGAGAAATTGCCAATCTCAGTCCAAGAAAGGCCAATACCATATAATCTCACTTATATGTGGAATGAAACAACAAAGCCAAGCTCAATGAACAAAAACAAAGGAACAACATGAACAAATGATACAAATGAACAACAACAACAACAAAACAAAAACCCTAGACTATAATAGAAAGCATCAAAGGCAATCGTTAGGCAAGACACCTATGGTTTCCCAAAACTTTTGTTCTTGTGTTGTGGGTGACTGTGTATGTAACTGGAACCCAATCAAAAGGCTGAAAGCCACTGTCCTAGACTTTGATTGGAATTCCCAGTGAATATGCACATCATTGCCAGGATAGCGGCATCTCCCAGATGGTGAGGCTCTCAACCCACAATCCACAAACATAGGATCTGATTTCCACTTAGTCTCTGACTTTCTCTGCGCAAGTCTTGGGGCTCTTGATCTCAGGGTTGTGAGTTCGAGCCCCATGTTGGGTGTAGAGATTACTTAAATTAAAAAAAATCATAAAATAATTTTTCTCTGCAAGTCTCTTTGATTATATTTATTCCTAGGTATTGATTTTTTTTATGTTATTGTTCATGGTATTTTATTTTATTTTAAAGATTTTATTTATTTATTTGACAGAGAGAGACCCAGCAAGAGAGGGAACACAAGCAGGGGGAGTGGGAGAGGGAGAAGCAGGCTTCCCACTGAGCAGGGAGCCTGATGTGGGGCTCGATCCCAGAACCCTGGGATCATGACCCAAGACGAAGGCAGAGCTTAACCAACTGAGCCACCCAGACACCCCTGTTCATGGTATTTTAAAGTTCACTTTCAGGGCGACTGGGTGGCTCAGTCGGTTAAGCATCTGACTTGAGCTCAGGTCATGATCTCAGGGTCCTGGGATTGAGTCCCACATCAGACTCCATGGTCAGTGGAAAGCCTGCTTCTCTCTCTGCCTCTGCACCTTCCCCTGCTCATGTGCTCTCTCTCTCTCTCAAATAAATATCTTTTTTTAAATAAAAATCTTTCAAAAAATAAATTCCACTTTCAATTTGGCGGCAGCTGGCATATAGAAATACAACTGAGTTACGTAAATGGTTTTTTTTTAACCAATGACTTCAGTAGATTCATTCTTTTTTCCTTTTCAATGAAATATAACTTACAGGGGCGCCTGGGTGGCTCAGTTGGTTAAGCGGCTGCCTTCAGCTCAGGTCGTGATCCCGGGGTCCTGGGATCAAGCTCAGAGTCGGGCTCCCTGCTCAGCGGGGAGCCTGCTTCTCTCTCTCCCTCTGCCTGCTTGTACTCACTCTCTGTCTCTCAAATAAATAAATAAAATCTTCAAAAAAAAAAAAAAAAGAAGAAGAAATATAACTTACATAAAATACACAACTAGCAAGTATAGAGCGGGATGATTTTTTAAAAATTTAAGATTTTATTTTTAAATAATCTCTATACTCAATGTGGGGCCCAAACTCCCAACATTATGATCAAGAGTCCTACACTCCACCTACTGAGCATCACCCTGATTAGGATCTAGAACATTCCTGTACTCCCAAGGGCTCCTACCCTTAAGCCCTCTTCCAGTCAGTATCCTCCAAAACCACCATCTGACCTCCCCTGATATACATATACACTCCAAGTCTGACTGACTTCGTAGTAAATCATTTGTGCTCCTTGTTCTGTTCTCTTTTGCTAAGCACTATGTCTGTGAGATCTCTCGAGGTGCCACGGGCTTCTGTAGCTGCCTTTTACCACGGAGTAGTCTTCCATTGTGTGGATGGACCAGTCGGGCCTTCCATGCCCTCCCCATGGGCATTTAGGGAGCCTCGAGCAGCAGTTTCCCCAGCATCGAAATGGCTGAGTCACAGGACACCGCCTCGCCCAGGAGACGGAAAATAGTGAGGCAGTGCTCTTTACCCATCAGCTGATTACTCACACAGCCTGGGAGAGTGGCCAGGGCGGGAGGCCTTTCAGCTGCGGTTGTCCCAGGGATGTGAAAAGTGTCACAGCTCCCTGTTTGACTCCAAACCCTGTTTGGGTTCCTATGCTGCTGTCTCCCAGGTGAGTTCTAGAGGGTTCAAGGGGCTGTTTTGGTTTGGTTTTTGATTCATATGGCATGTTTTATTAGCTCTCTATTTTCTTTTATCATGCCCGGAATCACAACTGATGCTCTTGAGGTCGTCAAAAAATAAAAAGCAGAGAAAAGGTTTATCACAAAATGAAGTCAAATGTTGGTAATGAATAAATAAATTTTAATAAGGTGGAGATAGGCCAGCTCGTTCAATACCAGACAAACTAAAAGTACATGGCTCTCTTTTTATTTTTTAAAGATTTATTCATTCTCTTTAGAGACAGCACGAGCAGGAGAGGCAGAGAGAGAGAGACAACCTCAAGCAGACTCCACACTGAGCACAGAGCCTGACTCGGGGCTCGATCTCACAACCCCGAGGTCACGACCTGAGCTGAAACCAAGAGTCGGACCCTCAACCGACCGTGTCACCCAGGTGCCCCCCAGCTCTCTTTTATTTGGTGTGTTCAGTATGTACAAAGCGAAATGCTATTTTTATCATCTGATCGCAGAAAATATGAATACGCTCTCTGCAGCCTCAAATTGTGGTGATATCTTTAGAAGACATAAATCTAAATTCTCGATGGAAATATTTTGATTTAGTTTAGTCTAATTTAAGCTGATGTATAATTATAGAACATGCAAAATGACTCCCCCCCCCCTGCATTATCCCCATTCCCTACCCTTCGCTTCTCCTCCGGGAACCGTCAGTTTGTTCTCTACAGTTAAGACTGAGGGGCTGCTTTTTAGCAAGAGGTGTGTGTGTGTCTGTGTGTGTGTGTGTGTGTGTGCGCGCTTCAGCTTCTCAGCTGAGGAATGAGATGCAAAAAATGCCCCATTAAGCTCAGCTCCATGACTTTTTACACTTGTACACGCCGGGGGTTTTCAGTTGGGGCGATTTTGCTCCCTGGTCCCTCCCAGTAGTCCTCCATGAATTCGGACAACCAAACGTATGTCCCGACACTGCCGATGTCCACGGGAAGGGGGGATGCAAGGGTTTTTTTTGCCCATATGGCTATGCAATTGCGCCATTTACTCAATGACCATCCTTGCCCCACTGAGGTGAGTGCTACCTTTGTTGGAAATCCACTTACGTGTAGGCCTAATTTTAGAAGTCTATCCTGTCCCGTTGCTCTAGTTGTCTATCCAACAACAATACTCCTCTGTGTTAACGACTTTAGCTTTACAGTTAAGTCGTCAGATCTGTTCGTGTGAATCTTCCAACTTGGTTCTTCCTTGAGATTTTCTATTCTAGGATCGCGAAGTTTCTTACACATTCTAGAACCAACTTGTTCCTGACAACAAAAAGCATGTGAGGATGTTCACTGGGATTACATGGACTCTAGGGCTCAGTCCGGAGAGCCTTAATAACATTCCCGAGTCTTCCGATCCATGAAGAGGGTAATACCTGTTTGGTCGTTGGTGTTGTTTAAGATTTTCTTTGTAAGTAATCTCTACACCCAATGCGGGGCTTGAACTCACAACCTTGAGACTGAGTCGCATGCTGCCAACTGGGCCAGCCAGCTGCTTCTCGTAGCTATTTTTTATAAGGATTCTTTAATTCCTCTCAGCAGTATCTTAGGTCATCAGAGTAGAGTTCTTGCACATCTTCCGTCAAATTTATTTCTAGATATTTTAAAAGTTTTGGTGCTATTGTGAAAGGGATTTTAGAATCCACTGTCCTATTGTTAGTTTGCAGCTTATCGAAACACAACTGATTTCTGTATATTCATCTCGCATCCAGCAATCTTTCCAAAAACCATCTATTTATTTTAATGGTTTGTTTTTAGGCTCTTTTGGCTTATTTATGCTCATAGTCATATCATCAGCGAAAAATCAGTTACTTCTTTTTCGATGTTTATGCTTTTAATTATTGATTTTTTTAAAGTAAACTCTGCCCCTAATATGGGGCTTGAACTCATGACCCCAAGATCAAGAGTCACATGGTCATTTATTTATTTATTTATTTGCCAGAGAGATCACAAGTAGGCAGAGAGGCAGGTAGAGAGAGAGGGGGAAGCAGGCTCCCCGCTGAGCAGAGAGCCCAATGCGGGGCTCGATCCCAGGACCCTGAGATCAGGACCTGAGCCGAAGGCACAGGCTTTAACCCACTGAGCCACCCAGGCACCCCAAGAGTCACATGTTCTATGGACTAAGCCATCCAGGTGCCCCTTAAATAGTTTTTCTTAATTAGCTCCCCCCCACCCCGGGTGTATATGTACCTTTTCATAGTAGCTACAACCTCCAGTATTATATTGACAAAAAGAGGTGAAAAGAGGTGTCTTATTGCAAATGTTGGGGGGAAGTGTTCTCTCTCTCTTTTTTAAGCTTTTATTTTTTTTAAGTGATTTCTACACCCAATATGGGGCTCAAACTCACATCCCGAGATCAAGAGTCACATGCTCTAGTGACTGAGCCGGCCAGGCGCCCTGAAAAGTATTCATTTTAATCTTTAAGTATAAATATGGTGTTAACTGAACTCTTTTGGTAAGATAAGCTTTGTCAGATTAAGGAAGTTCCTCTCTATTCCTACTTTTGGGAGCACTTTTATCAAGAGTAGGCGTTGATTTTATCAAATGCTTTTCCTGTATTATATGATCATATGGTTTCTCTCATTTCTCCCATTCCCAAGGTGAATTACATCAATTGCTTTTCAAATAAATGCAAACCAACCTTATAGTCTTAGAATAAATCTCACTAGGTCATGATTTACTATTCTTCTTAAATATTACAGTCTTTATTTGCTAATATTTTTGTTTAGGATACCGGAATCCATGTTTGCAAGAAATCTTGGCCTCAAATTTTCCTTTCTTGGAAGGACTTTGTTGGGTTTTTGCTATGAGTAATCTACTGGACTCATTAAACAAGTGTTCCCACTTTTCCTATTATTTAGAAGAGTTTAGATAATGGTATTATTTCTTTTTTAAATGTTTAGAAGGATTTACCTGCAAAGCCATCTGAGCCCGTAGTTTTCTTTTCTTGTAAAAAATTATTTATTTTTGAGAGACTGTGCATGCACGCAGGGTGGGGGAGAGGCAGAAGGAGAGAGACAATATTAGGCAGACTTCCTGCTGAGCATGGAGCCCAACATGGGGCTCGATCTTCCGACCCTGAGATCATGACCTGAGCCAAAATCAAGAGTTTGAACCAACTGAACCACTCAGGCGCCCAGGGCTTGTAGTTTTCTTTATGGGAAAGTCTTTAACTATCGATTCAATGTCCCTAACAGATACAGGACTACTCAGATTTTCCTTTATTTTAAAGATTCTATTTTTAAGTAACCTTTACACCCAACGTGGGGCTCGGACTTACAACCCTGAGATCAAGAGTCACACACTCTACTGAGCCAGCCAGGCACCCCCACTATTCAGAGTTTCTATTTCTTCTTGTGTCAATGTTGTTAAATTGTGTTTCACCAAGGAAACCATCCATTTCCTTGGCGTTGTCAAAGTTATTGGCTAAAGTTGATTAGCATCCTTTTGTTATCCTATAGTTAGGATCAGTACTAATGCCTCATTTTTTTCATTCCTCTTAATGGAAATTTATGGTTTTTTCCCCTTGAGTAGTATACATCTTTTCAAAGGACCATCTTTTGGTTTTGCTGCATTACTCTACTACTTGTCTGCTAACTCCTAGCTGTCTTGCAAGGAGGCAGCTCAGGTATTTCCTTCTTCGGAACTGAGTCAGATGCCCCCTGGGCTCCGAAATCTCAGCCCTGACCAATCTTGGGTGTCACTGGTGACGTCTGTTTCTCCCACTGGATCATGAGCTCTGCAAGGGCTGGTTGATTTTTTTAAAGTAAACTCTGCCCCCAACATGGGGCTTGAACTCCTGACCCCAAGTTGATTGGCATCCTTTTGTTATCCTATAGTTAGGATCCACTAACTTCCATCTTGGACCTGAATTCACCTCTGCCAGGGGTACCACTCCCCCACTCCTCTTTTCTTACCTCACCCTAATTCATCTTTTAGATCTCAGCTGGAGCGTCCCTTCTTCCCGGAAGCCCTCCCTGAACCCGAGGCCAAGTCGGACACAATCTCTAATGTTCCCAAAGCTCCCCAGGCTGCCCTCATCACAACACTGTTTATTCTGGGTTAAATTATTTTCAAAATATGATGCAGACTCGTCTCCTTCTTAAAACAGTTATAGAAATATGTTTGAACTAGCCTTATGTATCTTACCAGCCCCAAAGGCTGGTGTCACTCTTTTCAAGTTCCTTGAGGCCCCTGGCAAATTCTCCCTGTTCCATGGGTAAGTCATTTGTCACTGCCTAGAAGCTGCACTATGAGCTCCTAAAGGGCAGACAGGTTCCCAGGAAATAACCAGCCCAGAACCGGGCATCCCGAAGGCACCACGGAATGTTTCATGAGTGGACAACAGCCCATCTTTCCTTGAAGTTTCCTCAAATTCGCTGTATATAATGTCATTATGAGCATCCAAATTTTCTCGAAACATTCTTGTCTGTTACTGATATTATTTTATTTTTTATTGAAAGATTTTATTTATTTGACAGAGAGACACACAGCGAGAGAGGGAACACAAGCAGGGGGAGTGGGAGAGGGAAGTAGTATCCCCTACTACTAGTAGTATCAGTATCCCCGCTGAGTAGGAAGCCCGATGTGGGGCTCAATCCCAGGACCCTGGGATCATGACCTGGGCTGAAGGCAGACGCCCAATGACTGAGCCACCCAGGCGCCCCCTGTTACTGATTTTATACTTTTACTAAAGTTTGCTGTTTAGCCTGCCTCCAAAGAATCAAAAGAATGCTGCTTTTCCAGAGAGGGAGAGAATGTAACAGGTTGCTTTAGCCCTGGAAAAGACAATACTCCCCCTCAGTCACCCAGCTGGGACTTCTAACAACACCCTCACCCCCTTCGTGCTGCGCGCTATGTGGGCAAAGGACTGCTCTTCTCTAAGCCTTATTAGTTCATCTTCAAAATGAGGACCCTTCCACCTGCCGGACAGTGCTGCTGAAATAATGAAATGAGATCTGCAGAAAGCTCTCAGTTCAGGGCCCAGCTTAATAAAAGGAGGGAGGCTTCTGGAGTCAGACAGACCTGGACTCCAGTCTCGGCCCTCTCACTTTCGGGATGTGCCAGCAGAGCCCGAGTTCCCCCATCAGTAAACTGGGGGGCAGGTCAAAATATCCAACTGTCAGGATTGGGAGAATGGCAACGAGGGACTGACGTGAGAAATCGCTCCATTTAGTAAATGAGAACCTAGCATCCTCTTCCTGACTCCTGTCTGGAATTTTATTCCTGGAAACACGTCCTACCTGGGGTACCTGGGTGGCTCGGTCGTTAAGCGTCTGCCTTCAGCTCAGGTCGTGATCCCAGGGTTCTCGGATCCAGCCCCACATCAGGCTCCCTGCTCGGTGGGAAGCCTGCTTTTCCCTCTCCCACTCCCCCTGCTTGTGTTCCCTCTCTCTCTGTGTGTCTCTCTGTCAAATAAATAAATAAAATCTTTAAAAAAAAAAAAAGAAGTATGTCCTACCCACCGGTCTCAGCTCTGACCTTGGGCTACATAAAATAGTTTTCGGTCTCCTCACTGGTCCCCGTGTCCTAGTGTTGTTCGCTTTGATCTGTCCTCCATGTCACAGAGTATCCCAGCTCAGGCATCCCCTCCTCCGTGACGCCTGCCCTGACTCCCCGAGCCCCGGGCTCCCTGCCAAGGCTCTGGCCACTCTGGGTATCTCTCTGTGGTGACAAACTTCTCCCCTCAGGTGGACTGTGAGCCCCACGAGGGCTGGGCTTGGGGCTGACTGCATCACTACAGGGTCCCCAGCCCTAGGTGGGGCACGGAGCAGGTACTCCATAGGAAGTAGCCATGGACCCCGGGCATGGCCCCCTCTCACCTGGCTCTACCCATCCCTCCTGCTTTCCAGCTCCTCTGTCCCCTCAACACACCCTCCAGGGGGTGTTGGCATCTGTTGGCTCCAGGCCCTCACCCCTCAGGCCGCGCCATCTGCCCACGGTCGTGAGAAGCCCTTCCTGGCCTTCAGGGCTGCCCTTTCTCAGGACACTGCTGCCCGAGGTCCTCTTCTCACTCAACCATCACATCCACTTTGGGGGGCAACTCAGACCCTCGCGACGCCAACTCCAGGGCTCGGATCTCCCTCTTCGGCCCCAGAGCTCCGGGCCCTGGGCACCTGAGACTCTCCGGGCCGCAGCACAATGGCCCCCAGCCCCCAGGCGTTTTCCGGGGGAAAGGAAGGGCTAGCTTAACCCACGGAGTCCATCCAAACGAAGTACTCGGCCACAGCGAACCGTTGTCAAGGTGCTTCCCCAGGCCTGGAACTGAGCGGGTGGCTGGAATGTAGCTCTTTCCTCCGCAAACTGTGCTGCGAAGACAAGGGTCCCTCTGCTTCGGCGGCGGGGGGCCGGGCGCCTCGGGAGCTGGCTGACCTGGGTCCCCGCGCCTCTTCCCCACTGTGGGAAGCCCGTCTGCACGCACTCGCTGACTGCCCCCTCGCCGAACGAGGGGAAAGCGTAATGGGATAGTTACTGGTAACGGGGTAGTTAACAGTTCGAGAGGGAAGTGCTTTTTTTAAGTATGGGGGAAATAAAAGCACTGAATCCTTATCTTCCGTATTAAGAGAGCAACAGTTAAAAAAAAAAAAAAGGAAAAATTTAAAAACTAGGAGTGTCAGCACCTTTTTTAGAAATAAGGTGGTGGGGGCGCCCGGATGGCTCAGTCGTGGGTATCTGCCTTTGGCTCAGGTCGTGATCCCGGGGTTCTGGGATTGAGCCCCCACAGGGGGCTCTCTGCTCAGTGGGGAGCCTGCTTCTCTCTCTCCCACTCCCCCTGCTTGTGTTCCCTCTCTCGCTGTGTCTCTCTCTGTCAAATAAATAAAATCTTAAAAAAACTAACTAAGGGGGTAAATGCGAAAACCAGCTGAAAGAGTTAAAGTGGTTACCTGGGCGGAGCAGGGATTGAGGTGGGGAAGGAAATGGCTGCGTTTTCTTCTTTTTCTTTTTTTAAAGTTTATTTATTTAAGTAATCTCTACATCCCACGTGGGGCTTGAATTCAGGCCCTTGAGATCAAGAGTCGCACGCACGCACACTCTTCAGCCTGAGCCAGCCAGGCGCCCCTGCATTTTCTTCTTTTTATCATAAATCGCAAATGTATTTGACTCTTTAAACTAAGTACTTGTACTCCTTTGACAACATTACTAATTAACGTAATGCTTAAAACAGAAACACATTTTTAAAAACCTGCCCAAGCCAAGCATTCCATCCAAAAGCAACACAGTACACATTCTTCATGGGGCGCCTGGCCGGCTCAGTGGGTAGAGCGCGTGACTCTTGATCTCGGGGTTGTGAGTTTGAGCCCCACGCTGGGCGCGGAGATTACTTTAAAAATAAAATCTAAAAAAAAAAAAAAGAAAGAATACACTTTCTTCTCAAGTGCACATGGAACGTTCTACATCAAATCCACTTCCAGGGGCAACTCGGACCCTCCTATGAACCCCAAGATCATACGTTAGGCCACAAAAAAGTTTAAACAAATTTAAGAAGTCTGAAATTGGGGGCGCCTGGGTGGCTTGGTTGGTTGGGCAACTGCCTTCAGCTCAGGTCATGATCCTAGAGTCCTGGATTCGAGTCCCGCATCGGGCTCCTTGCTCAGCGGGGATCCTGCTTCTCCCTCTCACCACACCCCACCCCACCCCCCGGCCCAGTCTCATGCTCTCTCTCTCATTCTCTCTTTCAAAAAAATAAATAAAATCTTTTTTTTTTTTTAAAAAGGAGTCTGAAATTGTATAAAACATCTTTTCTGACCACAGTGGTATAAAACTAGAAATCGGTTACAAGAAGAAAACTGAGAAATTCAAAAATATGTCAACATGAAACATGCTACTAAACCAGCAAGCCAATGAAGCAATCAAAAAAGAAATGAAAAATACCTTAAGACAAATGAAAATGGAAATACAATGTACCAAAACTTATGGGATGCAGCAAAAGCGGTTCTAAGACAGAAGTTCCCAGCAATAAATGCCGACCACAAGAAACAAGAAAATTTTCTTTTTTAAAAAAAAAAAAAAGATTTAACTTTTAAGTAATCTCCATACCCAACATGGGGCTCGAGCTCACAACCCCGAGATCAAGAGTCACATGCTCCTGGGACTGAACGAGCCAGGGGCCCTGAAACAACAACAATTTCAAATCAACAACCTAACTTTATACATCAAGGAACAGAAAAAGCGGAGAGCCCAAAGTTAGCAGAAGGAAGGAAATGACAATGATCAGAGCAAAAATAAATGAGATACAGACTAAAAAGGCAATAGAAAAGACAAGTAAAACCAAGAGCCAGTTCTTTGAGAAGATAAACAAAACTGAAAAAACTCTGGCTAGACTCACCATGAAAAAAAAGAGAGCAAACACAAAATCAGACCCAAAAGACAAGACGTTACAAATGATACCCCAGAAATACAAAGACTAAGACACTACTCCAAATAATTATCTGTCAACAAACTGGACAACCTGAAATGGATAAATTCCTAGAAACATACAACCTTCCAACACAGAATCATGAAGCGATAGAAAATCTGAATATAACGATTACCAGCAAGGAGATTGAATCAGGACTCAAAACCTCTCAACAAACAAAAGGACAAGAAATAACAAGTGTTGGCAACGATGTGGGGAAAAGGGAATCCTTGTGCATTGTTGCTGGAATGTGAATTGGGGCAGCCACTATGGAAACCCGTACGGAGCTTCTTAAAAAAAATTGAAAATAGGAGCAGCTGGGTGGCTCAGTCGTTAAGCATTTGCCTTTAGCTCAGGTCATGATCCCAGGGTCCTGGGATCGAGCCCCTGCATTGGGCTCCCTACTCGGTGGGGAGCCCGCTTCCCCTTCTCTCTCTGACTGCCTCTCTGCCTACTTGTGACCTCTCTCTTTCTCTGTCAAAAAAATAATTATAATCTTTAAAAAAAAAAGTTCTCAAGAGAAAAAAATTCTATAACTATACACAGTGACGGGTATTAACTAGACTTAACTGTGGAGACCATTTTGCAATACACACAAATATCAAATTATGTTTTATATTGAAACTAATATAATGGTGTATGTCTATTACACCTCGATGCAACACAAAACAAGACAACTTGTCCAAGCCAGGAACGTAAACGCTGCGCTTGGGTTTCCAGGCCTCTGCCCTGGCCCAGCCCCCTCCCCGATCTCTGGTCCCATCCTCATGAACGTTCCATACCCGTTCCATACCCAAAGTCACCATATTAAAATGACTGTCGGATCAAGGTACTCTCCTACTTAAAACCCTTCAGTGGCTTCTACTGACTCTAAGATAAAGTACAGACTCCTTAAAATGACCTACAGGTCCCACATATATAATCAGCATATCTTCTACTACCAGCCCTCCATATGTGCAGAATTATTTTCAGTGTTCAAAACTTTTTTATATGTGTGCTTCCTCGGCCCAGGGCTCAGTTCAGGGGCCTCTCCTCCAGGAAGCCTTCCCTGACCCCTAGGCTAGGTCAGGTGTCCCTCTGGGTTCTCCCAGCCTCCTGAGCTCCCCAGCCCAGCTATGCCCACTTGGGGCCATCACCATCTAGGGAGGAATCTGTCTCCTCCAACAGACTCTAAGTCCCAGGACAGTGGGACAGGCCTGTCTGGGTTGCTGCTGTGCCCCCAGGGCTGTCCAGCACGAAACTGAGTACTCCAGCGTGAGTACTCACGCTGGAGTACTCAGAGGATTCGGGGAAAGAAAAAAGGAAATGAAGGAAACATAGTAAAAATTAACTTTTGGTTATCAGCCAGCATTAGTATACAGACTGTGCTGCCTTTTTTTTTCCCTCTTATCTATATTCTAAATTTTTTCTATAATAAACATAGATGGCTCTTCTATTTCTACAATAAACATGGAAAAATGCTAACTGTATATGCTGGGAACCACAGTTCTGGTTGTAGGCATTTATCCCTTTCTTCTCTAAGAAAGGAAGCATGCATTTATTACTATTTTTTTTTTAAGATTTTATTTATTTATTTGACAGAGCGAGCACAAGCGGGGGGAGAAGCAGGCAGAGGGCGAGGGAGCACAGACTCCCCACTCAGCAGGGAGTCCGATAAGGGGCTCAATCCCAGGACCTGAGCCAAACGCAGATGCTTAACCAATTGAAACATCCAGGCGCTCCCCCTAATTTTTTAAAAAGTTTTTATTTAAATTCTATACCCAACATGGGCTTCGAACTTATGACCCTGAGATCAAGAGTCGTGGGCTCTTCTGACTGAGCCACCCAGGGCCCCCAGGAAGTACGGACGGATATAAAGTATAGAAAGGTACCAGAGAGGGGCACCTGGGTGGCTCAGAGGGCTAAAGCCTTTGCCTTGGGCTCAGGTCATGATCTCAGGGTCCTGGGATCGAGCCCCGCATGGGGCTCTCCGCTCAGCAGGAAGCCTGCTTCCCACCCCCACCCCCGTCTGGCTCTCTATCTACTTGCGATCTCTCACAAATAAATAAATAAAATCAAAGAGAAAGGAAGGAAGGAAGCAAGGAAGGAAGGAAGCAAGGAAGGAAGGAAGGAAGGAAGGAAACAAACAAACATACCCCTGCCCCCAACACCCCTGGCCCATTTGGCGGCGAGGTTCCTTCAACTTCTGGGCCAGGCACCTGCTCTGCCCTCGAGGGGGACACAATGTGAGCACCAGCCACCCCTGGGGGGCTGACCTACAGGACTGCTGGGATTCCGAGGAGGGGAGTGGACAGGTGACTTGTAATGGCCAGAGGCCAGTAAGTAGGGCACAGCACCATATGGTGACCCAAAGGTCTTACGGCCACAGGACAAGATCACTGGGAATAACCCTCATCGGGATTGATGGGTCCTTGGGATGTTAATCGGGAAGTATCTCAGCTGGGATGTGGGGGCCTCTGGATCTCCAGCGGGGAGCCCCCCCGCTGCCGGGTGGGTGTGCACCAGCACAGCAGTGGGCTCGGCCAGCAGCCAGTGTGCCGGGGCCGAGGGCTGCTCCAGCTAGGCAGGGACACTGGTGCCTCGGCTCAGGTGCCGGCCCCTACACTCACCGGGGTCCCCTGCATCCAGCCCTCAGTCTCCTCTCCCCTAAAGCCCCTTGCTTCCTGCGGTGGCCACTCTCCGACAGATTACTCTTCATTCTGGCTCAGGTCAGAATCGCAAGGTTGTGGGAACGAGCCCCACGTCGGGCTCTGCACTCAGCACAGAGCCTGCTTGAGATTCCCTCCCTCTGCCCCTCCCCACTCTCTGCTCGAGCTCGCGCGTGCTCGCAAAAATTAAAATCTTAGGAAAAGCCTACCGGGTTGTATACTTTAAATACGTGCAGTTTACTGTATGTCCCTTCTACCCCAATGACACCACGGAACAGAAAAGAAACAGAAGAGAGTAAGATAGAACCGGAGAGACTGAGCCGGCCGGGGGGTGAGAAGCAGTTCCGGGAAGGCAGATGAGAGCTGCCCTTGACCCCATCTGAGGACAGCCTCCCGGGAGCTAAGAAAGCCTCTCCACTACCCGCTTGCGCCTGCAGCCTGCAGACCCCGGACCCAGCCGCCCCTCTGGCTGCCCATCCGACGGCGGGCCCCGCCGCGCGGCTCTCTGCAGCCCCGGGCCCGTTCCTCCCTCCGCCCCATTGCTGCTGCTTCTCCTGCCTGATGCAGGTTTTGTGCCGTTCGGTGATTTCCGTCAACTGACAGACTCTTTTGGTTTGTCTGCTGTCTGAAGTCGGGGGGCGGGGGGTTCTTGTCAGCGACGAAAGGGTGTTTCCGCCCATTCCAACCCCGAGTTTTACATCCATCTTCCTCTCCCTCGAGTGTACTCGTACCACTAAGTGTGTAAATGGATGATGGAATTCACCAGCCCCGAAATTCTCTGGTTTAACCTGTTCCACACCGTTTTAGCTTCATGTTTCAGAAATCCTGACATCAGGCTAGCAAATACTTAGGCTCAGTATCTAACAGCAAAATGTAGATCTGTTCAATAAAACAGGAAAACTATTAGACAAAAGAGCTGAACTTGAGGGAGGAGGGGAGAGGGGTCCCAGGGCAGCGCAGGTGAGGTGATCCACAGGAGGTCTAGGCCCCAGGGATGGCACGCCGGGCTGCTGCGGCGGCTCCCAGCGGGGCTGTGCACCCGAGATGTCCTCGTCATCCCCAAGGACAATACCCAGTCAGAACATGACGACTGCAAGAAATAAGATGGGAAGAATGACTAGGCCTTGGGAAGCATCCTCCCCCTCCACCTCTTTCCTCCTAAGCCTTCTACTTCTTTTTTTCTTGGTAATTTTTTAAAAAGATTATTTATTACAGAGAGAGCGCAAGAGTGCGCATGAGCAGGAGGGGTAGAGAAAGAGGGAGAAACTCAAGCAGACTCCACACTTAGCGTGGAGCCCAACACGGGGCTCGATCTCACGACCCTGAGATCATGACCTGAGTTGAAACCAAGAGTTGGGTGCTCAACTGACTGCGCAGTGAGGATGACCGGGGAGAGGCCCAGCTCAGGAGAATTGCCAGGAAGGAGCAGCTGCTGAGACAAGTTCCTATGCCACACTGGGGTGCACTTTCTCTGGAAACTGCCCTGACTCTCTTTGGGAGAAGTCCATCCCTCACTCTTCCTTCACACTGTTCAGGGAAGGCCAACCCCACCCCCCAGGCTTTAGGTGCTGACATTCACCCCTGGGATTTTTCCTGGAATGTCAGAAAAGAGTCATCCTCTCCTTCCTTTGGGTTTGGTTCGTGAACACGACGTGAACCTGGAGCCACCGAGGCCATCTTGTCCCCCTAAAAGAGAGAGTCTGCCTGAGAAAGAGGACAGCACAGAGAAACACAGGGCCCAGGGATGGGACAGTGACTTCCAGGCATTGTCTGAGTTCCTGAGTCAGGCCACATACTGCCCAGAGTGTTTAGGCGTCTGCCCCGCACAGAGGAGTCTGCTGCTTGCAAATAAAAGCTGGGGGAGGAGCCCAGGGTGGGGCCATCCCCTTCTTGACCAACAGCCAGAGACAGGAGCTGCGGACAGCCCTGCAGGGAAAACGCCTAGAAGCACGCACGCACGGTAGGAATGGGGGTGTGTAGAGCAGGGCACCAACATCACGGCAAAAAGGCTAGAAGGACAAACACGGGTAGGTTTTCCGCACCGAACAAGAGCAATTGTCTTTGAAAAAACAGTAAAGCAAATTCCCTTTAATTCCTTTGTGCCCTCAGTTTCTACTGTGACCATGACACAGGGTCCTCGCTGGCCTCAGGATCGAGTCTAAATGTGTTAACATGGCCCCATGTCATCTGTCCCCAAACAGCCATCCAGGCTCCTCTCTTGCCACTTCTGGTCCCACCGTCTACTTTTCAGCCAAGCCAGCCTCCCGTGAATTCCCCCCCGGCTAGCCCTCGACCCTGGCACATGCTGTTACCTATGCCTCCATCTTTCCGCTTTGTCTGGCTTATTCGTCCTTGAGCTCCGGGCCTTCCGCTTCTCCTGGAGGCACTTCCCAAGCTCCAGACTCGCTAAGGACCCTCCCCGCAAGGCTCCCCCAGCCTAGCACTGACCACGTGTCTAGGGACCCCGACTTAGCACAGCACCCAACAGGGAGGAGATTCCAGGAAGTACTGGGTGGATGAATGAGATAAAGATGAATAAACAAGGTCGGGGATGGGGTTCGTTTCACTCCTGTGTCCCAGGCAACTACCACAGAGCATGGAATAAAAAAACGTTTGTGGGAGGTATGTTCAAAGAATGAGAACAAAAGTGAAGAGTCTGAGATATAAAAACATATCAGCTTGATAAGGAAAAGACACATTATTCAGTCAATGCTGTTGGGACAAGCGGACAGCCAACTGCAAGAGAAAATGAGAAGGATCCCTACCTCACAACTAATACCCCAAATAAATTGTAGATGCATCAAAGACTTAAACATGTACACAAACAGGACTATAAAATTACTGGGGCCGCCTGGGTGGTACAGTCGGTTAAGCATCCAACTCTTGGTTTCAGCTCAAGTCATGATCTCAGGGTCCTGGGATCAAGCCCAGCATTGGGTTCTGCACTCAGTTCGGAGTTGGCTTGAGATTCTCTCTCTCCCTCTCCCTCTGCTCCTCCCGCTTCTGCGGTCTCTCTCTCCCTCTCTCTCTCTCTCAAATAAAAAAAAAAATCTTAAAAAAAAACTACTAGAAGAAAACAGAAGAAAAACCATTTACTCTCTAGAAATAATCTAAGTACACCATAAAACCTAAAGGTAATAAGAGAAAAAAAAATGAATAGATTTGACTAAGGTTTTTTTAAAAAAAAAGTTTTACATGCTAAACTTACATGCTAAACAACAAAAACATAATAAACAAAGTCAAATGATAGTGTTGGAAAAAAAAAGATTTGCTCATTTTCTCTCAGAGAGAGCTCCTGTAAATTAATTAGACAAAGACCCCAACAACTTGCTAGAAAAATGGGCCGATACTTCAGAGTGATTACTGAAAAATTCAAATGGCTCTTAGACAGATGAGAAGACATACAACTTTGTTCACAAGGAAGTACAAATTAAAACTGCGAACGAGAAATTGATTTCCACCTCTTGAACTGGAAGAGATCAACAAGTAGCTTACCCCTGGGTGTGGCCAAAGGGAGGGGACCTTGCTGCTTGCTGAGGAGGGGACTCTGGGTGGAAAGTATCGATAATACAGCTCACATCCCCAGAGACCCACACCCAGGATAATTACAGGGAGACATCCTTGTGTGGTAGCCAAATCAGCGTCCTGCACACCTTGTCGCTCCTGTATACTCTTATCAAATTTTCAAAAAACTAAGCACACTCTTCATAAACTTGGAGACTATCCTATCCATTTTTCCACCCTAAGTTGGAGTAATTCCAAAGAGCATGAACTTCTGGCATACAAGAGATACTGACATTTTAAAACAAATCTGCGGGGTGCCTGGGTGGCTCAGTGGTTTAAGCCTCTGCCTTCGGCTCGGGTCATGATCTTGCAGTCCTGGGATCGAGCCCCGCATGGGGCTCTCCGCTCAGCGGGGAGCCTGCTTCCTCCTCTCCCTCTGCCTGCCTCTCTGCCTACTTGTGATCTCTCTCTCTGTGTCAAATAAATAAATAAAATCTTTAAAAAAACCCACAAAAAACAAATCCGCTGCATTGTTCTTTTTAGCATATGCAGAGGACTAATGAGTACCCCCCACCCCGAAATGTAACAGCCAGCTTCGGTCATCTTAAAGATGCGCCAATCAGCTCTTCCTTAACTGTGCATGCAAGGAAGGCTCCTTGTTCTTGAAAGTTCAATCCACGTTCTGCTTTCTCAACTAAATTTTATGCTAACATATTTTTATGCTCAAATGTCCTACTACATTTCTCTGAAACAAAAAAATGTGTTTATAAATTTGCATCAAATTGTGTGATCTTAGTGAAAATTTTTCTCTCGGACTGAGTTATCCTTACAATGACTATTAGTAAATCACTGATCAAAACAGCATTATTGGGACGCCTGGGTGGCTCAGTTGGTTGAGCAACTGCCTTTGGCTCAGGTCATGATCCCGGCATCTTGGGATCGAGTCCCACATCAGGCTCCTTGCTCCGCAGGGAGCCTGCTCCTCTCTCTGCCTCTGCCTGCCTCTCTGCCTGCCTCTCTGCCTGCTTGTGTTCTCTCTCTGTTAAATGAATAAATAAAATCTTAAAAAAAAAAAAAACAAACAAACAGCATTATTACACAATTTGACGTGCAATTACTAAATATAAAGAGTAAATTTTTAGGGGCGAAGGAGTTCGAAAGGTACAAACTTCTAGTCATTAAAAATGTTATTTATTTATTTTTTTTAGAAGGGTATCCTATTGTTTTTTCTTTTTTTATAGATTTTTTTTTTATTAGAGAGAGAGAGAGAGAGACTGAGAATGAGAGGGGAGAAGTTCAGAGGGAGAAGCAGACTTCCCGCAGAGCCGGGAGTCCGATATGGGACTCGATCCCGGGACTCCGGGATCATGACCCGAGCCGAAGGCAGTTGCTCAACCAACTGAGCCACCCAGGTGCCCCCAAAAATGTTATTTATTTTTAAGTACGCTCCACGCCCAACATGGGGCTTGACCTCACAACCCTGAGATCAAGAGCGGCGTGCCCTACCGACTGAGCCAACTGGGCGCCCTCACTCCCCAATTTTTTTGACCAGAGTCACATGCTTTAATAAGGTGGGCTGGAAAATGTGTTTCTGTCATAGACATCTCAAGTTGTTCTTTTGTGATTCTTGAGGTTTTTACACGTGGAGCAATGCATCACTGTACGACTAGAAAGGAGGAAGAAATTTCTTTCCCTACTTTACTTTCCCCATATCTTTCCCGGAGAGCTGAGCCACTGGAAAGGGAAGAAAGGAAGGAAAACCCAGCAGATTCCTCAGGCAAGTTGGGTGATGTTGGAGATCTGGAAAGGATTCCCTTAAAACCTTGCAAGCAGGAGTGCGGGAGTGGGGTGGATGTGGGGCGCCCTTTGGGGGACATTCACACTGTGTACTAACTGCTATGAAAAAGAATGTGGGATGGCTTTTTAAGGTATGCTGTGAAGAAGAAAAAAATTGGGCACAAAAGAGGGTGAATTAATATACTGCCATTTATGTGAACTAAACACATACATACCTAGACTATGCTTGATCATGCATAGAATCACCTCTGGAAGGTGGCTCAGGGTGACCTCTGGTGGCTCCCTGTCTGACCTCTGACCTCCTACTCTTCCATTCACCCTCGGGCCCAGGTACATAAACGTCCACATTGTTCCTGAAACCCAACGGTCATGCTCTGGCCTTAGGGCCTTTGCACTTACTGTGCCTTATGCCTGAAACACACTTCTCCAAATATCAACACTTCCTCACTTTATTCAAGTCTCTAATCAAACACTCACCTCCCCAGAGAGGCCTTCCTAAACCCAACCTCATAGAGCATTTACCTTCTCCCATCACACCTAATCCTTCTGCCTTACTTCATTCTTTCCTACTTATTGCCACCTGACACAGAACATAGTTCACGTTCTTAACTTGTTTAATATCTGTCTCCTGTCTGGAGAATCTCAATTCTAGAGGGGGAGCAGAGACTTGGGTCTCTTATTAAATAGATACAACCCTAGTGCCTGGCAGGTAGGCATTCAGCAAATATTTCTTAATGAAAGAAGAGAAGAAGGAAGACAGGCAGACAGGAATGGGAAACATAGGTACTTTCCACCATATTCAAACCTTTTTTACCACCTAAAGTTTTCTAACACGTGCGCTATTGTTTTTCATAATGGAATTAAATTAGAAATCAGTAACAATAAGAAATCTAAAAAGGCCCCAATATTTGGAAATTAGACAGCACACGTCTGAATAACCCATGGGTCAAAGAAGACACCACAAGAGAAACTAGAAAATATACAGAACTGAACGACCATGTAGACACAACACATCCCATTCTATGGGATGCATATGAAGTAGTGCTCAGAGAGGTACCTGGCTGGCTCAGTCAGTAGAACAAGCAAGATTTGACCTCGGGGTCGTAAGTTCAAGCTTTCCTCTTTTCCTCCAAAAGAGGAAAAAAAAACACAAAACTTTGTTTATGTTTTCTTATTCAAGAAAACTTTGTCCCTTTTTTTTTTTTTTTGAGAAAAGAAGAATTTCAATCTTATACCAGTGTACTTTTAAAATCCATTCATTTTGGGGCGCTTGGATGGCTCAGTGGGTTAAAGCCTCTGCCTTTGGCTCAGGTCATGATCTCAGGATCCTGGGATCGAGCCCCGCATCGGGCTCTCTGCTCAGCAGGGAGCCTGCTTCCCCCCCACCCCCCGCCTACTTGTGATCTCTCTCTCTCTGTCAAATAAATAAATAAAATCTTTTAAAAATCAATCAATCAATCAATAAAATCCATTCATTTCAATCTTAGTCCATCCTGACCACATATAAAATTCGTTTCCAAAGATAGGAAATTGAATGTTATTAAAAACCTTCCCTTAAAGATTAAAACTGAAAGCCCAGGTGGACATTTATATCAACTATTTAGGAAGGAAATCATTCCAATTTTATACAAAATCTTGCAGACAACAGAGAATGAGGGAACATATTCCCAATTGTTTAACGGGGTCAGCAAAACCATGATAATAAAACCTGTCAAAGACATTACAAGAAAACTAAAATTTTGTAATACATGACTCATGACCACAGGTATAAAAAAAAAAGTCTTTAGGAAAATATTGGCCAATCAAACCACCAGTATATAAAAAGGATCACATACCATGATCAAGTGGCATCTATCCCAGAACACAAGACTGATTTAATATTCTTTAAAAAAAAATAAATAATTCTCATTCGTGGCAGGAATAGAACTGCGGTTGCCAGCATCCAAGAGAGCCCCGGATAATCCCCGTCGCCGGGCACTTGCAGCCTCATACAGGCCTTTCCCACGTTATGCTAGAGTTGGTCTGAGTGACCAGTAGAACATGGCCCAGGGGTGCATGTCACTCCCACAGTTGTGTTGTAAAGACAATGACTCTTCAATCTTGGTCATTTTCACTCTTGGATCACTCTCTTTGGAGGAAGCCAGCTGCCAGACCATGAGTAGCCCTAAGGAGACGTCCATGCCCAGAGCAACTGGGCCCTTGGCCCAAGAGCAAGTGAAAAGCTGACCCCTACCAAGGGCCAGGCCAGTGGGTCAGCCAGGAAGCAGACCTCTCAGCGCCTGCCGAGCTTTCGGAGACACTGTGCCAGAACCACTCAGCAAGGCCACTCCAAGGCCCGATTCTCAGGAACCATGTGAGATAATGAATGTTCACTAGCCTACGAAAAAGTACTCAACATGACACTTCATCCGAGAAAAGCAAGTGAGTTGCCATTTTACACCAACTGGAATGGCTAAAATTAAACTGTGAAAAACAGTGATTACTGGCAAGGACGCGGAGCAACTAGACCCACACCAGAAAACTCTTTGGTGGTTTCTTTTTTCTTTCTTTCTTTCTTTCTTTCTTTTTAAAAGATTTTATTTATTTATTTGAGAGACAGAGAAAGTGAGAGAGCATGAGAGGAGAGGTTAGAGGAAGAAGCAGACTCCCGGTGGAGCTGGGAGCCCGATGTGGGACTCGATCCCGGAACTCAAGGATCATGACCTGAGCCGAAGGCAGTCACTCAACCAACTGAGCCACCCAGGCACCCCTCTTTGGTGGTTTCTTATAAAATGAAGACTGCCTCTCTCTTTGGGGTGCTTGGGTGGCTCCGTCAGTTGAGTGTCTGATTCTTGGTTTCCATCATGATGTGAGTCGTGGGATCGAGCCCCGCGTCTGGCTTGGCGCTCGGCATTGAGTCTGTTTGTCCCTCTCTCTCCTCCTCCTCCCCTTGCTCTCTCCCTCTCTCTCTCAAATAACTAAATAAAAATCTTTAAATTAAAAAAAAAAAGAATAACTTTATCATTATCATAGAAGTCCGACATCTCACTCCTAGGGATTGACCCAAAATAAATGAAAACATACTCCTATACAGACCTGTGCGAGAATGTTCACAGTAGCCCTACCGGTAATAACCAAAAAAAAAAAAAAAAAAAAAAAGGAGGATGTCCAAATGTCCATCATTAAGAGAGTAGATAAACCACGTACAGCATGTTCACATGTTAGAATAAAAGCATAATACATACAAAAAGCAGTAAAAGAAACGAAACGAACTACTGATACCTGCAGCAGAAATATCTCTAAAGCAGCATGTGAACAAAGGCTAGACATCAAGTTCACATTGCATGATTCCATTTACATAAAGCTTAACAACAGGTAAAACTGATCTATATAGTGAGAGAGGTCCCACAGGTGACAGAATAGGAAAGGGAGGAACCCCCACGGGGACAGAGATGTTTTAGATCTTGGAAGTTGGTTACATGGGTATATGTATCTATCAGTACTCATTAAACGAGACATTTTATTTTATTTTTCTCAGAGAGAAAGAAAGAGATCACGCTGCACTAGCAGCACGGAGGGGTGGGGGGAGAGGGACAGAACTCTAAGCAGACTCCACACTGAGCGCGGAGCCCCATGTGGGGCTCGATCCCACGACCCCGAGATTAGGACCTGAGGCGAAATTGAGTGCTGGACGCTCAATGGGCCGAGTCACCCAGGCGCCCTTAACCCACATCTTTTAGATCTGTACATTGTGTTGTACAGACATCATACAATAAATAATATGCAAAAATAAAATAATAATTAAATGCAAGATGAATCTGGGAGCCGTGGGGCTGATTTCTTATTCTGAGTTGCCTCAGGGGACTTGCTCCTCTCTCTGAGATGCGTCCCCACTTATAAAGCCAGGACAATCACATAAATTTCCTAATAAAGTGATTCATACCATTTGTTGAGGTCATAGGAAGCATAATGAATAAAAACTGTTATCATCAGTTAAGAGATTAAGACCAAGAGTAAATAGCTTCGAGCCAGTCCCTGACGAGGATGCCCTTTCCTGGCCGCATCCCAGCTGCTGTGAGCCCACCCCAACACTGCTCCGGGCGGGAGGGGATTCAAGCAGGCAGGAGCTTCCTCCCCCGGACGGACGTGGCACCCTCCTCCAACACTGTCTATGGAGACAGCAGGGACACACGCTGCCGCCAGTCTCCGGAGAGGACACGATTGGTTCTGTCTACTCAGCGCCTGGGGGAACCCCATGTCCCCCACATGGGGGTCCAAAGGATCCAACAGTGACGGACCTTGCCCTTCAGAAGGGCTCATCACACTGCCTTCCTCGGGCTACGATGACTGGCTCAAGGATGGGCACGGGACCTCCACTGGACCACTGAGATTCAGCCTGGGAATCTCGATGGGACTGCTGGGAAGGAGGACCTCTCTGGGCCCTGCAGTCACCAGGCAGGTAATTAATATCCTCCAACGTGAGCCCCGCGGGAGCAGGGGATTTTTGTCTGTTTTGGTGACTGCCGAGTCAGTCAGGCCTCCTAGAATAGCTCCTGGCATACAGTGGGCACTAAGCAAGGCTCTGCTGAGTGAGTGTAATATACAAGCATGTCCTTGTCCCAGAGAACAGCCCCCGTGCTAGTCCCCATCGACACCTGGAGAGACCACATTGACTCAGTACAGGCGGCATCTGGGAATTTCGGAGGCACAAGGGAAGCAGCTCAAGGCTCAGGGTGCTCGGGAGCCGGGTGGTCCTGGATTCAAGTCCTGCCTCGCTACTTACTTGTTGTGACCTTTGGACCTTTGGGCAAACTTCTCAACCTCTCGGCATGTCCAGTTCCTCTTCCTCAAAATGGAGCTTGTTCTTCCTGGCTTGTGGGGAAGCTGGCACGTTCGGGGCTTTGCATGAGCTGACATCAGGTCACTGAACAGTTCTACTGGGTTTCTTCATCTATTAAGGTAGCGTTCATGCTTACGCCTTAGTGCTCATGACCACTAAGACAATTTTCTTCTTCTTCTTTTTTTTTTTAAGATTTCTTTTTTGTTTTTAAGTAATCTCTACACCCCATGTGGGGCTTGAACTTACAGCCCTGAGATCAAGAGTTGCGTGCTCTACTGACTGAGCCAGCCAAGCGCCCCTGGTGTATACTATTTTCTACTGCCTTATTAACAATATCCTCCCCTGCCATTAGAGTCTAGAAGCGCCATCCACCCCCGACCTCCCATATGGCGAGTGGTGGTTATGCGACTCAATTCTGGCCAATAAACAGTGAAGGAAGTCTCGTGTGGGCTTCTGGGAAAAGACTCTTCTATCTGAAAAGCACACTCGCATTTCCCAGTCCCACTCCACCCCTCAACAACCACACACGCCTTCCTTTGGACACTGCTGTAAAAAGTCTTGATGTCTGGAGCTCCAGCAGCCCTCTGAAGCCTTGAGGAGAGTTATTGCCTGAGCACAAAGGTGGTAGACACAGAAGAGTCTCAGGTCCCTAATGACACCACCAAGCCACCAAACCACAGAGCCACGTTCCTCCACTAACAATAAACACCCTTTTGATTTAGGCTTAAAGATTTACTGGCTGGGTTTTCAGCTAAGCACAGATGAGCACACATGGATTTGTATCTTGTTCTTTCTTTCACAATAAGCATATAGGACTTTTGTAAATTTAGTAGTTGCTTCAGAAAACCTCAAAGGAGGGGCACCTGGGTGCCTCCCTCAGTCGGTTAAGCATCTGCCTTTGGCTCAGGTCATGATCCCAGGGTCCTGGGATCAAGTCCCGAATCGGGCTCCTTACTCAGCGGAGAGCCAGCTTCTCCCTCTGCCTGCTGCTCCCCCTGCTTGTACGCGCATGCTCTCTCTCTCTCTGACAAATAAATAAATACATAAATAAATAAAATCTTTTAAAAAAGAAAACCTCAAAGGGGAAAAAAAAACCCTAAAACCCCAAAGTAACATAAAAATTGATTCAATTTAAAAAGAGAGATAATAATGGCAGCACACTAGGCCCTCAGCAGAGGGTGGCTGCTGTGGCCTTACGCTCATCGAAGGCAGGACCTGGTGGGGGTCTGACAGGAGGGACAGCTGAGGCCACAGGGGGACGGAGGGAGCTCCTGAGACCATCACCAGCTATGTGGGGGTTCGGGTGTCTGAGCTAGGGCTGACTGGACCTGGAGAGCAGGAAAAGAGGAGGAGATGAGAAGCTGGAAGCGGGGCAGGACTCCAGTGAGGGCCGGAGGCACATGGGGGGGATGAGCCGTTAGGGCAGGCCTCTCCGGGAAGGACTAGATCCTCAAGGAGGGGGGAGCGCAGAGGACTAGGTGAGGTATTTCTCTGGGGCACAGGTAGAAAATGTCAGAACTTCTGGTTATGCTTATGTCTTGAAGAAGGGGGAAGGAAGGGAGAAGAAGGAAAAAGAGGAGTAACAAGATGAGGGCAGGGGGAGGAACAGAAGAAATCCAGCTCTTCTAGTGCCTCTCAGCAGACAGGGGTCATCAGCAAACCCCCAGATGCTGAAAGGGCGGCACAGGCGCCCTCTCCTGGCCACTCTGAGTAATGTAGCCCAGTCGGATGGACTCCCGGGGGGGACATTCCCAGATTGTGATTCAAACCAGCCCGCACAAAAGGCCTTCCTAAAAAAAAAAGACTCCTCAGAAATCATGGACTGAAGATTTAACAATGTGCGCTCAGGCAAATTCCAACAAATGCCTCTGCATGTGAAGGGTGGGCCTGAAAAATGAGCAGCGGGAGTAAATGAAGCTGACGGCACGCGGCACGCTTCTCTCATTTGGCTCTCTGTGCCTCCCTCCGGTCTTTGCCAGCTCTGACAGCTGAACACAAAGAATGTCAAAACTAGACTCTCACGAAGGGCTACACCAAGAGTTTCCAAATGTATTTAACAATGTCTGCGTAAGAAAATATTTTTAACAAGAGCAAAAATATTTGGGTGGCCGTGAATACATAAACTAAAATATTTTTAAAATATCCATTCCAGGGACGCCTGGGTGGCTCAGTCAGTAAAGCGTCTGCCTTCGGCTCAGGTCATGATCCCAGGGTCCTGGATTAAGTCCAGCATCAAGCTCCTTGCTCAGCAGAGAGCCAGCTTCTCCCTCTGCCTGCTGCTCCCCCGGCTTGTGTCCTCTCTCCCTCTCTGCCAAATAAATAAAATCTTTAAAAAAATATACATTAATTCCATGCCTTCTAATTTAAAAAAAAAAGATTTTATTTATTTGTCAGAGAGAGCGAACGAGCACAAGCAGGGGGAGCAGGAGAGGCAGAGGGAGAAGCAGGCTCCCCACCGAGCAAGGAGCTTGATGCTGGACTTGATCCAGGACCCTGGGATCATGACCTGAGCCGAAGGCAGTTGCTTAACAGCCTAAGCCACCCAGGCGCCCGCCACACTTTCTAATTTTTTAACATTTTTTAATGCGTACAATATATTCACCATATTATAATTCAGCACTACGCATGATTGCTGACCACATACACACACACACACACACACACACACACACACACACACACACACACGGAGAATGCGCAACATGTTTCTTTACCAGGAGACCCATAATAAAAGCAGTGTTTGGAGGACACCAGGGGCAGGCTGGTGGTCAGGCAACAGGACTCCCGTGGTACTCTCAAGATTATAAATAGACTCCCAGGAAGTGATTTTTCAAACGTTCATGCGATCCTCCGGACAATGTTAAAAATAAAAACATCCGGCCTTCCTTCCCGAGATGGACCCGATCAGGACCCGCAGGTGGCCCTCCTGGGTGACTAGGGGGAGCACCCCACAAGACTTGTCTTCCCCCTTCAGATTACTGTCAATGCACCAATCCTCTCTGCAGCTACATTTCATCTGCTATTTATTTAGTCCTTATACTGAGCTCTGAACGTCAACCGGGTCATTTCTCAAAGTTCTAGTTGGTTCTTGTTCCAACTTCCTGGTAACTTCTGATTGCACTCACGTTTCCATATCCCTATTTCATCCTTTTCCTATATAAACATATTTTATACCCACATCTGCTCATTTTGATAGCCACAGCGTTTGGAGGTCTTCCCATGGGTTGTGTCTGCTGACTCTCGCTCATGGTGCCTCTTTTTCTGAACAGTATGTAATTTTGTATCACGAGATGGGCCGGAACCCCACCTGAAGGAATTCTCCCAGGCTCGGTCAGGGTTTGTCCTTGTCAAGTGCACACAGACCCGGGTTCATTCTCAGCTTGCTGTTTCCAGGGCCTGTCCCCAAGACCGTGTGATTTTACCACATCCCCAGGGGGATCTAAGGCGCCTTCGGTACTTAACTCCCCTCCCAGGCTCCTTGCTCCTGCTTTCTCCCTGCTCTGAGAGGAGTCAATTTCCTTCCCAGCAGGTACACCATTCCTTTCAAAGAATGCTTTAAGTATTCTATGAAGCATGAAGCATGAGGTAGTGGGAGGCCCTCTACTCGGCCATACTGCCCTCTCTGCTTGACTCAGAGACAGAACTCCAATTCTAGCTCCTAATCCGACATACACGGTAACTGCCCCTGCCAGTGAGAAGTGTCCACGGAAAAGCCCAGAGCTTTTCGCCTGCGGTAAGCCGGCAAGTGCTGACTGAGGAAGAGGGATCCATACCTCTGTCAGGCGGGAAGTACTGACTGCACACCAGGAGTGCACAGTGAGAAGGATCGCAGTGCAAGGTTTCACATTAAGATGACGATGAGGATAACGACAGTAGCAATGATCATGATGCCTGGTATTTCTATCCGTTCAACAAACATTCACGCAGCACTTCAGGGCTGGGGCACCAGTGAATGCTCCACGGGTAGGAACCCATGGAATCATCATAACCACACGCAGCGAAACTGAGGCCCAAAGAAGCTCAATCGCCGGCCAGCTCCAGAGGTGGGGTACGTGGTGGCTCAGAACAGAGCTCAGGAGGCTAAACTCAAGGTGGGAGCAGGGAAGAATCCGTTTCCTCGCCTGTTTCACCTTCCAGAGGCTGCCTGCCTGCACGTCCTGGCTCACGGCCCCTCCTCCACCTTCCAGACCAGCCAGGCAGCATATTCAAATGGGTCCCCTTCCCATCTCCCTCGTTCACTTACAAGGACCCTTCTGATTACATGGCCCACCTGGTTAATCCAGGACACTCTCCCTAGGCCCAAATCCTTGACTTAATCACACCTGTAAAGTCCCCTCTGTTGTGGAATTGAACGCATTCAACAAGTTCCTGGGATTAAGACCGGGACACCTTCGGGGGGCAATTATCTGCCTACCACGAGTAGTAAACTAGAAAAAGGCCCAATATACTCTAAAGGAATAAGCAGAAACAAACTGGAATTTTCCCATTGCCCAGAGACATCACATGGCCCCTCTGGAAAGTGTCAGCGACACCCTTGGCAAGACGGTCCCAACCTGCCTGGCATCACCAACCTTTTATTTTTTTCTCCCCCAGAAATCCTTGTTAAAAAGATCTTTGCCCGCACAGTCTCTCCTTTGCTCTCCTGCCTGCTGCTCCCCTGCGGTGGATTCAATACACTTCTATCTCCTTTGTTCAGCCTCGGGTGAATTCTTTCACTGCCCAGCCTGTGCCGCAGGCCCCTACCTGATGGGGATCCCCCACTTTGGTGGCCCTCACGGGGACCCTCTGTGGCCCAGGATTCTCCCCCGATTCTCTGGGAATTTCTTGGCACTTGCCCCCATGGACTGACCCTAGTGTTCCTTGGGGAGGTGACTCGGTGAGGATCCGAAGCCCCAGGGGGATCCAGCCTGCCCGCCCTTGCTGGAAAGGGTGCAGGATTTCCCCTCTTACCCTTTGGAGGGATCTTTCCCTCCCTCCCCTTTCTCATTTTGGCCCTTTGACAGGCTAGGACTCAGATGGGACCCTCCCCCCCATGCCGGCTGACTCTCAGCCACCTTGCTCCTCCCCCTCTTTACCTTTTCCCTTCGTTCCCTTGGGTCCAGCCACCATCTTGATCTAGAGACAGAACACATTCCTATGAGTCAGAGTGAATCCACCAATTCCATATTCGAGTCGTGGTTCAACAAGAATTCCAGTCCATACCATCCAAGGGTCCCCTCCCCCTAAATCCGTTGACCCTGGCCACCAGGGAATTTCCCTCAAATCACCTATCAGCACGTTCATCTAATACCATGCTCCGGTCCGTCACTGCACAGAACCCCTGCGGGACGACATGTCTAGGGAGGGACAGTGCCCCTGCCTCCTCCCCCACCCCCCACCCCCACCCCGCATGAAGCAGCTACTGAAGATGAGACCTCTGCCCTAGTGCCAGAGATCCGTCACTGTCCATCCGTGGGGGGAGGGGGGAATAGAGAGGCCGCTTTTAGGCAACAGGCTGGAGCCTGTTTAAGGTGAAAGGGCCCATGGTGACCCTCTGGCTGAATGCAAAGAGTCCCATTAGACAGCCCACCTCGAAACATCCATAAGCCCCAGCTGCCCAATGGGCTACTTACAACCAGGCACAGGTACCAAAAAAGGAAAATTCCATGTGTTCCCCTACCTCCTCACTCCCCCTCTTAAGTGTAGCCACCCCCCCCCACCCCCCGCCCACTGCCCCTGGCGGGCTGTCTCTCCTTTGCTGTTCAGCAATGCTCCCATGCTATGTATCCAATAAGCCTCTACCTAAAGAAAGATCCTTGCCTCCTCACCACAGTGCATCACTGATGATCTATGCTTCCTGCATTTACCATTCACACCAACCACTCCAGCCTCTACTGTGAGAAGACAGCCAGCCTACCCTGCTGAGTCAAAAGAACCTCAGCCAGAGGCACAGATGCTGGACGTGCTGGTCAGCACTGGAGGCCTGACCCAGAACACACAGCTGCTAGCAGCTCTGGAAAATTCCAATCACACAGGCTGGGGGGGGGGGCACAGCAAAGGGCAAACAGCAGCATGAGGATGGTAACAATGTGATTTTAAAAGTATCAATACAATAAGTCAGGGCAGTCCAATATGTAGTAACATCATCACCAACTAAACCTCTCCCAAACGGAGCGCCTGGTCCTTTCCGGTCCCTTCTGTCCAACCTGCCCTTCCTGCAGATGGCCAGGTCATGCCCACTCCAGGGGAAATCCTGCTGGCGTGGCCTTCCAAACAAATCTACTGGGTATTCATTACTAAGGGGAAGAGGAAAGGTTCTTTCAGTGGTCACCACCTTAACCGAGGGATCCAAGTTACGGTCACAAATGACGGAACAAACAGACATCAGGAGCCCCCTGAGGTGATGTCCTCAGGACACACCATCCAGTGTGTGGGGTTCTTGCCAAAGATGCTCAGCGTGAATCAAATCAGAGGAAGCAATCAGAAAACCCCAGGTTGTGAGACACTATGGGGCCACTGGCTTGGATTCTTCCAAATGTCAATGCCATTAAGAAAAAAGAAAGAAAAGAAAAAGGAAGACAAGAAAAAACCAAGAACACCAGTAGAAAGGAGGATCAGTAAACTTCTTCTGTAAAAGGCCACAGAGTCAATATTCTAGATTTGCAAGCCATAAAACCCATCTCTGCAGCCGCTGACAATATGCAAACCAATGGGTATGGCTGTATGCCAATAAAACTTTATTTACAAAGACAGGCAGTGGGTGGGACGGCTGAGCCACGCTGTAGATTAAAGGATATCAAAGAGGCATGATAATCAAATGCAGTGCAAGATCCCTGAGCAGACCTTAGATTAAAAAGAATAATAAAAAGCTAAAAAGGACATTTTGGGAATAACGGGAGGAATCAGAAGATGAGCTATCTATTAAATATTGGTTATATGTTAAATAATACTGGTATCAATATCATTATTATCAATGTTAAACTGTTCAGGTGTGATATCAGTGCTGTGTAATATATGAGAATGTCTTTTTTCTTAGGAAACACCGGCTAAAATATTTAGGAGTAAAGTGTTACGCCCACAACTTATTTTCCAATTGTTCACACACACATAAAAACAGTGTGTGTATACACGTCTAAACGCATCCATATACGAGAGTGAAGACAAAGGAAATCTGCTGGAAGCTAATAACTAGTGACCTAGGTGGTGAAGGGTATATAACTGATGACCATACCATTCTTCCTTTTATTTTTAATAACTTTAACTTTCATTTTTAAAAGTTTATTTTTTAGTAATCTCTACTCCCAGCGTGGGGCTCGAACTCACGATGCCGAGATAGAGATAAAACGTCGCATGCCCTTCTGACTGAGCCAGCCAGGTGCCCCCATACCATTTTTTTCTTTCTACTGTTCTGAGGGTCTGAAATTTTCAAAAGAAGGGGGAAAAAATGTCTCCAGAAACTGACCCCTTCTCCTCACTCACCTCCCACCTGGAGTACGGGGGATCACCTCCTCCCTGTATCCAACCTCTCCCTATGATCGCCAAAGGGATCCTATTAACATAGGCCTCAGACCCTGCCCTCCTCCGCTGATACCCTCCAGGGAGACCCATCCACTCAGGAGCAAAATCAAAGTAGCCGTTCATGAAACCTACCAGGCAAACTCTCACCTCAAGGCTTCGACCTTCCCCAAGACAGTCCCCTTTTTGCCTCCCTAATGTTTTCTCCAGAGCAAGAACTGCTAGCTAATATAATTCCTATTTCAACTACTTATTTTGTTTACTGGCTGGCTACCCCCCCCACCCCATCCCCGCCCCAAGAATGTAAAATTCCCAAGGACAAGATTTTTCTGCCTTTGCCTCTTTTCTGTATCCACACCATCTACACAACAGCTGGATCTCGGTGCCACCCACTGACTTAACATTTGATACCCATTTACTCCCCACAACAACGTTAAGTATTATTTACAGCATAAATGTGCATAGAGCCTATACACAAAACGGGAGTGATAACAGCGCCTACCTCGTAATTTGTGAGGATTTAAGGATGGAAGCCTTGTGAAGTGCTTAGCAGACCGCCTGTCACAAAGCCGGGTGCCGGTTCAATGTTGCTATTATACAATACCCATTGTACAGGAGAGAAAACCGAAGCCCCGAAGGGGTAAGTGACTCGGCCGGGGGAGGGGGGGAGTCCAGATGAGAATCCATGTCAGTCCGACCCAAGAAGCCACTTTCTACATCAGGGCCCTAAGATACATCACAGGGTTTAGGGGAAAGGCAGTGGCAGGGAACAGAAACTAGCTCTGGGATTCAAGTCCTGACTATGGCATAAACTCCGTGTGACCTGAGCAATTCACTTCTGGTCTCGAGGCCTGTTTTCTCTTCTATAAACTGGGGAAGTCATCGCTCCTCCCAGACGTGGGGACGAAAACAGGTGAGGGTCAAAGGAGAGAGCTGATAGGAGTGCAGTCTGGTAACTTTCTCCATTCTAAGATCCACACCTCTGGCAGAGCCCCCACAAAACGCCAAAGGACCAAGAATTCTGCAAACTTTGAACACCCAAACTAATAAGGAATAAAGGTACATTCCCCTTAACCATTTGGTCTTGGAGCATGCTCCCCGCTCTCGATTCTCCTCACCCTTCAGGTCCCCACCTAGAGGTCTCCTCTACCAGGAAGCCCTCCCTGAACGCCATGCCAGGTCAGGCACCTCACCGCCCAGGACAAGAGGGCAACTGAAGCACGAGGTGCAGTTTTGGAAACCAAATTATCTGAGGATGGCCCGAAAAACTACCCAGTCAAGTCTCTCCTCGGTCCCGCCCCCAAATCCTCGCAATCCTGGGATGCCTCACGCATATTACTCCCTTCCCCCATACTATTGGTTCATCTGGACGTCAGTCTCCACGCGCTCTCTCCCTCTATTGGCTTGTATTCCCACCTCGGGCGCCAGCGTCCCGCTCCGCCCCCTGCCCCACGCCTGACAGCACTATTGGGCAACCCGCATGCCATTCTTCCAGAAACCCTCCCTATTGGCTGCAGGACTTTGCCGCTTCGGGCGGTGATTGGTTGTAAACAGAAATCCATCCCCTGAGCAACCACCAGAGAAGGGTTGGAGAATGAAAAGGTTGGAGGGACGTGGGGTCAAACTCACGCTGAGCCGGCGGGAGGCAGATATAGGTCTTGAAGAACTCGCTCCGGCGGGCGGCCTCCTTAATGCGGTTGGCAAGGGGTTTGCTGACCTGCCGGATGCCCAGGTATAGCAGCTTCGCCATAGGGAACGCGCCCACCACCATCTTGGCGGTCGCACGGGGCACGCGCAACCTTGCTGACTGGGCGGGGCGCCTCTGATCTGTCCCTCCTCCCCCGCCCGTTCGTCTCCGTGCGTGCGTACGTGCGTACGCTCGGGGGTGGAGCACTGCAGGGGCGCTCCCTGATGTCACCGCGTCGACGCTGACGCCTGACGTCCGATCGCTGAATATGCAAATAAAAGGCGGAAGTGAGGCGGGTCAGGGGGCGATGCCGTTAAACGGCTGTTAGCGGGAGCGTGGTTGGATTCCCACGCCGGCTTTGGCTGCTGTCACGGTGTTCCTTCGTGACGTCTTGAGCTTCGGTGGCTTCCCCGCTTTAACGGAGGCTCTTAATTAGTCCTAATTAGGGCTGATGAGTCCCAGACACGCTTTCCCCGGTTAGAGCTCTCACTGGGTGTTGGGTCGGTGGGTCAGGGGACCCCAGAGGAGACAACAAAATGGCGATTGTTCCTCCATCTTGTCCTCTCGGCCCCGGGACTTTCCTGAGCCCCTCCGCCATCTTACTTCAGGGAAACGGAGGGACTTGTTGCCACGTCACTTGGGGGGGAAAACAATCCTATACCATATAAGGCCATGTATAGGCTCCCTCCCTCGTGCCCGTAAAAACGCGCTTGCACCCTGCCTGGACTCGACTTCCCGGCCTAGTCCCTTGCGAGCCGCGGAACCTCGCTGGAGAGCGCTCCCATTAAAGTTTGCCTCCATTCTACTCGCCTGGCTCCTCTTTTCCGCCGCCGCCGATTTAAACCTGACATTTGGCGCCGAAATCTGGGAGGAGACAGGCCCCAACCCCTCCCACTCGCGTGGGAGGCTTCCCTCCTCTCATCACCAGGACCTCAGCGGGGCCGGTCCTGAGACTGCGGGTGAGTTCCCTCGATTCTGCGCCCCGATCTGGGTGGTCCTGCCAGAAATCGCGGCCGCGTCAGGACACCTCCCCCGAGTCACCAGGTGACTCCCTAGAGGCACCTGAGGATCGGGAGACGTCCTCGTCCTCACGGTAGCCCACTTCAGTTCTGTCCGGGGCCCAATACTGTAGACGGGACGCCTGTTTTCAGCCTCTGGGTCTCCCGGCAGGAATCGTGGGGCCTTCTCAATCTAAATTTAGCCCATAAAAAGCCCCTTGGGTTGTCTGTTGGCCAACCTGGACACTCTGGGCCTCTCCCAGGACTTGAGGAGGGGTCTGCCTCATCCATTACTGCACGGTGGCCTGGCCCCAGTATCGTTTGGATAATCAGTCTCAATGGCCTCCTGAGGGGACTTTGGATCATCAGATCCTAACGGATCTAGACAACCTCCTCAGGCTCCAAAGCAAATGGTCCCAAGTCCCCTACGTGCAAGCTTTCTGGACTCTGCGCTCTCGACCCTCCCTCTATTCCCGCTGTTCGGCCCCCTGGGTTCTCTTAGCCCGTTCACCTCCTCCCACTCTCTTGTCTGGCCTTCCCCTCCCCAAGGACCTGGAATCCTTCCCCCTCCTCCTCTCTCGGAGCCCCCTGAAGCTTTGGCCTCCCTGCCAACTCAGCCCCCCCCCCCTTTCCGGTGCTCCCAAGGCCTCTTCTGCTCCTCCAGCACCTACACCTGACTCACGCCCAACACCTCCTAACAACCCCTCCCCTCCCATCTCCGCCAGTACCAGATCCCAGAGGGTTGCCCCCTCTCTGGACCTGGTTTGCCCCTTTAGGTCGCGGGGGCCGAAGGAGTCATTCGAGTCCATGCACCCTTCTCACTCCCAAGACCTATCTCAAATTGAAACCCGGGCAACTATATCAAGGAATTCCAATATTTGGCCCAGGCATGTGACCTAACCTGGCATGACTTACATGTCATCCAGACTACAACCCTCACGGCAGAGGAGGGGGAACACGCGGACCAGGTCCATTTGACGCCACCATGCCTGTCGGTGCTCAGGCAGTTCCTGCAGCAGACCCGGAGTGGGACTCCCTAAATGGCCAAGCTCGCCGCTGACGCCGCGACCGCAGAATCCTGTGTCTTGTGGCGGGTGGCTTCCAACAAGGCCGTTAACTATGATAAGCTGAGAGAAATCCAAGGCCCCAACGAAAACCCTGCTGTTTTCCTTAACAGGCTTACTGAGGCCTTAACCCAACCCGCCTAGATCCCACCTCCCCAGCAGGGGCCACTGTCCTGGCCACCCACTTTATCTCTCAGTCAGCCCCTGGTATCCGTAAGAAATTTAAAAAGGCTGAGGAAGGCCCTCAAACTCCCATTCCTGACCTGGCAAGAATGGCCTTTGAAGTTTTTAATACCTGAGAGGAGGCAGCTGAACTCGAACGGCAAGCCAGACTCCAGCAGAAGTCCCAGCTCCAGACCCAAGCCTTGGTGGCAGCCCTGCGGCCGGCTGGCTCCGGGAGCCAACAGAAAGGGGGAGCTCACCACAGCCCCCGGGGGGCCTGCTTCAAATACCGAGCCGAGGGACATTGGGCCCGTCACTGTCCCGATCCAAAGGAGCCAACCTGTCCATGCCCTCGATGCCAAATGATGGGCCACTGGAAATCTGACTGTCCCGGCCTCGGAGGATCTCCGGCGCCTCCACGCAGGGGAGACCCCAAGCCGGTAAGTCCCGCCTTCTAGCTACTAGGAATGGACGATGACTGACGGCGCCCAGACTCGGACACCCCCCCAACCCATGCCGAGCCCAGGGTCATGCTCCAGGTAGCGGGTTAGTCCATATCCTTCCTGTTGGACACGGGGCCTACCTGTTCTCTTCTGCCTTCCTACTCAGGTACCAGTCTCCCTTCCCCGGTAGTGGTCATGGGAATTGACGGCACCTCCTCCAACCCACGTCCCACCCCCTCCCTCCCGTGCCGCCTGGATGGGTTTCCCTTTTCTCACCCCTTCCTAATCCCCCCTGCCCCATTCCCCTCCTTGGCTGGGATATCCCCCACAAACTCCGGCCACTATCTGTCTCTCCCCCTCACCCACTGTCTTTGCCCATCTTACCTGCCCCTAACCTCTCCCGATCCCTTACCACCCCCTAACCTCACCCTACCAGTGAACCCCCAGGTCTGGGACACTTCCAAGCCTGTCATAGCTACCCACCACCCCCCAGTAAAAATGCAGCTCAGGAATCAGACCACCTTCCCTTCCCGTCCCCAGTTCCCCATTTCAGACACCCACCGGCGGGGACTTAACCCAATCATCGACCAACTCCGCCAGCAGGGCCTCCTCACTGCCTTGAGTTCCCCCTGCAACACTCCCTCCCCTACCGTCTGGTACAGGACTTGAGACTCGTTAATGAGGCCTTAGTTCCACTTCACCCGGTAGTTCCAAATCCCTACACCTTATTCTCCAACATTCCTCCCCCCACAACTCACTTCTCAGTACTGGACCTCAAGGACGCTTTCTTTACCGTTCTCCTGCACCCGGACGCCTGTTTTCTTTTCGTCTTTACCTGGGAAGACCCAGACACACGAACCGCAGGACCACTCACCTGGACGGTTCTGCCCCGAGGCTTCAGGGACAGTCCCCACCTCTTCGGTCAGGCCTTACCCAGGGACCTGGACCTGTGCACCCTCAAAACTAGCAGCACTCTCCTCCGATAGGCAGATGACCCACTTCTCTGTAGCCCCTCCTTACCTTCCTCTCAGGAGGACACCGCATTCTCCTCAGGTCCAGAGGTACCGGGTTACCCCCTCCAAAGCTCAGCTCTGCACCCCCACCGTCACTTACTTGGGCATCACCCTCACCCCCACTTCCAAAGCGCTTACCAAAGACCGTATCCGCCTCCTCCGGGATCTCCAGCCCCCTCAAAGTGCTGACGAGATACTTTCCTTTTTGGGGCTTGTGGGCTTTTTCCAACACTGGATCCCTAATTTTGCCCTCTTGGCACGACCCTTATACAAGGCAGCAAAAAACACCCCACAAGGACCGCTAACGGACCCTGCCACCGTCAAAGGCCTATTCTCTAAGTTGCGGGGCTGTCTTACCTCGGGTCCCGCCCTGGCCCTTCCGAACCCCTCAAAACCCTTTCACCTATTCACAGATGAATGTTCCGGCTCGGCCATCGGCCTCCTGGCCCAGCCAACGGGACCCGCCTACCGGGCGGTGGCATACCTATCGAAACTACCAGAAGTCACTGCTCAGGGCTGGCAGCCATGCCTCCCTCACCAAGGCGGCCTTAAAACTCACTCTGAACCAGCCTATCACTCTCTTTTCCTCCCACCGCCTGGGAGACCTGCTAAGTCTCAGGTCCCTCACCCACTTGGCCTCATCTAGAATCCAATTGTACCACTGCTCTTCATCGAAAATCCCCAGGTCTCTCTGTCCACCTCTTCTCTAAATCCTGCTACCCTCCTACCCGCACCCTCCACTGAGCCTACACCCACTCACTCCTGTCCCCAGCTCCTCGATGACGACTTGGCCTCCTCGCATCCAAGGCTCTCTGATCAGCCCCTTTCGAACCCCGACTGTGTGTTTTTCGTGGACCGCAGCTCTCTTATTGCCCCAGATGGCCGGAGGCACGCAGCCTACGCCGTTGTCACTGGACGCTGTGCTCGAGGCGGCACCCCTCCCCCTCGGAACGACCTCCCAAAAGGCAGAACTTATAGCTCTCACCAGGGCCCTCCACCTATCCAAGGAGCAACGAGTCACCATATATACTGATTCCAAATAAGCCTTTCTCATTACTGACACTCACTCTACCCTCTGGCAGGAACGAGGATTGCGCACAACCAGAGGAACCCCCATAGTCAATGGAACCCTCATCTCTAAACTACTCCAGGCCCTCAACCTCCCCACTGAGGTAGCTATTGTTCATTGCCGGGGACACCTGTCCTCCATCACTCCCTATCCAGGGGCAACAACAAAGCCGACGCCACCCCTGCGCCATGGCCCTGGGCTCCTCTCCGGACCCCCTACTCTTCCTAAACACACCACACTGCCCCTCATACACAGATGAGGAGATTCAAACCTTCAAAAAACTGGGAGGAGTCACCGGAGATAAAGACTGGATCTTTATCCAAAATAAACTCGCCCTCCCAAACCATCTGGCCCCCACCATTGTTACAGATATCCGTCAATCCCTCCATATTGGCCCTAAGGCCTTACACCAGTTCCTGGAACCCCTTTTTTATTACCCTCATCTCCGAAAGGTCATCGGAGAGGTGCACCAATCTGGTAAAATTGGCTCAACTGTTAATACACAAGGGGGGAATCCGCAGACCAGGACCCAATCCTCAACTCCGTGGTCACCAGCCCGGCGAGGATTGGCAGCTTGGTTTCACCTACACGCCGTGCCACAAATCCTATCGCTACCTACTAACCTTGGTGGATTCCTTTACAGGTTGGATAGAGGCTTTTCCCACAGCTCAAGAGACGGCAGACGTGGTGGCCACCATCCTCAAAGAGCACGTCATCCCAGGGTCCGGTCCCCTGCGGACTCTATAATCGGACGACGGCCCGGCCTTCCCCTCCAGCGTCACCCAGCAGGTCTCCGAAAGGCTAAACATCACCTGGAAGCTCCACGTTACCACCCCCAATCCTCGGGTAAGGTCGAGCGGGCTAACGGCGTCCTCAAGGAACAGCCTCACCAAACTTACCCTTGAAACCCGCTTGTCGTGGCCCACCCTCCTCCCATTGGCACTGACAAGACTCAGGGCCACCCCCTCCCCTTCTGTCCTATTTACCTTACCTAACCGTACTGAGGGCTCTTTTACGGGCCCACGCTGACTCAGTCATCCCTGCCCCAGGGGAACCCAACTCGGATACTCCTCAAGCCTTAAGCCCTGGAGATATTGTCCTGCTAAAGGACATCCAAAAACCCTACAGCCCAAGTGGACTGGCCCCTACGCGGTTGTCCTTACAAGCCCCGCAGCCGTAAAACTTTTAGGGCATCGCCCGTGGGTGGGTACATATCTCCAGATTAAAACAAGTCCCTACACAGGATGTATGGACGACACAACCTCTGGGGCCTGCTAAGGTGCAGCTGGTACGCAGTCACCCTCCTGTTACTGTTCCCTCCCACTAGCTCTGCTGATACGTGCGATGCGTGCCTGCGCGGTGCCATTAAGGCAGAACCCCCCTTACCTGCACCACTGCCCACGCCCCCGGCAAAACTTTCTGGATATCAGAACTTACCCCAACAAGCAGATCCTCCCTGTACCAGGTACCCTAAATCGGGTAAGGTTTGCTGGTCCTACCTAGCTCAGATAGGACTTTCAGATGGGGGTGGGGTTCAGGACCGAGCCCTAAAAAAACCCCACGTTTTACTATAAACGAAGCTTATAGTAAAAATCTGGCAAATGCACTGGCCACCCCAAACCCACCTCAATACAAGGGAATAAAAGCTGCGCTTCAACAACTAACACCAGATAATTAACAACAGACATTGTTGGGGCGCCTGGGTGGCTCAGTGGGTTAAAGCTTCTGCCTTCGGCTCAGGTCATGATCCCAGGGTCCTGGGATCGAGCCCCGCGTCGGGCTCTCTGCTGAGCGGGGAGCCTGCTTCCCTCTCTCTCTCTCTGCCTACTTGTGATCTCTCTCCTCTGTCAAATAAATAAATAAAAATTAAAAAAACAAAACAAAACATTGTTAACGCGAGTTATCACCTCTGGCTCAGCACGACCAGTAGTCATACTTGCTGGGTGTGCCTTCCCCTCGCCCGGATAGCTTTAGTCGGGGTACCCGTCCCACCCTCTTACCGGGTACCCAATATCACCAATTATACTGTACATATGGGACCAGTAGGGGGACCCATACCCCTCACCAATTCCTCTCTCCTCACCTGTTTCCTACCTGCTAACCACACCGTCTCACCCGGCAAAAGCTGTATCAACTTTACGGCCCCCCTTCCATACTGCACCCCACCTGGAATCTTTCTCTCCTGCGAAGGGGGTTACTCTTTAGATATCGGGACAGCAACGACTCCTCTACCTTCGGGTGCGTCCTCACCTTTCTCCCTCAGCCACTTTATATTCTGACTCTCAATTTCAGTCTGTATTGTTCCCCTCCCACCGACGACAGAGAGCGGTCTTTCTCCCAGTCCTCCTGGGGGCGGGAATAGTGACAGGAGTGGCTGCAGGAACCACGGGCCTCGGGGCCTCCATTAACTTTTACTATAAGCTTTCTCAGGAACTCCATGACGACATGGGACGCATAGCAGATTCCCTAGTGGCCCTCCAGAATAGACGGGCCCTGGATCTTCTCACCACTGAAAAAGGGGGAACATGCCTCTTTCTCAACGAGGAGTGCTGTTACTACGTTAACCGGTCTGGGATCGTGACCTCAAAAATTCAAGAACTCTGAGATCGCATCCAGATGCGACGCCAAACTCCTACACCTGGGAGTTAAACCCCCACTCATGGGCAAGATGGCTTCGCCCTCTTGCGGGACCCCTCTTCCTAATACTCATGCTAATATCCTTTGCCCCTTGTGTTATTCGCTTCATACAGGGGCACCTACCAGGAAATGACCCGAATATCTGTCAACCAACCCCTCCTACACCCCTACACCCGCCTCCCCACCTCCGAATCTCCCTACAACGCCCTTAGTCAGCAGGAAGCAGTCAGCTTTGAGTCGTCGTCCCGTTGCCTTGTAACAACAGAAGGATCAGAATGTTGGGTCAGTGCGTCAAGGGACAGAGGAGACCACAAAATGGCGGTTGGTCCTCCATCTTGTCTTCTCTGCACCGGGAACTTTCCCGAGCCCCTCCGCCATCTTACTTCAGGGAAACAGGCGGGACTTGTTGCCAGGTCACTTGGGGGGGGGGGCGGGGAGACACAGCTAATCCTATACCATGTAAGGCCATGTATAGGCACCGTCCCTCAGGCCCATAAAAACCCGCTTGTACCCTCCCTGGGCGCGACTTGTTGGCCTCACTACCTCGCGAGCCGTGGAGCCTCGCCCCAGAGCGCTTCCATTAAAGTTCGCCTCAATTCCACTCGCCTGGCTCCTCTTCCACCACGGATTCAAACCTGACACTGGGAGTAAGAAGACACCAACCATGTAGTGATAACAGACCTGGGCTGGGAACGCCTGCTCCGCCATTTACTTGCTTGTGATGTTAGGCGAGTGACGTAACCTTTCTGGCATCACTATTCCCGTCTACAAAATGGGAATTATAAGAACACCTTGTTGGGTCGTTGTAAGGCTGGCATGGAAATCTTAATGTAAAAACATTTTGAGTGAACCGTGGTAGGTGCTTCGAATGGTGCCAATCACAGTAAACCCCCGAGGAGCGGCCCTTACTGCTCTGCAGGTCTGAACGCTGTCCTGAGGGTGCATTTCATCCCCAGAAATAGTAAATCCAGCCCTTTCCCGAGGAACTGACCAGCTGAGGCCCAGAGAGGGGGCCGCGGGAGAAGGTCTCTCAGCCCGCAGAAGGTGATGGCCCGGCGTCTCGGCTGCAAAACCACACCCGTTCTCAAGCAGCCCCACTTCCTCCACTGGTGGGCGAGGGTCCCCAGGGAGCTGGCTCAAGGAGGAGTTTAAGGACATGTCCCAGACTGTCCTTTAGCCAGCAGGGAGCAAGATCATATAAACAAGGTCAGCAAGGGGTTGGGAGAAATTTCTGGATGGCGGAGTCCTGATGGGTAATTGAGAACATCTAGAGAGGGAGAGGGGAGGAGAGAGGAGCAGAGGAGCGGTGTGTAGGGGGAAACCCGTTCAGAAGGCAGAGTCGGGGCCCCTCCGCCCCCAGGCTTTCCTCAGCATCCACTCGGACTCCTTTGGTGTCCTTTTGTCAAATCCCTGACACAAATAGACCTCCGTTTCTCCATCAGTAATAATGATGGCACTGACATGCGTGAGCCCAGATATTCTAAATTCCTCAAAACACCAAGACTCCATAAAAACAACCCTTTCAGGGCGCCAGGGTGGCTCAGCCAGTGAAGAGCTCGACTCTTGATTTCATCTCCGGTCATGATCTCAGGGTCGTCATGATCTCAGGGTCGTGAGATCGAGCCCAGCAGGTCAGGTTCCGCACTTGGCCGGGAGTCTGTTTGGGATTCTTCTTCTGTTCCCTCCCTCCGCCCCCATTCCCCCACCCCAACAAATAAATAAAATCTTTAAAAACACAAAAATAAAAAACCCAAACCACGATACTTCCCCAAGATCCCTTCTGGACTGAAGGTGTGATAGAGCTTGGGTCTTATTCAAGGTCCACCGTCTCCTTGGGACTCCCCCCTTCCCATTTTACAGCCTGGCCAACTGAGGCCAGAGGAAGAAAAGGATTTTCTTTTACCCAAAGTTCCCAGGCACAATCAGGATGGAGGCAAGTCTTCTCCTGATTCCTGGGGGTGTTTGTTGGTCAGGGGCTTAGGGGCCTACTCAGGTGCTGAGGTCCCCAGGATAGATATAGGAAACCTCCAAACTGTACATGACTTTTTTTCCTGTTTATTTCACTGCTGTTTCTTTAGCTCCTAGAACAGTGCCTGGCACACAGTAGGTGCTCAGTAAATATTTATTGAATGAATGGGAATGAGCATCTGGTGGAGGAGTGGGGTGCAGGCTTTCATGATTCCCCGAAGGGACTGTTCCAAAAGGTTCTGGCCCCTCACATCTCCATCCCAGTAGCTTTATGGCTTTGGGGTGGGAAAATTACTAGGCCCCATAGATCCCAGGCTTCCCTCTTTTCTCTCCACACCCAATACCAATGCCTCAACTTCCTGCATCTCAGTAACCCCCCCCAACCCCCACAAAACCATTTTCCTCATTAAGTTCTTTTTTGTTTTTTCTCATTCCCCTCCTCCCTCCTCTTCCTTTCCCTGAGAAGAGTTTCCAGGAACCTCTTCTGGGAACTTCTGGGACAAGGGGGGGTGTATATGTGTAGGAGGATCTTCACATCTCATCAGGAGCTTGAAGCCTGTTCCACATCCATTGGGAGGAAGGGAGGAAGTGACCTGTCAGAAAGGGCAAGGCCTGTCCCGAGCTGGGCGCTTGCTCCTGCTCTCCAGGCTGGTTATGGAAGGATGCCCGTTCCTGGTGCTCCCCGAGGGCCAGGAGAGGGAGGGTGACCCCATCCGCCAAGGCAGGCAGCCTCGGCCACCCTGGGGCATGGGAAGAGAGGCAGAGATGGAGAGGGGAGGGGGAGCCCGGGACAACCCCAGCGCTGACTCACCAGCTGTGTGACCCTGGCCTAGTCATTTGGCCTCTCCGGCAACCGCCCTGGAATAGGGCCCGGGATCATTCCCAGAGGTCCTTCCAGCTTAGGCCCCCTGGTCGCGCTTTTCTCAAGATGGGCAAGGGGCTTGTCCCAAAAGGCCCTGTGCTTCTTCCATCATTTTGAAGTATGCCTCCGAAATAAATCCCCCAGCTGACCACTGTTCCTTGCTCACCCCACCACCACCCTGCTCGGCGGCCAGCATCTCCCTCCTGGACTACTGCCGGCACCTGTCTCTGGCCTCCTGGCTGCTCCCTTCCCATATTCTGTTTCCCACTCAGCCGCCAGTGGGATCCTGTTAACATTTAAGTCAAATCCCCTCCCTCCTCTGCGAAGAGCCCTCTTGTGGCTCTCCTTTATTTCAGAGTAAAAGGCAAAATCCTCACCAGGACCTACAAAGCCCTGATCAAAAGATCGGCTGGTCCCTTGCCAGTCCCGTCAATCATCAACCATTCCCCTCACCCTCCCGGCCTCCCCCTGGTCCAGCTGCCCTGCTGCACCTACTCTCCCTGGAAGCTCAGGCACTCTCGCTCCAAGGCTTTGCGCTTACTGTTCCCCTCAGCCCAAGTCCTCTTCCCCCTGACAGCCTCAGGACTGACCCCCCCAAGCCCCGCCCCGCCCCTGCTCTTTGTTCCAGTGTCACCTTCCCGCGAGCCCTCCCCCCCCACCTCCTTCTCTAGATCTGAGTCCGTGCCATTCTTTGCCCCCTCAATCGGCTCTGTTTTCCCCCAGAACACTTATCAATTCCAAACGTTATATTTATTTTTATTTACTTGTTTACCATGAGCCCCATGAGGGTGGGGGCCTGGGCTGTCTTGGTCACCCTTGCGTCCCCCAGCCCCAGCCAGCACAGGGCTGGGCCGAGAGTGGATATAAATAAATCTCTGTTGAATGAATGAATAAATACCCTCCTCTTGCCCTGAGCCCCTTCCCCAGCCCGCCCTGCTCAGCTCTCCACCAGCTAATCTGCCCCAGTTGCCCTTCACTTGGGTTCTGAGTCTCCCTCCCCATCGGTCCTGACTTGGAGAATGCTGTTTATCTAGAAACTCACACGTGCCCTTTGTGCCCTCACTCCCGTAGACGACCAGGGGCTTCCCAAGGGCAAAAATGACCACTCTACCCCTTGGTGAATTTCTTCTCCCATCTTCCCCTCCAGTCCCAAAATTTTACCTCCTTTTTGGAAACAATCCTTTTTTTTCCTCTTTTTTTTTTTTTTTTTTGCCTCTCTTTTTGTCGTTGCCCTCTGGAAACCAAATATTTGAGTTAATTTACTTGTCTCCTCCTCCAGGAAGCCCTCCCTGACCCTCAGACTGGGTTAGATGCCCTCTGGGGCCCCACCCACTCTGAGTCATTCCTGTCTGGGGACAGGTCTGTCTCCCCCATCCGAGTGGGAGCACGTGAAGGAGGGCCAGGACTGTCATTCATCACCGCTGTGTCACTAGCGCCACCAGGCACAGTGCCCCCCAATTGTTCAACCGAGTTGTTAGGGGGTCGTGGTGGAGGCTGATGATTGACCAGCGACCCACCGACCTCACTGTTTTCCTGTGTTCTTGTACTCTTATGAATATGAGCAGGTCTCATTTACATATAATTTGCATACAGCAGAGGGGCGGGGAGGGAGCCTGGGATAAGACTGGAGGAGTGAGGGGCTTCTGCGCCAGTTGGGAGGGTCATTGCGCTGGCGGTGGCAGCATCTTCAGCTGCACGTGGTCCCCCTGGGAGGGCGGAGCCGCTGCCCAGCCGGCCGCCAAGGCCTTGGCCATGCTGTTCCTCTTGGAAGTGAGCGGGGTCTCCAGGGTGAGCGAGGCGTTGGCCATCTCCTGGGGCTTGTCACTGGCCAGGAAGCGGAGCAGGTTGTGCAAGGCCTTGGCCACGTCGCTGCGGGCCCCCTCGTTGACGAGGCAGTAGAGGATGGGGTCAGCGACGCAGTTGAGGCTGGTGAAGGCCAGCGAGCTGTGGTAGGCCGAGAAGATGCGCTCCTCGAAGCCACAGTCCCACGGACGGCCCAGGTAGACGGCGCTGCGGGAGAGCAGGAGCACGTGATAGGGCGCGAAGCACACCAGCACGATGGCGATGAGGCTCAGGGCCAGCCGCTTGATCTTGGCCTTCTCCTGGCGCTCGGTGGACACGCTGCCCCGCACAGCCCGCAGGATGCCGCGGTAGGACAGCAGCATGAGGGCCCACGGGAAGAGGAAGCCCACGAAAACCCGGTAGAGGTTCATCCAGGCCACCCAGCCCTCCATGGGGAACTTCTCGAAGCAGAAGGTGTGATTGTAGCGGTCGCGGAAGAGCTCGTCGTGGAACAGGGGCGCCGAGTTGGCCCCCAGCTCCGTGGCCCAGACCACGGAGCTCACGGCCACCGCCGTCTTGACCCGGCGCAGGCGCGCAAAGCGCAGTGGGTGGGCCACTGCCAGGTAGCGGTCCACCGAGATGCAGCACAGGAAGGCGATGCTGATGTAGATGTTGGTGTAGAAGATGAAGCCGAAGAGCTTGCAGGAGCCGGGGCCGTGGATCCAGTTGTCGTGGTGCAGGAAGTAGTCGACCCACAGCGGCAGCGTGCAGATGTACAGCAGGTCGGCGATGCTGAGGTTCATCAGGTACACGCCCAGCTCGTTGCGTTGCCGCACCTGGCGGTAGGCCGCCCACAGGGCCAGGCAGTTGGTGGGCAGCCCCACGCCGATGACGAAGATGTAGAGCGATGGCGGGAAGAGGTGGTCCACGCGCGAGTCCACGTGGCAGCCGTCCCACGTGCGGTTGCCCATCCTCGGCGCTGGGGCTCCCGAGGCTCTTCCCCCGGCCCACGGGGGCTGTGGGGCCACGGGGGGCGGGAGGCCATCGGGCCCCCTGAGCCCCCTCCTTGGAGGCTCAGGGGAACATGGTGGGGGGCAGTCCACGGGGGAGAGGTGAGGGTGCCCGGGAATCGTGGGCCAGCCTGGGTGGGGAAAGGGAGAACTTGAGAGGGAGAAGTCCGAGGAAGGATCGAATTGTGATAGGAGGGAGGCTGGGGCCTGGCGGCGGGGGATTAAAACAAAAATAAAGAGCTTTGTCAAGTGGGTGTTTATAGACCCAATCAGAGTGGAAATGAGGGGTAGCACAAGAATTGGCCGAGGCGGGTGTTTATGGAGGAGAAGGAAGCCGCAGCAGGCAGTGGTAAAAGGGAGATTATCTATAGACGATGTAGAAAGTACGCATGGCCACGTTGAAGGGATGGGGGGGTGGAATGTCCTAGAAGAGGCGTGAAATATGTGCAATAGTGTCGAGATAGGACGGACTACAGTTAGGGAGGGTTCAAGACACCAGTCAAGGCCAGTCCGGGCGCTGGTGCTCCCTAGGACCCCCGTAAGAAATAAGGGAACAAGCAAGGTGCCCGATGAAGAGAAGATTATGGAAAAGGAAGTGCCCTCGATCTGGGAAATGTGGGAAGGGTGTTGAAGAAACAGGAAGGAGGTGAGTAAAGGCTATTATGGAGGCGGATTACGGATGGAGTGAGGAATTTGAAGGGGGCAGGGGAGGGGCTCCGGCGGCGGCGGCTTGGGCTTGGTCGTGGTGGGAGCTCACAGTTCAAAGTTGACTTCAAGATGCCTGTGGGGAGAGAGGTCTGCGGTGAGGGGAGTCACCGACACCCCCTTCTCCCCCCACCCCTCACCGTAGCCCGTGGGCTGCTGAGAGTGGGCCCCCTAACGATATCTAACTGAGCCTCATTCTAAGCAACAGATCTCTGTGAATGCAGATTTGGGGGTTGGGATCTATTTTCCCTGATAGACGGTAACGCCCCCACTCAGATTTTAGAACTTCCTTCCAGAAACTGTCCCCCAGTAAAACGCACAAGTCTTGTATCACGCTTCGGCAAATGCTAACCCCGTCGTTTCCCAGACGGAGATGAAGCCCAGAAAGACTGCTCGCTCCCGTCAAGGATGCACAGCAAGGCCATGATGGACCCAGGGCTAGGATCAGTCTTCTGCTGCTAACCCAGGACGCGCTATTCTTGACAATGATAAAGACGAGCTAAAGTTTACTGAGCCCTACGATATCGCAGGCCCTGTTCCAAGCACTTTTATGGGCATTCGTATATTACATTTTCAAGAACCCCACGAGGAACATACCGTTATCCTTCCTAGTTGACAAACTGAGGCACAGAGCCGTTCAGAGACCTGTCCAAGGTCCTGATGATGACAGAGGGATAATCTCGGCTCTCACCCTCTATCTCCAGCCTGTGCATGTTTCCACCCAAGAATAACTAGACAGAAAGGGGCCCTGGGCCGGGAAAGGGGGGCTGGGAGCCATAGCTGCTTTGGGCTGGGCTGGGGGGGAGAAGGCAGAGAGGAGAGGATGCTGGAAGTGATCACATTCGGGCAGCAAGGGGAGCCCTGGGAGCAGGGCCTGCGTCCCTCCCTCAGCATCCGCTTCCCTCATTGCCGCTGCTCTACCCCAGGCTTCCTGAGTGAGAGCCCTGGGCCTGTCACCCCCTTGGGAAGACCTGCAAACACAAGGCAAAGGACAGTCAGGGACCAAGCCCCTGACCACTGTCAGCCCCAGTGGATAGGAGAGCAAAGTCCTGAATCAGAGGCACCTTTGGAAGTCACTCTATCCAGGGCTTTGCATGGGGTTAGTTTTTGAAGCTGTGAAAGTTTTTATTATTATAACTATCTTTTTAAACAAGATCTTAAACTGGAAAGTCATCCAAGACAGTGGAAAAAAGAAGCTGCTCTGTGTTCTCAATGAAATCGGGTGGGGAGAGGGGGGCCACCTCTGAAGAAGCCCCCAGGACACACTTAGAAAATCACTGGCTGAGGGGCGCCTGCATGGCTCAGTCATTAAGAGTCTGACTTCGGCTCAGGTCATGATCCTGGGGTCCTGGGATCCAGCCCCACATCAGGCTCCCTGCTCGGTGGGAAGCCTGCTTCTCCCTCTCCCACTCCCCCTGCTTGTGTTCCCTCTCTCGCTGTGTGTCTCTCTCCGTCAAATAAATAAATAAAATCTGAAAGAAAGAAAGAAAGAAAGAGAAAACCACTGGTTGAGTCAACTCGATTTATCAGGAAACCAAAGCCCAGAAGGTGAAAGGATGAGCCCAATGTCATACATTGGGTTCTTGGGAACCTCCCAGATGCCAAAGCATCTTTCCATGGGAAAGTTCTCTAGGCTCTATCTCCACAATAAACCCTGAAACCATGCATGTCTCTCAGAACCCCCTGCCACTGTCTGCTCTGCCCCACCATCCCTGCTTGCTCAGACCTGTGCAGTAGCTCCTCACTGCTTTTCCTGGCCGCCATTCTGGCTTCCATCAACTCACTTCCCACAGGGCAGCCGCCAAGGTCTTCTTAACAAGAAAATCAGCTCTCCTTACTTCTCTGCTTAAGATCCCCAAATCCCCCAGTGCCTTCCCAGTGGACTGCAGATAATATCCAGACTCCTTGCCCCAGGTGACAAGATGCTGCCTGCCTTTCTCCAACACCTCCCCTCCCCTCACCTCAGCAGGCTCAAGACCCATGACCTTCTTTTCAGCCTCAAAACCTTTGCTCTTTCTCAGATCTTCTTAGGACTCAGCTCCCTCACCACCTTCACTCCCACAAGGGAGGCCCTCCCCTCCCCCAGAGTCCCGCCCACCCACCCCCAGGGCTCTGGCCTCACATCACCTTGTATCTTGTTCCCATCTGTCTGTCTGTCTGTCTGAAATGGACATTCCAGGAGGGCAGTAACCTTGTGTTGACTGCTATCTCCCAGCACCCAGGAGAGGCCCAGCATATAGTAGACACTCAGTAAACGACTGTGGGTCGAAGGACCAGGGATTGGTCAGCCGGTCCTGCAAAGCAGGCTCCCTCTCCCCCTAAGGCAGCTACAAGTTCAAAGAAGTCTCCGCAGGGTCCCAGGGAAAGAGGTTGGAAGGGAAAAAAATGAAAAGGGCAGGATCTATCCGCTACCTAATTGACTTTGAAAGGTCAGGGCTGAGTCCTGCTTAGTAAGCCCTACCCCCTGTGGGGTCCTAGCAGCCCAGCGGCTGCCCTGGCTGCTCCCACCCCCACCTCAAGACAGTGCTTCCTGAAACCTGTGGACAAAGGGTGGAGACAGCATACGCTCCCCGGGCTGGAACAGGGCAATCCAGCCCCTCCCATCGAATATTCCCCACCCAGACCAAGTCCACTCAAAAAACCCTCTTCTCTCTCTGCCCTCAAATCTCCCCTTCTCTCTGACCCTTGGTCTCCTCCTCTCTCCCCTTCTGTCTCTCCCTTTTCTCGTAACGTCGAGAAAATTCATCCTTTTTCGAGAGTCTCAGTTTCCCCTTCTGTATAAAGGGGGAGGGGGGCGAACCTTTATACTATTCACATCACAGACAAGAAAATCCGTGGTAGGACAGCAGATCATCTACAAAATGTGCAGCATTTGAACAACTACTATCATTCCACGGGCACGGAGAGCCGAGACAAGAAAGGAAACAAGGCAGGGAGTTCCCTTCACCCCCCACCCCCCCACCCCCACCCCCGCGGGCCAGACCCTCCTGGGTTGAGCTGAGGTTGGGGCGGGTTACAGTGTAGCAGGCAGGAGACTTATTTCCCCAACGCCAGAGGAAATACACTTCTCATGGCTAATTTCCTTGAGAGGGACCCAGTTGGGGGCTCCCCTCCCTTTCCTCCCCCTTCCTCCCCGACCCACCTGCTTCCTGGGGCTTCTGGGCATGGGGGAGGGGCACTCGGCCCTCTCTTCTCCCCACCTAAGATCTGCCCACCATCAAACCGTCAAAAGCACAGAACTGGAACCGAGACTCTAAGCATTTCACAGTCCCATAGGTCTATATGCCCCAACTAGGAATGTAAGGCTATTTCTGACCCCTTCTTTGTACACATGGGGAAACTGAGGCTCAGAGCAGCAAGACCCTTGTCTGAGTCACGCGACATGTCAGCATCGGGCAGATCTCCTGTCCTTCTTAACCCAAGAGCTTCCCCTTTCCCCAAATGTTTTCTCGCCTCACTCCCTGTGCTCCTGTAATGTTTCTCAAGTCTTTCTGGGGTTTCAGCCCCCTTTGAGAACCTGCTGAAAGATACAAGGAAGGACTTTCTCCCCATCAAAAAGCAATGATCACGGTGTCTTTGCACAACCCCAACACCTGACTCCCTTGCCCAGCCTCTGGGGGGGGGGGGGCGGGGGTCAAGTTCCTTTTTAGCTGGGGTCTATGTTTCCTCCCTTACTTGAGCTTTATGGGAGATTCAAGCCCCAAATCTTTAACAAAAAGCTCCCCTTAGCCCCCAGGCCCCCCTCTTTGGTCCCTGTTAGCCCCTCCCAGGGA